>JAQPPZ010017033.1:8483125-9695000 GCA_028583015.1 Wollemia nobilis
GAATGAATAAATGATCTCACATGCTCTTTAGGGTTCTTTGTCCCTTTAAATTTATCAAACTTCGGTATTGTAAAATCTATAGGATATGGCGGTGATGGTACCAAAGGATGAATTGGTTGATTGATCAGTTGATGTAGGGTAGACTTTTGGTTTATCATGCCAGGAGTATGTTGTATCAAACTATCAATATTTTGTTGCATAGCCTAGATTCGAAGGCCCTCCTCAAGAATGTGGAAACCTTGAATCACTTGATGATTTTGTGATGCAAGGTGGAAATATGTTGAGGTGTAATGAGGTGATAATGAGGAATGATGGTGAATGAAGATATGGAGATGATGTATAAGGGCTTTGGATAGGTTGGCCAATGGTAATATGATGGATATGGGTTGGCGGCGGTGTTGGAATGGAAACCATAGAATATTGTGGTACCCAAAATGGACCTTGGCTAACAAAAATGGGCTGAGTGGAATCAGGTTGAGGCTTAGGGTTGATCACATGAACTTGTTGTTGAGCATTATGTCACATCTTAAGCAATTTGTTGAGATGCTCCCATGTCTCATGTATTTCCCTATCAATGTTTGATGAATATATGTGTATGGGATTGATGAGGTATGTGGGAGGTAAGTTGTAATGGAAATTGCAACTTGATGGGAGACACTAGATGGCATGTATGTGGGCACTTGTGAAGTAGCATTAACATGTGCTTCATACAAGGGGTTACCATAGACGGAAGTATATGAGGATGGGATGGATGTTCTTTGGGCATATGATGATTGGGATATGGATAAATATTGGGAAGGTGCAGCAGATATCTCAAAAAGAGGATTATTATACACTTGGGTAAAGCTTGGAGACTGGGAGGAAACAAGTTCCTGCTATAAATAAGGATCATGCCTAGGTGAGTTGGGGACTAACTCTAAGATATAGTTAGTGGATTTCAAAAGAGCTTCCACTCGTGCCATGTCTATATGGGTGATGTGATGGTCAATGGTTGGTGAAGATGATTCTATTTAGGGCATGGCCATATGAAATAATGTGGATGACACAGTGTGTGAGGGACCTGCAAACAAATCTGATTGACTTATTTGTATTACACTAGGGGGATTGATCATGGAAGTGGTGGTGGAAGGTGATGTTGAACACTCCATTGTTGAAGTGGTTTGATTGGTGGATATTTGATTCATTATTTTAGCTTAATTTCTTGTTAATACCATAAACTAATGAACCAAATATAAAATGTGCTAAAAATGAAATACATAATAAAAAAATCACAAAATCAAATAGGTAATCCAATCCTATATTTATGCAATAAAGTGTGTCTTACCTGGTTCTTTGATTATCTCATGTTAATATTTTTTTGGTTTTGTGTTTCAATGCACTAATCTAAATTAAAATGGGTGAACACTATGGCTTGGATGGGCAATGATATTCTTACTGGTGATGCAATATAGCAAGTTTTCTCAGGGGCATCCTATAGTGTCTAGGTGTAGATATTGGTGGATGGATATGAAACCCACCATCACTAGATCTCAAGAAATGGTTGGTGATGAATCCAACACATTACTGTCAAAAGTGATACATGTAGTGTGTGATTCCTTTTAATATTTCCAGTTTGTTATGGTGTACATACAATGTTAGAAATAATTGATTTCACTAGTCTAAATTAGAATCCAACACAAGAAATATCAATTTTCCCAAAATAAGTAGAGTACATCGCTTAAGACCGCTCTTTAAACAGAGGAGAGTTCGTCTACTCTTCCACATTGAATCACCAAATGCGGGGGTAATTTCAATATTCTAATGTTGTTCCTACTTAGACCAAAAAAAAAGAGAAATTCGTAACCCTAGAATGCATACTATTTCATGCAATTAACAGTTCATATGAAAACAAAAATGTAGGGTTTTAATTGCAGCACACCAGAAAATAGTGGAATTTTAATTGGAAATGTGAAATTTGTGATTAAATGTGGATGCAAAAATGGATGCAAAGAATTATTCTAATGCCTAGAAATGTATATTAAAATGCTTCCTTTTAACAGATTATTAATGTTGTTCTTCTTAATACCAAATATGTAAAATAGAGAAGTTAGGGTTTTAAGGTAGACTTACAAATAAGCCTACATATTGTTTCTCTTCTCTTTGAAATGCACCTAGGTTCCTGTGAAAGGCACCTGGGCTCTTCTTAAATGTACCACGAGCACTATAAGGTGTCTGTGCACCTTCTGCAATTTTTGCAATTCCTTAGAAATTGGTTCTATGAAATTCATGCGACCCATTTTTCTGAAATACCTACAAGACAGAAGATAAAAAGTAGTGAATTAATGACAAGATAATTAGCATAAATAACCCATTGTGGGTCCCACCATGATCACCATTTGTGAATGCAAAATCGAACAACACCAAATAATGAACTATAAAATTAAATAAGCAATGTGACACATAAAATTGCATAGTGAAATAAAATTTTATTATAATGGCAAGAGGCACCCAGAGGCTGCAGAACTAGGGCTGTGAACGCAAGGCTATAGAACTAGGGTTGTGAACACCCACGTGTGCTCTATGATGGTAGTATGTACCCAGAGGCACTCTATGATGGCAGAAGGTGCCCAAAGGTGCTCGATGATGGTAGAAGGTGTCCAGAAGTGCTCGGTGATGGCAGAAGATGCCTAGAGGTGCTTGGGGAACTTGGAGGAGTGTTTTGGGTGTGAAACAAACTATACAAAAGTAGATTTGGTTCATGCAAAGTAAGCGATGTCATATGCAAAAGTGATTTCGAGCGATGGAAGCTGGAAATGGTGAAGGGACTTGGATACTTGATGACTTCAGGGATTCAAGACTTCAAAAACTTAGGGGTTGAGTCATCGAAATAACTTCTTTTTATAATCTCTCCTAGGGCATATTAGGGTTTCAACAACATAATTTGTGTGGTCAAAATTAAAATATGATGAATGGTGGACATTAAATCTGGGTATGTGGCATGGATTAAGGTGGATGAATGGTTGGGATTAGATCATGATGGATGGCTAGGATTAATTTATATAAATATACATATATTTATTATATATACATGAATAAAATAGATAAAATATTATTATTTTAAATATATATTAAACAAATATATATAAAGAATGGGTAAAAGTGGCAGGAAGCTATGGATGGATGGCAAGTGGTGAGATTTTGGTGTCTACACATAAGTGGTCGTACCGTTACCTGATTCCTACAAAAGTATTTTTTCTTTTTCTTTGTCCTTCTCATTATTGTTCTTGTTGTGTACAATGGCTTCTGAAAAGACACTCATGACATCATGATAATATCTTGATTTAGTAGAACTTGAATTACCAATATTGCATGATGATTGAAATATCATTTTTAAATATGACTTATTCAACTCTATTTTATTTTTAAGAGATTATATCAATTCTTTTTGTTTTACATTCTCATCCTTGTAATATTTGTATGTAAGTAATACCATATACAATATGCTTACAAATTCTAAAGGAATTAGAATGTCACTTTTCTCATTATCACTTGCTTCAGTGAGTCGAGCATGAAGATAATATTCCATAGTATCAAATTTATCTTCTAAGACTTCACTATGAATCACCTTGAAGTAAGATCTAAAATTGCTTCAGACTTTATAAGTTCATGATTCCAATATTTATGGTACTTGTTTTTTTTTCTAATAGTGTAGTTTATATCATTGTTAGTTGTATTTTTTGAGGTAGACATTCTTATAGCTCCCTATATAAGAGTATATGAACTAATTTAGTAAAAACTTTCTTGATTTAGGTTATGTAGGCTTCCTTATATCTCCCAAGTAATTTAGAATATGCTACAGGATTTAGAAGTAATTAATTCACCTTTTGAGTTGACTTTGTAATGTTTTGAGAATAAAAATCAACTTTCAATTTTACATTATCGCTCCTAATGAAGTTCTTATAGTTGGATTTCTTTTTGTCTCCTTAGTATGAGTATGAGACAAGTGTTACAAATTATTTCCAACTCTATATGTAAGTAATATATTTTCTTCTCTATTCAATAATTTAATTTTCTAAATTCCAAGTATCTATAGTTTGGTGTAGTATGCCTTATAACTCCCTACTTTTGAAATGTTAGAAAATAATAGTATTTACAAATTGATATTGAGTTTACCAAGGTTGACATCCTTATATCTCCTACTTGGTTATTTGTAAATATTATAATATTATAATGTACTTCAATTATAATGCTTCAAAATGGACTTGCTTTATAACTTACTAATGCTCGATTATTCCAACACAATAGTAATTTTGACCATATATGTAGCACCTTATAACTCCAATGTTACTTTAATTAAAGCAAGAAAATTTAATATCAAAATTACCTTAGTAATGCAATATGTCGGATTGCATTAGACTTCACTCTTCTCAGCAAATATTTGGGTGTTGTGTTCATTGTATCACAACAAGAATTCAACACCTTGAACTCTGAATGGTTTATGGGTGGTGGAAACACTTGAAACATGTTGTATCCTCTCGTTGGTTTATGACAAGTTTTAATGAACGTTATTAATTGCACCTTTGACTCCTTGGCTTTAGGCTTTGAATATGTTCTCTATTGAATGCGCCTTTACTTTTATGCTAGTTACAATTTTGCTTACACTTTGCTTGGACTTTGTTATATTTTTCTTGGATGTTGTTGTGATTTCCCTTGGTAGATTGGGTGCTTATGTAGCTCCTGTTCCCCATGTATTTGCACCCATGTATCAATGAACACTTTAGTCTTGAGTAACGCTCCTTTCTTCAACTGACGAGCTATGATAAATATGCTTTGAATGATGTCTTTCAACATTCAAGACTTAGATATTACCTTAAGCGTTTCTTTTGTGAACGTTATGGAATATAGGATGCTCTATTGGTTGTGACAAGTGGTGGCCTTCACAATTGCATGTATAATCTCTTCCAACATCTATCGAACCTTATAAACTCCTTTGCCATTGAATACACAACTTTTTTCTTGCTCTCAACTCTTTCTTTATGCGAAAAAATATGCTCTCCTTCACAAGGTATTGGCTCTAGTTCGATGAATATGGTTCTATGGTGCTACTCTTGGCTAGCAGTTCTCCCATGGTAATGCACCTTTTGTATTAGCTAAATCTCCCTTCTCTTCATTGTAATGAGTTGTAATATAGTAGATAATAACTGCCCTAATATGTTATCCTTACATTGGCTTTGATGCTTGTAGATATTCACTATTGTAGATGCTCAATGTGGTGGATGATAGGGTGTCTTTGGAAACCTAAATATGAGTTTGATTTTGAGATTTAGGATGGCTCTTTTCTCTAGCACCAACGGTGGATATCAAGCCCTTCATTGGCTCATCTCTTTCGCACTCTTAACCTAGTGCTTGCTATTCATGGATGACAAGTATTGATCCCCTTTCAAATGACTTCTTCTAGTTCTTCTAGTAGATAGTTGTGGATAGGATCAAGAGCTATGTAAAGTATCCTTATGAAACTTAATCTCTCCCTTTTATGTAATAGTAGGAGGTGAATTTGGTGGTCAAATACCAACCTATAATAACCTCTATTTGCACCTTAAATCTGAGACACTCCAAGTCTCATTTTGTAGCTCTTTTCATTGATTTTAATGGTTGACCTCTTCTTCTCCACTCCTTGGAAGGATTTCGATCTACTTGGGGGCTTATTTAGGCCACAATAAATTGCAAATTTTTTGCATCGAATAGTGTCTTTAGACACATTTATATACACAAATTTAATACCTTTTGGTTTTTAAGTTAACAACCAATGCACATAATGATCTTTAAGAGTAATAAGTAAAACAATCTAGAATAGTGCAATAGTATTATCACCTTATTGCTACTTTAATGCACTAATAATAACTCTTAAATATTGCACCAATAATCTCTGCAACTTTCAACTAAGAATAATGTCCTCTTTATAAAGAATTTTTAAAAAGTAATCTAAAACATGCACTACAATCAATGTTGTAGAATGTACTCTTCTTTAGATTTTAGATAAACAATAGGTAGATGATATTTTTCTTTCCGTTGAAATATATCCAACTCCTCTTTTAATGTGCAGGTAGTAACCCTTGACATAAAATATCTTCTGCACTTCCCTTGAAGACTTTAAAATACAACCTTCTTCTTGCAACTTCTAGATTCTAATAAGGTGCTTAATGAAGCTAAGTAATGAACTAAATATAAGTGTTCAAGTAATGAACCTTTTGCACCTAAGTTGCATACCTTTATTGATATCTGAATATGATGTAGATTTTGGTGCTTTGATCCACCAAGTTGTTGTCTAGAATGGTAGTAGATAACTTCAACTTCTCCTTCAGGATGTACCCTGGAAATCTGAAGTGTTGTAGTTGGGATTCTCCTCTAAGATCCCTTTAGTATTTTTTTGTAGATTCAACAAACCCCTATCTCCAAAATGTGCCTTCTTGGTTATGAAAGGAAATATCAAAATTTCTTGAATTTGGTAGGCTTCTTCTATCTGTGTTCTCCTTCAACCTCCTTGTAAAATTTTGGCTTCTAGGCCTTCTTCTCAAGAATTTATAATTCTTGAGGTCTTCACTAGTCTCCTTCAAAATTTGGCAAACTACTTTCAAGATCCTTTTCTCTTGGGCTGCTTGTTAGATGGTGATAATTATCTCAATTTCTTCACTATCAGGAGCTTCTCCTTGGTAGTGAATTTATCCAATAAGTTTTTTTAGAAAATCCTTTAATGGATTCTTCAAACTCTGCAATAAGGCTCTCTAAGCCTTCTCCTTGTTTCTCCTTGAAACCTCTCCAAGGTATTCAATCTTGCAGCTTCTCTGGTCTTCTCAATGGGACTTGTCCTTCAACATTGTACTATGGAAGTGTTGGTAATGAGATCTCTCGGATCTCTATAATTTGTTGCTTCTAGAATATGGAACAGGACCTTTCTAGTCCTTCTTAACTTCTATAATTATAAGGATTTATGGAGATCACCAACCTCCAATATTCCAAAAAAATATTGATTTTCCCAAAATAAGTAGAGTACATTGCTTAAGACCGCTCTTTAAACAAAGGAGGGTTTATCTACTCTTTCACCTTGAATCACCAAATGCAGGGGTAATTTAAATATTCTAATATTGTTCCTACTTAGACCAATAAAAGGAGAAATTCCTAATCCTAGAATGCATACTATTTCATGAAATTAATAGTTCATATGAAAACAAGAATGCAAGGTTTTAATTACAGCACACCAAAAAATAGTGGAGTTTTAATTGGAAATATGAAATTTGTGATTAAATGTGGATGCGAAAATGGATTAAAATAATTATTCTAATGCCTAGAAATGTAGATTAAAATGCTTGCTTTTGACATATTATTAATGCTATTCTTTTTAATACCAAATCTTTAAAAACATAAAAATATGTAAAATAGAGAAGTTAGGGTTTTAAGGTAGACTTACAGATAAGCCTACGTATTGTTTCTCTTATCTGTGAAACGTATCTGGGTGCCTATGAAATGCACCTATGCACTTCTTGAATGTCTTGCAAGCACTGCAAGGCGTCTGCACACCTTCTACAATTTCTATAATTTCTTAAAAATTGGTTCTACGAAATTCACACGATCCATTTTTTTGAAAAACCTGTAAGACAAGAAAACATTAGCGAAATAATGAAGAGATAATTAGCGTAAAGAACCCATTGTAGGTCCCACCATGATCACCATTTGTGAATACAAAATCGAACAACACCAAATAATGAACTATAAAATTAAATAAGCAATGCGACACATAAAATTGCACAATGAAATAAAATTTTATTATAATGCTAGTGGATTTTCAATGTTACAATAAAATGTGCCCCAAATGTGGGGTTACAAATCTTATTATGCTTGATACAATGATTACAAGATACTAGTATTCTCCAAGACCCTAGTAAATAAATATTGGTGGTGTCTTCACGTTCGATCTGATCCCAACAGTGTGGTGAGTGGGCTTTAGTATCCTATACAGGACCACTCAAGCTTCAACAACTACCAGTGAACTTGATCTCTAAACCTACAAATTACAAACAACAACAAAAGGTCAATAATATCTACAAGGGCTCCACTATGTGAGGCCCTCAATAAGAAATTTACTAACCCTAGTTGCAAAAATGAAGCTATAAATAGATCTAAGAATAAAAATACTTGCAATAAATAAATTACCTTGTCACACTAATTTTTTGTTCTTTTTTCTTCATCATTGTTGTAGAAAATGGTGCATATATGCCCTAGCAACACCTAAGGGGTCGTAGGACTGCATAACTAGGGTTGTGAATACCCACGGGTGCTCGATGATGGCAAGAGGCACCCAGAGGCTCTCGATGATGGTAGGAGGTGACCAGAGGTGCTAGATGATGGTAGAAGGTATCCATAGGTGCTTAGTTATGGCAGAAGATATCTAGAGGTGCTCTTGGAACTCGAAGGGGTGTTCTGGGAGTGAAAAAAAATCTATATAAGTAGATCTGATTCATGCAAAGTGAGCGACGTCATATGCGAAAGCAATGGCAAGTGATGGAAGATGGAAATGGTGAACGATCTTGGATACTTGATGACTTCGGGGATTCAATACTTTAAAAACTTAGGGGTTGATTCATCGAAATGACTCATATTTATAATCTCTCCTAGGGCATGTTAGGGTTTCAACGACACAATTTGTGTTGTCAAGATTAAAACATGATGGAGGGGGGAGATTAAATATGGGTATGTGGCATGGATTAAAGTGGATGAATGGTTGGGATTAGATCATGATGGATGGTTAGGATTAATTTATATAAATATACATATATTTATTAAATATATATAAATAAAATATATAAAATATTATTATTTAAATATATATTAAACAAATATATATAAATAATGGGTAAAAGTGGTAGGAAGTTATGGATGGACGATAAGTGGCTATATTTTGGTGTCTACACATAAGTGGTCATACCATTACTTGATTCCTGCAAAAGTATTTTTCCTTTCTATTTGTCCTTCTCATTATTTTTCTTGTTGTGTATAGTGGCTTCTGAACAGACACTCACGACATCATGATAATATCTTTATTTAGTAGAACTTGAAGTACCAATAGTGCATGATGATTGAAA
The DNA here is from genome assembly GCA_028583015.1 of Wollemia nobilis. Classification (NCBI taxonomy): domain Eukaryota; kingdom Viridiplantae; phylum Streptophyta; class Pinopsida; order Araucariales; family Araucariaceae; genus Wollemia; species Wollemia nobilis. The sequence continues at coordinate 8,492,242 of JAQPPZ010017033.1, forward strand.
TATCTTTTTTAAATATGACTCATTCAACCCTATTTTCTTTTTAAGATATTCTATCAATCCTTTTTGTTTTACATTCTCATCCTTGTAACATTTGTATATAAGTAATGCCATATATAATATGCTTACAAAGTCTAAAGGAAGTAGAATGTCACTTTTCTCATTATCAATTGCTTTAGTGAGTTGAGCATGAAGATAATATTCCATAGTATCAAATTTATCTTCTAAGACTTCACTATGAATCACCTTGAAGTAAGATCTAAATTGTTTCAGACTTTATAAGTAAGTTCATGATTCCAATATTTATGGTACTTGCCCTTTTTTCTAATAGTGTAGTTTATATCATTGTTAGTTATATTTTTTGAGGTAGACATTCTTATAGCTCCCTAGATAAGAGTATATGAACTAATTTAGTAAAACCTTTCTTGGATTTAGGTTATATAGGCTTCCTTATATCTCCTAAGTAATTTAGAATATGCTACAGGATTTAGTCGTAATTAGTTCATGTTTTGAGTTGATTTTGTAATGTTTTGAGAATAATAATCAACTTTCAATTTTACCTTATCTCTCCTAATGAAGTTCTTATAGTTGGATTTCTTTTTGTCTCCTTAGTATGAGTATGAGACAAGTGTTACCAATTAGTTCCAACTCTATATGTAAGTAATATATTTGCTTCTCTATTCAATAATTTAATTTTCTAAATTCCAATTATCTATAGTTTGGTGTAGTATGCCTTATAACTCCCTACTTTTGGAATGTTAGAAAATAATAGTATTTGCAAATTGATATTGAGTTTACTAAGGTTGACAGCCTTATATCTCCTACTTGGTTATTTGTAAATATTATAATATTATAATGTACTTCAATTATAATGCTTTAAAATGGACTTGCTTTATAATTTACTAATGCTCGGTTATTCCAACACAATAGTAATTTTGACCATATATGTAGCACCTTATAACTCCAATGTTACTTTAATTAAAGCAAGCAAATTTAATATCAAAATTACCTTAGTAATGCAATATGTCGGATTTCTTAAGACTTCACTCTTCTCAACAAATATTTGGGTGTTGTGTTCGTTTTATGACAATGAGCATTCAACATCTTGAACCCTAAATGGTTTATGGATAGTGGAAATGCTTGAAACACGTTGTATCCTCTTGTTGGTTTATGACAAGTTTTAATGGGCATTCTTAATTGCACCTTTGAATCCTTGGCTTCAGGATTTGAATACGTTCTCTATTGAATGCGCCTTTGTTTTAATGCTAGTTATAATTTTTCTTACACTTTGCTTGGACTTTGTTATATTTTTATTGGACGTATTTGTGTTTTCCCTTGGTAGGTTAGATGCTTATGTAGATTTTTTTCCCCTTGGAGTTGCACCCATGTGTCACTATGAACTTGAGAGGCGTTACTATGATGAATAATGCTTTAGTCTTGAGTAACGCTCCTTCCTTCTTCAATCGACGAGCTATGATAAATATGCTTTGAATGATGTCTTTCAATGTTCAAGACTTAGACATTACCTTAAGCATTTCTTTTGTAAACATTGTCGGATGCTCTATTAATTGTGACAAGTGGTGGCCTTAAAAATTATATGTATAGTCTCTTCCAAAATCTATAAAATCTTATAAACTCCTTTGCCACCAAATACACAACTATTTTCTTGCTCTCAACTCTTTATTTAGGTGAAATAATTTTCTCTCCTTCACAACGCGTTGGCTCTAGTTTGATGAAGATGGTTCTATGGTGCTACTCTTGGCTAGCAGTTCTCCCATGGTAATGCACCTTTTGTATTATCTAAATTTACCTTCTCTTCACTGTAATGAATTGTAATATAGTAGATAATAACTGCCCTAATATGTTATCCTTACATTAGCTTTGATGCTTATAGACATTCACTATTGTAGATGCTCGATGTGGTGGATGATAGGGTGTCTTTGGACACCTCAATACGAGCTATATTTTGATCCTTAGGAAGGCTCTTTGTTCTAGCACCAATGGTGGATATCAATCCCTTAATTGGATCATCTCTTCCACACTCTTAACCTAGTGCTTGTTCTTCATGGATGACAAATATTGATCCCCTTTCAAATGGCTTCTGCTAGTGCTTCTAGTAGATATTTGTAGATAGGATCAAGATCTATGTAAAGTATCCTTATGACACTTAATCTTTCTCTTTGATGTAATAGTAGAAGGTAAGTTTGGTGGTAAAATACCAACCTGTAATAACCTCTATTTGCACCTTAAATTTGAGACACTCCAAGTCTTATTTTGTAGCTCCTATCGTTGATTTTAATGGTTGCCCTCTTCTTCTCCACTCGTTGGAAGTATTTCGATCTACTTGGTGGCTTATTTAGGCCAATAAATTGCAATTTTTGTGCATTGAATAGTTTCTTTAGACATTTTGATATACACAAATTTTATGCCTTTTGGTTTTTAAGTTAACAACCAATGCACATAATGATCTTTAAGAGTAATAAGTAAAACAATCTAGAATAGTGCAATAGAATTCTAACCTTATTGCTACTTTAATACACTAACTCTTAAAGAATGCACCAATAATATCTGCAAATTTCAAATAAGAATAATGTCTTCTTTATAAAGAACTTTTAAAAAGTAATCTAAAACTTGCACTACAATCAATGTTTTAGAATGTACTCTTCTTTAGCTTTTAGGTAAACAATAGGTAGATGATATTTTTCTTTCCGTTGAAATATATCCAACTCCTATTTTAATGCGCAAGTAATAACCCTTAACATAAAATATATTTTGCATTTCCCTTGAAGACTTTAAAATGCAACCTTTTTCTTGCAACTTCTATATTCTAATAAGGTGCTTAATGAAGATAAGTAATGAACTAAATATAAGTGTTCAAGTAATGAACCCTTTGCACCTAAGTTACATACCTTTATTAATATTTGAAGATGATGTAGATCTTGGTGTTTTGATCCACCAAGTTGTTGTCTAGAATGGTAGTAGATGACTTCAACTTCTCCTTTAGGATGTACCTTGGAAATCTGAAGTGTTTTAGTTGGGATTCTCCTCTAAGAGCCCTTTAGTATTTTTTTGTAGATTTAACAAACCCCTACCTCCAAAATGTACCTTCTTGGCTATGAAAGGCAATATCCAAATCTCTTGGATTTGATAGGCTTATTCTATCTATTTTCTCCTTCAACCTCCTTGTAAAATTTTGGATTCTAGGCCTCCTTCTCAAGAATTTGTAATTCTTGAGGTCTTCATTGGTCTCCTTAAAAATTTGGTAAACTACTTGCCATATACTTTTCTCTTGGACTTGTTTTCAGATGGTAATAATTATCTCAATTTCTTCACTATCAGGAGCTTCTCCTTGGTAGTGAATTTCTCTAATGAATTATTTTAGAAACTCCTTTAATGGCTTCTTCAAAATATACAATAAGGATCTCTAAGCCTTCTCCTTGTTTCTCCTTGAGACCTCTCAAATATCTTCAATCTCTTAGCTTCTCTGGTCTTCTCAATGAGACCTTTCCTTCAACCTTATATTGTGGAAGTGTTGGTAATGAGATCTCTCAAATATCTAGAATATGTTGCTTCTAGAATATGGAATAGGACCTTGCTAGTCCTTCTTCACTTCTACAACCATCAGGATTCAATGGAGATCACCAACCTCCAATCTTCCAAAACTGGAAGTTCTTTAATGAGACCTTTTATGGGTATCTTTAGCTTCTTTAGGCTGATTTCTTCAATTTGCAATTTGTAGTCTTTTATGGAGATCACCAATCTCCTATCTTCTTCTAGAATCTTCTCAGGTGTCTCCTAAATTAGCAATGAAGCCACTATGGCCTTTTCTTCTTCTACAATGTGTAGGTTTGCTATAGGACTTCTCTCAGGTTCCTGGAATCTCATTTTCTTTTATTTATTACTTTTGGTGCTAGATTGATTCTGAATATGATATTCTTCCTAGCTCTTTTGTAGGAAGTTTCCCAACTTTATTCGAATCTCATTTTTCCTACAACAAAGTATTAGTAATATAATGGAATAAATTCTAAGTGATGAATCTTCACTTGTTGATTTTCCAATCTAGTGGAGTGAATGTTGAGTCCTACTCTTAACGGTTTTTTTTTACAACTCTGTGGAAAGACTCTAGCTAAATGCAATCTCAAAATTTTGGAATCGATATTTTCTTCTCTCCTCTCAGTCTCTCTTATGGATCTCCTTATTTCTATCTAGTCTATCGTAGCTTTGATACCACTGTTAGCTTTTGATAATTTAGGATATGGAGGAAAGCAATCACAAGATGTAAAATATGCAAAAAAGTAATATAATGAAATTTTGTAATAATACTGAAATATGCTATTAATAAAAAGTTGTAAAAATAGTACAATGTAATGTAATGAATGAAATGAACACTATAGAACTCTAATGGAAACTACATTGTACCTACTCAATACTCAATAGTAGTCTCACTTTTGCTATACACTCTTCTATTCACTATGGGACCTATATATAAGAAGATAGATTACTTGGCCCTCACTCTTCCTAACTACCTTTCCTATGACTCATGTACAAGTGGACTCTGTGTACATTTACATTATTACACATTGAAACTTGTGCATTTATTACTTCTTCCTCAAGTAACCTAAGATAAACTCCTAATCTAACAATGTACCCAAGGTGGTACATTGACATGTACCTAAATAATGTAATATACTCTAACAAGACCTAGGAACTATTGTGCACCATGTACATGCCTAGGTAGCTCCTAATATCTAATCACTTCAAGTTTCCTTAGATCTAGCTTAACCTTCCCATTGCTGACCACATGCCCCAAAAAAATCACCTCTCTAGGCAAAGGAATATCATGCTCCTACAAAACTCTAAACACTTCTACCATATGTGTCTTATGCTCATTTAAATTCATAGAATGCACCAAGATATCCTCTAGATAGACCACCACACATTTGTTTAATAGTGACCTAAACACATTAATCATGAGTGTGTAAAATGTGGTTGGTGCATTGCACAACCCAAAAGGCATCACCAAGAACACATATGACCCATATCTTATCACATATGTCAAATTCTCTTCATCTCCTTAAGCAATGTGAACCTAATAGTACCTTGACCTCAATCCTAATCTTATAAATATTTTTACCCATGCAAGGTGATCAAAGCATTATGCTATTAGTGGAAGAGGGTACCGATTCTTAAGGGTCATCTTATTCAAAGCCTTCTAATCAACACATTGTCTCAAATATCCATTGAACTTCATTTGAAAAAAAAATTAGGGCTCCAAATAGGAAGTGTGAAGGATGGAGGTAACTAATAGCTAAATCCTCTAATTGATTCTTCAATTCAACCATCTCTAGCCTAGACAACTGGTATGGAGCCCTCATTGGAGGACTCGATCCTAGCACCAAATAAATTTAATGATTGATTGCTCTCCTTGGGTATGTGATCTTGGACCTCATAGAGGACTTCCCCCATTCTTGTTGGAATCAAAACCTATTGTTCCTCTTCATCCCAACCTCCCACAAGCACCACAAGCACTACAAGCACCACAATGATTACCATTTTGAATTAGAGATAAGAGGACAAGGCTTCAACTAGGTATTGGACCAAATATTTTATCTCCCTCATTGATTTACCATCTAATGTGTTTCTTGATAAATTGTAAACTATTTGATGTGAAGTTCCATAAGGTAGGGTTTGTTTCCTAAATAATTTGATTGCATCAAAAAAATAGGTATATTTTTTAAGTAACATTTTTGACCAACTCTTTCCTTGATCTTTAAAATAATCTCCAACCAAGGTTTGTCGTTAAGACCAAAATCCTAAGTCCATTATTTTGAAATTCAACCCCTTCAATATTTTTTTGTTGGTAAACTATATCCCACTTACAAAGAGGAAACCTAAATTTTTCCTCACATCCTTTCTAAAAAATATATCTTTGAATTTTATCAAATTTGGATGTTATACCTATTAGCAATATTGAGAGTGATCTAAATAGGGGTGGATTGCAATGTAATATTTTGTGTTGTAGCCTTCCAACCATGGTTAAGAACTTACCTTTCCAATTTTCCAAATAGAATTTCATTCCATTCAAAATTGAGTCCCACCTTTATGAGATAAATATATACCTGAATATGTTGATAGAAATTTCCAATTTTAAACCTCAACATTTACATTATATTCGGTTGTATATCTAGGGAATTGTTAATGAAATAGATCCTATATTTCATCGTATTAAAAAATTGCCCAATAGCCTTCTCATAACAAGATAATAATGATTTAAAATCCAAGGCCTCATTGACTAAGGGATGACTCAAAAGAAAATCATCATCAACAAATTGGAGATAAGATTTGGGTGCATCATTTATTGCAACTTGAATATACTTTACTTTTCCTTCAACATTTAGCTTTGAGAGAGCTCTCTATTAGAGTATATTACATTATTTGTTCATATAATGTAATACACTAGAGTAGGAGATTACTCTTGGAGGAAGTTAACTAGTTACTTCAGGCAATGTAATAAATGCACAAGTATCAATGTGCAAGTTGTAATGTGCAAGGTGTCTCCTTGTACATGTTAGAGTTAGAGTATATTACATCATTTGGATCATGTAAATGTACCACCTTAGGTACATAGTTAGGATAGGAGATTACTTTAGGGGTAAGTTATCTAGTTACTTCAAGCAATGTAATAAATGCACAAGTGGCATGTGCAAGTTGTAATGTGCAAGGTATCCCCTCGTATAGCTAGGTAGAGTGTTGGCCAAGGAATATATCTTCCTATATAACGGACCTCATAGTAGTAGATGTATCATAGAATATCATAGCATCGCATCTCTCAAGTACTCCTGTATGGAGTACAATGTAGCTATTTAGCTCATATTAATGAAGTGATCATTTCCTCTATATTGCATTGTATTTTTATCATTTCTATTTATAGCATATTTCAGTCATATTGTTGTTTCACTTTATTTCATATTTTTTGTATTTCATTGGGACCTATGTTAGATCTTTCCAAAGCATACATCCATAAAAGCTAATAGTGGTATCAAAGCCATGGTGCTTCGAGATAGGAGGACCTACATCCTTCATAAGAGAATTCCAGTAGGTCAAGAGAAATAGGTAGAGTCATCATTATTATTGTTGGTCTACATCTTTGCAAACCGGATCTACCATTGAGTGTCATTGTATGCAAAAATTTCCATTATGATTAATTGATAGAAAAAACCATAGTAGTAAGCAGGATTTGGAAAGTGAAGACTGAAATAAATCTTAGTTGTATAAAATCTAAGATTACATCTGACTAGGGTCTTCCCACAGAGTTGCAGGAAAAAAACTCGTGAAGACTAGGACTCAACATTCAAACCACTAGTTTGATAAATCAACTAGTGAAGATTATTATCTCTAGGTTTATAATTTTTTCGTTCCAGTTTCTAATAGCTTGTTGCAGGAAAAGGAGATTCAAGAAAAATTTGGGAAGCTTTCTACAATATAGTTAGGAAGAACATATTTAAGAATCATTCCAACACTTGTAGTAACAAGGTAGAAGACTAAATATTTCAAAGACCTCGAGAAGGTCTCATTACAAGAGTTGCAATCCTACAAATTATAAAAGTAAAGAAAATATCACAGTAGCCTTGTAGCAGACTCAAGGAAAAAGAGGCTCCAAAAGTTGAGTCATAGGAGGAGATAGGAGATTGATGATCTTTATTCAAGATCCATACCTACAAAGTGCAGAAGAAGAAGATGTCAAAGAAGCTTGGAAGAAGAAGGCTTCAAGAGCCTTGTTGCAGAGCTTGCAGAAGCATCGTCAAAATAGTTCCTAGGAGAAATCATTGGAGAATTCCACTACCAAGAAAAATTTCTTGATAGTGAAGGACTTGGACAATTGTCACCATCAGAAAACAAGCCCAAGAGGAGAAGAATTTGATAAGGAGTTTCAAATATAAGAAGAAGAATTTGGAAAGGAGTGCCAAATCCCAAAAAAATAATTTGGTAAAAAGTGCGAAATCCTAGAAGAATAATTTGGCAAGGAGTGTCAAATCCTTGAAGAAGAATCTAGTGAAAACCTCAAGAAAAATAAAATCTTGAGAAGAAGAAGATCTTTTTTAAAGTCAAAATTTAACAAGAAGCTTGAAGGAAGATTCAGACAAAAGAAGCCTACCAAATCCAAGAAATTTGGAGATTACATCTCATAGCAAGAAGGTACAGCTCAGAGAAATGAGTTCTCTGAATCTACAATAGAAAGTAGAAGATCATTGTAAGGATTAAACCACCAAATACAAAGGCTCAATATAGAGAGTTTGAGGCTAGATATTGGTGAATGAGAAAGTTGTTTGGGACAGCCAACAAAGAAGTTGCATATCCATCTACTACAAGGTAGCAACTTAGTGAATCATAAGCACCAAGATCTACATAATCTACTTCAAAAACCATCAAAAAAGGTAAGCAACTAAGGTGCAACTAGTTTAACTTCATATTAGGATTCATTATCAAATTCCATAGCACCATATTTGGATTAAAAGTTGCAGAAGAGTAGATTGCATTATAGTCTTCAAGAAAGTGTAAAAATGGAGAGTTCATTTTAAGGATTATTTGCACATTAATTTGGAGTTAAATGGATTTTAGAATTACATATATCTATCAACTACTTATCATCTACTTTGGAAAAATAAAATAAGACTAGATCCTACAACTTTGTTTGTAGTGAAAATTTACAAAATACTTATTAAGGGTTCATTACAGATTACTCTTAAAAGTTGTAGATAGTTTTAAGTGCATCTGAAATTATTTTGAGATTTTATTGGAGTGATAAGGTGATATTGTTAGTGCATTAAATTGGTAGTATTATTATATCATTTGCACTACACTAATTACTCTCAAAAAGTTTAGTTTGTGTTTGTTGATTGTTAAGGATCAAGAGCACAAAAAACTAGTAGATAATCAAAGTGTCTGGAGACATTATTTGGTGCATAGAAATTGCAGTATTTCATGGCCCAAAGAAACCACCAAAATCAGATCAGATTCCTCCAAGTATTAGAGAATAAATCCACCATTAAAATCAGCAAGAGAAGCTTCAAATCGAGACTTGGTGAGTCTCAAGAATCAAAGTGCACCAAAAAGGGGTGTGGAAATTACTTCTACAAAAAAGAAGGAAGCTTCTATCTACGTGGTTACAAGCTTGGGTTCATTAGCCAAATATCCAAGAAAAAAAGGTAAAGGTGTCTAATCAAAATACAACCTCAAAATTCTCCATTGCCTTCAAGAAAGCTGCCATAAAAATCAAAAAAATTAGATCTACAAAAGGAGTGCAATAAGGACATTCTTATATACAAAATATATTACATATTGGTGCACCAATATAATATTTCTACGCAAGAATTAGGGCAAATTTTATATTACCTCAAGGGCACACTATTCACAAGGTGCAACAGCCAAAGGCAACTGAACATTAGCACACTCTAAGCAAAGAAAATAAGCCTCTCGAAAGGCTCATATCCTCTATGTCTTGGACAACCAAATCTGCAAGCAAACACAACACGATACAAGGAAAAAGGAAGTATTATATTCAAGGGTGAAAAGAAGAGCATATTAGGTTTGGAAAATAATAAAAGCAAGGTGCAAGAGACTATAGTCGATGCACATCCCAGGAGCATTCTATTGGAAGATTACCAAAACTCCACCAAAGTGCCACCAAAGATCCACCAAAGTATTGCTCCTCACTCCAGCTGGAATCAACGCATAAGAAAATTCCATAAAACAAAGGAAGATCCAAGAATATTATAGTGTTTAAAGGTGCTCCAAATTTACATTAAATAAGCGTTAGAGAAAGATCCCATGCATAAGGAGGAAGTGACACTTATCACTTGAAAAGAAATCCTAGCGTTCACTACATGAGTTCCCATATTTCACACATTCAAGCAAAGGAATGTTACTAGCAAGAAATATGATATGTTAGAACAAGGGAGACACTTGTCTTCAAATGAAATAAGTTCTCCTCTAAGGATGTAATGCCTAAACATTACAAGCATCTTCATTCCCTCTAAGCACTCAAGAAGTAACCAGTGTGACACTTGTCACATAGCACAAGAACTTTCTTCTATTAAAAGGTGCCAAAGACCAAGGAAGTCTATGTATTCAATATTCCAGCATTTACTCATAGCATAGGGCCAAATTACAGCATGGAATAAAGGTGAAAGAGCATTAAAATCTCTAGTCAAGGAGGTCAAAGAAGTTCAACGTTGAAGCCAAGGGAAAATCAATGCACATCATCACCATAAGCACTCAAAGGAAAGGTAAAGAAGTGGACTATCATATACGTCTAAGATATGCAACAGATACGTAGATAATAAAGCATCAAAGATAAGGTATCTACTTTATTAATATTTAATTTCATTAACCTGTAGTTATAAGGTATAACATTAGGTTGAAATACTAAATAAAATTAGCCATATTTGAAAGAAATATAAAAGGGAGAAACTCATATTAAATAGCCTAATATTTGCAATATTATAACATAGGAGAAATAAGGAATTCTACTTGGAAATCAGAATTTCTATTATTGCAAATAATTATTTTCTAATATTCCACATTAGGGAGTTATAAGGAATCATCAAAGTAGGAAATTGGAAATTAGAAAAAATAAATATCAAATTATTAAAGGATATAAAAAGAGGTTTATTAAAGAACATTAAGAGTTCAAAATTAATTGGCATATGTCTCAAAATACATTAAAGGGATAATAGGAATCCAACTATTAAAACCTCATCAAATTATAAAGTGCTTAAAGTTCAATAGGAGCAATAAGGTGTAAAATAAGTTGATTTTTTCTATTCTCAAAACTTTAAAAAATCAACCAAAAATTGAACTATAATTCTCAAAAGAACTTTATATAGCATTTTCAAAATCACTAGGGAGACATAAGGTATTCTAAAAAACTTGATAACAATAGCATTCATCAAATATTATCAAGTACTAAGGTCTCTACAAAGTCTACAAGGACTCTGTTGATTGACATCTCTTAACTAGGGAGATATAAGAAAGCCTACAAAACCGAAGCTCTAAAAGGTTCTATCAAATCCATATTTACAATTAACAAGAAAAACTATCTCAAAACTATCAAGAAGGAATACGGATGAAATAATAATAAATACCTTTACCAATAAAAAATTATTTCATGAAATGGAATTATATTCTCAAAACTTGATAGATACCCTTGAAGGATATGAGAATCTATCAACTAGCGATAAAGATAAATTATTCTTATTTCTTAAAGAAGAAAGATAGGGTAGATTTAAAGCATTAATTGGTTATCTTCATAAAAACCTTTTCAGGGCATGATGGAATTCACAAAATATAGTTATATTCACATCTGAGGAGTGTTTGATGATTTACCTATCATTAATTATGTTTGTACTCACTCAACACATGAAGCAAGCTAGCAATACAAATCAATATTATTGTGATGATAGACTAACTCCTATTGAAGCAAATATTCCACCAGTATCCATGCAGAATCGTAGGAGAAGGAGGTAAAGGAATAAAATACCTACTAAAAGAAATTTTAGCAAAGAAGACATGAATAGCAAATAAATAATAAAGAATAAAGTACCCTTAGCTATAGCTCTTTGTGCATAATATGAAGACACAAACTACTTACGTGATCATACTACAATAAGCAATTAAGGAGAATACAAGTTCCAATTTTGACTCCAAGAAGAAGAGCCAATGCAAGAAGGCATACAATGCATTAATGAGGACCAGATCAAGCTGAAGAACATTTGAAGACAAAGATCCATATTGAAGATTGAAATCTTCAATACCCAAATAATGTAATACATAGGGGTGTTAGAATTAGAATATATTACATCATTTGGGTCATGTAAATGTACCACCTTAGGTACATAATTAGAATAGGATATTACTTTAGGGGGAAGTTATATAGTTACTTAAAGCAATGTAATAAATGTACAAGTGGCATGTGCAAGTTGTAATGTGTAAGGTGTCCCCTTGTACATCTAGGTAGAGTGTTGGCCAAGGAATATATCTTCCTATATAAAGGATCTCATAGTAGTAGATATATCATAGAATATTATAGCATCTCATCTCTCATGTAATCCTGTATGGAGTACAATGTAGCTCTTTAACTCATATTAATGGAGTAACCATTTTCCCCATATTGCATTGTATTTTCATCATTTCTATTTATAGTATATTTTCATTCATATTGTTGTTTCACTTTCTTTCATATTTTCTGTATTTCATTGGGACCTATGTTAGATATCTCCACAGCATACATCCTCAAAAGCTAATAATACAGCTAGCTAGAGTGTTGGGCAAGGAATCTATCCTCCTTTATAAAGGGCCTCACAGCCCCATCCAAATGTATCACTTCATTCTCAATAATATTTTTTTTTTCTCTCTTTCTCAATAATATATATTTCTTCTATTTCTCTTAATTTTATGATATGGTTCTAAAACCATTAGTGGTATCAGATCCATGGTGAATCTAGAGAGGAATAGGGAAATCTATCATTACTACTATTGTCCTGCATATTTGCAAAGTAGACCTACCACTGTGCATCACTAAATGTAAACACCACCACTTGATAGAAAGAGCCACAGTAGATCAATAGAATTAGGAAATACCATAGAAGCCTTGTTGCAAGACTCAAGAAGAGACTCCATAGAAGATTTCATGAGAAATAGGATATTTGTGATCTTCTTTGCTGATTGAAGACTACCAAGTAAAAGCTTCTGATAATAAAATAACTTGGGACAATTATCACCATACGACAACAAGCCCAAGAGAAGAAGAATTTTGCAAGGAGTTCCAAATCCAGAAGAAGAATCCAGTGAAGACCTCAATATATTTAGAATCTTGAGAAGAAGAAGATCTTATTTGAAGTTAGAATTTGACAAGAAGATTGAAGGAATATTCAGATAGAAGAAGCCATCGAATCCAAGGCTCAAGACAAAGAGTTCAAGGTAGAAACTTGGTGAATCATAAAACACCAAGATATACATCTACTTTAGTAGCCATCAATGAGGTAAGAAACTAGGGTGCAATTAGTTGAACTTCATATTAAGGTTCATTATCAAATTCCATTAAGCATCATATTTGGATTAAATTTGCAAGAAGAAGGGCTCATTTTATAGTCTTCAAGAAAGTGCAAAAAGGAGAATTAATTTTAAGGATTATTTGCACATTAAGTAGGAGTTCGATATTTTTGAATGAAATAAAATTATCATCTACTTTTTTGCTATCTAGAAAGCAAGAATACTATATCCTACAATATTGATTGTAGTGAAAATTTGTAGAGTATTCATTAAGGTTTCATTAGAGATTACTCTTATAAGTTACAGAGATTATTAAGTGCATTTGAAATTATTTTGAGAGTTTAATTACAAGAGAAATAAGGTGAGATTATTTTTGCCATTAAAAAGTACATTATTAATCCATTAGCACTATACTAGTTATCCTTAACTAGTTACTCTCAAAAAAATTAGTTTGTATTTTTTGACTGTTGAAGATCAAAAGCACAAAACCAATAGATTATCAAAGTATCTAGAGACGCTATTTTGTGCATAGAACCTGCAACATTTTGTGGACCAAAAGAAGCCACCAAAATAATATTAGATTCATCCAAGGAGTGGAGAAGAAAGCCACCATAAAAATCAACAATAGAAGCTTCAAATCGAGACTTGGTGAGTCTCATATTCAAAGTGCACTAAAGGCTATTTATAAAAATAGTGCAAAAATTACTTCTACAAAAAGAGCTTCTATCTACGTGGTTATTAGATTGGTTTTATTATCAAAGTCACCAAGCAAAGGTGATGCATGAGCATCCGGTGGCAGCAGAGCAATCTTGCATCACCAAAAAAATTTCTAAGTGTTTGCCTTGATGTCGCGATATCGTGACAAAGAAAAGTGTCACGATATCGTGACATGTCGCATTTTCATGACTCAGGAAGGAGAGAGAAGGCATGAAGCAAAAATGTTGTGATTTTGCGACATGTCGCGAAATCGTGACCGAAAGAAGACAAGAAAGGTGCAGAGCAAAAATATCACGATGTCGCAAAATCACGACCGAAAGAAGATAGGAAAGGCGTGGAGCAAAAATGTCACGATTTCACGAAATCACGACTAAAAGAAGACAAGAAAGGCCAGAGAAGAAAATGTCATGATTTCGTGACATGTCGCAAAATCACAACCAAAGGAGCAGAAAGAAAGCAAGGAAGGAAAGCTGTCACGATATCGCGACATGTCACGATTTTGTGACCCAAAATAGAGAGAGAAAGCAGAGAGCAAAGCTATCGTGATATCGTGACATGTCATGATTTTGCAACCCGAGAGGCGAGGAGGAGGCAGAAAGGAAAGATGTCGCAATATCATGACCAAAAAGGAGAAATAAGATCTAAAAAGGAAATATGTCGCAATATCGTGACATGTCGCATTATCGTGACCAAAGGACGAGAGAAAGCGCAAAGGAGAAAAAGTGTTGCGATATTGCGACATGTCGCATTTTCGCGACCAAAGGACGAGAGAAAGTGCAAAGGAGAAAAAGTGTCACGATATCACGACATGTCACATTTTCACGACCAAAGGACAAGAGAAGGCGCAAAGGAGAAAAAGTGTCGCGATATTGCGACATGTCGCTTTTTTACGACCCAAGGATGAGAGAAGGCGCAAGGGAGAAAAAGTGTCGTGATATCGTGACATGTCGCATTTTCATGACCAAAATACAATAGAAGGCGCAAGAGAGAAAAGTGTCGTGATATCACGACATGTTGCATTTTCACGACCAAAGGACGAGAGGAGGCGCAAAAGATAAAAGTGTCGCGATATCGCGACATGTCGCATTTGCGCGACCAGAAGACGAGGGGAGACGCAAGAGAGAAAAGTGTCACGATATCGTGACATGTCACATTTTTGCAACTCGAGAAATGCAGGAAGGCAGAAAAGCAAAAGTGTCGCAATATCGCGACATGTCACATTTTTGTGACTCAAAGATGGCAGGAAGGCAGAGAAGCCAAAAGTGTCGTGATATCGGGACATGTCACATTTTCACGACTCGAAGAGGGCAGGAAGGCAGAGAAGCCAAAAGTGTTGCGATATCGCGACATGTCACATTTTCACGACTCAAAGAGGGTAGGAAGGCAGAGAAGCCAAAAGTGTTGCGATATCATGACATGTCACATTTTCATGACTCGAAGAGGGCAGGAAGGCAAAGAAGCCAAAAGTGTCACGATATCGTGACATGTCTCATTTTCACGACCAAACAAAAGAAAAGAAAGGGCAGGCAGTTACAGGAGTCGTTACAGAGGAAATTGTCGAGCGGTGGGTATACCGAACATCATCATTGGTTGACAGGCGGACAGAGTCTACAGTGGTAGCACTAAACAGCACGTGGCACCAAGGTGCAGTGAAAGTAGACAAAGATCAAGAGTCAAAAAGAAAGGCATTTTGAAATCCAAGACAACGAAGAGGCACGGTAAATGAAATGAAGGGTCAGAAAAGGGAAACAGAAAGTCATGCCAGAGATTTTAAAAGGGGAAGCGAAGGCATGCACAAGGGTCGAAAAACTGTCGAGACAGTGTTGTAGACGTGAAGGCAAGAGGGCCATTATGGACCTGTTTAGGCTATTTTTCTTCCAGATTTGGAAATGCTGTAATGTAAAGAAAAAAAATAAACTACCTTTCGGGATAAATGAGTTTATTTGGTAGATTGCTGCCATTATTATAAATTTTTCCAAGTGTAATGAGTGAGTTTTGAGAATTTTGGGAGGAGCTATTTTGGCTCCCCATCAAGTGGTATCATAGCAGGAGTTCCTGAGCGTGTAAATAGATCACCAAAAGTGAGGCAGTTTGCACCAGGATCTATGGAAGAGCGAGAGTTCCTGAGTGTGTAAATAGATCTTTGAAAGTGAGGCAGTTTGCACCAAGATTTATGGAAGAGCTTAAGGTTCCTGAGCGTGTAAATAGATCACTGAAAGTGAAGCAGTTTGCACCAGGAACTATGGAAGAGCAGGAGTTCCTGAGTGTGTAAACAGATGGCCAAAAGTGATGCATTTTGCACCAGGATCTGTAGAAGAGCTTAGATTTCCTGAGTGTGTGAGCATATCACCGACAATGAGGTAGTTTGCACCAAGATCTGTGGAAGAGCGTAGGGTTCTTGAGTGTGTAAACAGATCATCGGACGTGAGGCAGTTTACACCAGGATCTGTGGAAAGGTTATGAGAAGAGAGCGAGGAAGAATGCCTCCATGATGAAACTGTGGTGGTGGGAGAAATGTGGTATCTGAAGAATATTTTAGAGCTTTGCAGAGGCAAGTGTAAGCCCTACAAGAGGAGTTGTGAAGAGGGATTGATCCGAGGAGAAAAGAGTCGTGTTGAGGTTGAAAGTTTTGCAAGTTTTGAGATGTTGAAAAAGAAGGTGACAAAATAGTACAGAAGTTAAGGTCACTTCTCAATCCACCCTGGTTGTCTGATGCAGGAGCATCCAGTGGCAGTAGAGTAATCTTGCATCAACAAAAAATTTCTAAGTGTTTGCCTTGATGTCGCGATATCACGACAGAGAAAAGTGTCACGATATCATGACATGTCATGTTTTCGCGACTCAGGAAGGAGAGAGAAGGCACGGAGCAAAAATGTCACGATTTCATGACATGTCATGAAATCATGACCGAAAGAAGACAGGAAAGGTGTGGAGCAAAAATGTCATGATTTCGCGACATGTCACGAAATTGCGACCGAAAGAAGACAGGAAAGGCGTGGAGCAAAAATGTCACGATTTTGTGACATGTCACAAAATCGTGACCGAAGGAGAAAAAAGAAAGCAAGGAAGGAAACTGTCATGATATCGTGACATGTGATTTCACGACCCAAAATAGAGAGAGAAAACAGAGAGCAAAGTTGTCGTGATATCGTGATATGTCACGATTTCGTGACCCGAGAGGCGAGGAGGAGGCAGAAAGGAAAGATGTCATGATATCACGATCGAAAAGGATAAAGAAGAGCCGAAAAGGAAAGATGTCGCGATATCATGACATGTCGCATTATCATGACCAAAGGACGAGAGAAAGCACAAAGGAGAAAAAGTGTCGCGATATCGCGACATGTCGCATTTTCGCGACCAAAGGACGAGAGAAAGCGCAAAGGAGAAAAAGTGTCACGATATCGCGACATGTTGCATTTTTACGACCAAAGGACAAGAGAAGGAGCAAAGGAGAAAAAGTTTTGCGATATCGTGACATGTCGCATTTTCACGACCCAAGGATGAGAGAAGGCACAAGGGAGAAAAAGTGTCATGATATCGCGACATGTTGCATTTTCACGACCAAAAGACAAGAGAAGGCGCAAGAGATAAAAGTGTTGCGATATCATGACATGTCGCATTTTCGCAACCAAAGGACGAGAGGAGGCGCAAGAGAGAAAAGTGTCGTGATATCATGACATGTCGCATTTGTGCGACCAGAAGATGAGTGGAGGTGCAAGAGAGAAAAGTGCCGCAATATCGTGACATGTCGCATTTTTGTGACTCGAGAAAGGCAGGAAGGCAGAAAAGCAAAAGTGTCACGATATCGCGACATGTCTCATTTTCATGACTCGAAGAGGGCAGGAAGGCAGAGAAGCCAAAAGTGTCACGATATCGTGACATGTCATATTTCCACGACTCGAAGAGGGCAGAAAGGCAGAGAATCCAAAAGTGTCGCAATATCGCGACATGTCGCATTTTCATGACCAAACAAAAGAAAAGAAAGGATAGACGGTTACAGGAGCCATTACAGAGGAAATTGTTGAGCGATGGGTATACCGAACATCATCATTGGTTGACAGGCGGACAAAGTCTACAGTGGTAGCACTGAATAGCACGTGGCACCAAGGTGCAGTGAAAGCAGACGAAGATCAAGAGTAAAAAATAAAGGCATTTCGAAATCCAAGACAACAAAGAGGCACGGGAAATGAAACGAAGGGTCAAAAAATGGAAACGGAGAGTCATGCCAAAGATTTTAAAATGGGAAGCGAAGGCATGCACAAGGGTCAAAAAATTGCTGAGACAGTGTTGCAGACGTGAAGGCAAGAGGGCCATTTTGGACCTGTTTAGGTTGTTTTTCTTCCAGAGTTGGAAATGCTGTAATGTAAAGAAAAAAAATAAACTACCTTTCGGGATAAAGGAGTTTATTTGGCAGATTGCTGCCATTATTGTAAATTTTTCCAAGTGTAATGAATGAGTTTTGAGAATTTGGGGAGGAGCGATTTTGGCTCCCCATCAAAAGGAGAGAGTTGTCTAGCAAAAGAAAAACATCAAATCAGCAATTGCCTACTTCAAAAGCTTCCATAAACCCAGATATTGTAAAAGAGGTGCAAAAAGGTATTATATTCTCAAAAGTATTTACATTATATTGCACTACTCTAATCTACCCTATGTAAGAATAAGGATAGGTTTTTGGTGTCAAAATGGTACACTTTTTACAAGGAGAAATACAGTCCAAGGCAGTCGTATAGAAGTATTCTCCAAGCTAGGCAATAGGAGCCTCTCTCATCAATGGTTGTGAACAGCCGTATCAAGCTATTTACAAGCATAACATAAGGATAAGAATTATCTACAAAGGTAACTACAAGGGAGGTTGGAAGAAGGAAGAAAAGCACAAGGTAAAATAAGGCAATACCAGAGCTAGACATACATTCAAGGAGAAATCTATATTGTCCAAGGACCATCATGAAGTCTCCACCAAAACATTGCTCAAGCTCCACCACATCACAACTCAGTTGGAACCAACTCAACGTCATCAAAATATAGCAAACGAATAGGTGGAAACATACATTGGATTAGCGTGCAATAATACGTTATAAGTCTAGGAAAAGCAAAGTAAATAAGGTGCCACTTGTCACCTTAGACGGAACCCTAACGCATTTTATATGAACGTTCAAGATATCACACGTGTGGAAGGAATAATTCAAAGAAGTGTTATGCAGGACAACATAGAGAATATTGAAGAGGGGGTGATGCCTAAGAAAGCATTTACATAGATATTGTAATATCTTCATTCCATAGTGAATAGCATCATTGAGCGTTGAAATAAAACCATCGTCGACGTTGAAATAAGCCACCATAACACTTGTATAATATCATTGTTATAAATTGTTGTGACACTTGTCTAATAGCATCATCGAGCGTTGAAAGAAATTGTTGTGACAAGAAGGTCATCCTCCTATTTAAGGCATCCAAGACCAAGGAGGAAATACAATTTAGAGCAGCAGTGAAGTACAGTAAGAAGAGTATTAAAATCTCTTGATCAAGGTATTCAAAGCAAGTCAAACAGGCCAGACTTGAGGTACCACCATTCAAGCATTGAAATCAAGGAAAAATATAAGTCTATCATTGCTCACAATGCCCAAGGGAACATTGAACATCTCTGCCATTTACATTTTAATCCATCGTTAGATACATAAAGATTTAAAGCTTCATTATGGTAAGAATCTACCTTGTATAATTTGCTTTCATTAAAGAGGATTTATAAGGTTGAAGCAATTAGGAAATCAACCATATTTGAAAGCAATACTAAAAGGAAAATATATAACCTAAAATTTGCAATTTAAACATAGGAGAAATAAGGTTTTCAACTTGGAAAAAAACAATTATTGCAAATATTATAGTTTTCTAACATTCCAAATTAGGGAGTTATAAGGAATACTACATCAAAGCAGGAAATTGGAATCTAGAAATATTAAATTATTAAAGGCTATAAAAGGAGGCTTATTAATGAATATAAAGAGTTATAAATTTATTGATATACTTGTCTCAAAACCACA
Source organism: Wollemia nobilis (assembly GCA_028583015.1). NCBI lineage: Eukaryota > Viridiplantae > Streptophyta > Pinopsida > Araucariales > Araucariaceae > Wollemia > Wollemia nobilis. The sequence goes on from JAQPPZ010017033.1 coordinate 8,512,044, forward strand.
TTAAGGGGACAAAGGGAGTCTAACCATTAAGACCTCATCAAATTAAAAAGTGCTTAAGTTCAATAGGAGTAATAAGGTGTAAAAGAAGTTGATTTTTTCTACTTACAAAACATTACAAAATCAACTCAAAAATTGAACTACTATTCTCAAAAGCACTATATTAATCTAGGGAGACATAAGGAATTCAATAAAAACCCTCTATCAAAAAAAATATCATGGATCATTGGTATATAGACTCAAGAGCAAGTAAGCATATGACTGGAAATAATCATTGGTTCAAATCCCTACAAAAGGTAAACGAGAAACCAGTTTTCATAGTAGATAGAAAAAACATATGAGGTGAAGGGAATATGGGACATATTATTGAACCTACTGTTGGTCATCAAATCTGCCTAGGTAAGTATTTTGAGTAAATGTACGAGCCCTAGACCTGGGCCAACATTGAAAGGTCGAAGGGAAGAGATGCCCTTCGTGCCAATCTCCGGAGAAAGGCCGGCTCCTATGCTAAACTACTTGGGTGTTTGAAGATAAGAGTATAGAAAAGGGATAAAAGAAGTTAGGGTTAGAAAATTTGGTGATGTAAGGTGGGAGAGAACAAGAAGCAGGATCGCTAACCAGCAACTTGAATAGCAGCAAGGAACACTAAGGATAAACGAAAGAAATGTGATATCGATTTTCCTATGTATCCTTCGAGCGAGTTTTAGGGTACCTTCCCCGATCACACACCGGACGCAGAGTTCAGCATCCAATATACAAACGAAGAAAGACAAAAGAATCAAGCACAGAAGGTAGCATAAAAGATAGTAATTACAACACTTTTCTGCTCCTATGTATCCTTCAGAGCGATTTTTAGGGTACAGTCCCCAATCACATGTCAGATGCAGGGTTCAGCATCTCGGCATACAAACGAAGAAAGATAAAAGAATCAAGCACAGAAGGCAACATAAAAGAGAAGAATTGAGCTCAAAGCCTTTTAGTATTAATCGTAGGACATTAAGTTACAGCAGCTTTCTAGCAGATAGTTCCCCCGCATTTTCCATTACAATGCCTGGGTTTTTATAGAGGACCCGGGCCTCTGAATCATAATTACATAGCGAAGGAGAGTACATTCTCAAGACCTAATAATTTAGCTCCCCGAGGCTCTCGTGACCGAGCTTTCAAATCTGTTACCAAAAGGGGCAACTGCAACTGGGTCAACCATGGAAAGGTGCATTGATGAGCCGTCTAGACGTCCTTGGTCTCTAGGTGTGGTGCTCGAGTGGTCGCCATGCTCGCCGAGCTCTCCATCATGGCATGATACTTCGTTTTTGATTGCCAAAAATGAGCAGCGGGCTTGCTAGGCATGAAAAATTGCATTTATGAGGCACTTGATTGCCTCGAGAAAATACCTGGCTTGGAATGCGTGCCCGTGAAGCGCTTCGCTAAGTTTTCATTCACCACTTCACTTTGCAATGGTTCTGGGCCGAAGCAAAACTCCTTCTTGGATTATACTTCACAAAACTAAGCTTCGCAAAATTGCTTCGGGGTTGGTTTGTGCCGAAGCACATTTGCTTCACAAAATGGTCTTCTTTGTCATTGTTGACAAAATTGCTTCACTGATGCCTTGAATAAATGCTTCACCATGATCTTCTTTCAAAACTGTGGTTCGGGAAGGTTTTGACTGAAGCAATTGTCTTAAAAATATTTTGCGTTCCTTTACTTCGGGTAGAAGTACTTCGCATCAAATTAGCCGAAGCAAATGCTTTGCAATGAGCTTTTTACGAAGCAAAAATGGTTTACTGATGGAGGGGCCCGAAGCGAGTGCTTCGGAAAATTCCTGGTGAAGTACTTTCAATGCTCCTTAAGTTCCGCTTCGCTTATTTTTTGGCCGAAGTGACTGATATAAATGCTTCGGATGCGAAGTAGTTTTCTTGTCTTCTCCTTTGTATTTCTCTTTAGCACAATACTTCGTAGAAATCTTGCCCGAAGTAGCTGCTTGAAGCGCTTCGGGCCCAAAGTTCTTCTATTGTTATCCTTGTATTTTACTTTGGTGATACTACTTCACGAAAAACTCCACCCAAAGTAGTGTTGAAAATGCTTCGGATGCAAAGCTCTTTTTTCTTCTGAATGTCGCTTTGCTCAACTTTCGTCCGAAGTGGCTACAGGAAACGCTTCGGGCGCGAAGTAGTTCCATTCTCCTTTCCTTGTGTTTTTCTTCGGCTAAGACTACTTCGCAAAACTTTTACCCGAAGTAGTGTTGGAAATGCTTTGGGTGCGAAGCTATTTTTATTTCCCTTCGACGAAGCTCTTTTTTCTAGCTTTTTTGGCAGTGAAGTTCTTTCTTTTTGACTTTATATACAAAGGGGTGGCATTGGAAGCCAAAATTGCTGTAACTTTTCAAAAAAATGACAAGCAAAAACTTTACTGTACAAAACTTGTTTCTTTTTTTCTACCCCTTAAGAAATGTGACAAAATTGTCAACATTCTTGGTGGCTCACGGGGCAACGAGATCGTCTCGGTGGGAGGACCCTTTAACTTTGATCCATTGGGCCAGAGTCTTTTCTTGATCCATATCCTCCTTCTTCTTGGAACGCTTCTACAGTTGGTTCTTGTCCTCCTTCTTCTTCTGCTTCTTCTTCCTCCTCTGCTCCTTCATCTGTTGGCGTGGCCTCCTACTATGGCGATGGGATCAGACGGTCACTGATTTTCTTTATAGTTCGACGAACATGAGCCCAAACCCCTTTCTAAAATGGTTCTTGGTCTTCGAGTGCCTTGACCAAAACATGGAATCGGTCAATCTGCCCTATGTCGATGTGTTTGATTCTTGCACCTAGGTCATTCAGGCAAGCCATGATTTTGCAGTGTCTCAAGATGAAATTAGTGACTTGTCCCTTCGTGATTGGCTCTTCCCACTCATCGATTTCGAAGACATCACCTTTGAAATGGAGCCACGCTGGATTAAGTTCCTCCCTAGTGAGAAGGTTCCCATCATCGTCTGTGAAACTCGAGAAACCCAAAGAAGAAAGGTCTTCGAAGTAACTCATTGATGTGCGCTACTTCTGCTCAAATATATCAAGGAGGTCTTTTGCCTTTTGCGCTTTCTTCACCTTGGAGAAAAAAGCGTGAACAGTGGCTTGGGCAGTAGACCAATCCCTGGCCATTCGACTCATAGCAGCGACCTGCGGGTCTTGATATCTAATTCTTTGGACCTCAAAGGCAAGCTTGAGTCGCCTCTTGATTTTTTGGATTACCTCATCCACTATCGGTCCCTCTTTAGCAATGGCATGCTGAGCTTCGATGATAAAAATTAAAATCGACAGGGCACTAGAGGCCCGAGATCTAAAACCTTTGAGCAGGTGAGAGCGGATCTCCTTGATCCTACCTTTGTCGAACAGCTCCAGGTTCACCTTTTCATACAATTACTGCTGGGCCCACAAGATCTTGCCCTTGAGCTCTTTGGCTTTTAGTTCATTTTTAGCCTATCTTTGTGCTTGGTGCTCGACCGAAGTCTACAGCTATATAATTTGTTGCTTGAGGGCATGCGTTTCCTTTTTCAACAATTTGCACTGCTTCTACGAATCCTCTATTTCAGAGCGGATCCTGGCCAGCTCTTCTTCCAACTTGATGTTAGCGTTTTCTGCTTCAAACCTGTGCTGGTTGGCAATGTTTGCATGTGCTCAAAAAGTTTCAACCCTGACATGCATGGATGCAGATTCGTCATCTATGTTTAAATGCTCTAGGTCCTTTGTCTTCTCCTGGTAGTCGTAGTTTGTTGGAGTCATTTCATCCAGAGGCTTCTGGACCTTAGGGTCATTCCTAACTTTGTGCAGCTTTTTGCCCTTCAAGTCGAAAACTGCACATTTTTTAGCTTGAGCCAGAGATTTCCCTATTTTCTTTCTTGCCTCCTTTAGCATCTTCTCTATATTTTGTAGAGCTAGGAGTAGCTTTTCAGCTAGGGAGCACTCCTTTATTGAAGATAATTCTATTTCAGAGAAGGCCGAATCTCCGACCAAAGGTGTAAACAAATATAAAGAGCTAACAAGGGAAGATTCCCCTGACGGCTCAGAGACTGGTGTGGCGGGGACTTTGGCAAGCGGGACTATGCTTTGGGCTATGGGAGAGTGGGTTCCAGGGCTTGGTGTTGGGACACTACCTTTGCCTTGACTTAGGGTTGAAGTAACAGTGGCATGGGTAGGCAAAGGAGTTTTAACGGGTTTATCCTGGTCAGATGACTCTAGAGGAGTGGGGCTATGCAAGATTGGACTGGCAATGGGTAGTTTTTGAGTGGGGGATTGACCTTATGGGGGATGGAGATATTGATGAGGGCTTCCACTTAGGACTACCATGGGTGTGTTAGAAACTGAAGAGAATGGAAGAGAGTGCGTACCTGTGTGCCCTCCTGGTAAGGCGACGATGGTAACTTCTTGCGTGGTTGGTTCTTGGCTCGATTGGGCTTCAACACTCCCGACCTCCACCACTTCTACTCCAGGGTCTTTCTCTTGTTGGAGGAGCTCCTCCACATCGATGATATCTATCTCAAGGACCGTTCCAGCACTTGGTGGCCCTGCATCTTCAATATTTTCTTCGACCGGGCCTGACGCAGGGGATCCAGCAAGAGTACCTGAAGGCTTCGTGCGAGGGCGCTTTGGGTGGCTTGGAGGCACTTGAACTTGCTCCTGCATTTTTATTTTCTTCCTCTCCAATGGTTTTTCTGCTTCTTTGGCCTCCACTTCATTTTCTTCATCCGAAGCATCTTTAGCTCCACCTGGGTTTTTGCCTGATCCTGGGGTAGCTGGGGGAATAAAATCTACAAAGGATATCGACTTCCAGGTTTCGACATTGGAGTCATAAAGAATTGTGAAGTCTTTATCCGATGCTAAGAGTCCATAGGAGTTCATTTTTTTATGATGGACTCTTATTGTCCACCATTCCCGAAGCTTTTCATCGCTCCAGTCTTTTACTTCCTCCTTCAAATCATCCCGCGCTTTCTTCCAGAATGTGGAACATGAGGTCGAGAGGGGATACTGATCAGGGTCGAATTCGACCTCCATAGGATAGAACTCATGCCATGGAGGCAATGTCCTCGTCCTTTCTAAATGCCACTCTAGATCTTTTCCATTGGGGTTGTTTCTTTGTTCCACAACTTTGGGGTGAGGGCAAATGTGGAAGTTCTTGAATTTTAAATGATCCTTCATCACGCCCAAAGGATCGTAGAGCCACTGCTGAGGAATCTGGAGTAGGCCAAAATAGGCAAGCTTTCATTCCAGTAAAATGCCCTACTTTAGGGCAAAGACTTCGATTATGCCCATTCTGAAAGGGAAGTCATAGGTGTGTTCCCACTTCCAGTCGTGACTGTATATTGCATTTGTAGAATTGCTCTGTCAAGCGACTTCCAATGCGAACTGATATTCTGAGGGGTAGACTGGTAGCAGGAATGGCTTCCCAATGAAGCCAAACATGCGAATCACCAGTCCTTGTGTCAATTGGAATATGTCCCCCATTTTTCCCAGCACCACTCTATCTCTCAAACTGAGTGGTACCCGAGGACAAGAGCCTTTCAACAGGTGCATGGCGGGTCCCAAAAATTGCTGATTAAAATAATAATAGGACTCTTCCTTCAATAGGAGGGGAGTCCATTGATACACTGGTAGAGGATTTCCATCCTTGCCACTTGGAGAGATGGTGATATGGGGAAACCGCTTGTGAACTTGGTAGAAGTACAACCAGACAAGAAAAGAACAGGGTGCGAAGTACTGGCCTGTTGCTGCATTCTTCATGCTGGAGAGCTTTGTATGTAGGGTTCGGGCCACCCATTCCGCCCAGTCAAAGAAAACTAGGTTGGTGTTCGGCCTTGAGGCATCAGGGGCATAAAACTCCCCTCTTGAAAAGCATTCAGCCAGAGACACCTGCCAGGGCTGTACCAAAGCATCTGTTGACAAGCCCGCCACCCATGCAATGATAGAAAAAATATCAATATTTTTGAAGGCCTCCAAGGGTAAGGGCATCTGGGGCAGCTTGTTTAAAGGTAGCCCGCTCTTGATATTCTCTAGCAGGAATTTCAATATGTAGCTATTGGAGGTGAATCTCTCCATTTGTTTGCTTAGGATGACATTGCAAATAGAATACCCCTTTGGCGGACCCTGCTGTGGCGTGAAGGCTGCTTGTACATCTTCCTTCAAGATGGAAAACAGTTTGTGACCCGAAGCATCTACTACTTTCCTGGACGCAGGTTGGTAATTCTGTGCAATTGCGTATATCAGCTCGGGACAATGGTGAGCAGGTGGGGTTAAAAACCAGTAAATTTGGGAGTAATACGCAGCAGCTCTCTTATTTTTTGGCGTGAGCCTGCTTTTCATGAACTCTATGGTGTGCCGAAGATCGGATACACCCTTAGAGAGCTGTGTGTCTCGAATTTTCTCCCACCCATCAATTGGTGGCTCCACAAGCTGTTCTTCTTCTGAGTCGTCCCCTTCTTCCATTGGCTACTTTTCGGGTCAAAGGGGAAGATCTAGCTTCTTTGAAGTACGCTTTTTCTCGTCTTTCCCCTTCTTTGTCTTTTCGAGGCCTGTAACTTCGGGCTCTTTCCCCTTCTCCTTAGATTTCTTCTTTCCCATGATGCTAGTGATGGCGGCAGGGTTCTTGATACAAAGAGCTTTAATGTAAATGGCCAGATGCGAAGGACGGGAGGGTTGCAGAGTATCTTAGTCTAGCTCTAACTGATGAACAAATGACTTCCCTCTTGCCAAGAACTCGCTTTTTTAGCCTAAAAATGCAACCACCTAAATTTATGGAACCTACTAAAATTAAATTTGTACTTCGGATGATGGAGGCTGTCGTATTCTCAAACTGCTTCTACAGTGACGTGGTACATAGGGTTGCATGCTTCGATGATTACACTTTGTACTGGAGACGCCACCTGCTACCACCTCATACCTTGGTGCGAGCTTTTCCTTTCCCTTTTCTAACTCGGTTACCTCGAGAAGTGCTCCACCACCCCTTTTCCTTAAATTCGTTCACTTTGTAATCTTTTCAAAGCTATTTTTGGCACGTTCTCCGAAGCACGTTTTGAACTTTCACCTTGCACGTGTTTGGCTCGGTGAAGTTGAACTTTAATGCTGAAAAATGCTTCGCAGTGAACCTTTGGTTTGGACTCATTTTCGGTGCTTCGGGCCCGAAGTACTTCTTCTTTGTCGTGTTGCTACTCTGCCTTACGAAGATCACCGAAGCTTTCCCTTTTGAAAACTGCTTTGCAGAAATTTTTCCTGAAGTAGCTACTGAAATACTTCGGGTGCGAAGCTCTTTTCATGCCTTCGTTCAAATTTTGGTTCGGCTTCCTTTTGGGTAAATGCTTCGCAAGGAGCCTCTTATAATTTACTTCGCAAAAATGCTGCCCGAAGTAGCTGCTGAAAATACTTCGGGTGCGAAGTTCTCCTTTGGTGCCTTTTGTAACCTTCTTTGCAGCGAACCTTCTTGTACTTGCTACTTCACATCAGAAGTCCCCGAAGAAGATTTGGAAGTGGTACTTGGCTTTTGGAAGAGGATGTATATACAAATGCAAATTTTATACAGAAGTATATGTACACATTTTTTTTTTTTTTTTTTAGAAAGAAATCGTCTTTAGCGGTGAAAGGTCTTCAGGTGAAGACCATTGACAGAGATCGGTAGAACTTGACCATCTGCATATTTGAGGATGAATGAATTGGTTGAGTTCACCTTCGTAATTTTGAATGGCCCATCCCAAAAGGCATCCATCTTGTCGTGATTCCCAGGCTTGGCCTTCCAAGAGTCCCACTTCAATACTAGGTCTCCCACATTGAATGTGCGATCGGATGACATTTTCTTGAACCAGTCTCGGGTGACCTGAGTATGCTTGGCGAAGTTCTGGTATGCTTCTTCGCGATCTTCTTCTAGTCGCGGCAGCTGAGCTAATATGTTCTCCGTCGGACTAACTTCACCCTCTGCTTCTAATAGCTGCAATGCAGGTATCTCAACATGGATGGGTAAAATGGCCTCCTTGCCATAGACCAGGGCATAAAGCCAAGTTTTGATCGACCTTTTGATAGAAATCTGATCGGCCCACAAGGCCCGATCTAGAAGGAGATGCCAAGTCCTTTTGTTTGTCTCTATGAGATTCCTTAGCATCCTCAATAGAGTCTTGTTGGTGGATTCTACCAAGCTATTACCTTGTGGATAATAATTGGAGGATACTTTATGATATAGCCCATACCTGTAGAGGAATTCATTAATTCTAGCCCCTTTGAAGCCAGGGCCATTGTCTGTGATGATTGCTTTAGGGATGCCAAACCTGGTGATCAATCCTTCTAGAAAGGTGACTACAGTCTCCTGATCTGCATGCTTGGTGGGAATCGCTTCGGCCCACCTGGTGAAGTAGTCTGTTGCTGTTAGGATGAACCTATGTCCTGCGAAGGAGTTCGATGATATGACCCCTATGAAATCCAACCCCCATTGCTAAAATTGAGTTTCTACCTGTATCGGGTGAAGGGGAATCGAAGCATTTTTGCTTTGGTCGATGAACTTCTGACACTTCTTGCATTTGCGGCAATCGACGAAGGCATCAGCGAATAGTGTGGGCCAATAATAACCCGCTTTGATAATCTTTAGTGTCGTTGTCCTTCCTACGAAGTGACCTCCAGATAGTCCTGAATGGAACTCTCCTAGGACTTTCCTTTATCATCATTTTTGATGCATTTAAGAAGGAATCCATCAATATTCCTAAAGAATAGGCCTTCAGGGCGCAGAGTGTACCGAGAAGACCGCATCCTGAAATGCCTTCGCTACGAAGCATTTAGATGCGAAGGGCAGTTGCCATTGTGGATGTATTGAATTATTTCACCGACCCAGTCTTTCTTGCCCTCTTCATGGTTAGCGAAGCATCCTTCAGCTGGTAATCCACCCCACTAAGATTCTGCAGCTTCGGCCGCTGCGTTCTTTGCTAGTTCTTGGCATAATGCTCAGTCGTGAACCATTTTTGTGGGCTTGATCTCGATGTCAAACTCCTGTATCTTGTTTACCCAACCAGCATTTTTGCTTCCCAATTCTCCTTGGATGATGAAATTGTGCACGTCGGGGTGAATGACAAAAACTATGACCCAAATTTGGGAAATGAACTGTTTGAATTTTTTGAGGGATTTCATTACTGCATGTACATGATGTTCTATGAAAATATATTTCTCCTCATGGGGGTTGATCACCTATCTCAAGAACGCAATGGGGTGCTCCTCGCCATCTTCCCCCTTTTGTGTCAGGACAACAGCATAGCTCTCAGGTTCCCCTATAGCATATAGGATGAAATCTTGACTGTAATTTGGATTGATCAAGATCGGTGCCTAAGCGATTCAAGTCTTAATCTCTTCAAAAGCTTCTTTTCTTTCTTCGGTCCACCTAAATTCGGTGCCCTTCTTTAGGATTTGGGACATTGGCTTGATGACTTGGGCAAATTTAGGGACAAACTTCCTTACGAAGTTGATCTGGCCGAAGAAATATTGAAGTCCTTTATTTTCTGTGGGGAGTGGGAGCTTCATTAGAGCCTTGGCCCTGTAAGGATCTATAGCGAGGCCTTTTTCTAATATCACATGTCCTAACAATTTTCCTTTGCTGACTGCGAATATGGACTTCTTTGGATTGATTGAAATGTCGAACTCTCAGCACTTTTCAAAAACTTGTTGTATATGTAGTGGATGATCCTCCCTTCTTCGGGAGAAAATGGTCATGTCATCCAGATATATGACGATGACCTTATTTAGAAGCTCACCAAAAATAAGATCCATCACTCTCTAGAAAGTGGCACCAGCATTTGAAAGGCCAAATGGCATTCGTTGGTAAGCAAATGTTCCCCACTTAGTGGTAAATGCTATTTTGTGCTGGTCTTCATCCCTGACCCAGATCTTATTGTATCCAAAAAAACCATCGAGCAGAGAGAAGCGTTGAGCTCCAGCCACTGAGTGCAAGATTTGATTGATTTGTGGGAGAGGGTAGTGGTCCTTGAGGGATGCCTGGTTTAGGTTGTGAAAGTCCATGCATAACCTTATGTCTCTGTTCTTTTTTCTAACTGGGACCAGGTTCGCTACCCATGAAGAGTGCTTGATGGAATATATGATCTTTGCCTCGAGCATCTTCAGGAGTTCGGCCTTCATTAGGACCTCGATCTTGGGATTCATCGATCTTTGCTTTTGTCAGAAGGGTTTGACCCCTTCCTGCAATTTGATTATGTGTTGAACCAGCTGCTGATTGTATCCCTAGAGATATTTATAAGAGCAAGCGATTATATCAGAAAACCTTCTGCACATATTCTATATATATTCTATCTCTTCTGAAGTGCAGTCGATTCTGACTTTGATTGCTTTTCCAGGCTCAAACTCCAGATCTCGATACTACTTTTCATTGACTTTTATCATGTGAGAGAGAGCTCGGTCATTCTGATCAAAGAGGCTTTCAAGGGTGATTAGTCCCTTGGGAACGTGGTTATTCTTCAATTAAATCAACCCTTCAAATTCTCCTTCATCAGAGCTTCGGTCTTCGACTGTGGTGGCTTCTTGGATCATGAAATTTACAATCTGCTCATCGTTGTCAAACACTTGCCAATGCAGATCTTTGTCTAGGATAGAGGGTCTATAGAACATCCTCACAGCTCTAGGCTTGTGCACCATGTCTTCTACTGGAGAGTACTTGGCTGTGATGGATGCCAAAAAATCAGCATGTCGGTTCTTTTCCTGTGGGATTGACTGTAGATTGAGAGATTCGAACTGATCAAACAGGTCTCATACCCTGTTGTGATATGACTTTAGATAATGCTTCTTTGAAGTACACTTATTTGTGACCTGGTTGCAAACCAGTTTGGAATCTCCAAATATTTGGAGATGCTTTATGCCTAGCTTATCAGCTTTCTTGAGTCCTAGGCACAATGCTTCGTATTCTACTGCATTGTTAGTGCAACTCCATGTCAACTGGTAGCAATATTCCTTTTGCTCTCCTATGGCTGCAATCAGAAGAATCCCTGCCCTAGCATTGTTTTTACATCGGGCACCATCGAAGAACAGCTTCCATAGTTCTTCCTAGGCACTTGTTCTATTCCCTGGTTGGGAGTGTTTTTTAGGCTTAGTGATCGCATAACACCCTATTTCGCTCTCCACCATGGCGTTGAAGTCTACCAATGAAAATTCATCTTCATAACTTAATTGCACAAGAGATTCTTCGACCAAGTCTACCTGCTCTATTTCCTCCACCATGGCATTCACTGGTTCACTACTTTCTTCTTCGGACATCTGTTGCACAAGAAAGGAAGAAGGTTTCTCATTGTAGATTTTCACCTTCTTTCCTTTGAATGGAATCTCCAGATGAGAGTAATCCATAGATAGATATCCACCCAGCTTTTCCATGAATTCCCTTGACAAGAACATACTGAAATATGGCTACAAGTCGACTACTACCACCTCTTGTATGACTGTGATCTAAGGCATCTTATGTAGTCAGGTAGGAATGTCCTTGATCACTCCTATAGTCTTCACTGGAGTACCATCCAACTGGAGTACACCTTCGTTTCTTCACGTATATTCCATCCCTATTTCTTTGCAGACTACCCTTGGCATGACGGTTGTAGCGGCCCCAGAGTCGATCATGCAATTATGCACAATATACCCTTCCATTTGCAGGGTCAGGTAGAACAGAGGTGGTCTGTTATTCCCCGTGATGGACATGGATAGGGTCTGCACAAGAGCAAGCGGTGTCACCTTTTTGCTTTAATTGTCTTCAATGATTCTTGCAGCAGGTCCACTTGTCCAAGAAATTACAATGCATTGTATAGGCTGATCTTGGCTGGAATCTTCTTCAACTCCTCTACAATGTTGTACGCCAGATATTTGAGTGCTTCGGGCTCCTTTCTAGGTTTGTATCTGGTGTGATACTGCTCCGTGGCTTCAACTCTTTGTCTCTTAGTAAGTGAATGAAACCTAAGTTTTTCCTTAGCCTATTCCTTACTTTCTACCTGAGGTGGTTCGACAGAGGCCTTTTGAGCCTTTTCTTTGATTGGCACAGGCAGAGGAGCTTCGCTCGGGGCCGAAGTAGATGGTTGTCCTTTCTCAAATCAAACTTGCTCTTTTGAAGGATCCATATGAGTGGTATCTACTTCTATTGCCTTCTTTCCTCCTCTGGTAAGCACTGCAATAGGCTCCTCTTCGCCAATTGTCAGGTTCTGACTCATCTGCCTAATGAAGTTGACTTGACCGCTATGACTACTGTTTGCCAGCGTTTGTACATAATGCTGGTGCAGGGTGCAGGTATTTTCTTCATGCGGATCATTACACATAGAGCACCAATATACATAGTGGCAGCAGGTGGCACTTGCCCTTGCCCCGCTAGATTTAGTGGTGACAAGGAATCCCATGCTGGGCACAACTTGGGCGGCTGTGGCTACTACATTTGTTGTTGTTGTTGTTGCTGCTGTGCCATACTTGCTCCTAGATTTTGAGAAACAAGAATTCTCAAAGCTCTCTCTTGATTGCTAATAGGGCAACTAATAGGAATAGAGGGATTAGGATTCTTCGAAGATTTGGGAGGATTGGGAGGAAAACTAGACGTTGTACTATCAGAATTTGAGCCTTGTCTGCCAATAGAGGATGTTCCTTGTAATAGTGATTCGGGGGTGACCAACCTTGATTGTTCCCCGAAGGCATCAATATCTAGCTCAAATAATTCGGTTTCCTCTCCTCTATTCTTAACTCTCCATCTTGTTTACATGAAGGCATAGAATTTTGGTACTGGTCTTTACGACTTAAATATTCTTGGGTAAACAGAGTCGCCAGATGCTAAGAGTCTTTCAATAATGAGGGCATCGGTCCTCACTGCCACTAATCAGGTGAGACTGACCAGGTCACACCAGGAACTGGTTAGCACTATTTGCCCCAGTGAAGACGGGTTTTACGTTAAAATATGGGACCCTGACTGGTTATGGATCTTACTGAGACAGACACAGTCGGTCCCACCGGGCGTGCCAGAAATTGTTGGTCATCAAATCTGCATAGGTAAGGATTTTGAGTAAATGTACGTGCCCTAGACCTGGACCAACATTGAAAGGTTGAAGGGAAGAGATGCCCTTCGTGCCAATATCTGGATAAAGGCCGGCTCCTATGCTAAACTACTTGGGTGTTTGAAGATAAGAGTACAGGAAAGAGATAAAAGGAGTTAGGGTTAGAAAATTTGGTGATGTAAGGTGGGAGAGAACAGGAAGCAAGATTGCTAACCAACAACTTGAATAGCAGCAAGGAACACTAAGGATAAACGAAAGAAATGCGATATCGATTTTCCTATGTATCCTTTCGAGTTTCAGGGTACCTTCCCCGATCGCACACCAGACGCAGAGTTCAACATCCAATATACAAACGAAGAAAGACAAAAGAATCAAGCATAGAAGGCAGCATAAAAGATAGCCAATACAACACTTTTCTGCTCCTATGTATACTTCAGAGCGAGTTTCAGGGTATAGTCCCCAATCACACGCCAGACGCAGGGTTCAACATCTCAGAATATAAATGAAGAAAGACAAAAGAATCAAGCACAGAAGGTAGCATAAAAGAGAAGAATTGAGCTCAAAGCCTTTTAGTATTAATTGTAGGACATCAAGTTACAGCAGCTTTCTCGCAAATAGTTCCCCCCTTTTCCATTACAATGCCTGGGTTTTTATAGAGGACCCGGGCCTCTGAATCATAATTACATAGTGAAGGAGAGTACGCTCTCGAGCCCTAAGAATTCGGCTCCCCGAGGCTCTTGTGATCGAGCTTTCAAATCTGTTACCAAAAGGGGCAACTACAACTGGGTCAACCATGGAAAGGTGCATTGATGAGTCGTCTGGACGTCCTTGGTCTCCGGGTGTGGTGCTCGAGTGGCCGCCATGCTCTTCGAGCTCTCCATCATGGCATGATACTTCATTTTTTATTGCCAAAAATGAGCAGCGAGCTTGCTGGGCACAAAAAATTGCATTTATGAGGCACTTGATCGCCTCAAGAAAATACTTGACTTGGAATGCGTGCCCGTGAAGCGCTTCGCTAAGTTTTCATTCACCACTTCACTTTGCAATGGTTTTGGGTCGAAGCAAAACTCCTCCTTGGATTATACTTCGCAAAACTAAGCTTCACAAAACTACTTTGGGGTTGGTTTGTGCCGAAGCACATATGCTTCGCAAAATGGTCTTCTTCGTCCTTGCTAAAAAAATTGCTTTGTTGATGCCTTGAAGAAATGCTTCACCACGATCTTCTTTCAAAACTGTGGTTTGGGAAGGTTTCGATCGAAGCAATTATCTTAAAAATATGTTGTGTTCCTTTACTTAAGGTAGAAGTACTTCGCATCAAATTAGCCAAAGCAAATTCTTCGCAATGAGCTTTTGGCGAAGTAAAAATGGTTCGTTGATGGAGGGGCCCGAAGTGAGTACTTCGGCAACTTCCTGGTGAAGTACTTTCAATGCTCCTTGAGTTCTGCTTCGCTGATTTTTTGGCCGAAGTGACCGATAGAAATGCTTCGGATGTGAAGTAGTTTTCTTGTCTTCTCCTTTGTATTTCTCTTCAGCACACTGCTTCATAGAAATCTTGCCCGAAGTAGCTGCTTGAAGCACTTCGGGCCCGAAGTTCTTCTATTATTATCCTTGTATTTTACTTCAGTGATACTACTTCGTGAAAAACTCCACCCGAAGTAGTGTTGAAAATGCTTTGGGTGCGAAGATCTTTTTTCTTTTGAACGCCACTTCGCTCAACTTTCGTCCGAAGTGGCTGCTGGAAACACTTCGGGCGCGAAGTAGTTCCATTCTCCTTTCCTTGTGTTTATCTTCGGCTAAGACTACTTCGCAAAACTTTTACCCGAAGTAGTGCTGGAAATGCTTCGGGTGCGAAGCTATTTTTATTTCCCTTCGGTGAAGCTCTTTTTTCTAGCTTGTTTGGCAGCGAAGTTCTTTCTTTTTTACTTTATATACAAAGGGGTGGCATTGGAAGCCAAAATTGCTGCAACTTTTCAAAAAACAAAAACTTTACTATACAAAACTTGTTTCTTTTTTCTACCCCTTAAGAAATGTGAAAAAATTGTCAACACCTACAAGAAGGAAAAGGGATAATAAAAAATGTATTGTATATTCCTAGATTAACTACTAATCTTCTTTTCGTTTCTCAACTTCTGGATCAAAGCATGAATGTTGAATTTAAATACCTCAATAAAAGGAAATAATGTTACATTTCTAAACAAGAAATAAGGATAGCATCAACGTCTTATAGGAATGGTTTATTTGTTCTAAATACTACTACACATTCAACTTTTTCAATCAAAACATCATATCTATGGCATAAGCGACTAGGACACACTAGTGATTCCTCAATAAAAGAATTATTCAAGTATCATATGGTTGAAGGAATGCCCAATTTTTCTCTAGAAGCTACTATATGTCCAAAATGCTTAGCAAGAAAACAACACAGAGTTCCATTCGCAATCCATCAACATAGGGCTCAAAAACCCTTGGAAATAATATATATAGATTTATGTGGACCAATGAAAATTGATAGTATTGAGGACATAAGTACTTTCAATTATTCATTGATGATAACACCAAAAAAATGTGGGTATATTTCATGAAGTACAAATCCGAAGCATTTGGTCATTTCAAGCAATTCAAAATTCAAGTGGAGAAAGAATCAGGAAAGACTATAAAAGCACTTCATTCAGATAAAGGAGGATAATTTATTTCAAAAGAGTTTGATTCATTCTTAGAAGAAAATGGAATTAAAATAAAACTTACTACAACATATTCACCTCAACAAATGGAATTGTAGAAAGAAGAAATAGATCAATAATGGAAATGGTAAGATGTATGTTGAATGAGGCTCAGCTTGATCATCCATAGTCTACATACAAAATATATTACAAACAAGGGTTCTCAAACATATTACACTAGAAGAAGTATGGTTAGGACATAAGCCAAATATAGTAAAATTGAAGATTTTTGGGTGTAAGGCTTACATACATATTCCAAAACAAAATAGGACTAAATTAGATGACAAAACCATGGCAGGAATATTTATCGGTTATGATAGTGAATCTATAGGGTATAGATTACTAGATCCGTACACAAAGAAAATTTATATTATCAGAGATGTAATATTTGATGAAAATGTCAAGATCAATACAGAAGAGACGAAGGTTCGATGGTGGGAGCAGGAGCGGGAGCTGGTGCAGAAGTGGGAGCAGGAGCTATTGCAAGATTGGGGGCAGATTTAGTGCTTGGTGTAGGTCCCCGATCAGGATCGGGTTCGAGGTTAGGGACAGGCTTGTCAGGGCCCGGTCCTGGGCCTGTAGGACCCCCGACAGGCCCAGCAGATGGGTCTACGCTTGACCCATTTGGGGGCCAGGGTGTCTTGGGCCCTGGACCATAGGCTAACCTCAATGTGAGCACAGGGCTAGGGAATAAGTGCCCTGCATCAGAGTGGGGCTTTGTCCTAGACAGGCCTAAACCTTCCTATCAGCAGATCTTGGCGGGCACCAGGGCCCCTGCCCGGGCCTTGGGGCTAGGTCTTTCCCTCGAGGGCACTCACATTTCTATCTAGGAGGAGGTCTACTCCTCCTTGGTAGCTGGTTCTTCTACCTCCTTGGTAGGGAAATTCTTGGGAGGGTGTCCTGACATGGAAACCATCTGCAGGTGAGCAGCTTCCAAATGGAATGTTTTTGGGCACATCCAGCTGGTTGCCTTGACCAAGGGTTTCTTCATAATCAAATTAAACAACATTGAGGATGCCAAAAAGATCCTATCGGGTGGGCCCTGGTTTCTAGGGTGCAAGAGCCTCTTCCTCAGGTGGTATGGAGCTGACTTCCACCCCAGCACCCAAAGCATCAACTTCACCCCGGTCTGGGTTCAGCTCCCAGACCTTCCCTTCCATCTATGGCACGAAGACATCCTCAGACTCATTGCTTAGTCATTCAAGGACCTGGTGGCCTTTGACCTTGCTACCAAGGCAGGATCTTGGATGGTGCGTGCCCGATTTTGTGTCAACACCAACCTCGAATCCGTTCTCCCTTCCTTGATGACCATCTCCTTTGGGTCCTACTTATGGAGCTAGCCCCTGATCTATGAAATAAACCCACCTTCTACCCCTCCTATAGTATTCAGGGCCACCTCTCCCACCAATGCTCGGTCTCTAGAAATGCGGAAGGTCCTCCCCCTAAACCCCCGTCTCAATCAGGTTGGGCCCCGTCTCACAGGCCCCCTCGCGACGAC
Source organism: Wollemia nobilis (assembly GCA_028583015.1). Classification (NCBI taxonomy): domain Eukaryota; kingdom Viridiplantae; phylum Streptophyta; class Pinopsida; order Araucariales; family Araucariaceae; genus Wollemia; species Wollemia nobilis. The sequence goes on from JAQPPZ010017033.1 coordinate 8,529,283, forward strand.
CCTAGTTAATAGGCCTGGACCACCAAGGGGCCCCCCCAGCCTCAAAGGATTCTCATATGTACCTCAGTCTAGAGGGCGACCTCCCCTAGGGTTCCCCTTCTACTGCTCCCTTCCCTGGGTCATCTTTCGTGGCCCTGATCCCAGGCTCTCTCGCCCAGCCTGCTTTGATCCCCTCCCCGCAGGGCCCTGCTTGCACCCAAGCAAGTGAATCACCCAGGCTCTCTTCCCCACCAACTCCCTTGGTCGAGGCCCCCTTCCCCCCTTCCCCGCTCCTCCTTGGACCCCCTCTCAGTGCTCCCTGCTGGGATTCCTCCCTTGGAGTATAGATCTGAGAATTCTGACAAAGAGATCGAAGCTAGTTCTTCGTTCGGGCTTGACGAAGTCAGTCCTAAGATGACTCGGAGCAGGTCTTTTGCAACAGACTTTGGTGGCAAACTCAAAATAGGGTGCCCCACCCTGGGCAATAAATGGACTAGGCTCACTAAAGATGACATAGCAAATGGCTCCTAGGCATCTCTATCTGACATGGGGGCAAGATTCTCCAAGTCAGACGCCAATCGATCCAAACCCCCTGCTCATTTCGAGAAGAGGGGCAAGTGACCCCTCAAGGGTGTCAAATGAAGCTCATCACCTGGAATGTCAGGGGCCTCAATGGGGCCCCCAAGAAAAGGATCCTCGGCTAACTTCATAAGGATCACCGTTCGTCCTTCCTCCTCCTTTAGGAGACCAAAATAGATGAGGCTGATGCCCAACGTGTAGCCCAAGCTACCTGGCGCACTTGCGAGTCCCTGTCCACCCCTATGGCTGGCTCAGCCAGGAGTTTGCTATGCATGTGGGACCCCCGATGCTTTGAAGGAAGACTCATATCTTCGTCTCCTAGAATCATCAACATGTTGGTCCATTGCATAAGTCAATGCGCTCATGGATTCTATACAACGTCTATGCTCCTAACAGTCCTGTCGAGAAAGTGACCTTATAGAAGGAAATTAGCTCGATGAGAGAAGCCTTCAGCCCCCTGCCCTGGATCCTAGCCGGGGACTTCAACAGCCCCTTGTTCCTCTCTAATAAAAGTGGGGTCTCAACGGCTTAGGGCAAGAGCATGGAGGACTTCGGTGCCTTTACTACCCTCAACGAGCTCATGGACGTCAGCCTGAAAGGATCCAGGTTCACTTGGACCAACAAAAGAGCAAAAGCAAATCATATCCAGGTTAGACTAGATAGATTTTTCTTGTCCAAGGAAGCCCTACCTATGTTTGCTGATGCCACCCTGTTGGCCCTCCCCAAAATTGGATCTGATCATAGCCCCCTCCTTGAAATCGATCACAGGCCCTCCCCCAAGAGGCCTTATCGATTCGAGTCCATGTGGTTGCATCACCCTGACTTCCAAGCCCAGATTGGGCGCTGGTGGGATCCCCCAATCCCTAGATGACCCGTTGAGCAAATCTTCCATAAGCTGAGATGCCTTAAGGACAATATCAAGGCATGGAACAAGGAGGCGTTCAGCAATATCTTCAAAAACAAAGCTATTCTCAAAGAAAAACTTGAAGCCCTCGAGACCAAATTTCAAGCTGACTCCCAAGACTCGGGGCTCAGGGATGAGGAGTGGCTTGTTCTCAGCGAGTATCATAACATCTTGGATTGAGAGGAAATATTTTGAAGACAGAATTCGAGAGCCCTGTGGCTTCAATATGGCAATGCTAACACCAAGTTCTTCCACGCATCAACTCTCAGGAACAGGGGCTCCAATAGAATTGTTGAGCTGGTGGGCAGCGATGGCAGAATCATCAAGGAAGAAGAGGACATCCAGGCTAAAACCATTCGCTTCTTCCAGGAGCTCTTGGGTGACAGCCCCCCCATATCCCTAGATGTGGTTGACTCCATCTTGGAGCACATCCCATCTTCTGTCACGGCCATGGCAAACCAGATGTTGTTGCAGCCTCTGTCTGACTCCGAAATCCATGCTACCACATTTTCCAAGAAGGCTGAGGTGGCCCCAGGACTGAACGGTTTCCCCCCCCTCGATTCTTCCAATCATTCTAGGACATTGTTAGGCCGAAAGTGTGTGCTACCATCCGAGACCTGCAGACTGCCTGATCCATCCCCAGAGGTATCAACTCCACCTTCATAGCTCTGATCCCCAAGACCCAGGCAACCTGATCCCTCTCGAATTTCTACCCCATTATCCTGTGCAACGTCCTATACAAAATCTTGACTAAATCCATGGCTTCCCATCTCAAGGATATCCTCCCCCTTATTATTGCCCCCTATCAGGGCAGCTCAATCAAAGGTAGATTGATCACTGACAGGGTCATTATCATGCATGAGGCCATTCACTCAGCTACCCTATCTAAAAAGTCCTCCTTTCTGCTCAATCTGGATATGAACAAGGCCTTTGACAGAGTTAACTGGGATTTCCTATTCAAGGTCCTCCTCAAGTTTGGGTTTCACCCCTCCTGGGTCAAGCTCATCAGTAACTGCGTGTCCTCCTCGTGGTTCTCTATCCTCGTCAATGGGTCCCCTACCGGATTTTTCCCTAGCTCTAGAGGCCTCCGCCAAGGTGACCCCCTATCCTCAATCCTCTTCATCATCCTGGCTAAGGCCCTAGGGCGTACCATCTTCGGTGCAGTGACCCACAGTATTATTTTAGGCATCAAACCTATGTTGGGCCTTCCCCCTGTGTCTCACCAGCAGTTCATGGATGATACCATCCTTGCCACCTCTGCCTCAATTCCCTAAGCCAAAACTCTCAAGCATATTCTGACCCTGTACGAGGAGGCAGTCGGCCAGAAAATCAACCTCCAAAAAAGCAAGATTTTCTTCATCTACACCCCCTTGGCTAGACAGATCAGAATCAGGTAGATTTTAGGTTGCTCCCCTGGTTCCCTCCCCTCCTCATATCTCGGGCTCCCCCTATTCATAGATGCATCCTCTAGGTTCCTGTAGGGCAGGGTTATTGAGCAGATTCAGAGGAAGTTGGCCCCCTGGAAATGTCACCTCCTCTCATAGGCTGGCAGAGCCACCCTCTTGACGGCAGTCTTGCAAAGCATCCCAATATACTTCATGTCAGTCTTTAGAATCCCAGCCTCCATTTCAGCGCACATCAAAAAAATTCAGAACCGCTTTCTCTGGTCGGGAAGTGAAGACAAGAAGAGGATTCCCCTGGTCTCCTGGCCCGTGGTCTGTCGCCCCAAAGCTGAGGGAGGGATTGGGCTCAGGTGGGTGGTTCCCATGAACAAGGCTCTCATGGCCAAGCATGCCTGGAAGGTGCACACCAACACCCTTGATGAGTGGGTCATCATTGTGCATAGAAAATATTGCCATAGGTACCCCTTCCTTAGTGATTCTCAGCCCCGAGGTGGATCAACCTTTTGGAAGTCCCTAATCTCCACCAAAAACATAATCCAAAAAGGAAGTAGATGGATCCTCGGGGACAGAGCCAAGATCAATTTTTGGGATGACAGATGGATTCAGGATGAGGCCCTGTCTTTCGATAGTGAGCTCCTCGTTCTCAAACCAGGTCTGGCAGATAGAGGTCCCAGGGTTGTGACCTACCTCTCTAAGAACCTAGGGCATCCTACCTGGAAGCCCATCTTGGACCCTAGGCACCCGCTTCAAGCTGCTAGACTCCAGGGCCTCCTTAATGTGACTGTCATCCCGTCCTCTGGAGGAAACGATAGATGCGTTTGGCACAAGACTCCCAATGGAGTCTTTTCTATCAAATCTGCATACAATTTTTAGAGAGTCCCTGTCGAGGCTCCCTTCCCAACCTGACAGGTGTGGGCCAAGAAGTTGATCCCCAAAATTAGCCACTTTGTTTGGGCGATGGTCCAAAATAAGATTATGACGATCGAGAATCTAATCAAGAGGGGCTTCCAGATCCCGAATAGATGCTACCTTTGTTGTGGTGCCTGGGAATCCACCAACCACCTCTTTATCAATTGTCCCTTTTTGTCTAAATTCTTGGGCCTCATCCTCTCCCAATTCTCCATCCAGTGGGCGGGCCCCAAATCCATTTTTGACCTCCTATTGCAATGGCCCAACCCCTTTGCCCATCCCTTCACCTGCTTCCTCTGGAGTTCTTGCCTTCCCCATATGCTTTGGAAACTCTGGCTTGAGTGCAACAGTAGAGCCTTTTCCTCTCTGGCCCATTCCCCCTAGTGGATTGTGACCAAGGCTGTGTCCTTCACCCTTGAGAATTCTTGATCCATCCCCTTGATCAAGGCACCCCGATGGCTAGGTGAAGCTGCTCTCCTATCCTCTCTCAATGTTCAACTCCCCCCTGGACCCCCCTCGCCCCCTCCTGTCAATCTTTGACCAGGTGGACTGCCCCCTCGAATGGGTCAAGCTCAATTTTGATGATGTGTCTAAAGGCAATCCCAGGACCTTTGGGGTGGGTGGGGTCATCCACGATTGCCACGGGGCCCTACTCATGGTGTTTGCTACTCTGCTCGGCTTCCAGACTAACAAATTTGCTGAAGTAGCAGCTCTGCTAAGCAGGCTGACCGCCCTCAGGGAGTCTCCCTCATGAGTCATCATTGAGGGTGACTCCCAAGTCATCATCAAAGCTGCCCGCGGTCCAAGAAATTTCTTTTGGCATATCCACAACTTCATTCGGGAAGCCCTCTCTATCCTTCAGGGATTCCATGATCATAGCTTCCAGCACGTGTACAGAGAAGGCAACAGGGCGGCTGACTTCATGGTGAACCAAGCCATCTCTGCTGACGCCTTTACTACCTGGACCACGAACTTCCTCGAAGCTCTGGTTCACATATCTCATGAGATCAGCCCAGTAATGTGGAGGGCCCTGGTGTCTAACTTGCCCCATGCTAGGGCCCCAACTTTCCACTGGCATGGTTTCTAGAGGACAAAAGTCTTCCTCCCCTGTGGTACCACATCGCCGGTTCCAGGCCCGTCTACTGCCAGCCTGTTGGTCTCCCAGATCTCCCTCACGATGGCAGGTGTGCTCGACCATGCCAGAATCTCGGGTGTTTTTGACGTGGACCTGCATTGCTCTGCTGGTGCCTTTGGCAGTTCCAAGACTATCTCCTTGTTGGCCCTCCCCACTTTTTCCACCTTAATCGCTTTGTAGACGGATCCCCATGCCATGTCAGTTCGCCCATGACATTCTCCCATGTTGTACCCTCAAGTCGCTCCCCCAATCAGTTTGTGCCACCTGGCGTGCTGGAAATGGCCCCTCCCCCCTACCCCGCGTGGCAACCTATAGTTTTTCCCCCTCAGCCCCTCCCCCCTCATGTCACACCCGACCTCGAGCGCCCATTCCCAATGTCGGTGGCTTCCCCCTTCTTTGGCCCCCTGCATGGTTTTAATTCCATCGTGCGTTGTGTCTTCTCGCTGTGTTTGTTTCCCCCATCCCCTACCCCCGAGATCTTGGTCAGATTTCCCCTACCTCCCTTGCCCCATGGCTACCAAAAATGTTTTCGTTGAGCCTTCCATGCTCACTCTGAGCGAATCGACCAAGTTGTTTTCCAACGCCAAGCATTTCACTCCTTTCTTCAGCAAGTTTGCTAGAGCTGATGACGAGATCACCCAATGCTTCCTGGACTCGTGGATCGACAATGAAATTATGGTCAAGGGGCTTCATTTTAAAGTTAACAAAGTATTTTTAACAGAGGTTACAGACCTCCACCATGAGGAAAAGGTGCGAGTAGTCAGGCAGGACAAGCATAATTGGGAGGAGGAGTTGTCCCGCTTCCTGGAGCAGCAATGGGACAAGGTGAACCTATTCTGCTCCAACCTCTTAGCCCCCTTTGATGAGGCCATCATCCTGGTAATGCAATACATTACTTGTGACGACCCAGACCAAAGGCTTTTTAGCTTCCACCTGAGCTACTTCAACCACCTTCGAGGGGCCATGGTGGTCAGCACTCCCCATTTTTTGTTGTATTCCCTAGGTATTTCCATTGATCGTGCCCGCAAAAGCCATTCTCGGCCCTCCCACCAAGGCCTCAAGGCTGTGATGTACAGGCATGCTCTGGCCAACCAGCCACAGCTCCATCGCATTCCTCCCTTGTTAGTTGTCCCCCCTCAAGGTGGCTAATTCCCCAGCTGGCTCCCCTACTGCTTCCATTCCTAAGGAGTCCCCCTGGCCTAAGTTCTCCCCTACCTCGAAGCACCGTAGACCAACCCAGAACTACAAGACTCTGGCCCAGGGCTTAGGTGGGGCCTCAGCTCCTGGGGGCACTCGTAAAGGCCCCTTCCCTGGCAGCATCAGGGCTATAGGCAGTGCCAAGAGGACCAATCAGGAAGCCCTAGAGCCCATCGATGTTCATTCTGAGTCAGGTAGCAGAATGCAAATTTTGGCTATCAGAGCCCTCCTTGATGCGGCTATCGGCTCCATAAATGTGGCTGCCCAAGTTTCCTCCTCCGCCGCCACTGCCCTAGCTGAGCTCTGGCACAGGCTAGGGGATGGCCTCGATAGGGAGTAGTTTTGACCGATGTGGGGCCCCGTCCTAGCCCGGGACGGCCGCTGGGTCCACCGGTTTATTGACGTCTAGCTTTCGCACGTTTTGCGATGACATTTTTTGGTTCTGGTGGCTTCTAGCCAAGGTTTTGTTGATGTTTGTTCTAGGTGTTTTTATAGGCACCAAGGCCCAGGGCCCCGGGCTTCGGATTACTGCCTTTGGGCGCAGCCCCATTTTTTTTCCCGTTTCTCAGCCTAGGCTTTTGATGTAACTAAGGTTTTGGGATCCTGCTCAAAAAACCCGCTATAAATATACTGTTACTTACCAAAAAAAAAATACAAAAGAGACCAATAATGATACATAAATTCTTCTAAATCCTTCCAATGAAGATACAACGAGTGAGGAATTAGAATTAGGATCTAAATATCAAGATACAGATGCATCTACAAATCCTCCTAGGAAAGAACCAATATGGCTCAGAAATACACTCAAAGAATCAAATCTAGAAAGGATGCCATATCTTACCACTACTAGACCTCAACCTTGAAGCTTGGCCAGAATAAATAGAGGAATACTAAGCAATACAGTAGAACCAACATCGACACTTCAGGAAATGAACGACTCACACTGGAAAGCAACTATAGAATCTAAATATACTTCACTTTAAAATAATAAGACATGGGATCTAGTAGAATTACCTCCAGGGAATAAAATAATAGGTTGAAAATGGGTTTACAAGATCAAATACAAAGCAAATGGAACACTTGATAAATACAAAGCACAACTAGTAGCCAAAGGATACACTCAAATAGATGGAATTGATTATGAAGAAATGTTTACACCAACAACTAGAATGACTACCATTAGAACAATATATGCACTAGCAACTCATCAAGGTTGGAAACTACATTAGATGGATGTAAAAAGTGTCTTTCTTAATGGTGACTTAGAAGAATTCTACATGACACAACCAGAAGGATTCATCATCAAGGGACAAGAAAATAAGGTATGTAAATTGAACAAATCTCTGTATGGTTTAAAACAAGCACCTATAGCATGGAATATAAATATCAACAATCACTTATTACAGCATAACTTCAAAAGAAGCACGTCAGATCCCAATTTATATACCAAGAAAATTAGAAATGACATACTCATTCTCATAGTATATGTAGATGATATAGTAATCATCGAAAGTTCTAAAAAAATAAAAAGTGATATCAAAGGAGATCTAGAAAAGGCATTTGAAATGATAGATCTAGGTCTAATGAAATATTATCTCAGTCTAGATATTCATCAAGGGAATGACAAGATAAATTTCACTCAATCAAAGTATGCAAAGGTCTTGCTCAAAAAGTATAAAATGAAAGAATGTAAGTCTAAAGATACACCAATGGAATAAGGGATTCAATTGTCCAAAAATGATGAAAAACCATTGGTCTCAACAACCATGTATCATCAATTAATTGGAAGTCTTATATACCTGACAAATAGTCAACCAGACATAGCATTTGCAGTAAATTATCTTTCATGATTCATGCAAGAACCAAGAGAAAGTCATTGGAAAGCCACAAAAATAATATTGCCATATGTCAATAAAACTATTGATTATGGACTAACTTATATAAATAATGATAAATATTTTTTCCTACATGGATACTTAGATTCATATTATGCAGGATCCATTGATGATAGGAAATCTACCTCAGGATATGTCTTCTATCTTGGGTCATGACCCATATCTTGGCACAATAAGAAACAACATACAGTGGCATAGTCATCAACAAAAGCATAATATCGAGCAGCAAGAGAAACAACCTATGAAACCTTATGGTTACAATGCATATTATAAAATATGGGGATCAAATGAACTCCAAACATGATATTATGTGATAATCAAGGAGCACTCTACCTAATAAAAAATCCAATTATACATGAAAGGACCAAACACATTAAAGCTCAATGTCATTTCATCAAGGAATATTTTCATACCGTCATATCATCCTCAAGCATGTCTCTACAAAAGATTAGCTAGCATATATTTTTACAAAAGCACTTGGAAAAACCAAGTTTCAAATATTCAGATATCATCTATGCAATTCAAGAGAATTACATACCAAATAATGTAATACAGGGGTGTGTTAGAGTATATTGCATTATTTGGTTATGTAATGTAATTCATTAGAATAGGAGATTACTTTTGGAGGAAGTTAACTAGGTACTTCAAGCAATGTAATAAATGCACAAGTGTCAATGTGTAAGTTGTAATGTGCAAGGTGTCTCCTTGTACAGCTAGGTAGAGTGTTGGGCAAGGAATATATCCTCCCTTATAAATGGCCTCACAGCCCCATCCAAATGTATCACTCCATTCTCAACAATATATGTTTATTTTCTCTCTTTCTCTCTTTCTCTTGATTTGATGGGATAATTCTAAAACCATCACTCTTCCTAATATATTTGCAAGAATAAAAAATAGACATGGAGATAGTAGATCACTTGTTAGCATATGTTACATTATTTGGTACATGCTAATGTACCACCTTGGGTACATATTTATATTAGGAGAGTTTCCTAGATTAGAGTGTGAGTATTTACTTTATGAAATGTAATAAATGCACAAGTATTATTAGAATGTGCAAAGTATTTAATAATGTAAATGTGCATAATATTCCATGTACACATGAGTCCATAGAGTAGGAAAGTGAAGAGTCTCAAGAAGAGTGAAGGCCAAGAGTACTCCATATGAAGAGATACATTCCATTATATATGTGTCTATGTGGGTGTGTGTTAGACACAATGTAGAGTGAGAGTGTGTGGAAGTATGGTGTACTAAAGATATTTATTCTATCAAGATACTATTTTCATGAGAATTTTTTAATGGCACTTTTATGAGTTGTTGCAGAAGTTATTTATGAGTTTTATATGTTTAGAATATTTTCATTGACTTATATTTCATACAACTTTATTTTAGATCTTGTGGTTATTTTACTTTAAGTATTAAGCATCAAAAGCTAACAGTGGTATCAGAGCCACAAGGGAGATTGATAGGAGATAGGGATATTTCATTTACAAAATTTAGAAGTTGTTATTTGGCTAGAGTCTTTCCACAAGGTTGTAGGAAAAATTGTGAAGACTAGGACTCAACATAGATTTCTTTCCACTAGTTTGAAGAACAACTAGTGAAGTTTAATGATTTTAAAATTCTAGAGGTTTGGATGTATTTTATTGCTAGTGTCTAAGTTTTTTTTGCAAAAAATTAGTTCTTAGAAGTTGGTAAGCTTCATACAACAGATAATGAATAATTTCACCTTCGATTTCCTAAAAGTGTTTGTGCTTTCCTCATGCAGGGATTAGTTTTTTAGTTGCATTAAAAGAGTATACTTTTAAGATTAAGGAGGTCCAAGAAAGAGGTCTTATTGGAGATTGAAGATAGAATATTGAGGAGACCCAATAAATAGGTCCCCACTGAAGATTAAAGACTACAAATTTAAATATTGAGACCCAAGAAAGAGGTCCCCATAGCCGATTGAATATTGAGAAGATAGAAAGAGGCCAAAGAAGCTCTATTGAATATTAAAGAAAGAGAAGATCCAAGAGAAGAGGTTCCCATTGCAGATTTGAGAAAGAAGATAGAATACTGAAGAATTTGGAAACCCAAGAGAAGAGGTTTCAAATAAATTTTGAAGGAGAAAGAAGAAGGCTAGATAATCCCTATTGAGAAGAAGTGGCCATTGGAGAAGATTTGAAGAAATCTCAAGGTAGATTATTGCAAGCAAGAGAAGCTCCTAGAAAGAAGAATTTGGAATAATTATCGCCATATGACAACAAGCCCAAAAGGAAGAAGGATTTGGCAAGAAGTTTTCCAAATTTTGAAGAGCATTTCTGAGGACCTCAAGAAATTCAATTTCTTGAGGGAGAGGCTAGCAAAGAGGTCAAATTTGAAGTTAGAATTCAACAAGAATAAATAGGATGGAATAGGCCACAAAATTTGAGAATTTTGAGGACAACCATAAAGGTTTTAAAGGCTGATTTGTAAAGAAGAAGTTTGCTATTTTTTGAGGTAGAAGTTGAAGGGTCATAGGATAGCAAATTGAAGGTGACATAGAGCTGCAAATTGGAGAAAATTTGGGTAGATTTTGTAGTGCCCTTGAGCAGCAATTGAAGGAGAATTTGACAACAAACTAAGGCAGCAAATTGGAGGAGTTAGAGACTATTTTTGGACAACAAGATATAGGAGGAGAAATCAGATTTTGTGAGCAGTGATTGAAGAGTTTCAGGACTACAAAATTTATAAATTTGAGACAGCAAAAAGGTGAATCAAATCACCAAGGATATTAGCTACAAAAGGAGGCAAAAGAGGTTTGTAATATTGGTGCTATAAAAGGTTATTATTCAAGCATTAAAACTAGTTTATTATAAAGTTTTTTGAAAGCACCATTAAAGGCAGCAAAATATAGTCTAAGATAGGTGTCTCGAAGCCAAGGAGGGAGGCATCATTTTTCATCCTAGAATCTACAAAGTACAAAAACAAATATTGGAGTTAAAGTTTGCTTGAAAGGGAGTGATAAGAAGTAACATATGTTGTTTTTATAATCAAAATAAGTGCAAATTTTTTATAAGCTCTATTAAATAAAATAAGGCCGAATAGTGATCAAAGATAAGGCAGATTTAAGGTGTCTAAAGACACCAAGAGGAGCACTAAAAATTGTAAAAAATATTGGTGAAGAAAAGTCACCAAAGGAGTGGTAGAACCACCAAGCACAAGTGGAGGCACCATCGTATTGAAGGAAGAGCCACCTTAGTGAAGAAGGAGCCACCTAGAGCAAAGCCCAAGTCATCAAAGCCATCAAACGTAGAGGAGAAAGAGCTATCATGGAAATATTTGAACAACCACCAAAGAGGTGAAAGATTCACCAAGATAGAGCCACCAAAGTTGTGCCACTAGTTTGAGGTGGAGGAGTGGAGCATTGACACCTTCAATAAGCACCATCCAAGGAGGAAAAGTGTGGTATATAGACAAGTAGCAGATAATACATTCATTGGACATCAAAGGGCAAGCGTGGAGAAGTTAGAATGTTGAAGAAGGGATAATTAGGGTGAATCAAGCACCAAGAGATCACACCACACAAGTGGACATTGAGGTTGCAAGTTTGATGATGCCATGTGGTGTATGAAACATCCAAGATGTCATAACATTTTCAAAACATTCATATTGCTCATTACTGAGTGTTACACAGTGAAGAAGTGTGTAGGAGGAATCAAGCACTCATTTGAAGAGGTAAAGACATTATTTGCCACTTGGCATCTCAAAAATAGAACACCAATCACCTTGGGGAGAATCAAAATGTTTAAGGCATCTATTAATGCATGAGTAGCATGAAGGAATAATAAGAATTTGAAATTTAATTTTACCATTGAAGAGTAGTGTGGATTGTCAGTTGAAGAAGAGTGTCATCCAAAGTTTGAACTTAGCTTCATTGACCATATAGCATCAAGCAGAGCATGGTAGATTCATTCATATTCATGGAGCATTAGGTCTTAATAAGACAAAGTGGAGATAAGCACCATACATGCGACAGAGGAGTGAGATTTTGTGGAAGAGCTCCATTCAAGGGAAGGTCAAACATTTTTGACCAAATATTTTGTGCCTCAAGTTTGGAGGTAAAGCAATTTATTTACAATTTGATTATTTACCCAAGTTAGGAGTTATAAGGTTGGGTAATATTATTATTTTCTAAGGTTGAAGAGAAATTAATCTATTTGCTTGATTATTGGAGAGATAAGATATAGAAGTGAAATTTGAAACCTTAGAAACATTATTGCTATTTGGAAAGTTTTATGAGAATTTGAAAAGTTGATTTGAAAATTTGAGAAATTAATTTGAAGTTTTGTAATTGGATTATTTGAGTTTCCAAAACAATTTAAAATATTTACAAATTGATAATTTTGGAGAAATAAGGTTTCCTACATCAAATTAGGAATACAAAACTTGCAAATATCTTTTATAGAATTTCTAAATTTCTAATTGGGGAGGTATAAGGAATTCAACACCAACATAGGTTTGTGAAATTTAGAATTGAGAAATTATATTTTTGAAATTTGGGAGATAAAAAGAATTCAACCTAGAGATTTGAAGAATTGAAACCTTTTGAAGAGACAAAAATTCAACACCAAATAACAAGATATACAATGGAACTCAAAGAATAGTATTGCATAGTGAATAATTTTTATTAATGGGAGGAGCCTCAAAACTCCATCGTTATAATAAGAATCATTAAATTCTTTGATACGGATTTTACAATGGCTAGGGTTCTTCAAAACCCTAGCAAGAAATGTTGGTGGTGTCTCAAAATGCGTCTATGCTCCCAATAGAAGTGAGTGGGCTTCTAGTTATCTGATGTCAGGCCACTTCAACTTAAGAAATTTTCCAATGCTAATGTAACACTTCTAGATATGCATACAATAAAAATAGCAAATGGGTTAGTAGCAACTATGAGGGCTCCATAATATGAGGTCCTCTATAATTAATACAAAAACCCTAGCTATATGATGTAAATAACATGAACATAATTGAAAGTGCATAGAATGAAATAACAAACAAAATATTTACCTTGATTATATGTCATTCTTTGATCTGATGAAATATATTGCAGTAGACTGGTGTAGCGATGCCCTCGCATCACCTAAGGGCTAGGGGAGTTGCAAAACTTTGGAGTAAAAAGCTTGTGGATGCTTGGCGACTACAAGAAATGCCAATGGGTGCTTAGGGATAATAGAGGATATCTAGAGGTGCTTTGAAGTGGAGGGGAAGCACCTAAAGGTGCTCAAGAATGAGAGGGAGCACTCGAAGGCATTCGACGGCTGAAGGAAAATCTACAGAAGCAGATCTAGCTAAGCAAAGGAGGTAATGGCGGATGCGGAGGCTATGGCAAGCGAGAATGGAATATGAGAGCACTTGGATACTCTAAGGAACTCGAAGGTGAAATTCGACTCTAGACTCAAGGATTACTAAGGAAAAACACTTAGGATTCAAGGTTTGAGCCATCAAAATAGCTCCTATTAATAATCCAACCTAGGGCACATTAGGGTTTTGATGACACAAATTATGCGATCAAGATTAAAACATGAAAGAGGGTGGAGATTAAATCTGGGGTGTGGTATGGATTGATATGGATGAATGGATAGGATTAAGTGAAATTGAATGGATGGAATTAATTCACTTGTATAAATATATTTATTAAATATATATAAAATATTAATAAATATATATGAATAGTGGGTGAAAATGGCAGGAAAGCATAGATGGAGGACAAGTGGCTAGGTTTTGGTGTCTACAGATGCCCCTTTTTGTACCGTGTTGTGTAAAACATAATGCGGTGCAAAAACATGAGACACATTTTTGGATTAGGCATAAAAGTAGCTTCTCTCTTGGGATGTGAAACGTGAGCTTGAAGACAAAAGAATAAAAGAATTTGGATTTTTGCGTAGCTTACCCCCTCAATTGGTGAGTGAGTTTACAGATGAATCTCATGAGCCAATTGAAATGCAAATGAATGATGGATGATATGAATGATGTAAATGTGATACCATTTTTACCCCAGTGATGGGAAGAGAATTAGTGAAAAGTGTGAAATGACGTGTCTATTTTTACCCCAACAGATGAAGGGTTTTGTGAAAAATGTGATGAAAGATGTGTTTGTTTTTGCCCCAACATATGGAGGGATTTTTGCCAAGTGTAGATGTCATGATCATGTAAGATGTATCCCATTGTGGGAAAGTCAAAACCAAATGTGGTTGCCCCAAATTTGGGGTGATTTGATGTTGTTGAAGAATGTGTCTTTCGACATCATTGATATGCAAGGATGAATATGCAAAAAGAAAATTAGTCAACTTCGGAGGGCCAACTAGTGGCTGTCGGATAATTCCTATGATAAGGCCAATCTCCATGATGACTATCAAGGAGATGTGAAATGATGAAATTTGATTTTGTCCATGTTTTTAAGCCCCATGAACTAGGCCATCAATGACAACTTTTGTGCAAACTGTTCTTGGCAAGGTTTCATGCAAAATGTGAAGTACCAAATGTGATTGTGATTTCCAACAAGGAGATATGGAATGATGAAAATGACCAAGTTTCCTTATGGTAAGTTATTCATCCTACCGAATTGCATGGATGTAAATTATTGCAATCGCCAAGTATATAGAATAACCCACTAGGTGCAGGGTTCACTTGAATATTGTTTAACTTTGTAAATATGCAAATGATGATATAGAATGATGTTTGATGATGTGCAAATGATGTATTGATTCTGAGAATGATGATTGTGGTCATTTTTAAATATTTGGATCATTTTGGAGCGATTTTGTAATTTATTAGGTGAATTTACGATTTGTGATTGCAAACAAAGTTTATTCATCAAAATCAATTGGAATCTTCACAAAACTTGATAAAATTATGGATTAGATGATTGAATGCAATATGGAGTGATTTTATGGGGATAAGCCACTATTTTGTAAAAAATTATCTTTTGTCAACATTGATGCCAAACACATGTTGGTGCTTTTGGCATGCAGAAATGTCTGCCTACGTTTGGGTGTTTTGCAAATGTCCTGGTGCACTTCAGTGCATCAAGAAACACCCATGGGCATTTCAAGGTGCCTGAAGTAGCTATAAATAGTTGGCAAGATGAGAAATGACACTCATTTGTGTGTTTATGAGGTTGATAAGTTGTGTTTGGGAGAGTGGAGTGAGGTGAGGTGAAGTGAATTAGGTTTTGAAGAAATGGTAGCAAAGAGAGTGTATGCGGTGGTTGGAGCTAGGGTTGGAGTGTGGGCTATTGAGGTATTTCCCTGTTCTGTGTATTATGCAAAAAAAATGTGTTTTTGTAAATTTTTGAACATGTGTAAATGATAAGTGTTTTATGTTGTGCTACATCTTAGGATTTTAGAGGCTCAGCACCGGTTCTCGTTGTACATTGTTGGGATGAGGAAGGCAATATCGTATGAGGAGTGGAAGTTTTTAGAGGATGTGGTGCTAGCATAGGTAGCTTGGGTTGATGTGGTGAGGGCAAACGAGGGGTACCTCTCTACATTGGTGGAGAGATGGGATCCACATAGGGGGACATTTTAGCTCCCCATTGAAAAGATGACCTTGACCTTGGAGGATTTATATTGCATCCTTAAGGTGCCAGTGGAGGGAGAGCACATCAAGGTTGGACATAATTGAGGTACAGAGATGAGGAATATGTTTGGAAATGGCTAGCAGGTTGTGAGGGTGGAGAGTGGGGGTGTTCCTTACTTGTCCATGTATGTGTACAAGAATTTGGATTCCCTCTAGGCTTTAGTGATGTTTGTTTTGGAACATCGTGGCCCCAAACAACACTAGGTGCAAGTTCCCTTAGAATCTAATAAGGTTAGTGAGTGATATGCTCACTAGATGGTAAGTGTATGCATGGGCTCCTACTTTATTGGTGCAAGTGTACCAAGAGCTCTATGAAATGAGGAGGTATGGAAGGAAGGGCTTAGGATGCAACTTGTTGCTGCAGTGTTGGGATTGGGATCACTTTAGCATGGTTTGACTGGAAGGCTTACCAGTTGCAGGTCTGGGTAGGGAGCAACCCTATGCTAGGAGATGGGCGATGGTCGAGGAGATACAATCAAGTTGTCCAGTGCAGAAGAGTCAGTGGTACAAATATTTATGAGTTGGACTAACATCTGCAAAGTGATATGGATACCATTGCGGGGTAGCAGGTGGATCTAATATGAAGAGCATCTGTAATGGGTATGATAGGCTAGGTGGGTGGTTGGAAGAAAGCAAAGTGAGGCTGAGTATTTTTAGTTCTCATGAGTACTCTGATAGTTCGGCCTGAGGTAGGGGATTTTGAAGGAGCCAATGCTCTATAGGAGGTATCGAGAGGAGATAGGGCTACCATGTGTAGATCCATAGAGTGTGGCCAAAAAATATTATGAGGAGATAGATCTCCCAGATATAGATGATGTAGGGACTATTCTAGAGTATGATGTATGGTTTGCTACACAACCACCATGGGCACCGACTCTAGTAGCAGCTGATGAAGATGATAATAGGGTTGAGTATGAGGGGATCCATGAGGCCCCCAAGCGATAACAACACCTTCGATCATATAGTCAAAGGAGGAGGACTAAGGGTATGGCGAGGTAGGCTCCTGAGAGTGGAGGAGATGGCGGTGATAGGGAATATGTGGAGGAGACTCCGAATGGGTATCCATATCAGAGCAAGGAGGATTGGGTGAGGTTGGAGCAATAGGTAGCAAAGTAGGATGCAAGGATTATGAGGCTCCAGGTAGATCTACTAGAGAGGGAGAACCATCATAATATCAATATAGTGCACCTTCAATCTTGACACAGGTATATCAAGGGTATGGAGGATAGGTTGATGGAGCATCACATTCTACTTCCTGATCCTCCAACCACATATTATCTGAGGCTACTAGGCATAGCAAGTCTATGCATAGCTCTAGGTCTAGGGATCCTCCTAGGTCATAGGGGTCCTCTTGGAGGATGTAGTTAATGCTTAGATGCACTTTTTGTATATGAGCCTTGGTGCTCTATTACATGTAGCCTTTTGGCATTCATTGTACATGAGATATTTATACATATTTATATACATGGCTTTTATATTTTTGTGTTATATGTGTTTGTGTGAAATGCTTTTTGTGGAATGCATGTTTATATGGCTGATTAATGCATATAATATGTTATGGATGATTAATGCATGGTATGGAATGCAAATATTCTAATGATCATTCATAATTCAGGTCTTTCTTGGCCACGTTTAGCATTGTTGTTTAATCAGGGGCACAAAACTTTGGTGACATATGGGATGAATGGCTCATGAAGTGACATGGATGTTGACATGGAATACATACTAGTGGTATCAAATAAACTCACTAACACAACCTAATCCTCGTAGGACCAAATGGGTATGCAGTGAATTCATTTATCAAATCATGAGCATGTGTGCAAGTGAGTTCATTAACTCATCTTGAGTAAATTGGGTAAATCTATTATGGATGAGATCAAGAAACTAGATTGTCCTTATGTGTGGTCAGAGATCTCTTTGAAAGAGACATGTCACCATGCATGAGCGTACTCCACTATCATTCAAGCATATATAGCTCTGATGGAGGCTAACTCCATAGTCCATGATTTGTGTTTCGATCTCTTAAGTTTTTGGGATTACTACCTAACCGTCTGACTGTAAATATAGTACGATCCTTACAACCCAATGATTAGTGGTGTGTGTTGTAAAATATTTAGAGTTTTGGGGAATCAGATTCTCAACATAAATGTGATGAGAATTGTACCCTATCCTTACTATTCCATATTTTGTATTTGGAAGCAACTGTGATAGTGGTGAAAAACATTGTTCTTATGGACTATGTTGCATGATGGGACTAGCAAGGATGACCCTTTCACTTCAAGGTTTTTACCAAGTATGGTGTTATCCCTATTTGACACAAGATGTTTTTAAGATGTGATATTGTGTTTGGTTCAAGAGTGTATTGCAGTCAATTCCCAGAACTCAATATTTTCTTATTTTATATGTGTGATGGTCCAAAATAACTCAACATTTATTGTAGATTTTTCTTAAAACACTAGGAGTGGCTGAGTGACCGAAAACACCTAGGAATTTTTAATGTATGGTTTGTGTTAATGGTCATTTGACTTGGTATAATTGTGTGGATGATATTGTGAAAGTGCCCCCAATTTAAGGTAACATGACTCTTGTTGGACCAATTAAGACCTCGGACTTAATACATGATCCCTAATATGATGTGTGAAATGTGGATGTGAATGTAATGCAAAATGAAATATGTGCGAACGCAATGTTTGTAAAATTTTAAATGCAATATGAAATGTGTGTAAATGCATTATTTTTGAAATGAAGTGTATATGCAAAAGGAAATGCAATGCTATGAATGAAATGTATGCAAATATTTTTTTTATTAGCCATGTATATATACATAGATAGAAATCAAGTCATGCATAGAATGCTCTCAAGTGTATAACATTAAGTGGTTCAGGGTCTTCCTCTCCCTCTAGACTGGCAAGCCTATAAATACCATTACCCACCCTTTGAGTTACAATGTATGGACCTAACCAATTGGTCACGAATTTATCACGAAGATATGATAATGCATTGGTGCTTTGTTGATTATCTTTAAGGAAAATATCTCCTAATTGAAATTCATGTATATGAACTTTAACGTTATAAGCACACTTTAGGCAATCTTGATAATCTCATAAATGCTCTAAAGTATTGACTCACCTCACATCCAAAAGCGTGAGTTGGTCAAGATGTGCTTGTATAGCAATGTTGTCATCTGTGAATTCCTACAAAGAAATTAGCAAGGAGGATATCTCAACCTCAAGAGGCATGATTGCTTTGGCTCCATAGACCAGTGAAAATGGTGTTGCCCTTGTAGGTGTAGGATGCTTGTTCGATAAGCCCATAATGCCAAGGGAATTTGTGTATGCCAATCTCTATGATTTTCTTTGACAAGTTTCTTTAGAATAGCAATTAAGGTCTTGTTGGAAGCTTCAGCTTATCCATTTGCTTTTGGGTAATAAAGAGTCAAGAAACTATGTTGAATGTTATATTTCTCACAAAGTGCTCGAACATCCTTGTTCTTGAAAGACTTGCCATTATTAGAGATAATTTTTGAGGGGATACCAAAATGACAAATAATGTGATGAAGTATAAACTCCATAATTCTATGCCCTGTCGTACTGGTAAGAGGAATTACCTCGATCCACTTTGTGAAGTATTCAGTGGTGTTATGATGAATGTATGTTTCCCCGAGGAAGGAGGTAAATTTTTACCAATTAGATCTAGATCCTATTGTGAAAATGGCCAAAGGCTTTGAATAGGTTGTAAAACTTGTGATGGTACATGAATTAAATTGGCATGTTCTTGATATTTCTTGCAATGTTTAACATAAGTGCAATAGTCACGTCCCATTGTGGGCCAATAATAACCCATGCATAAGATCTCCTTTGTAATGGTCATTCCACTAAAATGACCACCACAAGTACCGTCATGGGCTTCAGCTATGGCTCTTTGTGCCTCACTAGACTCGAGACAATGAAGGAGGACTCCATCATAACCACGTTTATACAACATATCCCCAAGAGAACAAAACGGACTACCTTTTGCTTAAAAATACGTTTTGTAGTTCAAGACATGTCAGATGGGAGTGTTCCAAATTTGATAAAGGCTACTATCTAGCTTGACTAGGGCTCATATGGATTCGACGGGATAAAGTAAACATCACTTTCATCTTTAGATTCAGTGCATATTGTTAGAGTTAAAGTGCACTATGCCTTCACCTTGACACTTGTCAGTTTCTCTTGACAAGTGTCATGTGTTGAATATAGGCTTATGCCTATATATTGTAACTCAATTTTATCAATAACATTAATCCCTTCAGTTTCAGTCCTAACATCTGGTATCAGAGCAATTTCACCTGAAGCCATCGTTACACTGAGGGATTTTCATCGATGAGCTTCTCCTGTCCGTAACAATTCCACAAAACTCTGCTGGTCTCTGATTTCAACAACAGTAGCCCCAGGAAAAGATACATCACCCATCTTTGGATTTTCTACAATGGGAATTTTGTCATTAGTAGGATCTAATCCTTGGGAAACATGGACATTTCCATCATCAAAAAATAACACGGGTAAAAAAAAAACTCGTTCGCTGCTGCTACTCCATCGCCAACGAAAAAACAGGTTTGGTGGCTCATAGCTGCTCCTTCCTACTGTAGGGTTGAATCTTGGCATCACGTTCACAGAAATACGACATTTTTGCGGTCTTCATCATAGCAGAAAAAATGACTTCATCTCTAAAAATCTATATTCGGCCCACGCGCAGCATTTACTCTCCATCGGAAGCTTTGTGAGACTAAGCAGTAATCCACAAATAGGAAAAAATGGCTCCTGACGCGTTCGAATCACAAAAATTTGAGGTTTCCCTGGCAAAATCATTGTTGGAAGCATTCCTGTCCACCTCGTTGATCATGTCGTGCAACAGAAATTAGACCAGTCTCCTTCGTCTTCAACACCAGCAAGCCAGGCTTCATAAACCTCCATAAGTCTCTCAACGAACGTCTGCCACTTTTCACTTGAAGCAGCGCCACCACTTGGGTGTCAGTGCCACCTCTCCATCCCTCTTCTCCTACCTCTAAAACCATCGCCACTTCATCAACTGGCTTCTTCTCTACCATGACATCATTTAGCCGAATATCCTTAAATCTAGCAGACTCCTTGCGAAGCTTTTCCTGAACAACCTTCAGAGCCTGCAACATTTTTGGGCTCGTATCCTCTAAGTTATTAGGCTCCACAAATCTGATGTTAGCTAAATAAAGCTAATGTTGGATCTGTGGAAGAAATTTTTGTCGTAAGAAATGCACTAGTAGTGTTTACCACTAGTCTAGATCCGACAAAAAAAGACTATTCGTCCCAATGTGAAAGGAAGAAAGATCAGAAATCTATTTCCTAGCGTTGATCACAGTCATAAGGGGACTTCCTGTAATGCAGCAAGCGGCACATCTCTTCATTTTCAACAGGTGCCGCATAGGGGCTACCACCAACAATAGGAAAAAAAATAACGTTGGGCCGATGCACTGCAGATCGAAACAAGACAGGGCAACTCAACAGCAACAATAACAAAAACACAAACAGCAACCAAATCTGATTCCCCAAAAACCTGGGAATACAAACATCGCCTCACAATTGGTTTTGATCGTTGCTTTGTCCTCAATCCTACACAAAAAAATTTGAGCATTAAAAAAATAAAATCATGGCCCCAAGCATTGAAGCTTCAGGGGCAGCCATGAAATCTTCTTCTCCCTTTGCAAAGCCACAGTGCGATGCCAGGAATATAATATTCTTGAGGTCTATTTTCGCCACCTTAGATAGGCATTATGGTTTTTCGACATGATGAAGGCCCCTTTGATGGTGGAGTATAGGGGTATTTATAGTCATTGGAAATGTTTTTCCGCGACGGACACAATGGTGGTGTCATTTTGTAATTTTGAGGCTATTTCAATTTAGTTTTTTAGCCTCAAAGTTTATCTACCTTGGAGTGCACTTTCGATTGTACCCGACACTCCCAAGGTACTTTCATATGTGATCCTTGTACCTAGTGATCTTTTCTATACACTTGGCGAATGCAGCGGCTGGTTACCCATGCATTTCGATGGGATGACATGGTCACCATAAGGACACTTATACTAGGGACTACAGACAAAGACACCCTAGACTCTATTCGAGGTTTTTTTGGATCTACTTCTGAAGACTACAGACGAAGACACTTCAGAAGATTCTCTTATTTTCTTCTTCTCTCCTCCTATTTTGATCTATGGCTCATTTTATTGTATTGAGTGCATTTTCGGCAGAGACCGACACTCTTATATGGCTCGTTTTTCCTTTCATTAGGTGCATTTTTTGGCAGAGACCGACACCTTCTAGATTGAGTTCACCATGAGGAGGGATTTCATACTCATGGTGAATCTAGTCAGTGACCTACTAGAGGCAACATCCTCTGAGGATGACCTGCAGAGGCAACAGACCCAGATGTGGCTGACCCTGAGGCACCCATGATGACCCTGAGGCACTTAGACAGCTGACCCAATGGCAACAGACCCGTTGAAGTGGCTGACCCTGAGGCAACAGACCGAGATGTATACATAGTGGATCTAGCATTATTCACAGTTGGAGAGCCAAGCACAAATAGCACAAGCCTAGACCAAATCAGCAATAAGAGAGGATGATAGGTTGTTTTAGATAAGTCAACATTAAAAGGATTATCGTATTGATAAAAATGTGTTGCATATATAGGTAGAAGGCCTATATTATAAACTGACAAGTGTCAGTATAAACTGACAAGTGTCAAAATAGAGGCATAGTGCACTTTAACTCTAACATTCCCCCTTAAAGTGCACTATCCTAACTAAAGAAAAAAAACAAGTCAACATTAGGTAACATTCCCCCTTAATGTTGACTTCTCTAACAAAAATCTACATCCTCCTTTATTGCTGATTTGGTCTTAGGCTCTTGCTCTTTGTGCTTGGCTCTCCAACTATGAATAATGCTAGATTCACTATGTATACATCTCGGTATGTTGCCTCAGGTTCAGCCACTTCCACGGGTTTGTTGCCACTAGGTCAACCGTCTAAGTGCCTCGGGGTCATCATGGGTGCCTCAGGGTCAGCCACTTCTGGTTCTGTTGCCTCTGCAGGTCATCCTCAAAGGATGTTGCCTCTAGTAGGTCACTGACTAGATTCACCATGAGTATGAAATCCCTCCTCATGGTGAACTCAATCTAGAAGGTGTCGGTCTCTGCCAAAAAATGCACCTAATGAAAGGAAAAACGAGCCATATAAGAGTGTCGGTCTCTATCGAAAATGCACTCAATACAATAAAATGAGCCATAGATCAAAATAGGAGGAGAGAAGAAGAAAATAAGAGAATCTTCTGAAGTGTCTTCGTCTGTAGTCTTCAGAAGTAGATCCAAAAAAAACCTCGGATAGAGTCTAGGGTGTCTTTGTCTGTAGTCCCTAGTATAAGTGTCCTTATGGTGACCATGTCATCCCATCGAAATGCATGGGTAACCAGCCGCTGCATTCGCCAAGTGTATAGAAAAGATCACTAGGTACAAGGATCACATATGAAATTACCTTGGGAGTGTCGGGTTCAACCGAGAGTGCACTCCAAGGTAGAAAAAACTTTGAGGCTAAAAAACTCAATTGAAACAGCCTCAAAATTACAATATGACACCACCATTGTGTCCATCGTGGAAAAATCTTTCCAACGACTATAAACATTGGGACTGAACAAAAGGCATTACATATTTACAAGTTATCTTACAATATACAAGCATCAATAAAAAACATCAATTTCCCTCGCAAGGGAATTACATGGGCCATTTAGGGCCATCATCTCTCTGAAAAATACAATAAGAGGCCATGAGGGCCTTCAACTTCCACTTTCATGTGGACAAAATATAAAAAATTGCCAAAGAGGCCATACTGTCGGCCATAGTGACACAAGCACTTCAAGTGTCCCATAATAAAATGCTCCCCATGACATTCTATAAGAATATTTAACCATCGTGTAATTAACCTTGTGGCCTAAAAATCCCCTCATTTTCAAACATCCTTTAAAATTAAAATTGTCCTTTCAATATAAATTCCCCCCATCATTTTGAAATAAATAAGTGGCCATATTGACAGCCATTTCAAACCATGGCTGTTGCACTGCCATCTTTTTTACTGGCGGACCTGAAAATTGACTGCAGCCTGCAGCATAATTAAAAAACATTATCTGACCGTTGTTAAAAAAAAAAATTGATTTGACGTCGATTTCTGCCCAGTTACAGGAGTGCAGGCGATAATGTGGCCGCTGGTGGTGGAGGCGGTGGTGGTGCCATCGGGGGTTCTTCCAACGGCCTAACCCTCTCGCTGCTGTCGTCTGCCTCCTCGTCTGCGAAATCGAGCGCACCGCCGGGGCCATCGCCTCAGGCCGCCGTTAAATCTTCATGCATGCGCAATCAATGGATATATCCGCCATGGCTGCAGTTGGATACATGAAGACATTCAGTTCGACGACAGTGAGGATCTTCACTTGGGGGAATCACGCCTGCATTTTTGGCTGTGTTCAGATTGCCTCCAGGGTTCGCGGTCGTGTACAGCCAGATGGCGCTTGTCAAAACTCGTGGGAAATTGATCACCTTGCGCAGATGTTCTTCGCGTACTGTATGATGTTGGCTGTAATTTCATCATCTACCGGCGGGCAAGAAACTTAAAAAAAATTCAAAAAATCTGATGCTTCGAATCGAAGCCTGCTGGGACTAGAAACTTCAAAGACCCTCTCGAATTCCTCCAACATCATCATCAACATGAGCAACACGGACAACAATTTTAATTCCTCAATTTTTCGTCAGAGCAAGTGTTCGTCAGAGCAATTTCACCTGAAGCCATCGTTACACTGGGGGATTTTCACCGATGAGCTTCTCCTGTCCGTAACAATTCCACAAAACTCTGCTGGTCTCTGATTTCAACAAAAGTAGCTCCAAGCAAAGATACATCACTCGTCTTTGGATTTTCCACAGTGGGAATGTTGTCATTAGCAGGATCTAAGCCTTGGGAAACATGGACATTTCCATCATTGAAAAATAACACGGGTAAAAAAAAAAACTCGTTCGTCGCTGCTACTCCATCACCAACGAAAAAACATGTTTGGTGGCTCATAGCCGCTCCTTCCTATTGTAGGGTTGAATCTTGGCATCACGTTCACAGAAATACGACATTTTCACGGTCTTCATCACAGCAAAAAAAATGACTTCATCTCTAAAAATCTATATTCGGCCCATGTGCAGCATTTACTCTCCGCTGAAAGCTTCGTGAGACTAAGTAGTAATCCACGAACAGGAAAAAATGGCTCTTGACGCGTCCGGATCACAAAAATGTGAGGTTTCCCTGGCAAGATCATTGTTGGAAGCATTCCCATCCACCTCGTCAATCATGTCGCGCAGCAAAAATCAGACCAGTATCCTTCGTCTTCAACACCAGCAAGCCAGGCTTCGTAAACCTCCATGAGTCTCTCAACGAATGTCCGCCACTTTTAACTTGAAGTAGCGCCCCTGAAGAAGATTTCATGGCTGCCCCTGAAGCTTCAATGCTTGGGGCTGACTTGTTTTGTTTCTTATTTAGTTAGGATAGTGCACTTTAAGGGGTAATGTTAGAGTTAAAGTGCACTATGCCTTCCTTCACCTTGACACTTGTCAGTTTCTCTTGACAAGTGTCATGTGTTGAATATAGGCTTATGCCTATATATTGTAACTCAGTTTTATCAATAACATTAATCCCGTCAGTTTTAGTCCTAACACATACAATTGCATATTTAGAGATTGTTGAAATGATAAGGGGTTGTACCTCCCAAAGGAATATTTTGGAATCAATGATCCAAGGGAGGCCATTGCATCTACAAATCTATTGGTCGAATGTGGCAAACTATTGAATTCATAACAATTAAAATTAGAGAGCAATTTCATTGCTACTTCATGATAAAGCTTAATGGTAGGTTCTTTGCATTGGTATTCTCTATTGATTTACTTGATGATAAGTTGAGAATTACCAAATATCCTAATACGCTTAATGCTCATAGTTATAGTTGATTGAAGACCTAAGACTAAGGATTCATACTCTGTAGTGTTGTTTATGTATTGGAATTTGAGTTTGAATGATAAGGGGATAGGTAGACCCTAGGTGTATGAAACATAACTCCAGCACCCTAACCTTTTGCACACTTAGAACCATCAAATAATAGTGTTATATCGACGTCTTCCTTCAGAATGACATCTTCTTCTTGTTCGGTGACAGCAAATACCGAATCATGTGGGAGCTCAATAATCAAAGTATGATCACTAAGTAGTGGAGCTTCCTCAAGTTGATCGGATATTACCTGACCTTTAATGGATTTTTGGCTAATGAATTCCAAGTCGAATTTAGTAAGGAGCATTATCCATTTAGAGGTGTGGGTGTTGTTGTAAATGCAATACATCATATAACGTAGAGAATTTTCTCTAGCTATGACATAATTTGTGTGACTAAGCATGTAATATCAAAAATTCTTAGTGGTAAAAACCACTGCTAAGCATAATTTTTTGATATAAGCATATCTAGTTTCATAGCTTACCAATGTTCGACTAATGTAGTAGACAACTTGCTCTCAATTTTTTTCATTATTTTGTGCAAGCATTGTCCCTAATGAAAATTCCATTGCTAAAATATAAATATAGAATGGGACCCTTAGACGAGGAGGAGCTAAGATTGGTGGAGAAGCTAGGTATTGCTTAATGTCATAAAAGGCTTTATGATATTCATTTGTCCAAGAAAATGGCACCCCCTTTTGTAGTAGGTGATTGAATGGCCTACATTTATTAGAAACTTGTGCAATAAAACAATGGATCGATTGGATATTTCCTTGTAAACTACGCAATTCCTTTAAGTTATATGGGGGAGGCATCTCCATGATGGCCTTGATATTGTTTGGGTCCACCTCAATGCCTCTTTTGGAGATAATGAATCCTAGAAGTTTTCCCGAGGTAACACCAAAGACATATTTCTTGGGGTTCAACCTTACATTATGCTCTAGAAGTCAATCAAAAACTTTCTCCAATACACCAATGTGTTCTTGTCAAGTTTTAGATTTAGCCAAGAGATCATCCACATAATCTTCAATAATCTTATGCATGTAGTCATGGAAAATGTATGTCATGGCACGTTGATAAGTGGCACCTACATTTTTTAGGCCAAAGGGCATCACCTTGTAAAAAAAGTTTTCCCAAGGTGTGGTGAATGTGGTTTTGTGTTGGTCATCAGGATTTATTTAAATTTGGTTGTATCCTAAGAAACTATCCATGAGAGAAAGCATTTCATGGCCAGCGTAGGTGTCGACAAAAGTATCAATTTTTATAAGAGGAAATTCATCCTTAGGACAAACTTTGTTAAGATCTCGAAAATCAGTGCAAATGTGTATCGCCCCATTAGGCTTGCGAATGGGTACCATGTTTGAAAGCCACTAAATATAGTCAATAGGAACTATGAAGTTCACATCTAAGAGTTTTTGAAGCTCTATTTTTACCAAGAGGGCCACGATAGGATGCATTCTCCTAAGTTTTTGTTTGATCGGATTAGCATCGGGATGTAAGGTGATATTATGGACAACTAGACTAGGGTCAAGACTAGGCATGTCCTTGTAGGACCATGCAAAAATGCTCTTTTTCCTTTTGAGGAGAGTAATTAGTTGCTCTTGTTCTTCGGGTGATAGACTTTTGCCAAGATTGAAAATCTGGGGATTTTCCTTGTCTGAACTAAGGTCCAAATTGATAGTATATTCAATGGACATATAGGAACCTTCCTCAAGTTGATGAGGCATAGGGATCATATGAATATCGTCTAAGATGTCATCAAATTCTTCTGGCTTATCCTCATCTATGTCTGCTTGGAAAACCTTAGAATTCAAAGGTGAATGTGAAGATGAAGGTGTAGGAGATTGAGGAATGTAGTTGGTTTAAGCCCTTAACAATTTTTTGGATAAGATAAACTCAAAAAATGAAGGAGGTGAGGAAATATGGTCCATATTGATAAGGCTTATATCAATTGGAATTGGTTTAGTCAGATCATATGGATTATGGAGTGGGGTGAATAAATCAACAGGATTCATGTTGACTTATGGGTAATGTGGATAAGGTTGGATGGAATGGATGGAACCTAAGAACCAGTTCTAGGAGCTTAGTAAACCTGGACAGCAGCAAGCAACACAAATAAATGCATTTAACTAAATGTTATACATGTAATGCTGAAAATAAAAAATATTTTTATTTGATTTTTTTTAATTTCTTTTTGGTAGTGGTGAAAACCACTATTTGTGTGTTATGTACATATGTGACAAGTTGGCTTATGAAATGGCTTAATGGAATGGAGGTGGTGGTTCACCGATAGGGATGGCTCGCTCTTGTGGAATAAGTAAGCAAAATATGGGCTCATGGATGGGGAACATGTTGAGATAAAACTCATCTTGTTCAGTATGGGGAATAATAGGCTTTGATTCTTCTTCAAAATCATTTGAAATTATCGACATAAGTTTGAATTCTTCATAGATTTCATCTTCAGAATTGTTAGGATGAAGAGCTTCTTCTCCTGAATTTATATTAAACTTTTGAAAGGCTTGTTGAAGAGAAGAGGTGGTGGAAATTGAGTGGTAACCTAGACCTAAACGATCATGCACTTCTTGATATGGGATATCAATAGGCTAAGACACTCCTTGTTCATGCAATCCTAGGCCATGACCTTGGCAATTGACTATGTGAAAATAGGGGGATGGAAATCCCGATATGTTTGGAATGTTGGCAAGTGTTGGTTCTTTGGGTTCCTCTAGGGGTGCTAGATTTGATGAAGAATCAATACCCTCATACATAAAATTTATGCTATTTGGAGCCAAAATTATGCTATATACTAATCCTATGGCTAAATGTGGATCATGTGGGAGACTAAAATCCTTAGCCTTAGGGATGATGAGCGGTGTGATAGTGATTTCTTGGACCACATATTCACCAATACTGAGATTAGCAAGGTGTACCTTGACTTGAGAAGATATGGAAGGACCTTGGTTGGATGATGGATTGGGAAATGGTGAATATGGAGATGTCTCACAATCTATCAATTTGACTTGTGAAACATTAGGTAATGGCAATAGATTGGATTGGAAATGTTGTTGAGTGGATGATGATGATGTGATGGCAATCATGTTGATGATGTGGATTGATTGTGACCACATGTGCACATAGTCAATGATGAAGATGATGGGGATATGGAAGATTGATGGGGATTGGTGATAGGGAGCTCCTCAGGAATGGGATACTTTGATGAAGAAATGGGTGGAGTGGTAGATGGATTGGCTGACAGTGATATAAAATTATGGGTGGAAGGAAGCATGGATTCATAAGTATTTGAAATGAAATTGCAATACTTAAACGACTCGACGTCCACCAGTATTCAATGTACCTATCCTTCATGAACATATTTTAAACATTGGTGTAGTATTGAAGGAACACATCTCATATTTTTCATCCAAGGTCTTCCAAGGAGTACATTGTACGCCATTGATCCTTCCAATATGTGGAACATAGTGTGCAATTTTTTGACCCCTACTTCAATGGGTAAAACAACAGTGCCAACTGCGGAACACAAAGCATCGTTGAATGCTTTTAGGGTGAATGATGACTTGGTTATATGATATGGAGGAAGATCAAATGATTAAGGGCATATGTGGTAATAATATTTATGGAGGAACCAGTATCAATTAAGACTCTTTTAAAAGGCTTCTTGTCAATTAGAGTCATGATATGTAATGGAGGATCTACTGAGTCTGATGAGATTGGCTTAATCTCAAAGTCATAGAATGTGATGGAAGGCTCCATGCATGTTTGAATGCTCCCTACAAATTTGTTGAAGGCATTAGAATCTTGAGATTGTAGTTCAATGGATTTGAGAATATCCATTAATGTCTCATGATGTGGGGGAGATTGTTGAATTAATTCATAAATTTTGTGAAAGACATCTTTAGACTTGTGGTTAACCAGCTACTCAATGAGATGACTGGTCATGGTGGATGATTGATGGGTGGAATTGGAGAATTTTATTTGCTAGGGATATGGATTGGTGATGAAGGATTGGGGTAAATTTGAATGGGTGGCGATATAGGAGGTTGTGACACACTTTCTTGAGGCGGTTGTCTTACATTTTGTTGATTATTTATTTGACCTCTAATGACCACATGATTGACTTGATTAGGAGGAGTTTTAGTGTTAGCCCCTCCTATATTTGGTTGTACCTCCTTATGATGAGGAAGTGGTGTTTTAAACATACCAAGGTTTTGTTTTTGTTGAGCAAGAGATTTATCAAGCTTGATTGCCCCCAAGTCAATGAGGTCTTGCACAATGTTTTTAAATGTATGGAAATTATTAATATCATACCCATTTTTCCTATGATAAGGATAAAATAGATGTTCTCGATAGTGTTTACTACGTTTAGCGGGATCATCTGGTCTAATTTTGGGTAAAGAAAGTTTGTTTGTGTCATACAACCTTTGAAAAAGGAAGCATATGACTCGGCTTAAGGGGTGTATTGGAAATTTTGTTGAATAGACTGTCATCGAGGATGGTTTTCTACATTTAGCACTGTATTTTGCATGGCTTGAGTTGTCGAGGATATCACATGATAAGCAATTTGTTGCGATGACTATTGCACTGATTATTGTTGAGCCATTAACGACTAGCTCATGACCACTTGATTAATGTAATCGGGCTAATTGGTTGGGGTAGCTTGTGTTGATTTTGGTTGGCCAAAATAGTTACTTTTATATTGGCCCTTGTTTTTCCATTTCTTTCTCTTAGGCTTAAGTGTGCCTTCTTGGATTTTTATTTCCTCAATGACGCTAGCCTAAGCTAAAGCTTATTCAAATGAACGATAAGTTTGTAGTTGAAGCATCCAAAAGATAGGTTTTAAACAACTCTTGGTGAATAATTTGATTAGTTCATCCATTAGCAAGGTGAATGGCAACTTGGTGATGACAACCCTCCAACGGTTTCTAAAATCGTAGATAGACTCATCACCATGTTGTCTTAAAGCATAGACATCATACAATGAGACTTTCTTTCTAACATTTACGATAAAATGGTCAAATAATTGGTCAATCAATTGCTCAAAAGTATAAATACTATGACAGGGAAATTGATTATACCACTTTATGGCATCTCCTAATATTTGAGGAAAAGTTATGAGCATGAGAGCATTGTCATTTTGAATTCCAAAACAAAAGTGTACAAATGTGCTCACATGTTCTATGGGTTCCTCAGTTTTCTTGAATTTTTCAAACTTAGGTACCGTGAAATATTTTGGATATGGCAGTGATGGTACCAAAGGATGAATGGGTTGATTGATCAATTGGCATAAAGTTGGCTTTTGGTTTGTCAAACTAGAAGTTTGTTGTATCAATTGATATATCTATTTTTGCATGGCCTTAATTTGAGGGTCTTCTTCAGGAATTTGGAAGCCCTGAATTACCTAATAATTTTGAGGTGGGGTAGAAAAATGTTGAGGGGTGACCAAATGATGATGATATTGGTGATGATGACTAGGTGAATTTGATGGAAAATGATGAATGGGAGACTGATGATGAAAATATGGAAAATTTTGAAATAGAGTCAATGTATGAGGGTTATGGTTGGGTTGGCCAATGGAAATATTATGGGTATTGGCATGACTTAGTGGATGAATAGGGATAGAAACCATAGAATATTATGGTGTCCATGATGGACCCTGGTTAATAAGGATAGTCTAAGTAGATTTTAGTAAAGGCTTAGGTTTCACTTGCACTTGTTGTCTGAGTAGAGTTTAGTAAAGGCTTAGGTTTCAGTTGCACTTGTTGTTGAGCATTTTGGTGCAGCCTAAGTAATTTGTTCAAGTGTTCCCATGCCTCGTTAATCTATCTATCAAAAGTGGAGGGTACAGATACAGATGGTATGGAAGATGTGGTTGGGGGACAAATTACACTTTGTATGGTAACTTGTGAGGCTAAAACTTGTGAAGCAGCATTTACATGTGCTTCATACAAGGGGTTAGTGTAAGTGGATGTGTATGAAGTGCTAGGAGCACATGAGGGTTGGGGAATGTACATATGAGAGGAAGGTGCAACTGAGGTCTCAAAAAGAGGGTTAATGTACACCTAGGTAAAGTTGGATGGTGGCTGGGAATAAAAAAAAAATTGTTATAAAGTAGGATCTTGTCTAGGTCAGTTGGATACTAACTCTAAGACATAGTTAGAAGACTTCATGAGATATTCTACTCGTTCCATGTCTATGTGGGTAATGTGGTGATCAATGGTTGGTGGGGTTGACTCTATTTTCAGAACAACAATATGAAAGACTGTGGGTGACAAGGAATATGAGAGACCTACAAATAAATTTGCCTATGTCACATTTAAGGAATCTACCACTTAAGTGGTGGGGCAATTGGATAAAGGATCCATTGGATTATCTTGATTTAATGCTTTCTTTTATCTTCTAGTTAAGACCATAAAGCAAATAAACCAAAATATGGATTATGCAGTAAAATGAAACACAAAATTTAAATTTCACGAGAAAAATAAACAATAAATGCTAAGTTTATTTAACACATGTTTCTTACCTTATTCATTTATTATCTCCTTTTAATGTGAGTTCATTTTCTTAGGTTTTGATCTTGTGTGTTTCAAATGTGCTAATCTGAATTAATTCAAAGAAAGGTAAAAACTATGGCTAAGCTAGGAGCAACGAGATTCTTATTGGTGATGAAATCCAACAAGTTTGCTTGGGGGTGACCTAAGGTTTCTAAGGGCAGAGATTGGTGGATGGATATGAAAGCCACCGTCACCAAATCTCAAGCAATGTTGCTGATGAAATCTAGCCACTACTGTTAAATGTGAAGCATGTTGTGTGTGATTCTTTTTAAAAAAATTGATTTGCTATTGTGTTCATACAATGTTAGAAATATAACTACTTTCGATAGTCTAAATCATAAGCCACTACTCAAAATACCAATTTTTCCAAAGAATGTAGAGGATACTGCTTAAGACCTTCTCTAGACAACTATGGGTTCATCTACTCCTCCATATAGAATCACCCAAGTACGGGGATAATTTTGGTATCTAAATAATGTTCCTACTTAGACCTACAAAAATAGGAATCCCTAACCCTATAATGCAAACTAATTGCACAATTGTTTCAATTCACATGAAATCAGAATGCAATATTTTTCAATTTGTGAATATAACAGAAAGTCAAAAACTTCAAATAGAAAGTGTGTATGGATGCAAATGAGTAATCTGAAGCCTAATATGCAAGATAATATGAATGTTTTTCCTAGATTAATTTATGATGTTCCTTTTATCTTAGAAACCTGAAAAAAAACATAAGATTTCCAAAATACGTAAACAAAAAAGCTAGGGTTTTAATAGTAGACTTACAAAATAGCCTATATTTCTGCTCCAACTCTCTATAAAATACATCTGGGTATTTCTAAAATGCACCTGGGCATTTTTGGATGTTCCTCGAGCATTGTCAGGTGTTTGTGCACCTTCTACAATCTTATGCAAATTTCCAAAAACCTATATCTAGTGAAAAATACAAAATCTGCACTTTTGAAAACCCTGCAAGATGACAGAAAATAATAAATAAATTAGCAAAGCAAATCATAAAAAGAAACCCTTAGTGGGTCCCACCATGATAGCCTTTTGAATAGACAAAAACGCAACACCAAATAACAAGATATACAATGGAACTCAAAGAACATTATTGCACAATGAATGATTTTTATTAATGGGGGGAGCCTCAAAACTCCATTGTTACAATAAGAATCCTTGAATTCTTTGATACAAATTTTACAATGGCTAGGGTTATCTAAAACCCTAGCAAGCAACATTGGTGGTGTCTCAAAACGTGTCTTTGCTCCCAACAAAAGTGAGTGGGCTTCTAGTTATCCAATGTCGAGCCACTCCAGCTTAAGCAGTTGTCCAATGCTAATGTAACACTTCCAAATATGCACACAATAAAAATAGCAAATGGGTTAGAAGAAACTGTGAGGGCTCCACAATATGAGACCCTCTATAATTAATACAAAAATCCCAGCTATATGATGTAATTAACATGAACAAAACTAAAAGTGCATAGAAATAAATAATAAACAAAAGATTTACCTTGTTTATCTACCATTCTCTGATCTGATAAAAAATTTTGTAGTAGATTGGTGCGATGATGCCCTAGCATTGCTCGAGGGCTAGGGGAGTTGTAGAACTTTGGCGTAAAATTCTTGCGAGCACTTGGTGGCTACAAGAAATACTTGTGGGTGCTTGGGGATAATGGAGGATGTTCAAAGGTGCTTGGTGATGGAGGGGAAGTGCTTGGAGGTGCTCAAGAATGATAGGGAGCACCTGAAGGCATTCGATGATTGAAGGGAAATCTACAGAAGAAGATATGGTTGAGCGAAGGAGGCGACGGTGGATACGGAGGCTATGGCAAGCGAGGATGGAATATGAGAGCACTTGGATACTCTAGGGAACTCAGAGGTGAACTTCGACTCTAGACTCAGGGATTACTCAAGAAAAACACTTAGGATTAATGGGTTGAGCCATTAAAATAGCTCGTATTAATAATCCAACATAGGGTACTTTAGGGTTTTGATGACACAAATTGTGCGATCAAGATTAAAACGTGATGGAGGGTGGAGATTAAATCTAGGGTGTGGCATGGATTTATATGGATGAATGGATAGGATTAAGTGAAATTGGATGGTTGGGATTAATTCACTTATATAAATATATATATATAATATTAATAAATATATAAAAATATATATGAATAGTTGGCGAAAATGGCGGGAAAGCATAGATGGAGGATAAGTGGCTAGGTTTTGGTGTCTACACCTTTGTCAAAAAAAATTGTTTGATCATTAGAAAATACAAGGTAGACTACAAGATTTGAAGAATTGAAAGTTAGTATTTGATCATATATACTCAAATTCAACTTAAAATTTTGAAGTTGAAAAGATAGGGAGATATAAGGCTTACAACATAATTGTTTGGAAGGTTGAAAATTGAGAAGTGTTCTTAGTCTATCATAAAAAATAAGGAGGAATAAGGATGTCTACTTCAAATAATACATTAAACAATGATATAGAGAACATTGTCAGAGAAGAAAAGAGAAATGTCATAAAACTTGGGATCAAGGATTTAATTAAAAATTTTGAAGGAAAATTAGACTTAGTCTCAAGTTTCATTTACAAAGAAGCATTAGAAGAAAAATTTGAAACATTAGAGTACTATCTACATACGAGAATGTTTGAATCAATTGACAATAACAAAGTGTTATGATTTATTTAAACATTGTTAGTATAGTATACATGGCATTACTTACACTTAAACATCACAATAAAAGGAGTTGATTGAATCCTTTAAGAAGAAAGCAAAAGTGGATGAATCATTTTTGGAAAAGATATTTCATTCTTCATGTAATATTGATGATTCAAGTTCATCTAATTTAGGGTCATACCATGATGTTATAAGTGAATGCTCAAAAGGTTCTATATTAAAGAAGACTTGTGATATGAAGGACAAAGGCAAAGAGAAAATATTTTTGCAGGAATCTAATGACAACGTGATATCACCTGAAAGCATAAAGATCAACATCAATGATGAAGATAAGCAAAAGGAGAAAGAATCTGATCAAGGAGGCATACAGTGCAAATTGAGTTAAAAGATGAAGATTATATTGAATACTAAAGTCTTCAATAACCAAATAATGTGATACAAGGGGTGTTACCGTATATTACATTATTTGGTATATGCTAATGTACCACCTTGGGTACATCTTTAGATTAGAAGAGCATCCTAGATTAGAGTGTAAGTATTTACTTTATGCAATGTAATAAATATACAAGTGTTCTTAGAATAAGCAAAGTATTTAATAATGTAGATGTGCATAATAGTCCATGTGCACATGAGTCCATAGAGTAGTAAAGTGAAGAGTCTCAAGAAGAGTGAAGGCCAATAGTACTCCATATGAAGAGTCACATTTCATTATATATGTGTCTATGTGTGTGTGTGTGTGAGACACAATGTAGAGTGAGAGTGTGTGGAAGTATGGTGTATTGGAGATCTTTATTCTATCAAGATACTATTTTTATGAGCATTTGTTAATGGTACTTTTATGAGTTGTTGCAGAAGTTATTTATGAGTTTTATGAGTTTTAATGCAATAAACAAGGCCTAAAAGCTAAAATACTCTTTGCTTTTAATGAGGAAGAAATAATGATTTCTTTTTTAAAGGCAATGGTGCAAGAAGATGCAACAAAATAAGACTAAGATGCAACTATATGAAATTTTGATTAAATGCTAAATCTTGGCAACTAAATTGGTCCCCTACATGATTGTTTTTTTGAATTTAGTGAAAAATCCCTTACAGGGCCGCTTTCATCTGAGAAACCACAACCAGGGGGTTCTACATCATTAAAAACACTCGGGAGTCACACTCGACCCTGACCGCACTAGCATTATCAACTGGATTTTGGGTACTCGATGTGTGTTTGGTAGGGTGGAGATTCAAACCAGGGACCTCCCTTAAAGGATTTCCCTACCCTCTCCAACTCACCTACAACACGTGAGTAGGTTCCCTACATGATTAAGACTAACTAGTTCTTTTTTTTTTGTCTATTTTGATAACAAACAATAAATAGAACTTAGTTTACATAAACAACAAACAAAAATGTACTCCTAAATGCTTAAAAAATATAGATTGGAGGTAGGAGAACCTATTTTTCCATAGAGGCAAGAGTTCCTCCAGCATACAAAAACATCATTGGCGTATCACCTATTGATGGAACTATCGCTTAAACTAAAAACAAAGATAAAGTTAATGATAGAGGGGTTTGCATGAACTAGAAAAGGGTAGTTAAACTTCTTTGAACAACCATCAGGCCCTTGTTTACATAGACAAAATGATGAAATGAAAAAATGTAAGAACTAAATGTCAGGTGGTGAAAGCGCCATTAGGTTGTGATAATATTACCAATGCTTTTTCTTAGTTTCAATGCTTTCACTCTGTATAAACTAGATAGAGATAGTACCACCGATCTATAGACTAGTGATCCTTTTATTTTTAGAGCAAAACAACAATATTAAATACAAGAAACAATGACTACAATGAAAGGCTCTAATTTGGGAGTATAGAGGCCTTGTCAAACAATGTGAAAACATAAATTTACTTGCTTAAAATAAAGATTAAATGCTAACTAGATGTAAGCGCAAGATGTAAGCACAAGATGCAAGATTAGTTTTAAGTGCAATAAGACAAAGCTTAAAGCTTCAAGGACAAGGAAGAGCCAAAAGCAAATAAGGGAAAAGAGTACAACCTAAGAAATAAAGTTATTTTTCCCTTGTTGAAAGCTTGCTAGCTTACTTTTTGATGGCACTTGAATAGCTTGTGGGCTTGGATGCTTGATGATTGCTTGGGATATTATAAATTTAATTGCTTGGAGAAATATTGGAGACTTGATTGAAGACTTGCTTAGTTGCTTGCAAGAACAAGAGCTTCAGTGCTTGTAAATATGACCTTCATAAGATTATGGTAATAATTTGTCATAATCTTGGATGCACAATGCTTGATTAATATGAATCTAGAGATATTTTAGTAAAATTTTGTTGCTTCAAAAATACCATTGTTTAAGCTCTATCAAGTGCTATATTTATAGGAAGCCATGGCTTATTGGGGGAATAATTGCATTGAAGATGACATGATGTAAGATGGTAAGAATTTGAAAAGGGGTCAATAAGCCATTAATGAAAGAACATAAGAATGATAATTCTTAGGTTTCAGATTCTTTATAGGAGCTACAAATCAAAATTTAAGAATTTGGTTCATTAATGGTGGGCGACTTGAAAGAGACAAGAAGTCAAATTTCTTGGTTTTGGTGTATGAAAATCAAAATTTCCAAGAGGCGATAGCGCTGACGGTGCTTTATTGGTGGCACTTTTCCCTCATGACAATAGAAATTAAAAAATAGATGGAAAATGTCGAAATTGAAATATTTTGCAATACCATCACTAGTGCTATCACTTGTGTCCCAATGCTATCACTTTTGGAGCAATAAATATTCTAAATTTAGGCACAAGGAAGGTTGATTCAATTTGGTTGATTGAAAACTTGATTTATGAAGGGATTGACAAACTTGAAGATTAGGTCTCACACAAAATTGGGTTACACATATAAGACTACATTCTCTATCCCTCAAGGTCAATTTGAATGGTACATTATACCTTTTGGTATGAGGAATACACTGACCTATTTCCAATAAGGAATTAATAGGATATTCAATGAGTATTCCTAGTTCATTGTTGTGTACATTGATGGCATACTTATTTTAGTAAATATGAGGAAGGAAGACATTTAGAACATCTACAAAAGTTCATTGAGCTTGTGAAAGAGAATGGTATTGTTTTGTTAGAAAAGAAATTTGAATCCTCTTAGAAAGACATGCAATCTATTGGGCTGGATATCCAAGGACAAAATGCTAAGCTACATAAACATATTCTAGAAAACTTGTTGGCATTTCTATATAACTTATAGGACATGAAAAAAATCGAAAGGTTCTTGAATTATTTAAACTATATTAATCCTTTTATAAAAATCTTGCCAAGGATATGCAATAATATTTGAAAAAGAATTCAAATGGTTGGACTCATAATTGTATAAAAATAATTGTCATAATCAAAGAGATGTAGAGATCTACTATTACTCTATCTTTCAACACATGGTCTTGTGGTAATTTAAATAGATGCAAATAGCACAAATTGGGAAGCCACACTAGTTGAAGAGAAGGATGGGCACAAATGCCTATGTCATTATACCTCAAGAAAAATTAGCCAAATTGAGTGTAATTATCTCTATTGAGGGGTTGTTTGTTGTAATTACAGGGATTCACAAATTTAAAGTATTTGTGGCTAGAAAAGAGTTTATAGTTAGAATGCATTACGAATATATAAGTTATGTTATAAATACACATAAATAGACAATTTCATAATAAATATTTAAGTTCCTTCTATTTCAAGGTTGAGTGGATAAAGGGAGATAAAAAATTTAGTTCTTAATGCATTGACCAGAGAGTTTAGGGCTATGACTAAGAAAGGAACTGAGTAAGAAATTTTAGAAAATGGTGAGAAACTCAAGATATAGATAAGTTTGATATATTAAAACGTTGGATAGATTAGAATAATTTTATCATTTAATAACAAGCAGGCCTTGATCATGATCTACTAGCAAAAATATATTGTCAACATAATAGGATTAACTTGGTTCATAACAAAACATGTTTTCTTTCTTTGATTATCAAAGATCCCATATGGGACATGGTTATCATTGATATTGTTGATCTCATTCTTGACTCAACTACAAACAACCATGTCTTATTTCTAGCATAGCACTCTCTAGAAAATATTTTCAATATATTTATAAAATGATATAGAGCAT
This sequence comes from Wollemia nobilis, assembly GCA_028583015.1. Classification (NCBI taxonomy): domain Eukaryota; kingdom Viridiplantae; phylum Streptophyta; class Pinopsida; order Araucariales; family Araucariaceae; genus Wollemia; species Wollemia nobilis. The sequence goes on from JAQPPZ010017033.1 coordinate 8,568,366, forward strand.
ATGCTGAATAAATCACTTAAGAAAATGTCCAAGCTTAGAGCTATGGGTCAAAGAACCATAGCAACTGCAACTTACTAATAAAAATGCTTACCAATTTCTTAATGATAAAAATAGACAAATGCAAAGAACATAAAGAAATAATTTACTCCATTTTCAAGAATCCAATTATAATGGTATAACACATGCTTGTTCCACACAAAAAAAAAAATGTATGTGAAGCCTCACATATCATGAAAATATTCCACATAAAAAAGAGTCATCTTCCACTAACTTTAAGCATGCACAGGGTCAAAATTATAACTTGCCGAACTTACCTAAGGCAAAAGAAACAAATAAAAGGTGGAGAAACAACAAAGCCAACAACATTGAAAAGCAGAAGAGTTGAGCTTTGATGATTAGAATGCTGATGCTTGGTGGTATTAGATGAAGAGTTGAGCTTTGATGATTAGAATGCTGATGCTTGGTGGTATTAGATGAAATGTAGAATTGATGAGATGTGGAAACTATTAACTCAATTAGAAGATGCAATGGAATTAAACCTATATAATTTTTAAGCTTAATATCCTTGTAGTTGTTTCCAATGGATAGACATCGAAAAAATTTCTCTACTTGCTTAATGGTATTTGGTGTAATGGCAGTTGCCTAGTTATTATCATCCATGTGGTTGTGAGGTCGATTTCTCTTGTGTTTGCTCGAACGAGCACTAATATTTGTACATATTTGTAAATGATGTTCAATATAAAAAAAAATCCCCTACTCACAAGAAACTTCATATTAAAATAAAATTTATTAAAATATAAAATATAAAATTTATAAATAAAAATACTTTCTTTTATATAAAATTTTAAATTTTAAAATATTTTTGAAATATTCCTAGTATATTCAATTGGTTATAGGGATTGAAACTACTCCATTCATATTCTCTTGTCATCACGTAGATACTGATATTTTTTTCAATTGATTATATTAGATTGAAAGAGGCTCCACCTAGATTCCCTTGTCTCTACATACATAGTAATATGTTTTTCAATAGGGATACCATAGAGGTAAGTTCTTGGGTTTTCATCTAAAAGACCTATGTTCTAACCTTGATACTAGGGATTGGTATCCCTCATAAAAACCTGTGTTTTACCCTAACATTTAAGAAGTCTTTGAGGGCCAGGTGTATTGGTAAGACGTTGGGCACTTACCAAGAAGAGACCTAGGTTCAAACCTCGACATGTCCAATTTGGGTAAAGGTAGCAGTCTAACCTAGGTCTGTTGAGTGTGTGTTAGCTTGATGACAACAGTACCAACCTCGAGCCATCAAGGGTCTCCCTCACTTCGGGTTGTGTTTATTGAGGCGAGATAAGGGTTATAATGGTAGCACCATGATTTGATGCTATGATTAGAGGCAATGCAACTTGACTCTATGACCAGTTGTTCAAAAAGAAAAGGTAGTTGTCGATTCTTCTATTAACATATTTCACTTTTTTTTTAGGAGAATATTTACAAATTTCATCAACAACCACCCTCAAAGGGTTTGAACACAAGACCACTTAAGAAACAACCATCATTTTTAGCCACTAGGGCAACTGCCTGTCGACTATTAATATATTTCAATTGATTATATGAGATTGAAATAGGCCCACCTTTATTACATCATTGACATTTGTTCAATCAGTTAGGTTTTTCTTCTTGATATGAATGCTTTCCATATAAGAAAATAATCTTTTCTTGTAATTTAGCCGGGGATGATGTAAATAATCAAAAAATTCGATTGTATTTGCTTTGTTAAAAGAAGCTCTCAATAAGCTTTGATTAGACAGTTTTAAGGGATTCAACCATTTTTGATCGTTGAATAACGCTGAAAGATCAGTGTTATGTTATATGAGATTGAAACTGGTTTCACCTCTATTACATCATTATTTGGTATTACAACAAAGCTTAATTGAAAAATTATATATATATATATATATATATATATATATAATTTGAACCTCAATCTTTTTTTTTAAGTTTCTTGTCTTTTGTTTGAAATATATATATTTTTTATTACATAGAAAAATTGGTAACACCATTGGATGCTACCATTATAAACTTTAGTATGTTGGGTTAGACGAAGTCAACATACCCACTTTTGAACTAGGATAATCAATCGACAAACACTCGATTGCTGCCATCCATCCTATCCCCATATAGATAGATACGTGTTGTTTTAAACCTTAAACATACTCATCTAAATACGTGTTGTTTTAAACCTTAAACATACTCATCTAGATACGTGTTGTTTTAAACCTTAAACCTCAAAAAAAAAAAACAAAACAAAACAAAATTTTAACCATTATACTATCTTATTGAAAAAGTGTTATTTAAAATATTAATTAAAACTTATTCCTTTTAAAATTTTATAATTAATTTATGTTATTTTATTAATTTTTTTAATTAATTATAATAGATCAAAACTTTAATCACTACCTTATTTTATAAAAAAAACATTTATTTAAAATATTAATAAAAAAAAAATTATTTTAAACTTTTAAAAATTAGTTTATGTTTGGTTATTAAATTTTTTAATTAATTGTAAGTTAGATTTGGTGAGCATCTAACTTCCGTGGGCTGCAAATACTTATATTCTACATTAGAAAACATTAAAAAGAATGCGAAGCATTTAAAGGAATGCCAAGGTTAAGTAAGTAGATAGATAGATATTAATGTGGAACGATATATTATTAGACTTAAGTTGTTAATTCGTAAAGGTAATAATCTGTTCTAAATCTTTTGAGTATCACAATGGATGATATGAATGTGTGCGTAAATCGAGGACGGCGATGATACAAATCCTGGGCGACTAGTGGTTTTCCCCGCGAGTCAACAAGAGTTGGAATAGGCTTGTCGCAAGTAGCCCATATGGTTTGAATCCTACTTTTGTTAGTTACTAAAATAATGTAAATTAATGTAGTTGTAACCAACTTCCTTATATATTTTTAAAAAATATTAAAAAAATAAGTGTAAAAAAAATCAATTAAGATTTACTATTGTATTGTAACATCCACATCAGCAGGCCAAATAATTTATAAAGTATATTAAGATGTTACACATCCTGCAGGCCAAATAATTTATAAAGTATTTTAATTTTGATAAAATTTATAAAGTATTTTAATCTTAATAAAACAAAATTTATAAAAAATATTATTTATTTAATATATGATTATTCAATAATATTTTGGATATGGTTTAAATTTATTAAAGGTTGAAAGAAAAGACAAAATAAACATTAATTATTCAATTATATTCCCAACATCAAAATATGGTATATCTTTTAATTGTGAAGGCGGCACAGACTGAATGAGACATTTTGACGAGATTGTTTGTCTCCTCGGATGTGAAGCTCAACAACCAGCACTGCGAAGGTCAACAGGTGACGTTTAGGTTTATACAATTGTCAGGCGTAAGGTAGCCTAAACCCGTGAATACAGATCATACAGTGATCGGATAACAAGACTCTAATCATAAAATTCCCTTTGTTCAACCAAATTGAGTGAAAGTTTCGTTGTTGGATACGTCGCGTATGTCGCAGTATACGCAACAGAGCGGGCTACTTTTTCACGTTATTTAACAAGTCTAGTTCGGGCAGTACCGTCCGGAGACCTTCCCTTCTCAGTGGTTGAAACCTTCAACAAACAGTTCGGCTCTGCAAAGCTTCTGAATATTCTTCGTTTTCCTGAAACCGTAAAACAAATATTCTGAACAGCCGAACGCAGTAAAAGCAAAAGATTGACAGCTGTGGGATTTGAACCCACGCTCTTTCGAACCAGAGCCTAAATCTGGCGCCTTAGACCACTCGGCCAAACTGTCAGATGAAATTACAACTGATTTTTATATAATTAACTTTCCAAAAGAGCAAACATTAGTGCATGATTAAAATTCACATATAACCTATTTGAACCCACGCTCTTTCGAACCACAGCCTAAATCTGGCGTTTTTTTTTTGTTTTTTAAATGGACTACTTGTAAAGATTCCATAGTATTAGAATCATTAAGAGGCATTAGGATTATTATAAGGAAGTATATAGAATGAGGAGAATTATATGTGTTTGTTTGTCGAACAATTATTAAATTAATACTGTTTAAATTTAAAAGTTAATTTAAAGTAACTCTTACTAAGAATGATTCGTAATTGATGGATTCAAACAAATTAATTGTTGAATTGAATCTGCTACTTTTAGTAGTTGTAAGTTAAGGTTAAGGGTATTTCCCTCGTCCTATCCATCGCCATCATTCTCTAATGATACCTAATTAAGAGCGACGCATACAAGGGTAGGGGAAAATCTAATGGACACAATTTCCAACGTTGGAACAAAGTTTGGAAAATGTTTTTTTTTTTTTAAATTGATTTATTTTTGGATGTTAAATATAGGTGGATTCTTTTTAATTTTTTTAATGTAAAAGTATTATATTAAATAATAAAATATATTTTTACAAACAAAAAAAGAGGCGATAAACGCGTCATGTCAATTAAAAAAAACATCATCGTCAATAGAACGGGAATCTAAGCAAACAAATTACAGTTATTCAACACCTCCTTACAGAACAAAATCATCCCTTAAAAGGGTGAATACACAACATAATTAGGCATAGTAAAATAAAGTAGAAACCCTAAATTGTAGAATTGTAACTCTAGGCACCATGTAGCCTTACATCTGCCCAACGCAAAATTATTGGAACTTTTAGACCAACTTTTGGGATAGATCGATGTTTTTCCAACGTAAAATTATTGGAACTTTTGGGTCAGAAGGGTGAAACCGTTTTTCAGGTAAAGTGTCTTCAGCTTCTTTCCCTTGTCAAGGACTACGAGAACGTCAAAACCACATAGAAGGGGAGGGAACTTTAGATTTTGCTTCCTCTAAGGAACTGTCAATTCCATCAATGATGGCTCTGCATCCAACGACATATCCTCATCGTCGTTAAGATACTCCAACACACTGTAGTTGTTGCCCAACTGAACATTGGTCATATGAAGTCACTTCTTTGGAGCAACATCTTCTTTTGCAGATCCCCTTCTCGAGCTACGAGAACACCTGGTGTTAGCTGGGGGAAATGTATTAGAGTATTTTGAAGCAAGCACTACTGCAACCCTCTGTTGAGACTGAGGAGCCTCATTGTTGGCAGTTTCAACGACGATATCAACTTTTTCCTTGTATCTTTTTTTACCGGTTGTGAGACGTGTCGACTTGGACTGTGTACCTTTAGAAGCAGCCAAATGTGCATTTTTACGCCCTCCCACAGTCGTCCAACCATCCTCCTAAGGTTGAGGAGTGGGTGCACTTGGTGTGGTGGGGCTTTGCTTGTCCTTGTTATGCGGCATCAAGGGACAGTCTTTGATCTTGTGTGTTGAGGATTGGCACCGAAAACAAGTGTTGATATATAGGATTCGTTGGGATAACACAGTGTCGCCAACTTGTATGTCAATAGACTCCTTGAGATCTCGAGAAACATCAATCTCAATGCAAACACATTTTTGAGGGTGTGCATGGAAAAATTTGTTCGCCTCCACCAAAATGACACGCCCTAAAGGGGCTACTATGCGATTGAGAAAGAGCCACAAAGGTAGAGGGAATCTTGGGAATTACACCCACAGGGACTTTGGTAGATATTTCCTCAGAAACAGAAAAATTACGGGTCCAAGGAGAAAAATAAGAAGATATTTTTTCATGTACCAGGGGCCATGTTCATAAATCACCTTAACATGGGTTGTTTCCGCAAAGCAAAAAAAAAAAAACCTTTGTAAGGTTTTGAACCATCATTAGCTTGACTCCATGAGGAGTCCAAGCTGCATTAACCCAGGCCCTAAGAGAAGACTCATTAGGGATGCAACCAACGAAATACCCGACAAGGGTGAGTGATTCTAAACTGTGACATGCAGAATGAACTTCAGGCAATGGAAGAATTACATCAACAGAACGAGAGTTACCTTGTGAACCATTCTCAGCACAAACCTGCATAATAGGTTGAGAGGAGTCATTATCGCATGCATTCCCTTTTGTGGCACCAATATTGTGCATTGGTCCGCTAGGGTTGAGGACCATAATGATACTCAAAAACCTAACCTAATCTCCATCACTTGTCGAAGTTGAAACCCTAGCTTCCCCCACCCTTTTTAATTTTGGAAAAGGTTTTTTATTTTTTTAAGAAAGAAGCTAACTTACATATACACATTTCATTTTACCATGTTTTGAATTGGTTTTTTTGGGAAGAGAGTTGAAAGCCTAGATTGTATGTGTATATATGGATTAATATATATATACAAATTATGTGATTTGGGTAATTGGTGAGGTCACTCCACACATAGTGCTTTAAGTAAGATTTTAGAATGGTATTGATCTTTTTAGTCAAGCCATTGATCTCAAGGTGATATCTCATGGACAATACCAAGTATATGCCTATAAACTAAAACAACTCCTACTAAAACTTGCTTGTGAAACAAGCTTTTATCTTAAATTATGCTTAACTGAACTCCCCAGTATTTCACCATATTTTTAATAAGTATCCCACTACAACCCCCATTGTGCAAGGGTGTTGGCATGTAGTGAACATGACATACTTGGAGAAATGATCCACCACAACCATGACGAACAAAAATCCATTCATGTACAACAAAGTTATGATGAACTCCATACTCACACTTGCCCATGGTCTCATTGGGACCAACAATGGTTGTAGAAGCCCTCTTGGCAAGTGATTGTCAAGCTTATCTTTTTGGAATATCAGACAAGTTCAAATAAACTCAACGACATCCTCCCTCATCCCTGGCTAGTAGAACCCCTACTCTAATAAGGTTATTGTGTGATGTTTTCTTGGGTGTCTAGCCTAAAAATAGTCATGATATTCCTTGATAAACTCTCTATGAAGGCTCCCCTGCTTAGGGACATAGACCTAACTTCGAGCGAACCTCAATAGTTCATTAGCCAAACTAAACTTGCTCACTCTTTGCTTCTAAGTATGATCTTCTACAATATTTACCAAAGTAACAACTTGAGGATCTTGGACCAAGCCCTCTTTAATCCTCTCCATCAACTCTCCAGTCAGCTCCAACATGCTCTCCCCATGAACAAACACTGGACTAATCGATATTGTCACTATCACCATCAATTGTTGCTTCTTGATCAAAGCATCAGCCATCACATTCTCTTTTCCTATGATATGCACAATATCCATGTCAAATTCAACCAAGAAGTCCTACCATCTTGTTTGGTTAGGCATTAGCTTACTTTGAATTAGAGAGGATTTGGACACATTGTCTATCTTGACTATGAAGCAAGCACCCAATAAAATAGTACCTCCATGTCCACATGTAGTATACTATCTTCTTTGTCTCCTTCGCATGAATGAGATATATTCTCTTTGTCTCATTCAACTTCCTTGACTCGAAAGCAATAGGATGCCCATCTTGAATAAGAACACCTTCGATGGCATAATCAAACGCATTTGTGTGCACCTCAAATGGATTGCTAAAATATACCAAGGCCAATACAAGGTATGATGTCAGCTTTTCTTTCAAGAGCTTGAAATTCTCCTAGCACTTCAATGTCCACTCCTACTTATAGTCCTCTTTCAACAAATCTATCAACGATGTTGAAAGCTTTGAGTACTTGCTGAAAAATGTCGGTAGTAGTTGGAAAGACCCAAGAACTATTGCACACCATGTACATCCTCAAGCAACTCCCAATCTCTAATCACTTCAAGCTTCCTCAAGTTTGACTTGATTTTCCCATTGTCGACCACATACCTCCAAAAATTCACCCCTCTAGGAAAAGGAACACTTCTCCTTCTTCACAAACAGATCATACTCCCACAAAAATCTAAACACTTTTTCCAGATGTTCTCTATGCTCCTCCAGATTCTTAGAATACACCAAGATATCATCTAGATAGACCACCACACACTTTTTAAACAATGGCATGAACTCATTATTCATGAGTGTGCAAAATATGGTTGGTGCATTACACAACCCAAAAGGTATCACCAAGAACTCATATGACCAATATCTTATCACACAGGCCATTTTCTCTTCATCTCCTTAAGTAATGTGAACCTGATAGTACCTTGATCTCAACTTCAGTTTTGTGAATATTTTTACCCCTACAAGGCAATCAAAGCATTATGCTATTAGTGGAAGAGGGTACCAATTCTTAAGGGTCATCTTATTCAAAGCCTTGTAATCAACACACCGTATCAAATATCCATTGACCTTCCTTTGAAACAACACTAGGGCTCTATATAGGGAGCATGAAGGATTTAGGTAACTAATAGCCAACGACTCCTCTAACTGCTTCTTCAATTCAACCATATTTATCCCAGACAACCGATATGAATAAATCATTGGAGGACTCGATCCTAGAACCAAATCAATTTGATGATTTATTGCTCTCCTTGGTGAAAAGCAAGGCAATAGATTTTCGGGTATGTGATTTTGAAACTTGTAGAGGACTACCCCCATGCTCGCTGGGATCAGAACATAATGTCCCTCTTCATCCCAACCTCCCACAAGCACCATGAGAAACATGGGCTTCTTCCCTTTCTTCCTCACTACCTTTTGCATACTCAATGTTGAATATACTTGCACATTTGGTGCATTCGCTAAGACCTTCTCCAATTGCCTTCTCTAAATAATCCTCACCATGCACATATGCTTTGTGTTGAACATGAACAAAGTTTATAGGTGGGGAATTATTGCCACTTTACCCTTCTTGACGAACTCTGGTCCCAGTACTAGCTCAAAGTCATTCGTATTCACCATAGATAGATTAAGCTTTTCTTTCCACTCATTGACTTGCACATCCACATCTTGTGCAATTTCAATAGTCATTTGCACAGGAGAATTGACTAAATTGAACCTTTGGCCATCTTTGAAGGATTGGAGGTCCAATTATTTGGTTTTTTGAACACTTATAGTTGTGGATCACACTTGTATTCACGAGTGTCATGGTTTTCTTTCCTTTGATTACCACTTCCATGTACATCAACCCGTGTAGTCCTTCAACTTCTATTCTCCTACTCAGCTCTACCTTCTCCATGGCATTAAGCCCATAAATGACTTCCATGTGAGCATCATCTACTTCATCCAACTCTACCTATTGAATTGATCATACCTATTGTCATTGTAGACACTCTTTTTTAGGGTGGGTTCCATACACATCCAAAATCTTAGCCACAAATGATTTTTTTTTTTATGGACCACTTGGATGCCCTTGCATCATCTACTATCTAATTTTATTTTCTATAAATATGTTCACATTTCCAAGAGTTTACCTCGAACAATAGTTGATGAACATCAACAATAATATTATTTTTATATAATCCCTACATTCATTTTTGTTGATAGTATTAATGATAATTTGTAAATCCCCCTTAATTGAAATATGTTTCCATCATTTTTTAATTGCAATTTTTATCCTTGTAAGTAGTTCCTTAGCCTTTACATAGTACTTAGTTAAGGTTCCATATGATTTGAAGTAAGGAAAATTATCTTTACTATTTCAAAAAAACACCACCTCCACCAACTTTTCTTAGATTTCTTTTAGAAGCACCATCATAATTAATTTTGATAAACCCAATTTCTTAACATTTCCATTTTACCATATATCAAAATAATGCCTTTGTGTTAACTCGATTGTTGCATATGACCCTTCCTTGTATATTCAAATTTTGTAACCAAGAGGGTAACACCTCTTTTTTACACTTGAGACTTCCCATGATGAGCACCATGTCTATAAAAATTATACAAGAGACACAATAATATGTTTCCAAACTTGGGCAATGATTTTGAGATATATTTTAAAAAAATATTGTTTCTTTCAACCCATAAATTTAAAAAAATAATAAGAGGATCAATCCTCCATAGAGTACATAGTGCATAGCTTTGAAATAATTAATCCAACATTTTATCAACTCTTTTAATGTCAATGAAGCTACCCCAATATATTTTCATATTTTTGAAAAAGCAAACCCAAATCGTGTAAGAAAAGGGACAATAAAAAGTAAATGGTTTGATGTTTCTAGATCCTTCTCATCCAAGGCACACCTAAAAGGTCGATGATATCCTCTTTTTTGAAGACTCTCTCCTATAATAATATTACTTTAAACTTCTATCTAAAGAAATGTTGAGGCCTTAGGAAGGGCCTTTTGAGACCAAACATTCTTCTAAGAGAAATCACTGAGATAAAAAAAATGATTGATTTAAATCCTTATATCCCAACTTGATCAAATATCCACCATCTTCACCCACATGTTGTAGGTGAGTTGGATAGGGTAGGGCAATCCTCCAAGGGAGGTCCCTCGTTCGAATATCCACCCTATCAAACACACATTGGGTACCCAAAATCCTGTTGATAATGCTGGCGCGATCAAGGTCGGGCATGACTCCTGGTGATTTTGATGGTGTAGAACCCCCTAGTCATGGTTTCTCATACCAAGGCTGCCCCGCAAGGGTTTTTTCGATAAATTCAAAAAAAATATCCACCATATTTTTTATATATTTCAAACCTCTCATCCTTTCATGTAAAAATAGGCAAATAAAAATCTTTGCATATTTTGAAACTCATCTATGGATAGTTCAAGTTCTTCATCAACTACGTTATTAATAGAAATCCATGAACTAGAGTTGTTGCTCATATTAATATAATCTTTAATGTGTAGACCTTTTCGAGCTAGATATGCCCAAGCCAATGATTATAATTTTGAATTAGAGATAAGAGGATAAGGCTTCAACCAAGTATTGGATCAAAATTTTGATCTCCCTCATTGATTGACCATCTAATGTTTTTCTTGATCAATTGTAAACTCTTTGATGTGAAGTTCCATATTGGTAATCCTTTAGGTAGAGTTCATTTCCTCAATAATTTTATTACATCAATAAAACATGTATATTTTTGAAGCAACATTTTTGACCAACTATTTCCCTGATCTTTGAATAATCTCCAATCAATTTTTGTTGTTAAGACCAAACTCCTAAGTCCACTATTTTGGAAGCTGACCCCTTCAATATTCTTTCCTTGGAAAACTCTATCCTGTTTACAAAGAGAACCAATTTTTTTTTCACATTCTTTCTAAAGAAAATATCTTTGAATTTTATCAAATTTGGACATTATACCTATTGATAATCTTGAGAGTGACATTATCTAAATAGGGATGGATTGCGATGATCGTTGATAGGGTTGAGAGGGGAGGGCTCTGGTCCCTCCCCTGCTCCACCTCCCATGGCTCCTGGTTTCTGCCCAGTCCCTGGCTAAACCCAGGTCATCCCTCCCAGGGAGTGGTTGTTTGCAGATGATCTCCTGGGGGGGAGATCCTGCTCCACTATCTGCGCCCCTCCCGGCCGGCTAGGGTTTCCTTGGTTGTTTTTTCGGACTGGTGCTTCCCAGGGATCCCTGTTTGGTTGGGGATCCCTTCCCTTTTTCCCTCAGGCTTCCCCCTGGGGTTTTTTGCAGGTGATTCGCGTGGATCTGGTCCCTTGCGTTTCTCGGTGCGGTGGAGGTGACGGTTTAGGGTTTGGACAGCTTCCCCCTTTTTCTTGTGAATCCTCGACAAGCTCTGTGCTTGGACGGGATTCTTGGTCCCTGTTGTTGGGATCCTCTTTTGTTTTCCCGGGGCGGGTTCCTTGTGGTGCAACTCTCTGGTCACTTCCTGATGGACTGGATCCTCTCTGTGCTGGTTGTCGGCTTCCTACAGGATGGCTCTTGCTGAACTAAATGTTTTCCCGATGGGCGGGATGGTTTCTCCATAGGGCGGGATCCACCAAATCCGTCAGTTTTCCCGCGAGGCGGGATCCTTTCTTTTCTGCTGGTTTCCCGGATGGCGGGATTTCCCTGTTGCTTCCCGCTAGGCGGGACTGTTTGTGGTGGTTTTGACTGCTTCCCGCGAGGCAGGATTTTATTGTAATGGTTTTTCTTTGCTTCCTCTCGGGCGGGATCTTCTCGATGGTGGTTTTTGGCTACTCCTCGCTGAGCGGGATCTCCAAAACTACTTTTTTTCTTATTTGTTTGTTTCCCGCCGAGAGGGTTTGTTTCATGCTTACTGTTACCGCTGGGCGGGATTTCTGTTTTGGTGTTCAGTTTCAAGGGATTGATGCCCTAGGCCCATTGCTTATGTAATCAGGTTTTGGGATCCTTGTTAAAACCCGCTATAAATACAAACACATAATTATCAAAAAAAAAAAAATAGGGATGGATTGCAGTGCAATGTTTTGAGTCGTATCCTTCTACCATGGTTAAGAACTTACCTTTTCAAATTGCCAAACAATATTTCATTCCATCCAAAATTGAGTCCAACATTTATGAGACAAAGGTATACCTAAATATGTTGATGGAAATTTCCAATTTTAAACCCTAAAATATACATAATAAGTGGTTGTATATCTAGGGAAGTTTTAATGAAATAGATCCTAGATTTTGTAGTATTAAACAATTTCCCAATAGCCTTCATAGAAATATAATAATGATTTAAAATCCAAGGCCTTATTGACTAAGCGATGACTCAAAATAAAAGCATCATCAACAAATTGGATATTATTTGGATGATTCATTTATTGCAACTTGAATATGCTTGATTTTTCCTTCAACTTTTACCTTTGAGAAAGCTCTCCCTAATGCATTTGCAAGAATAAGAAATAAATATGGAGATAGTGGATCACCTTGGTGGAGTCCATAAGATAACTCAAAGTATCCAATATAGGATCCATTAATCAAAATAGAATATTTTGAAGTACTATAACAACATCTAATCCATAATTTTTTTAAAATATCATGTAGAAAACTTTAACAAATTCTATTATATGATTTGTTCATATTTAAATTCATAAGCATACTTGGTTTTTTCATGGAATGAAGAGAATATATCACCTCTTGTGCAATTATTACACCATCAATAATTTGTTTTCCACCAACAAAACGAGCTTGTTCCTCTAAAATAATACATCTAGAATGCTTTTAAATTTTTTGTTATAATTTTTGAAATTTTATAAATCATATTACAAATGCTTATTGAACAAAAATTATCAAAATATTTCGTCTTTCCTTTATTAGGAACCAATGTAATAAAGTTATCTTTAATATCATTTGTTATAGCCTTCCTTTTTGGGGCCTCTTCAACTGCAACTAACATATCACTCTTCAATATTTTAAAATAAAATTGTAGGAAATCCACTGGGATCAGGTACCCTATTAGCATAGAAAGATAAAATTGCCTCATGTAGCTCCTCCATAGATATCTTCATCAAACTTTCATTTTGTCCATGTGTGATAATTGATGGAATATTTTTCAAAACTTTATCTCGTGCCTTCTTATCTTGCCCAACATATAACAAAATATCTTTGAAATAATTAATTATTTCCTTCATGATATCTTCTTCTTCCTCAATATTTCTTCCATCTAGAATTAAAATATTTTTGATGTGACAAAAAGAAAATCTATTTTTGTTGTAACCTAAAACATTTTGGCATTTCTATCTCCTCCCTTGATCCATCTCTCCCATGATATTTGGAACCAATATGACTTCTTTTTCAGTACATGATAATAAAAAAGTAATTATTTTTTCTTAAATATAAGAATCCTGGTCTAATCCATTGATTTCTATTATCTGTCGTAAAATTTTTAGCTTAGATTCAATATCCTATTTTTCTTTATATATGTTATTGTTGGTTCTTGCAACTAAATGTTACAAAAGCATGCTCATGACCCCTCTTCCAGGTTCCCCCATGCATGGTGGTCCATGGAAAATAATAGATGATGATATTAAGAGGGCTATTGGCACCTATAAACTATGTAGTACTCATCATATAGTAATTTATGAGATAGAATGATTTGATCTGATTTTACCATCAACACCTATGAACTTTACAGTATTCATTATGCCAGGATTTTATTCGGATAGAAGAATTTGATAATATGGTTTGAGGTAAACCTGATTAAGATAAATAGAAAGATTTATGATAAAGATAAAAGGTTGTGTGAACCTTGATCTAGTTCATAAAATGATACTAGGAGGATCCACTTGCATTAGTCATCTAGTGCAATAAAAAATAAACCATTATGACTAGGATAATCATTTGCATGGTCACCCCATATCCCTAAAGCGATATATAACAAGTAGTCTAGACATAGGTAAGCACGTGGATATAGATAAATATGAAATTAGGTAAGTTTCAAGCAAGCAACAACATGCAACTAATAAAATAGGTAGCCAATGCAGAATTTAATGCAATATATTTTAAGATGCATTATGTTAATTGGTTCTTTAATTTCTTTTCCATCAAGTATAGTGAGATGATAAGCACTTGAATCAAACTTGATAATTATGATGAATGGACCTACCCAATTAGGATCAAACTTATCTTTGAGCTTGGTGTTGGTATGAGTGTTCTTTTGATTCTCTTTAAAAACAAGATCACCAAATTCAAAGGAGTGGGATCGTACCTTCATGCTATAGGTATGTTTAAGACTTTGTTGGTAGACCCATAGGTTCTCTAGGATATGGATATACTTTTTATCAAGCAATACCAACTAGCTCAAATGGGTGAGATGGTATTCACCTTTGATATAGGATTCATGCAACAAAACATGCAAGACACCTCAAGCTCAAAAGGGAATATGGCTTTGGTTTCATAAACCAGAGCATATGGAGCCACACTAGTAGGATTTTGAACACTAGTGTGATAGGCCCAAAAGTAAAGACACAACTAGATATGGTAATATTGATCGATTTTGTTGAAAATCTTCTTAAGAATCTTGATAATAGTCTTATTAAAAGCTTCAACTTGGTTTTTGCCTTGAGGATAGTAAGGTATCAACCATTTTTGTTGAATCTTACATAGTCACAATATTCCTTTTCCATGGAGGGCTAATAATAACCCATCTATAGGAGTTTCTTATTAATGGAGACACCACTAAAGTGACCACTACATGATCCTTTATGGGTGTCTTTGACAATTTCTTGGGCTTCAACTAATGTTGGGAATCTAAGGAGAATACCATCAAGGAAATGATGGTATAAGATATCATCAATAATGACATACACATTGCTTAAGGTTCTTGGGCTCATTATGATTCAAACTATCAATCAATATGCCATATGTAAGGAATACAAATATATTAGGAGAATATATGCTTCTATAGAAAATACTTCTAGAGAAAATTGACTAGACTTTAATGTTGATGGATCCCTAATTTTTTGAATGATGATCACAACTTTTTTATCATCCAACTCTTAAGGGATAAGGGATGCAATCACAACCATAGCATTGACATAGCAATTGCTAGACCTAGAGATAACTTCAATGGTGATTTTGTCAAAATTGATGAGATAGATGAATTTGATTTAATTTTACCATCAACACCTATGAATTTTGTAGTATTCTATTTGGATTTTATTTAGATAAAAAAATTGATAGATATGGTTTGAGGTAAACATGATTAATATCGATAGAAATATTGATGATAAATATAAATGGTTGTGTCGACCTTGATTTGGTTCATAAATATGGGACTAGGAGGATACACTTGCATTAGTCACCTAGTGTAATAAAAAATAAAATATATTTACTAGGATAATCATTTTCATGGTCATCATAGATCCCTGAAGTGAGACATAACAAACAGTCTAGACATAGACAAGCACGTGCATATAGACAAATATTGAATTAGGAAAGATGAAAGTAAGCAACATTAATTTAATTGGTTCTTTAAGTTATTTTCCATAAAGTGTGGTGAGACAATAAGCACTTGAATCAAACTTGATAATTATGATGAATGGACCTACCCAATGAGGCTCACAATTATCTTTGAGCATGGTTTTGGTATTATTGTTCTTTCAATTCTCTTTAAGAGCAAGATCACCAACTTCAAAGGAGTGGGGTACTATAGGCATGCTTAAGCCTTTGCTAGTAGACCCATATTCCAACTAGCTCAAATGGGTGAGATGATATTCATCTTTGACATAGGATTCATGCAACAAAACTTGCAAGACACCTCAAGCTCAAAAGTGAAGATGGATTTGGTTCCATAAACCAGAGCATATGGCGTCATACTAGTAGGAGTTTAAACACTAATGTGATAGGTCCACAAGGTAAGACACAACTAGAGATGTCAATATTGACTGGTTTTGTTGACAATATTCTTAAGAATCTTGATAAGAGTCATATTAAAAGCTTTAGCTTGGTTGTTTCCTTGAATATAGTAAGGCATTGACCATTTTTGTTGAATCTTACATAGTCACAAGACTTATTTTCCATGGAGGACTAATAATATCCCATCTATAGAAGTTTTTTGACGATGGAGAGACCACTAAAGTGACCATTACATGATCCTTAATGGGTCTCTTTGAAAATTACTTGGGATTCAACTAAGGTTCGGTATCTAAGGAAAATGCCATGAAGGGAAATATGGTATATGATATTGCCAATAATGGCATACACATTTCTTAAGGTTCTTGGGATCATTATGATTCAAAACATCAAGCAATATGCCATATATAAGGAACACAAATATATTAGGAGAAGATATACTTTTATAGAAAATAATTAAAGAGAAAAATGACTAGACTTTAAGGTTGATGGATACCTAATTTGTTGAAAGATGATCATGTTTTTTTTATCATCCAAATCTTATGGGATAAGGGATGCAATCACAACCATAGCACTGGCATAGCAATTTCTAGACCTAGAGATAACTTCAATGGTGATTTTATCAAAATTAACCATTAGCTTAGAAACAATGTATTTATATGACTTAAGTTTTTTGTCTTTTGTTTGATAAACACCATTGACTTGGTTGACTACAAGTTGGGAATATTTGAATCTATAGAGGGTTCTAACCTAGAAAGCTAATGTTGCATGAAGTCCTAGAATAAGAGCTTCATACTCAATGATATTATTGTAAGAAAAATCTTAAGCTTGATGGACAAAGGGATAAGTTATTGTGGAGTGGCCTAGATGACTCCTACCCCTACTCCTTTGACGCATCAAGTGCCATCAATGTATAGAATCCAAGAGATAGGTTGATCATATTCTAGGCTAAAGACTGACTCAATTGGAAATTTTATGGCTAAAGGATGGTTGGATTATAAGATAAAAATTGCTAGTTGGTAAACTATGAACTAACCGTTCATAAAATTTTGGATAACAAACTCAAGATCACATTCGCTAAAGGTGATGATCCACTTAGTAGTTCATTTTTAGAGGTGAGTCTTACACATACAATATTGTAAGGGATATACTCTTGCAATGATAAATATCTTATGATTGAGCATGTAATATCTAAGCTTATGGGAAGCAAATGCCATGACAAGACAAAGCTTCTCTAAAGGGGCATAGTGGACTTTGTAATTGAGTAAATTCCTATTAATGTAGAAAATATATCGCTCTTTATATTTGTCATCATGTTGTGCCAATATATTATCTAAGTTATGGTCTATTTCTGCTATGCATACCAACAAGGTTTTAGAAGGATTAGGATGAAAAAGGACAAGAGAAGACAAGAGATAGGATTTGAGAGCATCAAAGGCCATGTGATAATCAATTTCCTAAATGAAGATTGCATTCTTCCTAAAAATATTGAAAACTGTTGACACTTATCAACAAGTTGGGAGATGAATATTCGTTATCAACCTCACTTCCTATTAACCTAAATAACTCACTTTTTATATAGAAATATATAAAAAAAACATTCATCCATAATGAGTTACACAAAAAACAATTCACAAAAGTAGACACAAATATTGAAACATCCTTAAGGTAGGGCACCACCAAGTAACTTTCCTAAAGGAAGGAATTACTTCAATATTTGATTCATGAGCCAATACTCTTACGAGAATAATATACATCACTTATGTTTTACAATGATAATATCTAGTCTTTATATACCCCTCTTTCTAAACCCTTTTTCCAATCACTGATATAATAAAATATTAAAATATATCCAACCTTGGGTTATGGATGGCCCATGCCAACTATCCATAAGACCCATACATAATATAATATTATATTTCATATCCCTATCCCCTAGGTACCTTACATTCCATCCCCTTTACAAAAATTTTGCCCTTGAATTAATAGAAGAATCTAAACAATGGGATTTGCTAAGAAATACTAGAAATTGGTACTAATCCTGATCATTTATCCATCTTAGTGAAATCTTGATTGGTGATGGTATACGCTGATGCCAAGCTCTCCTCATGCCACATGAACATCCATAATTGTTTCATGGGCTTCACACTTTTGTTGCTTTACTTTGGTAATTCGAGTGATGGATTCATTTGTTCCTTGATGTTGTTGCACATTCTGAAAACCAAATTCACTATGCTTTCTCTATCAAAAATTATCATACCCGGTTCCATTTTGATTCCATGTAGAACCATAATATTGTTTGAAGATATGTTAATGTTACAAGATCATGTTTATTAGTTATGTTCCCAATTAATTGTTATGAGGATTTAATAAGATCTCATTAGAATAGGTTATTTTATTATGTAATATCATTTCATGTTCATTTGAATTTCATGTAATATGGATTTGGGAACCCTAACCCTAATATCATTTTTCTCAATATATAATTCTATAACACAAAGGAAGAGATGTGATTTTCATTCTCTCAATTGTAAAAAAGCTTCTCCTTTTTTATTGTTTCATATGGTTGAGCTTGGGCTCATAGCATTAATCCTTGCTACACGTGGTATCAAATCTTGGATGCTTGGCCCTCCCACAACCAAGCTTGGAGAAGCATTGCATTTCCCTCCTCTCCTCCTCCATAAATTTATGTGTTGATTTGAAGGAGAGCATGAGGATGTTGCATTAGGTTTCATAAAAACCTCCATATATTTTCTTTTTATTGTAGATATTAGCTTGTATCTTTGTTTGCAGATATTCAAAATCTTGATCTAACCGAGGTCGGTGGCCTTTGTGTAAACTAACCATGTTCATTTTTTACACAGTGATATAGTATCCAAAATTTGGATCAGATCAAGTTTGGTGGCCTCTATGTAAACTGGTCATGTTCGTTTTTACATAGCCATACAATATCCAAAATCTAGATCTGACCGAGTTCAACGACCTCTATGTAAACTGATCATGTTCATTTTTTACACAACCATACAATATCCAACATTTGTTTTTGATGGAGTTCGATGGTCCTTGTGTAAAATTTCTATGTTTGTTCTTACATAGCTATATAGTTAGATTGGCCTCTATGCAAACTAACTATGTTTTTTTTGACAACACAACAAGCTTCTAGCATCTCCATTGTACTTGTATAAATGGCTTACAAAATTTTCCACATTTCTTTTGTCTAACTTATAGCCCTCATTTATAAAATTGATTCCACTTATATGGTGAGAAAGGTCTAGTGGATCACACCTAACATATATATTGCCACATTAGAACTATAATAACACTCCATCTACACTCCAAGTCAAATTTTATTTTTTATTTGCTTTCTTTCATTATAAATTGATTTACATCTTTGCATAATACCTAAAAGGAACACATACAACGACTCATTTTGTATCCTAGCCTCATGATAGGGTGCCACTTCCTTGGTGGTAGAAATTTTGCATTAAAGACCCTATGAATCAAAGTTAGGCTAGAATTAATGAGAATACACAATGAAAGGGGTTAGCCATACCCATGAACCTTTGGAAATGGATCATCCTTTTACCTGTGCTCAAAAAACTAAAAAATATTAATAAATATTAAAATTAAGTTGGTCCAACACCTTAAAATCTTAATAAATCTTAACTAGAAAATTTTTTGCCCCCTTTTTCTGGAGTGATTTGCGGAGCAAAGCAACTTTCGGGATTCCCACGGTTGGTGGGTGGTTGGTGGGTGTGGGTGGTTTAGCCCACGGTGTTGTACCCATTGTATTCTAATACCACATAGTGGTTTAGGGTTGAAAGAGTTTCCTTTATATTTATTGTAATGTCCCATTTTCGGGCAAGGAAGTGAATAATAATATCAAGGAGGTGTGGCTCTTGTTTTTGTTGGATGTAGCCCATATTGGGTGAACCAGGATAAATCTCGTGTGTTATATGTGCATTGTGTGGTGTCATTTCTTCTAAGTTGTTTATTTTTGCATTATTTTTGGAATAAGTTTCTGTAAATCTCTTCAAGACTGAAGATCATTAAACTCTCCTACTTATTTATTCTACATGGTGCAAGAGCAACGATATTTCTAACTGCAATAGTGGGGATGTTTTAGATACCCCTTTTTTAAATGTCTCATGCTATCCCTTCTTTTTTAATTTCTTAAAAAGATCTTCCACCATAGGTAACGACTTTCTCTAGCTGAAGCTCACACAAGTTCAATGGTGGCAATCAAAGTCAAGGTGTCCTCCTTGGACTGGATACATCATAAAAAAGTATCTTGCTAGCTCCATGTGTGACAACTAATTATACTTGATATTGACAAATCTTCTTGTCGACCTCTATTTTTGGTGGTTGCTAACAATAGTGAATGATTCTAAAACTCTTTATGGATAACAATTTTCTCTCACCACTAGATGCATCCAAACACATGCTACCTCTTTGTATTGTGCACTCTCTTATGATCTCCCTAAAGAGTGCTCAACATGACGTACTTAAATTATATTTGATTGAATCGTTGTCCTCCTTGTACTCTTTAACAAATGAGCTACCCGTATAGTAACCAACAAGACCATAGCTTACAAGAGTAGCTTCTTTGGATGAATATTATTCACATCAAATCAGGACTCTGTGATGAATCTACGAAATCACATAGGCTATGGTTGTTGTAACCTCAAGAATAAAACTTAAGCATTTGTAATTATATCTTCAAGGAACCTTCCAAAATGGCGTTCAAAATTCTCTTCTATGGTTCGACAAGTGGCAATGAATGCTATTATCTTCTCTAGAAGATGTTACATATTTTCCATATGGCAAGTTCAAGTGTTTGGTTTTTTTTATCCTTAATGCTTTGCCTTGCACCTGAGTCAATTTCTCTTTCCTCTTCAATCAATGGCACTTCAAATACCTTATGTATATTGGAAATTTTTCTTCTCACATGAGCAATGTTCCATATTTATTTTAATGCTCATCCTTACTGCAGTTTCCAAACTAGGTTTGACATCCACAACACTACCATGTTCGATACTTAGAATACTGCCTGGTTCATCTTCTCTAATGTAAGATATTGATATCACTTTGAACGAATTTCAACACCCTCTCTTCTGCATGATTCTTATATCACCTCTACTTTTATCTGTTCTCTCTTTTGGATGGTGTTTGGTGTCATTTCTACCTGTATTTCAATGTCAATCTTGGAAGTGATATTTTTTGCCTCTTCTTTGACATTTCAATGTCTCTTTTATCTAGGCTTTCTACACTCAATATCATGCTAGGTTTTCCCTTTATTCAAATTCCTTAGCTCTAAAAACTTCCTACATTTCCTTGCGCTCTTATTACCTAGACGTTGACTCTCTTTGGTGCTTAAACAGAACAATTTATTTTGTTCTAATACTCTATATTTTTCTACAACTTGTGCAGGTTTAATGACTAAGAGGATGCTTGATTTCAACTTATAAACTTAAAATAATATTTTATATCTTCAATGTTGCAATATGGAGCTTTCAAATCTTGTTGTAACCAAAATTTTTGAATGCTTAAACAAGATATTCTTAAAAAACTAATTTTGTAGTCCTTTCTAACCTTCTTTCTTGCTTTGCTTACTTTCTTTCTTCTTTGTTATCTTAAACCTTTGATATTTGTAGCTCTTCTCCTTCTCCAAATGTTGATGGATCTTTCTTCACTTTTCTATTCAAAAAAATTACCTTGAAATTCTTCAATCTTCTCCTTCAATCTTTCCCTTGTGGCTCTGATACCAATGTTAGCTTTCTGAATAGGTTAACTCACAAAAAGCTTCAACCAAGATCTAAAAATAAATCAAACCAATGCTACTAACAATGAAACTTAATAACAACAAAATATTACAAGTAATATCTCACAAAATATAACACAAATAAATACAATATACCAGAATTACATTATTGATATAACATGGTTACAATGCATAAAGTTTACCTCCAATATATACTTTTTATGACTTTTCAGTTCTTTAACTATTGCTCTCCTCTTTCATCTAGTATATTCAACCTTTCATATTCTTCTAATAAAGACAAAGCTCTCAAGTTTCCACATATCATGTGACTCTTTATAGTCTCTTGACACTTTGAACTCTTTCTTATATTGCCACTTACATTATATAAAAACATCCACCAAACTAATTGTTGGTCACAAATCTGCCACAGGAAAGGATTTTCTATGTCTATGCACCCTAGACCCGGCCAACATTGAAAGGCTGGGAGAAAGAAATGTCTCCTAGACCAATCTCCAGAGAGGGCTGGTTCCCTTACTATTTCTAAGCTTGATTAAGACTAAAGTTACTGGAAAGGAATTATAAATGTGCAGAAAGAAACGGGAAATACACGGAAAGAGATGGGAAATATAGCCATAGGCTAAGTTTGTATGATCGGGGAAAGAAACTCAGCAAGAATTTAACCTCAAGCGTATGAACAACATATAATAATAAAATACAACATAATCCACTTACGACCTTGCGCAGACAACCTTCAGGATTGCATTCCAGAACTCACTTCCTTATTAGCAGTATTCAAACTCAGATGCAGAATTGAAATCTAACAACAAATTAGAAAGACGAGCACAACTGAGAAATGCATGAAATAGAAGGAAATCATTAGAAAGACGCTTGCAAAATTAGAGGCCAAATATCTCTTATTTATGCAAAGAACTTGAATGTTTTCAGCAAAATGTCTCTCAAACTCCCGATCCCTCTTTTTGAGATCTACATTGATTTATATAGAAGTATTGCTTCTTTACAGCATTAAAAATATGCAACGAACTTCCTTGAGATCTACAAAACATGCAACAAAAACAAGGAAATGATCCCCTTAAACCAGCCTCAGAGAAACCAGAAATTGAATGAAACAAGGAGTCGATCGTCTTCATTAAATGGTCGTTCTTCAAACATGCTTGAACCGTTAGAAAAATCATGAACAACAGCTTTGAATAATGGAAGTCTTTAATTCTGATGGCTTGGACACATTCTTCTACCTTGCCCGCATTGGAAAACAATAAAACATTTAATTCTGGAGTGCTTTTAATCATTGGAAATCGCAAAACTTCATCAGGTCATTTGAACTGCTTTCTGGCGTGAAACTGTAACAGGTCGCAAAAACGCGACAGGTCACGAAATCATGACATTCTTCTGCTCCGTACACTTTGGAACCGCAAAAATCAACCATGTCACAAAATCACGACGTATTCGGCTCCTTTGTCTCCTTCGCTACCTTAGCTCGCGAAAACACGACGCGTCATGAAATTGCGATGTTTCGTACCATTATGCTCTTTCTTCGCTCTATTTCCATGAAAATGTGATAAGGCACAATTTCGCTACACCTTTCTCTCTTTTGGCTTTGTCTCACTTATACGTCACGAAAACAAGACAAGTCACGCTTTCGCTACGTTCTCCCATCGACATCTTTGTTTTATCTCTGGGTTGCGAAAACCAAACAAGCTACGAAATCGCTATACTATCTCCCCGCTGCTCAATCTTCTCTTCTAAGTCACGAAAATCTGACATGTCGTGATTTCGCGACAATTTTCATCCACCCTGTACGGTCCTGCTTCTAACCCGCGAAAACATGACACTCTTGCCTCAAGTGGTTCGTTAATCTCCATCATGTCACGAAATCACGACAGGTTTCTGCACTTGGTCCTTCCACCCCAATATGTCACGAAATCGTGACGTTTCCTTGTTGCTGGACTTCATCTCCGAAAGTGTCTTGAAATCACGACGACTTTCATGCCTTAAGCTTTTCTTTCCAAATCTGTCGTGACCACGCAACACGTCGTGATATCGCGACGTCTTTCGCCTTTTGTGTCTTGCTCACTATTCTGTCGTGAAATCGTGACAAAATTGATTGTCATCATCCTTTGCTTAGTTATGTCGTGATATCGCTACGATTTTGCTGCACTACCTACGTTGACCATTTTTACTGCGAAAATCCAACGCGTCGCGATATCACGATGATTTTACCCCCTTGCTGTCGTTGACTGCATTGACCGTGATTTTGGAACACATCGCGAAATCGCGACAACTTTGCTGCTTAGCCCTTTTTTGCCTTTTGCGCCACGAAACTGTGATAGGTCGTGATTTCGCGACACCTTTGCGTTTGATTTCTCTCTCCTCAACAGACCCGTGATAAAGCGACATGTCATGATATTGCGACGATTTTGAAACTGTGCCCTCCATGCTGCTTTTTGTCGTGATATCGCGACGGTTTTCGGACTTAGATTTTTTTGCATCAAAACCTGTAAAGGAGTGAGAACTTCAACATTTTATGCAGAAATAATCAATAATCAAAATAATGTGGCAAAAATGCCAACACTAATATTGCAAGGGGGACCAAATAATGTAATATCTCCAACACAAATAACATTTCTAAAGGAAGGAATTATTTCAATATCTAGTCCACAAGTCAAGAATCTTACAATAATAATAGACATCACTAATATTTTATGATGACAATCTCTATTCTTTATATACCCTTCTTTCTAAACCCTTGTCCCACTCACTAATATAATAAAATATTAAAATATATCCAACCTTGGGTTATGGGTGGCCCATGCCAACTATCCATAAGACCCATACACAATATAATATTATATTCCATATCCCTATCCCCTAGGTAACTTACAATCTCCTAATGGATTGGATTTTTCCTTGAAGACTCCAAAATTGGTTTAAAGTTTGATGGGATGGCATATTGAAAATAGCCAATATTTTATCAATATCAAATTCTATGTCACATTAAGATACAATAAATCCCAATAGTTTTCTTGATGCAATCCCAAAGATGCATTTTTAAGGCTAAAGACATACCTTGTACTCCCACAGTCGTTCAAATATGTACCTTAGGCTCAAACATGATATTCCTGATTTAAAGACTGACCAAGAAGATCATCGACATAATCTTCCATAGTATATCATGCATCATGTTGTGAAATATGTATTTCATGGATCATTGGTAGGTAGCTCTTGCAATTTTTAATTCAAAATACATGACTTGATAGTAGAAGGTTTACCATGGGGTGGTTATAGTTGTTTTGGCTAGGTCCTTAGGAGTAATTTTGATATGATTAAATCCTAAGAATTAATCCAACAATAATAATATTCTACATCCTACGATAAGATCGACAATCATGTCGATGTTGGGAAAAAGGAAGTCATCCTTAGGACATGATTTATTGATTTCCTAAAAGTCTATTCAAGCTCTAACATTACCTATTTTCTAGGAAATAAGGACAAAATTAGAGATCTAATAAAAATACTCAATTTATTTGATGAATTTGACATTGAGGAGTTTTTTAAGCTTCTCTTTGACTAGCAAAGTGACTATCGAATGTATCTTTTAAAAATTTACTTTATGGGTTTTGCATCAAGAGTGACAAGCAGTTAGTGGACAACTAGGAAAAGATCAAGACTTGGCATATAAATGTAGGATCAAGCAAAGATGTTGCTAAACTTCATCAAAAGCTTGGTGTATTCCTCATGCTCAGTTAGGGTCAAGACTTTACGTAGCTTAAGGATCTTGGGATCTTTAGGAATCCCAATATTGATTTCCATGGTTTCTTTCATTAGAATATGAAACGTGTATTCCAATTGAAGGGGAGTAGGCAACAATCCTTGGATTTCAAGATATATAGGATCTAAGTGTAGTTGTGTACAATCAAATGATTATGAGAGGGAGATATTCATAATTTGGAAAAAAGATCCACCAAAATAAAGATTATTTTGGATTATATAATTCGAGGGCCATCTTAAGGAGGATTGTTTAGGACATTATTTATTTCATAGTTATATTCACCAGTAATCAATTTAGGATGGGAAATGGTTAGGATATTTACATTGACAAATTATGTAAATCGAGAGAGGCTAGGATCTATAAGGAGTGATGACCTATTGTCATCCTCCTCATCCTAATCTAATCTATTTAAGAAAATGGTGTTATCATGGGATACCTTATCATGAAGGTTGGCTTCATCTTTGCTATCATATATGGAATAAGAGAGAGGAATAAGATGACTATTGCTATGGATATAACCTATCCCACAACATCTTGTCCAGGATTTTGCCTATAGGGGCTCTTTGATACCTTTCTCATATAGACCTAGTCCTTTGCTTTGATATCCCATGTTTGAAAGCATATATTTTGGAATGGAATATGAGTTCAACAAGAAGCATGAAGCATATTATCATTAAGTTGGAAGAGGGTCACTACCATAAATTTTATTATCATTTGTAGTATCAACACAAATAAAGGAATAACTTTAGATTTACATTATTTTATCGTTACTACTAGAAGGTAAGCCTAAGGTTTGAGAAGATGAAGGAAGCTTAACTAAGTCCAAAAAAGGTTTATGATTATATGATTATTAATGTTAAGACTAGTTAGTTTAGAGTTTTAACATCCAAATTCATTGTTAAGTGGGATATTTAAGGTGAGAGACCTTAAAAAATAAGTGATTGGAAGCTAAGAAGAAGAAGATGACTCAATAGATGAATTTATGGAAGGGCAAAGATGGGTCTTATGGTTCTCGACCTTGATCACCTTGCATTAGATGAAAGGATTGGGTGGGCTAGAATATTATTTCTTGATACTATGTTTATATTTAAGGTATTTGAAGTGTTGAAAGAACAACCTGCACCTCATGGACCCATGGTCTTCTAAAAAATGTTGTAGGTTAAGCCACAAATCATGACATAGAAAAGAGTGTTGAGAATGTGAGGTCTGATTCTGAGTGATAAGGCTATAGTGCCACTAACCTCACACTTTTCATTATCAAAAGCCCTAATAACAAGATCAAATTTCTCTAAATCTTGTTTAGTTAGCCCAAAATTATTAATGAATCTTAGGCTACAAACATTGAGACCAAATTTGTTATCGACTAGGATTCATTTGATGAACCCATCACTAATGTGGTCGATGATGTACAATAAGAGATATTTGACCATATAGGATTGAGGGATATCATCCTCATGGAATAGTTTAGTTGTATAATTAACCCTAATTGATTGTTGGAAATAGAGTCTATTCCATCATTTGGGTTATGTAAATGTATCCTCCAAGATACATATCTAGATTACTTCTTGTGCAAGTTATCTAGTTACTTCATGCAATGTAATAAATGCACAAGTGTCAATGTGCAAGTTGTCCCTTGCATAGCTAGATAGAGTGTTGGCCAAGTATCCTATTTTACCTATATAAGGATGGCCTCTTAGATAGATAGATAGAGAGTCGGGGGACATAGTCAGATAGTGTAGCTTAGTGGATAGTGTAGTTTTGTGTGCCTCACCATTCATTGGTGATGGATACAATGTAGATCAATAGCTTTGTTAATGGAGTGCTCACTTCCTCCATAGCTACATTGTAATATTTTATATGATTTATATTTTTAGCATACTTCAGTCATCTAGCAGATTTACTTTCTTTCATGTTATTTTGCATCTTGTGATTGTTATCTCTCAAGGCTCATTCATCAAAAGCTAATAGTGGTATCAGAGCCATGATAGATCTAGTCTGTGTAGGTCAATAGGGAAACCACCATTGTTGGTTAGCCTGAGAGTTTTGTCAAACTGATGCACCGTTGGACCAACCACTATCAAAAGATCTCAGAAGAATCTAGGTGGTAGATTTTGGGAGAGTCACAAAGATAGGACTGAAAGGAATCTCAGTTTCAGAAAATACTGAGATCATTTTCATCTAGAGTCTTTTCCACAGAGTTGTTATGAAAACTCGTGAAGACTAGGACTCAACACTCAATCCACTAGATTGACAAATCATCTAGTGAAGATCATCCAGGTTATCTAGAATTTGCTAACTAGTGCCTAAAGTTTCTTTTGTTGCAGGAAATTAATTCTCAGAGGATTGGGACTCCTCCTACGATAGAAATCTAGGAGACTCCAACTTCGTTGCCCGAAGGTCGGCGTGCCCTCATAGTGTAGAGGTTAGTTCATTATGCAAGAGAAGAATACTATGGAAGAAGACTTCTAGTGAAGGATCATGGTGAAGATAGGAGACTAAAGATCTCCATTGCTGGATTGTAAAATTCCACAGTTGAAGAATAGGCCATAGGAGCCTTGATACAGAAAGGCCATAGAAGCCTTGAAGAAGAAGCCACAAAAGTCTTGATACTAACTAACACAAAAAACCTTGATACTAAAAGTCCATAGAAGCCTTGATACTAAAAAGGCCATAAGAGCCTTGATACAAAAGGCCATAGAAGCCTTGATACTGAAAAGGCCATAGAAGCCTTGGTACTAAAAAAGGCCACAGGAGCCTTGATATTAAAATAGGCCATAGAAGCCTTGATCCTGAAGAAGAATTCAAGAAGAATATCTGATTTAGAAGTAGACTAAATATTTTAGTACTAATATATTTGTTGCAAGAACAAAAGATTCAGTGAGTTGGGAGACTTCCTACAAGAAAGTTAGGAAGAGTATCTTCTTCAAAATCAGCTCAACCCTGAAGCAAAAGTGAAGAGATCAGGAGAAGATCTCATTGAAGAACTTCCAATATTGAAAAGAAGAAGGACTAGGAGAGTCTTGCTCAAAGCCAAGAGCAGTAGAATAAGAAGATCCAGGAGAAGATCTCACCACCAACACTTCTAGGAGCAGAAGGTTGAAGAAAATGTCTCAAGGAAGACCATCAGAAGTTACCAGATCAAAGACCTTGTGAAGGTCTCATCGAGCATCCAAGAAAGGCTAGGAGAGCCTTGCTGAAGATCAAGAGAGTTCTTTGAGAACTCATTGGAGAAATCCACTACCTAGGTGAAGTCCCTGATAGTGAAGGACTTGGGATAATTATCACCATACGACAACAAGCCCAAGAGGAGAATTTGGCAAGGAGTGCCAAATCCATGAAGAATAATTTGGCAAGGAGTGCCAAACCCTAGAAGAAGATCCTGCTTGAAGTCAGAATTTGACAAGAAGACTTGAAGATAGAAGAAGCTCACAAAATATTAGAGATTTGAAGATTACCTCTCACAACAAGAAGGCACCACTTTAGAGACATAGAATTATCCAAATCTATAGCAGGAGGAGAGACAAGAGGAGAACAAGCCACCAAATCCTAGGCTCATGAAAGAAAGTTCGAGACCATCATTTGGTGAAGAAGGAGTTATTCAGGACATCCTACTTGAAGTAGCAACTTGGTGTTTTTAGACACCAAGGTCTACATCCTCTACAAAGGTGGGAGAAGAGCTACAGAAAAAGGTATGCAACTTATGGTGCAAAAAGATTCATTAATTGGATTATTTATCAGATTTATTAGAGCACCTAAATTTGGATTAAAGTTGCAAAAAGGAAATTAGATTACAGTCTTCTAAAAGTGCAAAAGGAAATAGATTATTTTTAAGGATTCATTTGCACATTTATTAGGAGTTGATTAGATTTCAGATTAGCTTCTATCAACTACCTATTATCTACTTTTGAAAAAGAAGACTAAGTCCTACAACATTGATTGTAGTGAAATTGCAGAATAACTCCTAAAGATTCATTTTAGGTTATTCTTGATTAGTTGTAGTAAATTATTAGTGCATGACTTTGAGAGTTGATTGGAGTGATAAGGTGTAATATTAGTGCATTAAAAGTGAAGAACTTGTACTATTATACCACTCTCAAAAAGAAATTAGTTTTGTGTTTCTTGAAAGGCACAAAATCTGATTTGTATCAAGTGTCTAAAGACACTATTGAAGCACAAAAATCTGCAACTTGAAGTGGCCAATAGAAGCCACCAAAAAGGGTTAGAATCCTCCAAAATTTGGAGAAGAACTTAACTAACCAAAAATAGAAATAGAAGCTTATGAAAGTGAGACTTGGTGAGTCTCAAAATAAAAAAGCATTACAAAGTTGAATGCAAGGAAAGAAAGTGCAGAAAATTGCATCAATTAAAAAGCTTCTATCTACTATTATTGAAGCTTGGATTTGTTATCAAAAGTGTCCAAGCAAAAAGGGAAAGGTGTGTCTACTCTTTAAAGACAACCTCAAACCCTTGTATTGCAGGAAAAATCTGCCACAAAACCAGAATTTCAGATCTAGAAATAGAGTGCAAAAGAAGGTATATTAAAAAGCCTTATTATACAACATTATAATACATTATATGCACTACTCTAATCTGGTTTTTGACAGCATAAGAGCAGATTTGGAAGTGCCACAAAAGGGCACATTTACTATAGGGAAAATAGCCAACAAAGGTCGGACGTCAGCACTCTTCTTCCCAAGCTAGAAGGAGCCACTCAAGGGCTCATCTTGGATGTACGTACCTACAGAATCAAAGCTCATTTCAGATCATTCAAGAGCTACATTTACGTAGACAAGCGAGTGCATATCGATTTCTAAAAATATGTCAAAAAATATACAAGGGATTCAACATGATTGGAGGTATAAAAGGAAGAGGTAAAGGTGTTACATTCATGGTCTCTAACTTGGAGAAGACCATCCACCGAAGGAAGCTCCAAATCATCGTCCAAGATCCATAGCGCATCGTCTATCCACCTGCAAGAAAATAGCTTGCTTGCTGCCCAAGCAACATAGCAAAGCAAAGGGATTGTGGAGTTATAATATCCATCTTTGAAGACATTACAAGAATGGACTCCATGCAGAAATAACACTTGGCATTATGGTCATCATTCCTCTCTCAACATTCTAGAAACTCCCACGCAGGAGTTACAAGCAAAGCAATGACACTTGGTATTCTCCACCAGCTTCACACGAGTGCCCATACATTTTTAGATTTCTTCAAGAGCATTGAACAAAGGACTTGGAGCGTTACATAAAGAAGGGAGTGCTCACTTGTAATGGATGTGACACATGTCACAATGTCTATGATCAAATATCCTTAAAAGGCATTCAAAGTCCAAGTTCAACATGTATGAGTGAAGCGCAATCAAATACATCCAAAGAGGGAGCGAAGCACAGTCAAGGAAGGAGTGAAGCACAGCAAAAACATCTGAAGTGCAACGTGGAAGATAAGGGGAAGGAGCATTAAAGGCTCCTCCATTTTTGAAGGTCAAATTTCAGTGCCATACGTACCAGCATTCAAGACCAACTACTCCAAGGAATCTCCATTAAATCAAGCGCCTAAGGTACCACTTATATGCTGTTATACTCAACCGTAGAAAGTGTCAAATATTGAGGAGATATTACATCTAAAAGGTAAGGTCTAAATCCCATTTATTATTGCTTTCATAAGTTGGAGATATAAGGGTTATAAACTAAGGTTAAAACTTAGATTTTGAAAGCTAAAGGGGTGACTTATCTTATTAATTTAATATTTGCAATCTTACTTAGGAGGAATAAGGAATTCAACTTGGATTAAATTATTTTGCAAATATTATTATCATTTCTCTAATTTTCCAAACTTGGGAGCCACAAGGATTACTCCATCAAATTTATTTTATTGGAAATTAGAAATAATCCAAGGGATATAAAAGAGGTTATTAAGGGTTTCTATTAAGGTTGGATATATACATATTTTTACTTGTCTCAAATATTCAAAAAGGGACAAAAGAATTCCAACATCAAAACCTCTTCAAAATTGAAAAAGTGCTTAGTTCAATTAGGAGTAATAAGGTGTTAAAAAGTTGATTTTTGATTCTTACAAAACTTGTACAAAATCAACCAAAATTGAACTATATTTTTACAAAAAGCACTATATCATACTTCAAAACACTAAAGAGCCATTCTATCTCAATTCTTCAAGTTCAACCTTTCAAATGGGTAAAGGAATGTCATACAATGATTGTAAAACTTGCTCCGATAGGAACCAGCTCACAAAGCATAATCACAGGTGGTTTATTGATTCAGGAGCTAGTCATCATATGATAGGAAATATACAATGGTTTGACTATCTTGAGGTTACTAAAGGTTACAAATTAAGAATTGCAGACAACCAAACTTATCCTATTCATGGATATGGATGTGTATCTCCCAGTAAATATTTTCCAAATCTTCTACTACAAAAAGTATTGTATGTTCCTGGATTAACATTCAATCTCATCTCAGTGAGCAAGCTAGTAGAAAACAACTACATGATTAACTTTGGATATATGAATGGGATCAATACATGTCTCATTATGAATCAAGATGGAATAAAAGCAACAGGTTCAATCCATGAAAATACCTATATCCTAGACTCAATGGAAATCCCACAAGATATTGTGATGTTACAAAATACTTCTAACTTATTTGTAGAAGAACAAGTTGAAGAAAATGAAGAACCAGTACATCAAAAAGGTAAGTACAGAAGGATCAAAAATATGAGAGGACAATTGCATCATGCCCTACTCATTCATCAACAATCAGAATCAAATGAAGATACTTGCAAGGAGGACTATAAAGGTGGTTGGATAGAAGATGAATCTGAACATGCCAAAGATCATCCAATGAGAGTAGAAGGCCTAGCTGTAGCCTACTCTGCATCATATGAAGACACAAATTACCTGCTGAACCTGAATACAAAGAATGCAGAGAAACTATGAAGATCAAGCAGAAGAAGATGAAGAAGATCCATATTGAAGACTAAAGTCTTCAATACCCAAATAATGTAATACAGGGGGTGTTGGAAATAGAGTCTATTCCATCATTTGGGTTATGTAAATGTATCCTCCAAGATACATATCTAGATTACTTCATGTGCAAGTTATCTAGTTACTTCATGCAATGTAATAAATGCACAAGTGTCAATGTGCAAGTTGTACATGTGCAAGTTGTCCCTTGCACAACTAGATAGAGTGTTGGCCAAGTATCCTATTTTGCCTATATAAGGATGGCCTCTTAGATAGATAGATGAGAGAGTCGGGGGACATAGTCAGATAGCGTAGCTTAGTGGATAGTGTAGTTATGTATGCCTCACCATTCATTGGTGATGGATACAATGTAGATCAATAGCTTTGTTAATGGAGTGCTCACTTCCTCCATAGCTACATTGTAATATTTTATATGATTTATATTTTCAGCATACTTCAGTCATCTAGCAGATTTACTTTCTTTCATGTTATTCTGCATCTTGTGATTGTTATCTCCCAAGGCTCATTCATCAAAAGCTAACATGGATTTCACTACAAAATTGAAGTCATTCATGTTGAGATCTTGAGAAATAACTTGATCACTCAAAATTTTAAGATATCCCTATGAGTTAGAGAAGTCCTCAGAATCTCAAGAAGGGATATTTTAGCTAGGGTACTTTCAAGTTACTAAAGTACATTGAAAGTGTCCTTATCCTTAGCCCATGATCGGATGATTAATGGAGGTTTCTTGGGGGGAGTTATTTTTGCATGAAGGACCAAAATAGGTATTGAAGTTTGATCAAATGAACAATCTTTGTGTTTTTGTCTAATTACAACACAAATAGAAGAAATATTGTTAAAATAATGGATTGTTCCCATCGTTCTTTGGTTTGGTGGTGAGAGTTTCTTATAGAGAACGTTATTCACTATATTTTGATTTTGATTATGATTAGGCATATAATTTTAGAAAACTCCAAGGTCTTGATTAGAAGAAGATTGAGATTTGGATCTAGCAAGTACAACTTGACCTTTATTGATTAGTTTAGTAGGCTCATGCATTTATTGGTCGCATAACAATTAACGCGGTTGAATACATTTTGCTTGTTGGGGCAAAAACAAGAAGCTTTCTCCCTTCTAGGATCTAAAGTTTTGGCAGGTGGAAGCTTTACTATTTTGGGTCTTAGGAGTTGTTCTAGGATGTCTAAAGAAGGTTTGTCTAGTTAGGACTACTTCCTCCTAGGTTTATATTGTTATAAATTTTCTAAGATAAGTTTATGAAGGTTCACTATAGCACCAATATTGTTGGTTTGGCATGAGTTCATAACTCCATTGCCTATAATGTGCTTGGATTTGTACTACCCCTTCAAGTGAGAGGAATAATTTTCTTCCTTATCATGAGATTTGGATTTTAATTATCCTCTCCTAAGGGGGTGGTCTCTACTCTATTGGAAAATTCAATGGCATATTTAAAGGAAGATACATTGGTTATCTCCAAATAGAAGGCCAGTTGCTCATTAAGGTTACCTATAAAGATATATAGTAAGTCTCTTAGTGGATGGATATATTGTAGTCTCTCCACCAAGAAACCATCTTTCCAAGAAGTTAGCAAAGTTGTTGTCTTTAGACTATTTGAGCTAATATAGGTTACTAATCACGACATTCTTCTCAATGTCGATATAGAATTGTTTGACAAACATATCAACAAGATATCTATTGCTCTTAAGGGAGTGCCTTAGGGTTTGGTAGTGCCATTCCAAGGCAAGACCACTAAGCCTTTTGTTAAATATTTTGAGTAGTAATGTTCCATCATAAGAATATCAGTATAGGTGGTTCTAAACAACTTGAGGTGGCTAACAAGATCTTCCTTATTTTTATACATTTAAAACTTGGGAGGTTCAAAGTTGAAAGAGAAAGGGTGACTAGCTACAAAAGAATCTAAGAATTGGTTGTACAAGTCATCATAAGAGTACTTGTGACTAGAGGAAGACCCTTGGATTATGATAATTTATTTTTTTAGTAGTTCTAATTGAGAGGTTAGATTTTGAAGTTCAAAATAAACTAGTTTTGATTGCTTAAAAGAAATAAGTTGAGAGATAGGAGTAAATTGATGGACAATGAGGATATTAATATAGGGCATATGAGAGATATTTAAAACATTTAACATCGAGTGTTAGAACAAACA
The DNA here is from genome assembly GCA_028583015.1 of Wollemia nobilis. NCBI lineage: Eukaryota > Viridiplantae > Streptophyta > Pinopsida > Araucariales > Araucariaceae > Wollemia > Wollemia nobilis. The sequence continues at coordinate 8,603,175 of JAQPPZ010017033.1, forward strand.
TGGCGGGAGCTAGAGCAAAAACAGGAGTGGGAGTGAGAATGGGAGCGAGAGCAGGTTCAGACGCAGGTGCAGGATCCAGGGCGGGCACAGGATTAGGATCAGGTTCGGGCATGTCGGGGCCCGAGCCTGGGCCCGCAAGGCCCTCGGTGGGACCAGAGGAGGGTTCTGAGGCTGAACAGATAGGTAGTCATGGTGAGGATGACATATTGGGCCTAGGGCCTCCTCCCAGCCTTGACGCAATTACAGGCCTAGGGAAAAAGCCTCCAGATCTTGGGTAGGGTTCTGCCCCAGGAGGGCCCAAACCCTCCTACCAGCAGATCCTGGCTGGCGCCAGGGCCTAGCCTCAGGCCCTGGGCATAGGGCTCTGCCTCGAGGGCACCCACATTTCCATTCAAGAGGAGGTCTACTCATCCTTTGTCTCTGGATCCTCTGCCTCCCTAGTTGGGAAGTTTCGAGGAGGGCGACTGGACATGGAAACCATCTACAAATGGGCAGCTTCCAAGTGGAAATTTTTTGGACATATTCAGTTGGTGGCCCTTACCAAGGGCTTTTTCATTATCAAACTAAACAACAACGATGATGCTAAAAATATTTTGTCTGGCGGCCCTGGTTCCTGGGATGCAAAAGCCTCTTCCTCGGGCGATATGGAGTTGACTTCCATCCTAGCACCCAAAGTATCAACTTCACCCTCATCTGGGTTCGGCTCCCTGAGTTTCCCTTTCACTTGTGGCACGAATACGTACTAAGGCTCATTGCTCAATCGATCGGTGATCTCGTGGCCTTTGATCTCACTACCAAGGTAGGCTCTCACATGGTCCATGCCAGATTTTGTGTCAATGCAAATCTAGAATTTGAACCCCCCTCTTTTGTGCTCATCTCCTCTAGGTCCTTCTTCTGGTGCCAAACCCTTATTTATGAAAACAAACCTACTTTATGCCCTCTCTGCTACACTCAAGGGCACCTTCCCTACCAATGCCCCATCTCCAAGAAGGCTGATGCCTCTCTCCCTGCTAAACCCCCTTCCCGACCAGGAAGGGCCCCTTCCCACAGGCCCCCCCATGATGACCATAGATCCCAAGCTTGGAACAATAAGGAGGCTCCCCCTTCTATCCCAAAGGAATCCCAAGTGGGCCCTTGCCTAACGGATAGCCCTTCCTAGGCTTGCCCTTCCCTCAAACCTCTCCCTGGTTGCCCTCCCGGGGCCCCGATCCTAGGCTTCCCCCATGCTCGATGTATATCCCTCCCCCTCCCCCTCCCCATAGGCCCTCGCTTGTGCCCCCTCTTAGCCTTGCAAGCCACTCAAGCTCTCTCCCCCGTTGGCTCTCGCCTTCTCTTCCTCCCCCTTGATGCCAGAGTTTCCTTCTCCCCCCTCCTCGCTATCCCCCTCTTGACCCCCTCCCGCACCTCCTAGCGGTCCCAACCGGCCTTCCCCCCTCAAAGTGTAGCTCTAAGAGATTCGATGATGAGGTTGAGGGCAGATCACTATCCAAGCCTGATGAAATCAACCCCAAGATGACCCGAAGTAGGACGTTCACCATAGACTTTGGCAGCAAACTCAAGAGAGATCACCCCACCCTAGGCGATCAATAATCAAGGATCACTGAAGATGACATAGCCAATGGCTCTCAAGAAACCCTCTCTGACATCACCACAAGCTTTTCCAAAGCAGATGCCCTTCGATCCAAACCCCCTGCTCAGCTCAAGAAGGGGGGCAAGCGACCCCCCAAGGGTGTCAAATGAAGCTCATCACCCAGAATGTTAGGGGGCTTAATGGTGCCCCCAAAAAAGGATCCTCGACCAACTCTACAAGGATTATCGCCCATCCTTCCTCCTCCTCCAGGAGACCAAAATAGATGAAGTGAACGCTCAAAGGGTCACCCAAGCTACTTGGTGCAATTACGAGTCACTATCTACCCCTGCAACTAGCACATTCGAAGGACTGTTGTGCATGTGGGATCCTCGGTATTTTAATGGGAGACTCATTTCATCTTCCCCTAGAATAATCAACATTTTGGTCCATTATGTGAAGTCTAGGTGGTCATGGATCTTGTCTAACGTCTACGCTCCAAACAACCCAGTTGAGAAAGCTGCCTTATGGAAGGAAATTAGCTTGATGAGGGAAGCCTTTGCCCCCTTCCCTGGACCCTAGCAGGGGACTTCAACAACCCCCTTTTCCTTTTTGACAAAAGTGGGGGCTCAGTGGCTCCGTCCAAAAGCATGAAAGACTTTGGAACCTTCATCGACCTCAATTAGCTCATGGACGTCAACCTAAAAGGAGCCAGGTTCACCTAGTCAAACAGAAGAGCGGGATCAAGCTATATCTAGGTCAGGCTAGATAGAGTGTTCCTTTCTAAGGAAGCCATTCCCCTATTTTTTGATGCAACCTTGCTGGCTCTCCCCAAAATTGGGTCTGACCATAGCCCCCTCCTCGAAACCGACCATCACTCTTTCCTCAAGTGGCCCTTTCGGTTTGATTCCATGTGGCTATACCACCCCAACTTCAGGGCATAGGTTGGTTGCTGATGGGCTCCCCCAGTCTCTAAGCGCCTTGCTGAGAAATTTTACCACAAACTGAGATGTCTCAAAGAACAGCTCAAGGTATGGAACAAAGAGGTGTTTAGCAATATCTTTGAAAATAAAGCAAGAATCAATAAAAATCTCAAAGACCTTGAGCTCAGGTTCCAGGAAGGCTCCCAAGATCCGAGGATCAGGGAAGAGGAACGTTCAGCCCTCAGCAAGTACCATAACATCCTGGCCAGGGAAGAAACATTCTAGAGGCAGAAGTCGAGAGCCCTATGGCTCCAAGATGGTGATGCTAATACCAAGTTTTTTTACATGTTGACCCTCAAAAATAGGGGCTCTAACAGAATTTTTGAGTTGGTGGGCAACGATGGCAGAATAATCAAGGACAAAGAAGCCATTCGGACTGAAGCCATCAACTTCTTCCAGGAGCTCCTTGGTGACAATCCCCAGATGTCCCTCGAAGCGATAGACTCCTTGTTGGAACATATCCCAACTTTCGTCTCGATCCTGGCGAATGAGATGCTCCTTCAGCCCCTGTCTGACTTCGAAATCCATGCTACTATGTTTTCCATGAAGGCCGAGGCAGTCCCAGGCCTGGATGGGTTTCCCCCTCGATTCTTCCAATCCTTTTGGGACCTCGTTGGACAAGAAGTGTGCACAGCCATCTGGGACCTCTAGTCTGCCAACTTCATCCCTAGAGGTATAAACTCCACCTTCATTGCTCTGATCCCCAAGTCTCAGGCCGCCAGATCCCTCTCTAATTTTTGCCCCATCAGCTTGTGCAATGTCTTGTACAAAATCTTGACCAAATACATGGCCTCCCACCTTAAGGATATCCTTCCCCTGATCATTACCCCTTGCTAGGGGAGCTCGATCAAAGGCAAACTTATCACAAACGGAGTTATCATCATGCACGAGGCCATCCACTTGGTCCTCCTATCCAAAAAGGCCTCATTTCTACTCAAGCTAGATATGAACAAGGCCTTCGACAGAGTTGACTAGGATTTCCTTTCCAAGGTCCTTCTCAAGTTTGGGTTCCACCCCTCCTAGGTCAGTCTCATCAAAAACTATGTGTCCTCCCCTTGGTTCTCTATCCTCATTAACGAATCCCTCGTCGGGTTCTTCTCTAGTTCCAGAGGCCTTTGCCAATGTGACCCCCTATCCCCGATCCTCTTCATCATCCTGGTCGAGGCCCTAGGATGCACCATTTCGAGTGTTGTCTCCCGTGGACTTATCTCGGGCATCAGGCCTGCATCGGGCCTACCCCTTGTGTCCCATCAATAGTTCGTGGATGACACCATCCTTGCTACTTTAGCTTCGATCCCTCAAGCCAAGACCATCAAGCACATCTTGACCTTGTATGAGGAGGCGGTCAGGCAGAAAATCAACCTCCAAAAAAGTAAAATTTTCTTTATCCATACCCCCTCGGCTAGGCAAATCAAAATCGGGTAGATTCTTGGATGTACCCCTGATTCCCTCCCCTCCTCTTACCTCGGGCTCCCCCTGTTTATAGGAGCTTCCTCCAAGACCCTTTGGAGCAGATGATTGATTGGATCTAGAGGAAGCTGGCCCCCTAGAAAGGCCACCTCCTCTCACAGGCAGGTTGAGCCACCCTCCTGTCGATGGTTCTTCAAAGCATTCCGGTCTACTTCATGTCGGTATTCAAAATCTTGGCCTCCATTGTAGCTCACATCGAGCAAATCTAGAAACGCTTTTTGTGGTCGGGCAGCGAAGATAAGAAGAGGATTCCACTAGTTTCCTGGCCCCTGGTCTGTTGCCCCAAAGGTGAGGGAGAGATCGGGCTCAGGCGGGTGACCCCCATGAACAAGGCCCTCTTGTCCAAGCATACCTGGAAGGTGTTCACCAACGTCCCTGATGAATGGGTCAGTATCATGTGTAGGAAATACATCCACCACCACCCCTTCCTTAGCGACTCCCAGCCCAAAGACGACTCAGCCTTCTAGAAATCCCTGATCTCCACTAAAGACATCATTCAGAAGGGGACCAAATGGATCCTCGGGGACGAAACCAAGATTGACTTCTAGGAAGACATGTGGATCCAATATGAGGCCCTGATTGCTAACAACGATCTCCTCATCCTCAAATTGGACCTGGTGGGAAGAGGGTCCAAAGTATTAGACTATCTCACCCAGAACCTGTTAGGATCTCATCCTAACCCTTAATGTAATAACTCCCCTTTTGTAATAATCCCTAGTGAACGTGGGTAGTACCCATGATTAATATTTTGTAATGTTCTAAGTTTTAGCTTAGGTAGTGCCTATGACAAATGGCACCCTTTTTATGTAACACATGGTAGATAGGTGGCATTGTGCATGTAATTCGTGTGGCATTGTGCATGTAATTCGAGTGGCATTGTGCATGTAATTCGAGTGGCATTGTGCATGTAATTCAAAGTGGCACTATGCATGTAATTCGGGTGGCATTATGCATGTAATCCAGGTGGCATTTTGCATGTAAGCCAACCTTGGAAGGAAACTCCTTAAATACCCGAAAAGGCACCAATGTAACGATCTTTTGCAAAATTAATGAAGTATTGAAGGAGGTTGCCCCCTCGAAGAGGCCTAGCGATTCGGTTCTATTGTGAGATTGTTCTTTATGCAAATTTCTGTTATATTAATGTGATGTTTATGTGAGTTATTTCCAAGCAATTGTGTGAGAGTGTGTTATTTGAGTTTATTTTATAGCAGGATCTTAACAAGTGGTATCAGAGCGCTTTCCAGGGCCAAGTTCTACTGCAACTGCAACGATTCTTGCCATCAAATCCGCCTGTTAGGTATAAATTCCGTGTGTTTTTTCCATTCTGTTTTTCCTTATTAAAAAAATCCAAAAAAAAAATATACAGTGTTTTTTTTTCTAGACCAAAAACAAAAAATATATATTATTAGTTGAGTAGGTAGAAACCCTGTACCGGGGGTTTTAAAATATCGCGAAGGATCTGTCGTTATTGGCTAAGCTAGATAGCCCATAAAACGTCTAGTGAAGTGAGGGGCGATCACGCTCCAATACCCAGGCCTCAGACAGAACTCGCGCACGGACTTGAGCTCACGGACTTGAGCTCCCACGTATCTTCGGGTATATCGGGAGACCATCTAGGATTAAACAAACTTTTAGCCATTAGGAAGCTCTTCGGCCTTGTATTACTCATAGTCTACGGGACACGACATCTCGGACGATTACCCTCCCGTATTGTCGGAGAGGCGGGTAGTGTGCTCAAGGGTATGTGTGGAATCCTCCTTGAGTAGTGGCCCGAAATATTGGTCCGAGAACTATTGTTCGTCACTGTCGGTATATTAGAGGGCCTATGGGTGGTACATACTCCTATACTTAGCATTCCCTGGTTCTGTTAAAACTGCAACCTATAAAAAATGCAAAAATAAAAATCAAAATAAGAATCCAAACACCCTCGTTCGTAAGCCTGCATTTCAAAAGTGAGCATATGAGAAAGGAGTCCTCTACCAAAAAAATAACAAAAGGGACATGCATTCGGGATAAGCCATGAGGGTGACACTTAAGTTGAAATTCTGGAGAGTAACAGTCAAATTTACAGTGGCGATCATAGTCAGGTCAGTCAGGTCAGAGAGGTCAGCACAATCAGGGCAGAATTCATAGTCTTCAGAGTCAGAACAAAACTGTCATATCAGTCACCTGCAAAATACAGAGAATCTTGAGTGTGAAACACGGCCAGTTTTAGATAGTGCTCCAGTACCCAACTTTTGCTCAGTAGCTCAGAATCAGAATCTGTAAACACCGTTAGACTCAGCAAAACAGGAGATAAAAAAAAAAAAAAAAAAAAAAAGTCTGGGGTGCCAAAAAGTAGTGTTAAGAGATATATCTCATTGTGACCACCTCCTCCTGCTGATCATTTTGATATATAGTACCCAAGCACTTTTTGGGCACTTACTAAAAATAGTAAGTCAAAAAAATTCAATTCTATTTTTAGTAACTGGTCACAAAAGGTCAAAAAATGGCCCAGGGTACTCGTGGACACCAGAAAGAACTAGAACACTTGGATTCCCTAACAAAAGCCATTGAGAACTTGAACTCGGCTTTTCACTCCATAAGGGAAGAAGTCCAAGGTCTTCGCTTAGAGCATGAGGCCACTAGCAATCGCTTAGAAGAAGCATTGACTGAAGTGGACAGCAAACTGAGAAGAGAACCACCCAAATCAGAATACCAAGTTGAGAGTTCTACAAGGAATCGTGACCATGATACACCCTTTAGAATGCCCAAGTTGGACTTTCCCAAATTCAGTGGGAAGGATTTTGATGGGTGGCTATGTCGGGTTGACCAATTCTTTCGACTTCATAATGTACCGATATTTCATCGAGTCCGGATGGCTTCCTTTAACTTGGAATCTGAGGCTCTACACTCGTTTCAATGGTTGCGTCTTACCTACCCAAATCTCTCTTGGGAGGATTTTGAATCCCAAATACTCACTCGATTTGGTCCTAGTGAGTTTGAGGACTTCACAGGAGCCTTATCCAAACTACAACAAACAAGGTCAGTTCGAGAGTACCAAGCTCAATTTGAAAAATTGGCCAATCGAACAAGAGGATTGAGTGAAGGGTTCTTCAGAGTTGTTATATCAGTGGGTTGAAGATGGAACTCCAAGCAGAAGTCAAAATGTTGAAACCACGAACTATGATGGAAGCTATCAGTTTGGCCCGTCTGGCCGAATCTAAACTCTCTGCCCAAAGACGCCCATCAAAGTTTTCTCAAGATAGACCTTCATTTCCCCCGAGAGCCCAACACCCAGATGATAATAAACCTGCTGCACCCAAGCGCCTCACCATCGAAGAGATGGATGCACGTCGTGCCCAAGGATTATGCTACAATTGTGATGAAAAGTTTTTCAAGGGGCATAAGTGTGCACACAAAAAATTGTTCTTGATAGATGTTGGAGAACCTGATACCGTTGACGAGAGTGATGAGGATGAGGACCCTCCAGAAACACCTCCTCCACAATAAGGGAAACAGGAACCTGAGACATCAATTACAATCCATGCCCTTGCAGGCATTACTACTCCTCAAACCATGAAGGTTACAGGATGTTTCAAGGGCCAACGTCTTTCCATCCTTTTGGATTCGGGAAGCACGCACAACTTCATTGACCCTAGAGTTGCTCAACGGGCAAATTGCTATATCCACAATTGTAATTCCTTTGAGGTCATGGTAGCCAATGGGGGAACCTTATCTTGTAAATGAAAGTGTCACAATGTTAAAATCAAGATATGGGACTATGAACTCAAGCAGGACATGTTTGCCCTCCATTTGGGTGGATGTGATATTGTTTTGGGATGCCAATGGTTGAGTACGTTGGGCACTATCAGTTGGAACTTTGCTAAAATTTGGATGCAGTTCTTCCAGAACAAACAAACACACATCATCAAGGGCTCCCCGACAGGAACACCTCAAATGATCAGTTCAAACGGCATGGAGAAATTGCTAAAGAAATCATCACGTGGGGTCATTGCACAACTATTCTCCATCCAGACATCCACATCTCCAATGGGTGAAATCCCACAAGACATGCAACAGATTCTCCACAAACATGAGGCCATCTTTTCAGAACCCATCACACGACCACTGCATCGCTCTCACGACCATGCCATTCCATTATTGCCGGATAGTACACCTCCCAATATCAGACCACCTTATGAGCGACTCAAGCGCACCTTATTTTGGAAAGGTAGGAAACAGGACATTCGCTCTTTTGTGGCAGACTGCGACACAGGTCAAAGGATGAAAAGAGAAACAGTGCACTCTTCGGGCACTCTTCCACCCTTGCCGATACCGGATCAGGTGTGGACTGACATCTCTATGGATTTCATAGAAGGGCTACCTAAATCTGGAGACAAGTCTGTTATTTTTGTGGTAGTGGACCGCCTTTCAAAGTATGCTCACTTTTGTGCCCTAACCCATCCTTACACAACATTCACTATTGCCCAAATTTTCCTTGACTCCATATTTCGCCTTCATGGCATGCCAACCTCCAATGTATCTGATCGTAATCCCAGCCTTACTAGAAATTTTTGGCAAGAGTTGTTTAAGTTGCAGGGGACTCAGCTCACAATGAGTTTAGCCTACTATCCGCAAACAGATGGTCAAACAGAGGTTGTTAATAACTGCTTGGAAACCTACCTTCGCTGCTTGCCTCCGATCATCCTACTCATTGGGCAAAATGGCTTTCTTTGGCCGAATGGTGGTACAACACTTCCTATCATACCGCCACCAGAGGCAGAGTACGGGCACCCTCCACTCACGCCTCCCTCCTACATTTCGGGCAGCTCCAAGGTACAGGTCCCATCAACACTTCCCGAATTGGATGAAGAAGGCTCCATCTTACTTGCACCAAAGCAGCTGTTGTATCGTCGAACTCGCAACCGTACCATCACGAGAGGTCCTGGTTCGGTGGCGTGGACTTCAACTTCGAGGATGCTACATGGGAGTCTCTCCATCAACTCCAGCAACAGTTTCCTCATTTTCAGCTTTGAGGACAAAGCTCCTTTAAGGAGAAGGGCATGTTAGGATCTCATCCTAACCCTTAATGTAATAACTCCCCTTTTGTAATAATCCCTAGTGAACGTGGGTAGTACCCATGATTAATATTTTGTAATGTTCTAAGTTTTAGCTTAGGTAGTGCCTATGACAAATGGCACCCTTTTTATGTAACACATGGTAGATAGGTGGCATTGTGCATGTAATTCATGTGGCATTGTGCATGTAATTCGAGTGGCATTGTGCATGTAATTCGAGTGGCATTGTGCATGTAATTCAAAGTGGCACTATGCATGTAATTCGGGTGGCATTATGCATGTAATCCAGGTGGCATTTTGCATGTAAGCCAACCTTGGAAGGAAACTCCTTAAATACCCGAAAAGGCACCAATGTAACGATCTTTTGCAAAATTAATGAAGTATTGAAGGAGGTTGCCCCCTCGAAGAGGCCTGCGATTCAGTTCTATTGTGAGATTGTTCTTTATGCAAATTTTTGTTATATTAATGTGATGTTTATGTGAGTTATTTCCAAGCAATTGTGTGAGAGTGTGTTATTTGAGTTTATTTTATAGCAGGATCTTAACAGAACCATGGGTGAGTAACATGGAAGCCCATCCTGAACCCCAGGCACCCGCTTCAATCCTTTAGGCTCCAATGTCTCCTTAAGGTGATAGTTATCCCGTATTCTAGAGGGAATGATAGATGCGTCTGACACGACACTCCCAATGGCATCTTCTTTGTCAAATCTGCCTACAACTTCCAAAGAGTCCCTGATGAGGCCCCATTCCCATTCAAACAAGTGTGGGCCAAGAAGTTGATCCCCAAAATCAGCCACTTCATTTGGGCGATCATCCAAAATAATATCTTGACTATTGAGAACTTGATCAGGAGGGGCTTTCAGATCTTGAATAGATGCTTCCTTTGTTGTGCCACCTGGGAGTCCACTAATCACCTCTTCCTCAGTTGCCCCTTCTCTTTTGAAGCCATAGACCTCATCCTATCCCAATTTTTTATCCAATGGGTGGCCCCAATTCCATCTCTGACCTCTTGTCCCAGTGGCCTTCTCCTCCCTGACCCGCTCCCCCTAGTGGGTGGCAGCCAAGGCGGTTGCCTTTGCCCTTGAGAACTCTTGCTCCCTCCCCTTGAGCGAGGTGCCTTGAAGGCTGGTCGAGTCCACCCTCCTCTCCTCCCTCGGAGTCCAGCTTCCCCCCCGGTCCCCCTCTCGCCCCTTCCCATTATTCTGCGATAAGGTGGACTGCCCCCCCTCTCGGATGGGTTAAACTTAACTTCGATGGAGCTTCTAAAGGAAACCCCGGCCCCTCTAGAGTGGGTGGGGTCATCCGGGATAGTCACGGGGCCCTGATCTTGGTGTACGTCAAACCGCTTGGCATTCAGACCAACAACTTTGTCGAAGCAGTAGCTCTCCTCCGTGGGCTGATAGCCCTCAAGGAGACCTCCCAAAAATTCATCATCGAGGGTGATTACCTAGTCACCATCAAGGCCACCCGTAGCTTGGGAAATAGCTCATGGCGTATCCACAACACCATTCAAGAAGTTTGCACCATCCTCCAAGGATTCATTCACCACTCCTTTCATCATGTATACAGAGAAGGCAACATTGTAGCTGATTTCATGGCCAATCAAGCCACCACAGTGGAAGATCTCACTACCTAGACCACAAATTTCCCTGATGCTCTGGTCCAATTAGCATCTCAAGACAATTCAAGCCTTGATGAGAGTTCAGGTGCTTAGATCACCCTAAGTCGAGGCCCTGAAGGTGTGACGTCACGCCCTCCCCATGTAGACAGGGGATACTCCTTCCCGCTCTACCTTGATGATTGGCCCCAGTGACCTTCCCGCCCGAGGGCTGGCCAATTTGATCAAGCGCCATCACGTCTCGCCAAGTGCTCCCCACTTCAGAGGTCATGTCAGATTTTTGGCTTATTTTGATCTGGATAATCGTAGCCTCACTAGCAAATTTGGCAAGCCTAAGTTTGAGCGCATGGCCTCTCACTCTGCCTTTCCTGCCTCGAGCACCGCTCCGATGGATCTCCATGCCAAGTTAGACCGCACGCGCCTTTCTCCCATGATTTTTACCCAAACTGCTCCCCCATCTAGATTGTGCCAATTGGAGTGTTGTCGTTGGCTCCCCTTCCCTACCCCATGCGATTGCCGACAGCCTCACCCCATTAGCTCCTCCCAGCTCGTGTTGTCCCCTACCCTAAGTGCCCCTTCCCGATGCCTGCAACCCTTCCCCTCCTTGGCACCTCCCTGCAAGCTTTTAACCCAACTATGTTCAGAGCCCACTCGCATGCCTATGTGTTTTCCCTTTCCCCTGTCCCTGCCACTCTCCCCTCTCAGTTCAGGCCGACTCTAGTTCCCATGCCCCTGGCCTTCTTGTTTGCCTTCCATGGCTGCCAAGGCTTTTTTCCTCGAGCCCTCTGCTCTTGACCTGAGTGAGTTTGCCAGGCTCTTTTCTAACACCAAGAAATACACTCCCTTCTTCAGTAAGTTCGTAGGGGCAAACAAAGAAATCACGCAGGGATTCCTAGATTCCTGGAACGATGGGGAGGTCAAAGTGAAAGGGCTTCACTTCAAGGTGTCCAAGGATTTTCTAACTGAAGTGACGGGCCTACACCACGAGGAGAAAGGAATATTTATTCGGTAAGACAAGCACAACTGGGAGGAGGAGCTCTCTTGATTCTCAAAACAATAATGGGACAAGGCCAACCTCTTTCGAGCTGACCTCCCTCTCGACCCCCTTTGACGAGGTCATCGTCCTAGTGATGCAATATATAACTTGCGATGACCTGGATCAGTGCCTCTATAGCTTCCACCTCAGCTTCTATAATCACCTTCGTGGAGCCACGCTGGTAAGCACCCCCCAATTTCTCCTTTATTCCCTGAGCCTCACCATTGATCGGGCCCGCAAGAATCATTCTCGACCCTCCCATCAAAGGCTCATGGTTGTTCTGTATAGACACACCCTAGCAAACCAGCCACAACTACATTGCATCCCTCCCTTGTCCTCCGTTCCCCCCTATGAAGTGGTTGGCTCCCCTGTTGCTTCCCCTGCAATGTCCAAATCTAAGGATACCCCATCCCCTGAAGCCTCCCCTTCCTTGAAATGGCGTAGACCCACCCAAAAATGAAGAACCCCGGCTCAAGCCCCAGGACGGGCCCCGAATCCTGTCGCAAGTTTGATTTGCAAGGGCCCGACCCCCAGCAGCAGCAGGGCTACTGGCAGCTCCAAGAAGGCTAAGGTGGAGGCCCTGGAAGCCACCAAAGTCAGCTTTGACTCTGAAAGTAAGTTGCAAAACTTTTCAACCAGAGCCCTCCTAGACATCACGATCATCTCCCTGACCGCTTCTACAAAAATGACTTCCTCAACGACCAATGCCCTGTCTGAACTTCGATGAAGGTTGGGCGACGACCCTGACAGGGAGGGGATCTAACCTGCTAGGTCGAGGCCCCCATTCAGGTCAGGCCCGACTGTAGGGCTACTTGGAGCGGTGGCGACCAATATTTTTTTGGGTTAACTGTTGGGCATTTTTGAGGTTTCTCCTTGTTTGGTGGCCTCAGGCCAAATTTTTCTTGCTGGCAGCATAGATGGATGGACTTTTTGTAGGCACCGGGGCCCCTGGGCCCCGGCTTGGTCCCCAAGGGTGCAACCTCGATCTACTCTAACATCGAAATTTAGCTACGACTACTTATGTACCTAAGGTTTTGGGACCCTTCAAAAAACCCGTTGTAAATATTATTGTTACTTATCAAAAAAAAATATAGGGCATATGATGTAGAGGTGATTTACCCATTGGTTATTTGGAATAAAAGAATATAAATATGAAGGATGAGATATTGTAGGATTAGGGTTTTGAGTGAAACCTATACTCATACTTGTGATTTAGAATAAAGGTTATTGACATGAGGATTAGAAATGGAGTCACTTGATGATATATCTAGGTCATGAATGTAACTTGTAACTACTTTTTGAGATACAAGACAACTCAAATTTTCCCATAATAGTTCTTCAAAAAATGTTAAAGATGAATGATATCCCAAAGAGGATGGGAGATCCTGTATCCCAACATCCACAAAAGTAGTGGTGATAGGGGATTAGAATCAATCAAAATATATGTTGATGGATTAAGGTTTTCATTCAACGATCCAAAGAATGGATACACTTGACTAAAACATGAAGGGATAGAGCTAGCTTGTTGGGGATAGTCCAATATTGAACCTTCCCCTATGTAAACATTATAACCTTTCATAAGGAAAGATTCCATAACTTTCTTATGTTTATACATGAAGAAATCCATGTGATTAGAAGATTCTTAATCATCATGGATAGACGTTATAGCCCCTAAAGGAGGAGAATCCTTGTCTTCTTCTTTAGATTTTGGGTTCTCAAAGGCAGGTTGGTCTTCAAGACCTTGCATTGAAGGGTTAGGCTTAATGAACAACTAATGAGCGACTCTATGGGTTATGCAATATCTCTTGACCATAAGTTGGAAGGGAAAATATGGGATTGAAATAGGTCCCACTTGCATTACATCATCACCACATAGTGGTATTACAACAAAGTTTGGATATAATCCATGTATCATTTGACAAGATTTGAACCTAGGTCTCCCTGAAATGTTGAGGGATCTAATCGATTGAGCTAATACCACTTGATAATGCTTATAGATTTTATTATAAAAGAAAGATAAGATATTTTAGCAATCTTATATCCTTTCCTTTATATACTCAATATGACCTATATACCTTAAGGACCTCTCTATATACCAAATTTTTCTATATATTTGATTCCTCTCTATACAAACATTGATATGTGAGAGAAAACTGATATATGGGTAATTGGTAGGCCATGCATGATATATACTTGATATAGCCTAGTAGCTTGTATGACAACTACTCAAAGGATTGTAAAGACCTTTCATAGGACTAGCAATTGGTTATGTTCTTATTATCTAAATTTAATATGATTTAATATAAACAAACAAGATTATATGGTCTTTATTGAGGTTTGATAAAATTTAACTTGATTAAGGCTTAACTTGGACAAAGAAGATCTTGGGACCTACGATGGGGTTCACATCGATTTCACCAAAATGTGTTAAGGGGAAAAGGTAAAGGTGTTGCAAAGGACCTCTTCACAATGATTTTTCACTCTCCTTTACTAGGGTAGTTTGTGTTCACTTTGTGTTTAATGGATTAGTTTAAAAACACTTACATTTTTTCTATGATACTTATTTGTCTAACATTAACCTTAATCTAGCCCTAATGCACATGCAAATGCAATAAACAAGGTCTAAAAGCTAAAATACTCTTTGCTTTTTATGAGGAAGACATTATGATTTATTTGTAGAGGTAAGGGTGGAAGAAGATACAACAAACAAAGACTAAGATGCAACTATATGCAATTTTGATTAAATGCTAAAGCTTAGCGACTAAGTTGATTCCCTACATGATTAAGACTAACTAGTTTTTTCTTTTCTTTTTGTCTATTTTGATAAAAAAACAAAAAATAGAACTTAATTTACACAAACAACAAACTAAAATTTACTCCTAAATGCTTAAATGATAGAAATTGGAGGTAAGAGAACCTATTTTTGCCATAGAGGCAAAATTACCCCCAATCCACAAAAGCTTCATTGGTGTATCGCCTATTGATGGCACAATCACATAACCTAAAAATAAAGATAAAGTTAATGATAGAGGGACTTGTTCGAACTGGCAAAGGATAGTTAAACTTCTTTGAACAACCATTAGGCCCTTGTTCACATAGACAAAAATGATGAAAAAGATAGAATGCAAGAACTAAATGTTAGGCCCCATTAGGTTGCAATAATATTATAAATGCTTTTGCTTGGTGTCAATGCTTTCACTCTGTATAAACTAGATAGAGATAGTGCCACCGATCTATAGTCTAGTGACACTTTTTGTTTTTTAGAGCAAAACAACAAGATTAAATGCAAGAAATAATGACTATGATGAATGGATTTAATTTGAGAGCATAGAGGCTCTGTCAAACAATATGAAAACACATATTTAATTGCTTAAAAGGAATATTAAATGATAAAAATAAAATGCTAACTATATGTAAGCACAAGATGCAAGATTAGGTTTAAGCGTAATAAGACAAAGCTTAAAGCTTCAATGACAAGGGAGAGATAAAAGCAAATAAGGGTAAAGAGTACAACCTAAGAAACAAGGTTGTTTCTCCCTTGTTGAAAGCTTGCTAGCTTACTTGTTGATGGCACTTGAATGCTTGAGCGTGTGGGCTTGGATGCTTGATGATTTCTTGAGAGCTTATAAACTAGATTGCTTGGATAAGGTTTGGAGAGTTGATTGAAGACTTGCTTGGTTGCTTGAAAGAACAAGAGCTTAAGTGCATGCAAATATGACATTCATAAGATTGTGGTAATATTTTATCATAATCTTGTGATGCACAATGCTTGATTAATATGAATCTAGATATATTTTGGTAAAATTTTGTTGCTTTAAAGGACCATTGATTGAGATATCCCAAGTGTTGGCTTTATAAGAATCTATGGCTCCTTGGGGGAATAATTGCATTGAAGATGACATGATGGAAGATGGTAACAATTTGAAAAAGGATCAATAAGCCATTAATGGAAGAACAAGAGAATGACAATTCTTAGTTTCAGGATTCCTTATAGGATCTATGAATCAAATTTTAGAAATTTGGTTCATAAATGGTGGGCAACTTAAAAGAGACAAGAAGTCAATTTTTTTGGTTTAGGTGCATAATAGTCAAAAGTGCCAAGAGGCGATAGCGTTGGCGGTGCTTTCATGGTGGCACTTTACCTCATGATAATTAGAATTAAAAAATGGATGAGAAAGGTTAAAATTGAAATATTTTTTAATCCCATCACTAGTACTATCACTTGTGCCCCAACACTATATATTTTGGAGCAATAAATGCTCCAAATTTAGGTACAAGGAATGTTGATTCAATTTGATTGATTGAAAGGTTGATTTATGATAAACTTGAACATTTAAGGGATTGAAAAACTTGAAGATTAGGTCTCCATGTAAATTTGGGTGTCTACACATATAAGACTACATTCTCTATCCCTTAAGTCCAATTTTAATGGTACATTATACCTTTCGGTCTAAGGAATGAACCAACCTATTTCCATTAAAGAATTAATTGGGTATTCAATGGGTATTCCTAGTTCATTGTTGTTTACATTGATGACATACTTGGTTTTAGTAAATATGAGGAATGGATACATTTAGAACATCTACAAAAGTTCATTGAGCTTGTGAAAGAGAATGGTGTTGTTTGTTAGAAAAGAAAGTTGAATCCTCTTAGAAAGACATACACTTTGTTGGATTGGATATTTAAGGATAAAAGACAAAGCTACATAAGCATATTCTAGAAAACTTATTGACATTTCTATATGAATTAAGGGACATGAAACAACTCCCAAGGTTTTTGAATTGTTTAAACTATATTAATCCATTTATAAGAATCTTACCAAGGATATGCAATACTATTTGAAGAAGAATTCAAATGGTTGGATTCATAATTGTACAAAACTAATTGTCATAATCAAAGAGCATTGTAGAGATCTACTATTACTCTATCTTTCAACACATGGTCTTGTGGTTAGATGCAAATAACACAAATTGGGAAGCCACACTAGTTGAAGAGAAGGACGAACACAAATGCCTATGTCGTTATACATCAATAAAATTTAGCCAACTTGAGTGTAATTATCTCTATTGAAGGGTTGTTTGTTGTAATTAGAGGGATTAAAAAATTTCAAGTATTTGTGGCTATAAAAGAGTTTATAGTTAGAATAAATTACGAATATATATCTTCTTTTATGAAGACACATAAATAGACAATTTCATAATGAATGTTTAAGTGCCTTCAATTTCAAGGTTGAGTGGATAAAGAGAGATAAAAAATTACTTCCTCATGCATTGACCAGAGAGTTTAGGGCTATGACTAAGAAAGGAACTGAGTAAGAAAATTTAGAAAATGGTAAGAAATTCAAGATATAGATAAGTTCGAGATACTAAAACGTTGAATAGATTGGAATAATTTTATCATTTATCATTTAAGAACAAGCAAACCTTGATCATGATCTACTAGAAAAATTATCTTGTCAGCATAATAGGATTAACTTGGTTCATAATAAAATATGTCTTCTTTCTTTGATTATCAAATATCCCATATGGGACATAACTACCATTGATCTTGTTGATCTCATTCTTGACTCAACTACAGATAACCATGTCTTATTTCTAGCACAACACTCTCTAGAAAATATTTCCAATATATTTATAGAATGGTTTAGAGCATGCACTAAATAAATCACTTAAGAAAATGTCCAAGCTTAGAACTATTGGTCAAGGAACCATGGAATCTGCAACTCGCTAATAAAAATGCTTACCAATTTCTTAATGATAAAAATAGACAAATGCAAAGAATATAAAGAAATAATTTACTCCATTTCCAATAATCCAACGATAGTGGTATAACATATGCTTGTTCCACACAAAAGTAGAAAAATATGTATGTCAAGCCTCCACATATCATGAAATATTCCACATAAGATAGAGTCATCTTCCACTAACTTTGAGAATGCATAGGGTCAAAATTATGACTCACCAAAAGAAGCAAATAAAAGATGGAGAAACAACAAAGCCAACAACATTGAAAAGCAAAAGAGTCGAGCTTTAATGACTAGAATGATGATGCTTGGTGGGATTTGATGAAATGTAGAATTTATGAGATTTGGAAAATATTAACTCAAGTAGAAGATGCAATGAAATCAAACCTATATTATTTTTAAGATTAATTTCTTTGTACTCGTCTCCAATGAATAGACATTAATAAATTTCCTCTACTCATAAAAAACTTCATAACAAAATAAAATTTATTAGAATTAAAATATAAAATATAAAATCCATATATATATATATATTATAATTCTAATAAATTTTATAATTTCCTTGCACTTGTCTCCAATGAATAGACATTAATAAATTTCCTCTACTCATAAAAACTTCGTAGCAAAATAAAATTTATTAGAATTAAAATATAAAATATAAAATCTATATATATATATATATTTATTGTTTTTCATTTCGGGATTGAAACTTGTTCCACCCATATTATTTCGTCATCACATACATAGTAATATATTTCAATTAAAAAATAGGTGGATTGGTAAGGGCAGTTTTTTTTTTTTCAATTACCCTAAGGGCTAGGTGGATGGTAAGGGTAGGTGTGGTTGGGCACTTACCCAAAAGAGATCTAGGTTCAAACCTTGGGAGGAAGCCAAGCCTTTGTAAATGTAGTAATCTGCTTTGAATCCTTTGAGTGCACGCTAGACCACTGACAAAAATACGAACCTTGAGCGACCAATGACTCCCATCTTACGTTGGATCAACAAGATCAAGAAAAATAGGTTTGTTGGGAGCAGTCCCTATGGTTTGAACCTTGCGCTGACCAGTTACTAAAAATAGTGGTTGTAGCCAACTCTCCTATGTAATAAAAAAAAATTCAATTGATTATATGAGATTGAAAGAGGCTCCACCTAGATTCCCTCATCACAACATGAATAGTATATTTTTCAATTGATTACACTAGATTGAAACAGACCCCACTTCTATTACATCACTGATATTTTTTCAATTGATTATATGAGATTCAAACATGTCTTACCTTTATTGCATCTTTATTTGATATTACAACAAAGCTTGATTGATATGATTTGAACCTCAATCTTCTCCTCTAATATCGAAAAAGTTAAGTAGTTGAACTAATACTATTTAATATAAAAAAATATATATCTTATTATTTCTCTAAAGTTTCTTATTTTTAACGTTGTTTGAAATATATATTTTTTAAATTAGTAACACCATTGGGTGTTATCACTATAAACCCTAGCCTGCTGGATTATATGAAGTTGACGAACCCAATATTTAAGACAACCAACCGAGAAACACTCGACCATTGTCATCCGACCTATCTTTATTTGGATACACCTTGGTTTAAATGTTAAACCTCCTAACCGAGAACCGCTATCATCCAACCTATCCTCATTTGAACACATCTTGGTTTAAACGACACCAAAACTTTAACCGTTATACTGTTCTCGTCCCAAAAAAATTATTTAAAATATTAATTAAAACTTTTTATGTCTTAATTTTTAAGAATTAATTTATCTTCTCTTATTATTAATTTTTAATTAATTATACAAGTGGATTTGGTGAGCGATCTAACTTCCGTAGAAATGGGCTCCAAATACTTAATATAAGTGGCCCAAACATTGAAAATAATAGATTAATGAAAAGGTCAAAGAAAATCCAAAAGTGAAAGTAGAGTGTCCATATCCTTCTCCCCTTATTCTAACATCCACACATAGAGCCCATCAAATAGTATTTTAATTTTTAATAAGATAATTTTTTTATATTGTAATGGTAAATTTTTAAGTTTTTAATGGAAACAATGTAATATTTTTTGGTTTGATTTTTTGTTATAGAGATTTAAGGTTCAAACGATTGTTTAGTTGTGTGTTAATTCTTTATTGATAAGTTTAGTTCTCGGCCTTACAAAAAGTTATGGTTGGGATGAGAATGCTCAATCCTAAACATTTTTGGGGTTTGATTTTTTTAAGGAGATTCAAGGTTTAAACTGTAGCGTGTGTGGTTGTGTGTTAATTCTCTATTGATAAGTCGCATTGCAATGGTTCGGGCTTTGGTTCTTCTACAGAAGGTTCAAGGTTCAAACCGTGACGTGGGTGAGTGTGTGAAGGGGTGTGTGTGGTGGCTTTGTGTTAGATTACCGTGACGTGGGTGAGTGTGTGGTGGCTCTGTGTTAGATTCCCTATTGATAAGTATAGTTCTTGGCTTTACGAGTGTGGTGGCTCTGTGTTAGATTCCCTATTGATAAGTATAGTTCTTGGCTTTACGAGGAGTCATGGTTGGGAGGAGACTGCTAAGATTCCCTATTGAATGAATGAAAGATTTTAATTAATAAGTATAGTTCTTGGCTTTATGAGGAGTCATGGTTGGGAGGAGACTGCTAAGCCCTGTACGTCGATCACAGGGGTTTCTCACAATAACCAAACAAAAAAGAAATTTTCTATTTATAAATTTAGTTCTCGACCTTAAGAGGGGTTATGGTTAGAATGAGAATGCTCAATCCTAAGCATCGATTGTAGAGGTTTTTTACGCTGACCAAATTAAAAAGAAAAAAAAATACAGATGAAATGATATTTAATTCAATCAATTTGATTTTTCAACATTTAATAAGGAAACCCACTTTTAATCTTGTCAAAATAATATCCACACTTTCTTATAATAGCAATGTGTGGTGATGATATAATGATCGTGACCTTGATATGAGGTGATTCAATCAATTTGATTTTTCAACATTTAATAAGGAAGCCCACTTTTAATCTTGTCAGAATAATATCCACACTTTATTATAATAGCAGTGTGTGGTGATGATATAATGATCGTGACCTTGATATGAGGTGATTAGGACCTGATCCTGTGATGATATAACACTCTTGATGTAGATATGAGGGCACTGAGACCCCTCATAAAAACTTGCTCTTTATTTTTAACTTTTGATCAAATGTCATTAGCTCAATCAATTTTATTTAGCTCAGTAGGTTTGATTTCTCAACATTTAATAAAGAGGCTTAGGTTTAAATCTTACAACATGATATCCAAGCTCTACTGTAATAACAAGAAGTGGAGTGGTGATGATATAATACTTATAAATGCCTATTCAATCACACCTTGAACATTAAAACATCTTGTACAACCTCAATCTTACCTTACAAGATTCTCCTATAATAAATTAAAAAAACATATAAGACAAAATTTATGAAAGATATTATCTATTTAATACCTTGTACAACCTCAATCTTACCATACAAGATTCTCCTATAATAAATTAAAAAAACATATAAGACAAAATTTATGACAAATATTATCTATTTAATATAAATTATTCAATCACACTCCAAATAAGGAATTCTGCTCTAACCAATTAAAAAATATATAAAATAAAATTTATGAAAAATATTATTCATTTAATATATATTATTCAATCACTTTCCCTTATGAAAAATATAAATGACAAAATTTATGAAAGATATTATTCAATTATACTAGAGACATAATGCATAATGCTCATGATGTACAACCTCGATTTTATTGTATAAATCAGTAAAAATTCAAACTTTAAATATTTTATTAAAAAGTGGTTCACATTAAATAAACATGATGTACAAGATTCAAACTTTAAAAATTTTATTTATAACTCTTATAAAATTGGCACATTCGATATTTTATTTGAAACCCGGCTCACATTGAATGAGCGAGCCTCAAGAAACGACAAAGATAGAGACATTTTTGACGAGTTTGTTGATGGCTCCCACGGGGCGTTCAATTCAACAACCAGCGCTGCGAAGGTCAACAACACGGACGTTTAGGTTTATACAATTGTCAGCCTAAAGCTCCCTACGATAGAAGCCTAAAGCCATTTCAAATGTGAAGCCTTAGATTTTGCAAAATACAGTGATCGGTAACAAGACCCTGATCATAAAATAACCCCTTTTATTCAAAGAAGTTGAGCGAATTTTCGTTGCATGCTGTCGCGTATGTCGCAGGATACGCTACAGAGCGGGCCACGTTGCACAAGGTACATTTTCACGTTATTTAAGAAGTTTAGTTGGGGCAGTACCATTCGGAGAACCTTCCCTTCTCAGCGGTTGAAACCTTAAACAAACAGTTTGAATCTGCAAAGCTTCTGAATATTCTTTGTTTTCCGGAAACCTTAAAACGTAGGACATTTCGAACGTGTACCAAGAAAAAGACGGTTAATTTAAACGGACGGGCACTTAAATTTGGCGTTGTGCAATTGCAGGGAGAATGAGAAATGGATCAAGTGGTGTCCATCACACTTTTCATGGCTCTGCTGTGCGCGTGCATTATTGTGGGACACCTTCTGCACCAGTTCAAATGGATTCTGGAGTCCACTACTGCCCTTGCCATTGTGAGTATTTTATTTATTTATGGTATGAAGTAAATAAGGAGTGGCAGAAGTTCCATGTTGTTCAATTATGTATGTAAGTTATGGCATTGGCAGGGTTTCTGTGCTGGGGCAATTGTGTTGGTGATCAGCAAATGGAAGAGCTCTCACATTCTGGTGTTCAATGAAGAGTTATTCTTCATCTACCTTTTGCCACCCATCATTTTCAATGCCGGGTATGTCAGATATTCTCTGCCAATTTAGACATTAGTTGTTAGGCGTGAATTTTTGACCAAAGTTTACAGGCAGGGAGGGGGAGGGGGAGGTTAAGTGTGCATTGAGTGGACTGTAAAGGAATGAAGAAGAGGGATAAAAATATAAACATTGTTCGTTTCCTCTTATATGGGCAGATTCGACTCTGTTTTTAACTTGGAACATAACGCGGGATGTAAAGGAAATGCAAGAAAAATCCCAAATTTTAGAGTTGGCACTTTTAAAAAGCACAGAAATCAATAAGCTGTCAGACACATTGGCAAGAGATTCACGACACAGAAATTGTTCATAAATCTCATTTTTTAAACTGCATTGTTTCTGTCTTCCTCTACATTATTTTCAATACCCTTTAGTTGCACTGAGTGGACTGTAAAGGAATGAAAAAGAGGGATAAAAATAAAAATATTGTTCGTTTCCTTTTGATGGCTTTTGAAGCCTTAATATTAACTTTGAGTGGACTGTAAAGGAATGAAGAAGAGGGATAAAAATAAAAATATTGTTCGTTTCCTTTTGATCGCTTTTGAAGCCTTAATATTAACTTAAGCTCATAGGATAAAAATTCCACATGATTAAATATAAGATAACCAAATATAAGATCAAGATCATCAAGATAATGATGTAAATAGAATAATATGAGCAAACTAATATGTATATCAAGGCTTATAATATATCAACTAACATTCATTAATATACAGAAGTATGAATGTAATTATCTTGAATCATACATGTACATAGCAGATAGCACAACTTACAATATTAATTGCTCAAAATTTATGGAGTCTTTATTACTCCACTTTCTCTTACGTTACTCCACTTTCTCTTACGAATGTATCATGAAACTCTATTTACAATAATGATAGATACATTTGCTATATTCACTATACTCACTATGCTTGCTATGTTCGCTATCTGTCTATATGTATATCTATAATGACCCTCTATGGAGAAATATATAGCCATAGTAGAATGACTCTTTGTATGCTTGACTACTCCTTTCCTTATGTCAAGTTTCATGACTCTTGGCTTCTCTACTTGACACTTGCATACACATGACTCTATCTTGTATGCACACCTACATTGTTTTCAATACCCTTTAGTTGCACTGAGTGGAATGCAAAGGAATGAGGGATAAAAATAAAAATATTGTTCGTTTCCTCTTGATGGCTTTTGAAGCCATAATATTAATGTAAACTCATAGGATAAAAATTCCACATGATCAAATATAAGATAGCCAAATATAAGATATCCGCAATATAGTGAGATCAAGATCATCAAGATAATGATGTAAATAGAATAATATGAGCAAACTAATATGTATATCAAGGCTTATAATATATCAACTAACATTCATTAATATACAAAAATATGAATGTAAATAGCCTGAATCATACATGTACAAAGCATGTAGCACAACTTACAATATTAGTTGCTCAAAATTTATGCAGTCTTTATTACTCCACTTTCTCTTACAAATGTATCATGAAACTCTATTTACAATAATGATAGATACATTTGCTATCTTCACTATACTCACTATGCTTGCTATGTTCGCCATCTATCTGTATGTATATCTATCATGGCCCTCTATGGAGCAATATATAGCTATATTAGAATGACTCTTTGTATGCTTGACTGCTTATTTCCTTATGTCAAGTCTCATGACTCTTGGCTTCTATACTTGACACTTGCATACACATGACTCTATCTTGTATGCACACCTAGACATGACTCTTCACTTAACACTCCCTAATTTAAAGACACTTGTACACACTCACATATAAGACACTTGTGCACATATGCTCACATTACATTTGCACACTTACTCACATGACACTCGTGCATTTCCTCCATATACATAATTACATAACACTTGTGCATGTCTTGCACATTATTACATTACATAAATTATTACTCACACTCTAATCTAAGACTTGACCCTAATCTAATATTTACAAGATATACCATGAAGGTACCATGGGGATACATTTTTTTTTTTTGAAAAAAATTGAAAATCTTGTATTAAAACAAAGAGCAAGTACAAGAGGGAGCAAGAACATCCCAACCAAGAACCCAGAGACACAAGACCTCAGCAAAGAGCGAGAGGGCAGCACAAACCAACACTAAGCACTAGAGACAAACAAGGCGCGAAATCGCGACATGTCGCGATATCGCGACAGACAAGCCGGCCGAGGTCACAACCGCACAACCGGTCGCGAAATCGCGACAGCCAAAGCCAGCAGCCCCCGACCGCAAAAAATGTCGCGATATCGCGACGGAACCAACACAAAGCAGTCAGTCCACAGAATTGTCGCGATATCGCGACGCATCAACCAATTGCCACCAATGCGCCAGAAGTGTCGCGATTTGGCGACATGTCGCGAATTCGCGACATGTCGCAAAATCGCGACGGCCAAAGCCAGCAGCCCCCGACCACGAAAGATGTCGCGATATCGCGACAGAAACATCACAAAGCAGTCAATCCTCAGAATTGTCGCGATATCGCGACGCATTTTCCAGTTGCCACCTTTGCACCAAAAGTGTCGCGATTTCGCGACATGTCGCAAAATCGCGACATGTCGCAAAATCGCGACGGCCAAGTCCAGCTGCTCCCGACCACAAAAGATGTCGCGATATCGCGACGGAAACATCACAAAGCAAACAGTCCTCAGAATTGTCGCGATATCGCGACGCAAATTCCAAATGCCACCAATGCGCCAGAAGTGTCGCGAGATCGCGACAAGAAGAACCTTCAGCATCCAAACCTCCCAAGTGTCGCGAAAACGCGACAGGTTGACCACTCGGCGACCAATCATCATAAAAGTCGCAAGATCGTGACTGATGTCTTCCGTGTTGCCCCAGCAACCAAAGTGACGCGAAAACCAAGCAACATCGAGCCAATGGTCCCAGCGACATAACATGGCGCGAAAAGGAGACATCTTCCACCCGTTAGTCGCGACCACACAACCGGTCGTGAAATCGTGACAACAACTAGCCAAAGAACGCGACATCGCTGAATGTCGCGATATCGCGACAGGAAGTCTCCAAAGGCCGTGGCGACAAAACCTGTCGCGATATCGCGACAGGTTGCCACCGAGGGTCGCGATAACACAGCAGGTCGCGAAAACGCGACGAAAAACTCCCAAGACACAAAATTTTTTCATTTGCTCAAAAATTTTGCAAGACCTTGTCTAATCACAGCATCTTCCACAGGCATGTTACTGTGCAGCTGAACTCCAACCTCCTTTTCCGCACCCAACTTGGCAAGGAAATCGGCCGCCGAATTTGAATCCCGATTCACATGGATAGGGATCACATCCTCAAGTTCCCTCCAAAGGACCTTGATTTGAGAGACTAAGATCTGAATCCTCCACGCTTTCAAAGCAAAATTTCTCATACAATCAAGAGCGCCAACCAAAATTTGAGAATCAGTCTCAAGGATTATCTTTCTGTATCCCTGAGTGACAACCCAGAAAGAAGCAACTTTGATGGCAAAAGCTTCGGCTTCGTTATTGGTGGCTCTTCCCATACCTTGGAGTTCCCAATAAAGAACAGTTCCAGTATGATCACGGCACACAACACCGATTCCAGCGTTGCCCGGATTGCCCTTTGCGGCTCCGTCCGTGTTAATTTTGATCCAACCAACCGGGGGGGGTTTCCAACTAACCATGTTTTCTCTAACGTGAGCAGCAACTCTCTCTTCCTGTGGACCCAGCTCAACCAGAATATCTTCTTCAGCATGTAAGGCAACCGTCTCAGTGACTTTGCTCCAGATAACCTGCCAAATTCCATCAAGAGAGGAGAAGGTCTCTCTGAAGATTCGAGCGTTCCTTTCCAGCCACACTTGCCACCAGATGAAGAAGAGACCAAGCTCCCACCCCAATCGAAGGGCTTTTGATTTAAATCTAGCTTTCTTCCATCTTTGCCAGATATTATTCCGAGTCAGAGCACCATTACCCTGGAGATTAAAAAGAGAGAACCATCGATTCCAGATCTGACCTGTGAAGGAACATTCGAACATCAAATGGTCAGCAGTCTCTTCATGCTTACGACACAAAATACACTGAGAAGGACCAATAATTCCTCTGCTTCTGAGGTTATCATAGGTGAGGATGCCATTATGCATAAAGCGCCAGACAAAGAAGTTCACTTTCGGCCAGCACTTGGAATGCCAGATTTTCTTCCAGTCGTGAACCAGAAATAAATGCAGGGGAGGCTCTGGGAGAAGCTGATCATAACCAGCCTTCACAGTGTAAATTCCAAGATTCCCATGGCCCCAAGCTAACTCGTCTTCTTCATCTCTGCCCGTGAGAAATCTTGCTGACAAGATGTTGGTCAGAGTGGTTGCCAGCTCCGGAGGGATAGTGACAGGCCACTCCTCAAGTCGCTTAAATTTCTTGAATTTATACTCACCCAATTGACTAGTGATGAAATAGTTCTCAATAGTGACCCAGCCCTTGGATTCTATGGCAGTTTTAATTGGAAGCAGTTCAGGATACTCCGCAATGATGGGTGGAAACTGGTCCCATGAGTCAGTCCAGAAACGTGCTTTCTCCCCTCTTCCCACTTTCCAGAACAATTGATTTTTAATTACTTGAGAGCCCAACTTGAGAGCTTGCCAAACTAGGGAACCATTACCATCCAGAGGGAAACGACAAACTTCAAAGGGGTGGATGTTACCCAAATATTTGCTGGTCAAGATTCTACTGAATAAAGATGATGGCTGGGAGATCCATCTCCAATACAATTTACCTGCAAGGGCTTTGTTGTTGAGATTAGAGCTTCTCAAACCCAGCCCTCCTTTTTCTTTGGGCTGAGTAACTTTGTCCCAGCCAACCAAGGCCCATTTCTTCCCACCTTTTGCTCCTTCCCATAAGAATCGCCTAGCCAGTTTGTCCAACTCTTTCCAAATAGAAAGAGGAGCAGCCAAGATTGAAAATTTATAGATAGGCATGGCCTGAATAACCGACTGTAAGAAAGTTAAACGGCCACCGTAGCTTAACCATTTGTGAGACCAGTGGTTCATTCTATCTTTGATGCCATCCAGAAGATCTTTCCAAATATCATTTTTCAATTTCTTGAAGTGCAAAGGAACCCCCAGATAGACTATAGGAAGAGATGATCTAGAGAAGCCCAAAATCTCTAAGATTTTGTCCTGCATCCGTTGGTCAAGATTGAAAAAGACAACTTTAGATTTGTTGTCATTGATAACTTGATTGGAGGCCCTAAGGTAAACAGAAAGAGAGTCTCTGATTCCCCTAGCTTCCCTGAGACTAGCCACTCCAACCAAGCCAGTGTCATCCACAAATTGTAAATGAGTCAAGACTTCATCCCCGACCTTAATACCTGTTATCAGGCCTTGAAGTCTTCTTCTCAAGAAGAGTCGGCCTAATCCTTCAGCTAAGATAAGGAATAGATAGGGCGAGCAAGGGTCCCCTTGTCGGAGGCCACGAGAGGCTCCAAAGGGAGGCGAGGGAATCCCCTTGATGAGAACCGAATAAGAAGGCGTGGAAACACAACTCATAACCCAGTCAATCCATTCCTGGGAAAAGCCAAAGGCAGCCAACATCCTTGACAGGAAACCCCACTCAACCCGATCGTAAGCCTTAGACATATCCAGTTTGATGAACATTCCTTTGTTACCAGAGTTTTGCATTGAATGAATAGCCTCCTGAGCAAGAACCACTCCATCCAAGATCTGTCTACCCTCTACAAATCCCCCCTGTTATGATGAAATGATGTAATGAAGGAGAGGTTTAAGACGTTCAGCTATAATTTTTGTGATAATTTTATAAATCACATTACATAAAGCAATAGGTCTGAAGTCAGAGATATGAACTCCTTCCTCCCCCTTTGGAATTAACGTGATAAAGGTATGATTTAGAGCCTTGAGCATTCTCTTATTAGATCTGGACTCCTCAATTACAGCCAAAACATCTTCCTCCAAGGTATCCCAAAAGGCCTGAAAAAACTCAATAGGAAAACCATCTGGACCGGGAGATTTGCCTGTGCTCATTCCAAAGACCACATTTTTCAATTCATCTCGGTCAATAGGTCTGAGGAGAGCCTGATTTTCTGCTGGAGTGATAATAGGGGGAATAACATCAAGAACTTCATTTTGAGCCCCCACATCTTGGTCCCTATTTTCTGCAAAAAGCTTGGAGAAGTAATCCACAGAGTGGGAGTGCATACCTGGAAGAGTATCAAAGGAGTGACCATTCTCATCTTTTAAAACTGCCATATTATTCATCTGTCTTCTAGCACATGCTGAACGATGAAAAAATTTTGTATTTCTATCTCCTTCCAATAGCCAAGAATTTCTAGCCCGCTGCTTCCAGTAAATTTCCTCGTGGTTATCAATGTCCTCAACAGCTTTGCGCAAGGCATCATCTTCAGTTTTAAGCTGTTCAGAAATTAAACCTTCCCTAAATTGTTTCTGCACCTCCTCCCAGCGAGCCAACAAGGGGGCTCTTTGCTGCTTGAAATCCGATTTATTGGCGTGCCTCCACTGTTTCAATTTAAATTTGACAAAAAGAAGCTGTTTGTGAAATTTAAACATTGCTGTCCCAAAAGGTGGACGACCTTCTTCCCACCATTGCAGAATTACCTCATGAAGGTCCTCCTTACGAAGCCAGAAATTCTCAAATCTAAACGGTTTATGGAACTGCCCTGTCAGAGTCCCACCCTTCAGCATGATGGGAGAGTGATCAGAAACAGGACCGTCCAAAATCTGTAATTGCACATTCCACTTAACAAAAGCCTCCTCTGAGACCAGAAAGCGATCCAACTTTACCTTACAACAGTGTGGATCCCTCCGTTTGTTAGTCCAAGTGAAAAAAGTTCCAGGACCTTGGACATCAACTAAGTGAAAAGCTTGAACCTGGGCAATCAGAAGCCGATCCCCCAGGTCCAAAACAGGGGAACCACCTTCCTGATCCCGAGCAGATAATTTGGCATTAAAATCTCCAGCAATGATCCAGTCAAAAGCTTGTCTTGAGGACCTCATGTTGTGAACTGCTTTCCATTGAAGCCTCTGGCCATCATGGCTTTGAGCCCCATAAAAATTTGTAATTAAAACTTGCTCAGCTGTGACATTATTCCTAAAAAGAGATGTGAGAACACCCCTCCAAGCTATATGTTCTAAAGCAGACCATTCCAGGGGGTTCCAAAAAGTAACAATTCCTCCTGAGGCACCTTGAGCTGCCACATCCATATATCCAGCTCCCCTCCATATTTTACTAACTGTTCTACACATAAGATCTAAAGACATTTTTGTCTCCTGGAGGAGCAAAAAGTCTGTTTTACCCTTCTTTATGAGTCTTTGAACAGCAGATTGATGGGTTCTGCTGTTTAAACCCCTAACATTCCAAGATTGAATAATCATTGGAAACCTTGAGAGCAGTAAGAGTCAATTGTTCTCACTGATCCATCAGTGACCAGCTTGTCTCCTTGCGATGCTATTAGGTCCTTATTAGACTTCCTGCCTGCACCTTGAGAAATGTTATTCTTGGACCGTTTTTCCACCTGGGTAATCCCCAGGGCTGGCCTTTCTCTATTCTTTTCGGCACTTCCCATGATGACATCCTGAATAACTGGCTGTGCTGAGGAGTGGATTACCAATGCCCCTGGGTTCTCTGGCTGTAAAAACTCAGTGGGTTTAAGCACCTGCTCGCGGGCAGGAGTTGAAGAGGGAGAAACATGAGAGTGGATGTTAAAATCCTCAGTGTTCCCATCCACTCCATCCATAACTTGGTCTTCCTGATCCACCAGGGATTTAAAGATTTCATACCGGTTGGTTGGCTTGAGTGAAGCTTGGTCCTTGCCATTTCTCTTTTTGTTTCTTCTTCGTTTCTGCTGTTCAAAGCCATCTTTCTGGGCTTCAGAACCTTGGGGGGTGTTTTGTGATTCTTTGACCGGGGTGAACTTACCCTCTCTGGGTCGATTTGAGATTCCTAGCGGGGCCTCCGCTTTTGTGCTCAAGGTATTCGGACAGAACCTAGCCAAATGGCCATGCTTATGGCAGACCATGCATCTAAAAGGTAGGGCTTCGTAATCTAAGCTGCTTGTATCCGGGATTGTCCTGCTAACTCCGGTTCCACCTCGGTGGTAGTGGTGGTGATATCCATTTCAACACGAGATTCTAGCAAAGACAGCGAGTGTTTCCCTCTATGGTATCTTTGGAAACTCCCATAAATCTACCTAGAGAGTTACCAATCATCTCAAGAATCTGGTCGCCCCAAAACTCCATCGGGAGAGCGTACAACCGGATCCACACTGGAACAGCCGTGGGCTCAATGCGAGGATCGAAACCCACTCTCCATGGTTGGACAAATAACCCTGCCGGGCCATGGGTCCTCTTCTATGATTCAAATGCTCTGTTTCTATCTACTGGAGAAGAGAAACTAATAATGAAATACCCGTTGCTTATAGGCCATAAGGAGTACTCACCGATAGGTTCCCAGTTCTGTCTAACCCAGGTGTGCAGAAAGTGCAGAGTGGGTCGGATTCCCATGAATTTGCAGATCAAGTCATGGTTAGCACGGTAGGTGATCGTATCCTCAACCATCTTTGGTTCTATGACTATCTTAGGTCTGGAAGCAGATTGCGGGAGGCATCCATTAACTCTGTTTGCAGAAGAACCCTTGCCAACATTCTTGAGAAGCGCTTGGTAAGCACCCCGCTGGGCTTCATCAGAAGAAGACGCAAAATTTTCTTTTAGAATCTCGGCATAAGAGCCCTTCTTCCCGTCAAGAGAACCTGGAGGAGACCCCATAGGGCCCTCCCAGGGTAACGGACGAGCCTTCAGAGGGGAACGATGTCAAACCAACAGAGACCCAGGAAGAAGCCGCGAGCCAGAATCCTAGAGCTTCGGCCTCCGACAGTTCAGAAGATTTCCCGCCAAATCGCCAGAGCTCATCCAAAAAAGTGGAATCGGGAGCCAACATTCACCATGGGGATACATTAGATGTACCAAATAATGTAATATTCTGCAACACCCCCCCTTATTACATTATTTGGTTATTGAAGATTTTAGTCTTCAATTATGGTCTTCATTCTTCAATCTATAATTAGCCTTGTAGTACATGTGATCTAATTACCTCATAGGACAGAGTTGGACCATGTTTGATCCATTTTCTTTTCCTTGTTATCTGAGTGACATTTCGAGTGCCATTGTTAGCTTGTAGTATGGCTCACTGTAAGCATTCTTCGCCTGGTAGCTTGGTCACTGAATAATACACTTCGCTTGATGGCTTGGCTCATTGAATAATGCGCTTTGCTTGGTGGCTTTGTTCACTGAATAATGCAGTCCTTTAGATGGCTTGGCTTAGGCGCTCCTCTGGTTGGGCGCTATGCTGGTTCAGCTTTAGACGCTCCTCTGGTTGGGCGCTATGCTGGTTCAGCTTTAGACGCTCCTCTGGTTGGGCTTAATGTTGGTTTGGCTTTAGGCGCTCCTTTGGTTGGGCGCAATGATGGTTCGACTTTAGGCACTCCTCTGATTGAGTGCTATGCTAGTTTGAGGCCCTCCTTTGATTGAGTGCTATGCTGGTTCGGCTCAGGTGAACTCTATGACATTCTTTGTCTGCCTTTATCTTTAATATATCAGGCAGATATATTTTGAGCCGCAAATATTTCTGCCAAATCCTTTAGTCTTGAGCTCTAATCTTCTTTTCTGCAAGCTCTTTGCTTCTTATTTTGCTTTCTTGATTTAGGTAGCTCTATCTCTGTTCCTTGGTGATTCTTTTGAGTTGTTTGGCTCTGTATCCTTCTTGATTGTTGCTTTTATCCAATGCTTAAAAAATAGTAGGTTCAATACTCTCCTTCTTTTGTCTTCACAAGAGATTGTATTCGGCTTCTGTGCAGAATACGTATCTAGGAAGCTTATAATGTTTCCTTTATCTTTGTGCTTGTAGCTCTTCGTGTAGAAACTCTCCTTCTCTTCTTACCAAGGTTCCACGAGCCCGGGGGACGGGTTTCGGGGACGGTAGGGGACGGCTGGGGGATGGCTGGGGGGATGGCTGGTATAATACTATGAATTTTTTTAGAAATTTAGAATAATCTACAAATTCTACACACAACAAAAATGAAAAATACTAAAAACTTAAAAAGTATGCATGTTAAAACTTAAAAACATATTTCAATCTGAAATGAACTCAGCTATTAGCCTATTACTAAGTGCAACCATTTCAACAAATGTAACTTGAAGGTTCAGCCAAGGATATCAAGTGCAATCTCTAACAGTTAAGACTGTTTTTTGTTTTTCAGCCATCAATGGTCAATCAAGACAGTCATCAGTTTACAACTTTACAACCCTTAATATAAATAATAAATTATAAAAGCAAGACAACTTCACTGTTTAGTCTCTACTCTCTAGCAATTCTGCATTGCTGTCCAATCACTAAGTAATATTTAAAATTTTAAAATACAAAGAGAACAAAAATTGAAAAATACAACCAAATAGTGAAATCATCAAATACTCATAGTCTCAATGCTCATTTACAAATTACAACAAAAAGAGTTTACATCATAAAATTAAATAGTAAATACTCTCATTCCTCTGGAACTTCTGTTGGGCCATCACTATTAGAATCTGTATCTGATGAGCTGCCCTCATCATCTGACTGAAGAGCCTCCAATGGAATTCCAACCAACCCCCCTTGATCCTCATCCTCATCTATCTGTCCTGGATCCTCTGGATCAACATCCCATCGTGTAGCTGGAGATTGCTTGTATTCTGGCCTAACTCTCTCACGAAGGCGAAGAGAGCTATGCATTGCAACTAGCTTCTCCGCTCTGCGAGAGGTAAGCCTGTTCCTCCTCACATTGTGGATGAAGTTGTATGTGGACCAATTCCTCTCAGCAACAGAGGAACTAGCAACCTGTGAAAGAACCCTAATTGCAAAATGTTGCAAGTTAGGTGCATCATCCCCATATAGTGTCCACCATCCAATGGGATCTTTTTGGGCAATGGTAGCCCTATCCTCTTTACACTCTGGTTGGCCAAAGCAAGCGCCCCTAAGATTCACAAACTGGAGAAACTCATCTCTAAGTATTGAGCCCTCCTCCTTCGTATATAACTTTTTAAGGGCATTCAAAAACCCTTGTCTCACCTCTGGATCACGATGGGGAGCCACTCTCCCAGGCCTAGGCACATACCACTTTGGGTTTACTGCATATGCTGCCATATGAAGGGGGTGTTCATCCTATCCCACCTCCTCTGTATGATAGGTCTAATGCTGACCTCATAGAATAACAATGATGGATCTCTAGCACCAATGATTTTTTTGATCTCCCCAAGCATGTTGTCAAAAGTCTCATAGATCTCTCCTAGACTAGGAGAATCTGTATCAGCATATCTAATGACTGCAACAATTGGGGCAATGAAAGACACAATGTACCTACAAGAAATTGAAAAAATAATTAAAAAAACTTAAACTATATGAGCAATCCAATTTGAAACTAAAAATGAACAATCATAAATCATAAACTAATTTGAAAATTTCTTACTTGGCTTGAGTCCACCAACTATCATCCAATACTTTGTCTCTTATTTTCAATCCCTCCTCTGTCTTTGATTTCAACCACCTCTTCCACTCTGTGCATACTACCATGGACTGTAAAGCATCCTGCACCTCAATCATCCTCTCCAATAAAATGTAGAAGGTGGCGTATCTGGTTTCTGTTGGTTTGATGAATGCCTTCTTTGAGAAGGACCGAAAGAGGGCTAAGGAAGTATGATGGTTGCAAACGAACATTTGCAAGTCTCTAGCTTCTGCAATCATAGCCCTCACCCAATCTATCTTCCCAATGTCCTTCAATGCATGAACACAACACGGGGTCCAAAAAATATGTCTATATTTTTGTTCTATCATTTTCCCCGCACGTTGGCAAACAGGGGCTGCATCTGTAATCACCTGTAGTGCACAACAAAAATATTTAGAATAGTTTACACAACAAAAATAGTTTCATTTACACAACCATATAGATTCTGATTTTCATAAGAAAAATGAAAATTGTCAAATTGATTACTTGTACAACATTGGAGGGTCCAACCTCCTCAATAGCCTCCTTCAACAGGAGGTACCTCAACATCTTTTTCTCGTGCAATCAATGGCTTGAAGAAAATAAGGACCTGCTGAACATGTGACAATAATATTGATGAGTGGACGTTGACAAATGTCAATCCACCCATCCATGACGATGGAACATCCACTCGTCAACCATGTGTCCCTCATCTCCTCCATAACCAAACTACATTTGGAATACTGCTTGTCCAAGAGAGAGGTACGAAGCTTAGTTTCTCCAAGCGGTGCATATGAAGTCCCTGCCTTGGCTATTTTTCTTACTGCGTCCTTAAAATAGGGGGAACGTGTAATATGAAAAGGAAGCCCATGTGCAAAAAATAATTTTGATGTAGCCTCATCCGCTTCCTCTCTTGCTTGCACATTAAACATGTCACTTACATTTCCTTTGGCATTTTTCCTTGAGGGCAGCGGTGGCATATTGATATTAGAGGTTTGGGTTGATGCTTCTGGTTGTTTTGAGGAGCCTCCACAGTCACTTCTGGCTCTAGATGATTGGCCAACTTTAGGCAAAGGTGTGTCTAAACTAGGTAAACCTCTGAGTCTGGCATGTTGCACAAGCTTATTGGTTTCATTCACTTGTAGCCTATTCATTTTTTTGCATCCCCTAACCCCTGTTCCTGCTTTATCAATTAGATGTGATTCAACCCTTGTATAGTTGCCTTTAAACTCAGTTTTACAAAAGTTACACAGCCATCTTCTTGAGCCCCCTGAATTTTTTTTGCCTTGGTCAAGGTTGGTTACAAACTGCAGCAGAGGTTTTTTCATATTAAAAGGACCCTTGGCAAATTCTTGTAACAATGGTGATGGGCAGCCAAAACTAGAATTAGACTTAGTGCTGTCCCCTTTGGAAGTTTGAGGTTGAGGTTGGACAATAGAGGCAACATCCTTAGAATTTTGAGTAATTTCATTTTCATTTTCATTGTCACTTGGGTTTCCAATCTCCATATGAATGTCAAAATTTAAAGAGTCTGATTCAAAGCCCTCACTACTGCTCATGTTGAATTTTGAAATAAAAATATGCAAATTTCAAAATAGACTGAGATGAGGTAATAAAAATTGGAAAACAAACTTGGATCTGCCTGCTATTGCTATCCCTTTTGTTGCTGCCTGCTGTTGCTATCCCTTTTGTTGCTGCCTGCTGTTGCTCCCTGCTGCCTGCTGTTGCTATCCCTCTTCACTGCTGCCTGCTATTGTTCCCTGCTGCCTGTTGTTGCTATCCCTCTTCACTGCTGCTCTTCTTTTTCACTGCTGTTGCTATCCCTCTTCACTGCTGCTCTTCTTTTTCACTGCTGTTGCTATCCCTCTTCACTGCTGCTCTTCTTCTTTTTCACTGCTGCTCTTCTTCTTTTTCACTTTTGCTTGTGTGTGCACTGTTGTTTTTTTTCTTTCTTATAGATTAGTTTCTTTTTACTTTTACTTTTAGGGTTTGGGTCTTTCTAGATTGGGGGTGGAGACTTCCATGGGTCCCACCCCCACACCTTTTTTTTTAAAAGTTGGGCATGAGACGCCCAACCGTGGGGGACGGTTGGGCATCTCTAGGGATGCCCTAGGGACTGTTGGGCATCCCCAAGGACGCCCTAGGGACTGCTGGGTGTTCCCGGGGATGCCTAGCCATCCCTAGGGACTGCCCGAGCGTCCCCTAGGACAGGGGGACGGGTCTGGCCGTCCCCGGGGACATCTCGAGGACGATCACCTAGGACGGTTCCCCTGTCATCCCCCAAAAGGGAGATGGGGGGAAACGTCCCCCATGCCGTCTCCCCGTATCGGGGACGCAGGGGACGGGGGGACGCGTTTCCCAGGGGGACGTGTCTTCGTGGAACCCAACTTCTGACATAGACAAAAAACTAGCCTCTCTTTCTTCCTTCTGTAGTTGGCCGTGTAGAGTTTCTTCTCAATATGAGCCTTTTTCTTGTATCATGGGCCTTTCTCTAATGGCCTTTGATTCAACTTTATACATACCTCTTTTCTTATCCTATAAGGGCCTTCCTTTCCTTAATATAATGGCCTCTTTTCTTCTTATAAGGGCCTTTCTTACTCGGACCTCTTTTCTTAAAAGGTATCTTCCTTTAAATATTGACCTCTTGGGCCTATGTCTTCTATATTGGCTTCTTGAACCAATGTCAAGGTCAATATGACCTGAATCTTCTTAATACCTTGCAACTCTTATCAAACCAATGCTTGAATCTTGACTTTTTGCTTCTGTTTTGCTCTTAGGAAGCTTTGAATGCTTCTCAATCTGCTGCAATCTTTGCTATCACTGTTCTCTGCTCACTAGAAGCTAAAATTCTTCTCTATCCTTTGTAGGAAGCTTCTCACGCTTTTGTAGCTCTATATGTCTTTAGGTCGCACCTAAGAACTCCAATAATGTCAAGGTGACTCAGATTTTCGTGATGCTTCAACCAAATTTGAGATGACTTGATTGTACTGAATCCTTCAACTTTCTTCTGTGTTGATAGAAATCAGTGTCAAGAATTATTTGTCCTTGAAATTTTTCTTATGTCAAGGGTTGGCTATTTCCTTGTAATGATCAACTATCTTAAAGTTGATTTGCCCCAATAGTTGAGTCCTTGTCTTCACTGGTTATAACTATGGAAAGACCCTATAGATGAGTCCTAGTCTTCACTAGTTATTCTGCAACCATGGAAAGACTCTATAGCTAAGTCCTAGTCTTCACTAGTTGTTTCTGCAATTGCGGAAAGACTCTAGCCTCTACTTACTCCGACCCTATTGTAGGGTCAGAGTAAGTAGAGGCTAGAGTCTTTCCGCAATTGCAGAAACAACTAGTGAAGACTAACAAGCATGCCAACTAATCTTGCCACGTCACCCTCATGCTAGCTTTTCTTGCCACGTCACCCTCGTAACGCGCGCCCGGTACAGTCAACTAGGTCGCCACGTCAGCCTCGGGATTTGAGCCTGCCAGGTCATCTTCCTCGTTGCTCTGCCACATCAGCTCCACGTCAGCCGTCTTAGGTTTCGCATTGACCGCCAGGTGAGCCGCCACTTGTCTGCAACGTCAGTAGTCTCTCGCCTTGATCCGCATGCCGTTCGCTAGCTCTGTGCCACGTGTCCCTTTAGATGCCCTCAAAAGTCGATGACATCATCCTCCTCGAGATCCGAGCCGAGCGCCAGCCTTGTCAGATCCTCGGGGTGCGTGCAGAATTTGTGGTTGAGGTCCTCCGCCAGAGTCTGTTCGTGAGTTTTCGTGCCTTCACAGGAGGTCGCCGAAAAGTGGGGACCGCGTGGGACGCCCTGCTGAGATCGGGCGAAGATGTGTGAGTCGTGTCCGCCTAGGAGGGTGCGAGTCATGTTCGCCTAGGAGAGTGTAGCCGCGGAATACGCGCCCTGCGGGCTGTCAGTCCCACCCTACAGGCGCCTTGCAGGCTGTCAGGGACAGAATCTCACGGTAGGTAGTAAGAAAAAATGCATAATTAGAAATTGCCATTCAATCAGAATAACTCATGAGATTTTGAGCTTGCATGGACATTTCAAAATTCCACACCGCCTTGGAAAATTCCACGCCAAATCACACCGCAACCTTGGGAAGCGTGCCAAAGTGCCGAAGAAGGGGAGGAACCCGTGGTATTTATTCCTCAACCTAGTTTGTGGAGAATTGCTTGCCCTGTTCAGGTCTTGTCCCCTGAATGGTGGAACTTGGTCAGCTTCCTGTAGTTTAGGCCTTGTCCACCTATGGTGGAACCTGAACCTAATCTCTTC
Source organism: Wollemia nobilis (assembly GCA_028583015.1). Classification (NCBI taxonomy): domain Eukaryota; kingdom Viridiplantae; phylum Streptophyta; class Pinopsida; order Araucariales; family Araucariaceae; genus Wollemia; species Wollemia nobilis. The sequence continues at coordinate 8,641,319 of JAQPPZ010017033.1, forward strand.
GAGCGGAGCAAGGCCTAGATGCCTGCTCTGATACCAATGTTAGAATCGCAGCACAAATTAATTAAACCATAAGCATTAACCATATATTCAATAATCAAGTGCTTAAATAGCACTTAGGAAGCTAACAATAGGACTTAGGAATATTAGAAAAATAATATCCCCTAATGTAGCTAACAAACACGCGTAAAGGTTGCCTCCCCCATGAAGGTAGCTAACCACTAACCTAGTTACATAGTCAAAATGACTACAATGACTAACCCTAGGTAACTAGTAAAAGGTAAATACTAGTGGTAAAAAGTAACAAGCTACTTTTTACCATGCGGTAAATTAAATCTACCTAGGTGAATCTTACAAATTACCAAATGAGGTAATAATCATAGTTACTAACATAGTAACTCTAATGAGTCCAGGTCTATCTCCCTTTAAAATAGACAGATTCTAAATCAATTTGATCAAATTAGACAAAATCGATTTTATATGCAGCTAAGTATTTTCACCTTGTGCAAGAAACTACTTGCAGTAGCTCTGATACCACTAATGGCTTTTGAAGCCTTAATATTAATGTAAACTCATAGGATAAAATTCCACAGGATCAAAATATAAGATAGCCGTATTATAGTAAGATCAAGATAATGATGTGTTGTCAGTTCTGCAACATGATGTATATTTAGCTTTCCAGTAATTTCTGCTCCTCAGAAACTCTGTTCTCCTTATTTGAATGCATTTTTCTCTCTCCTGAGTTTTGTTGTCAAACTCTTTCTACAACACCTGAAGCAGTGTGCAGTTGTTTTTGTCTACTGACCATGCAGGAAAATTGTCTTTCGAAGGTGCAATTTGCCCCCAAGGAAAAGGAAGAGTGCAACCCAGTTTTGGGGCAAAATGGATAAGCCCTGTTCAAGGGACGCATTACCAGCAGAGTGCAACGCTTGTCAATCAGTCAAAAGCGCAGTGCCCAACTTCGGTGTGAAAAAATTGACTAAGTACGGGTTGGACTACGACGCATCGTCTGGAGTGCGCAACACTAAGGCACATTGTCTAGAGTGCGCAGGACTGTGGCGCACCCTCTGGAGTGTGCAAGACTAAGGTGCACCGTTTGGAGTGCGCAGGACTGTGGCGCACCCTCTAGAGTGCGCAAGACTAAGGCACACCGTTTGGAGTGCGCAGGACTGTGGCGCACCCTCTGGAGTGCGCAAGACTAAGGCACATTGTTTGGAGTGCGCAGGACTGTGGCGCACCCTCTGGAGTGCACAAGACTAAGGCGCACCGTCTGGAGTGCGCAAGACTAAGGCACATCGTTTGGAGTGTGCAGGACTGTGGCGCACCCTCTGGAGTGCACAAGACTAAGGCGCACTATCCCAAGTGCGCCTTGCCTGTTGACTTTTCAGCAGAGGCGCGTCTCCCAACACCCGGACTGTTGTGCACCTTTTCTCCTGTGCAGGGTCTTGCGCTCCTTTTTGTTGCGCCAGGCAGCTGCGCAATAGGTTATCTACGCTTCACCTCCGGACCTATCAACTCTGGCGTTGGCCTTTCTCAGCTATGCTCCACATCAGCAAAGTTAAGGTGCATCCTTATTCGTTCGAGCGCATCCATTCTGAGAAGCTTCCAAACTGGACGTTCCGGAATTTCAAGTCTATCCTTCAGTGGAAGCGGTCCCTGCGAGTGAGGAGGCAGCGCCAACAAGCCAAGCCTGTTAGGGCATTGAAGGAGCCCAACTGCATTTTCAAGGAGTCATCAGTCCCGACCATGCCTGATTAATGTTTCATGACTGTACTCTCTTGTAACTCTTATCTTGGCTGCCATCGTCATGTTTTGTAGGTGTGCATTTAATATTTCAAGTGGCAGAATTTGCTATATAAGCCTGCTCTTTTATTTGTAAAAGTATGGATGTTTGCTAGAAGCTTGATGTAATCCAAATTCTGCTATCAATACAGCTGATGTCTGGCTCTAACTCTGAGCTTCTATTTTATGTGTATGTCTTCTATTGCTTATCTTCTATTAAGTTCTCTGGTTTGTCTGTAGGCTTGAATTCTAATATCTGGATTTAGCTTTTGATAAAATGAGAACCTCGGGAGCAGCCCTGGAGATTATGCATGTTAGATGTTTAGTTTTAATTTTTGTTAGTTGTCTGTATTTGAGGGCTATTTGGTTCGGTTTGTAGTAGAGTTATCATGCAGTTAGTCTATTACCTCTGTTCTATCTGGCCTGTGGCCATATTTCCCATCCCTTTCAGTCATTTCCCATTCCTTTCCTGTTCCTTTATCTCAAATCCCCCCTAGTTAGAATAGCAAGGGAACCAGCCCATCTCTGGAGATTGGCACAAGAGGCATTTCTTCCTCTCGCCCTTTCAATGTTGGCCGGGTCTAAGGCGCACTAATAAACAAACCCTTACCTAAGGCAAATATCTGACCAACATGATGTAAATAGAATAATATGAGCAAACTAATATGTATATCAAGGCTTATAAGATATCAACTAGTATTTATTAATATACAAAAATATGAATGGAAATAGCCTAAATCATACATGTACAAAGCATTTAGCACAACTTACAATATTAGTTGCTCAAAATTTATTGATTCTTTATTACTCCACTTTCTCTTACAAATGTATCATATAAACTCTATTACAATAATGATAGATACACTTGCTATCTTCACTATACTCACTATGCTTGCTATGTTCGCTATCTATATATATGTATATCTATAATGACCCTCTATGGAGCAATATATAGCCATAGTAGAATGACTCTTTGTATACTTGACTATTCCTTTCCTTATGCCAAGTCTCATGACTCTTGGCTTCTCTACTTGACACTTGCATACACATGACTCTATCTTGTATGCACACCTAGACATGACTCTTCACTTAGCACTCTCTAATCTAAAGACACTTGTGCACACTCACATATAAGACACTTGTGCACATATACTCACATTACACTTGCACACTTACTCACATAACACTTGTGCATTTCCTTCATATACACACTTACATAACACTTGTGCATTTCTTGCACATTATTACATTACATGAAATATTATTCACACTCTAATCTAAGACTTGACCCTAATCTAATATTTTCAGATGTACTATGAAGGTACGATGGAGATACATTAGCATGTACCAAATAATGTAATATTCTCCAACACCTCTTACATAGGCAAATTTGACTCTTTTTTTAACTTGGAACATAAGGCGGATGTAAAGGAAATGCAAGAAAAATCCCAAATTTTAGAGTTTGCATTGAAAAAAGAGCACAAAAGTCAATAAGCTGTCAGACACATTTGCAAGAGCTTCACAACACAGAAATTGTTCATAAATCTCATCCTTTAAACTGCATTATTTCTACCTTCCTCTACATTATTTTCAATACCCTCTAGTTTTAAAAGTTACATTTCTAAGTTTCTTTTTAAGGTCTGCTCTGTCTGATACTAAGAATGCATATATATATATATATTTCCTTTTTGCACTATCGATTTTTTAAAAATAGGCAACATATATTTCTCTAATTTTAACAAAGATGATTTTATTTTATTAATTTTTCAAGTCAACTTGTATTTTAATTTTGTTAAGAAACATAATAGAATAGAACTTTTTAATGTCCACCTAGAGAGATGATTTTATTTATTTTTTCTAGTCAACTTGTGTTTTTATTTTCTTAAGAAACATAAGAGAAGTTTTAATGTCCACCTGGCCAAATAGGCTATAGGATTACATAAAGTTATCGTTTTACTAATAGGCATATGTTTTCTCACTTCTCCTTTAGAAAATAAATAAGGTCTCTTTCTTTTTGAAGTGTTGACATTGATATTTTGCTGTTGATTCTGACAATAAATTCTATTACTTGCTTTATTCTTGGCTTCTCAAAGAGTTCATGCATAGAGTTCACTGTTAGAGTATCAGCATAACTAACTTGTATATCATCATAAACCTCACATTTCAAGATGAAATGATTCTCCGTTTCTACTGCCCCTAATGCACAGAATATGCAAATCCTCTCCTTCCATTCATTTTTGGTTTTTTCTTTCTGCGTGTCTAACATTTGAGTTGATGTGAGATAATCATCAATTGGGCCATAAGTTGTATGAACCTATGGAGATTTGAGATGGAAACTTTCTTAAGCTGATTTAAAAAACTCAAAGACCTGAAATCTGAATTTTGGATGGAATCATACAATCCTTGCACAGAATTTTTCTTATAGATGCTAAAAATAAACATACAATAAAGGATCAAAATAACCTCCTATTAGATAAAGCAAAAGAAATATGTTATGCTTACAACCAAAAACCCAAGCTCGCAGGTGACCCTCTTCTGATTTGAGAAGACAACCAATCTTCTCCCTTCCTCTACGTGAATATCAATTTTCTGTTTTGCAAAAAAAAAAAAACCCTTATTCATGAAGTATTTCATACTTGTATGAGGGAATGCTTTATTCTATTCTTGTTTCATTCTCCCAACTGTACTTGCTCTCATTTAAAATCTCAAGGTCAAAGGAAAAAGGGGAAAATTTTTTTTCTGTTTTAAATTTTTTTCTGAACTCAAAATGGGAAGGCATGAGATTTGACATTCAAAAAGTGTGACACAAAAACCATGAGGCAAACTATACAACAGGTTAAATTTTTCTTCAAATAATTAAACTTTGACATATGACAAAAGCTTGAGAAAATATTCATTTAATTGGAAGGAAAGGGAAACCTGATGAAGAATTTATAAAAACTCTACCTCAATTTTGACAATGGGGTGAAGACTAAAATCAAGGGATTCCAACATCAAAAACAGTATTAAACACCACCACTAGAGTCAATTTGTAGAATTGACAAATGGATTGATGGGAGATTTAAAATTCTAAGATGAAAATGTGCATTTGAGGGAGACAAATCTTACACAGATGGGTAAAACAAATGCAGTTACAACAGGTAAAATTATGTTAAATCTTGTTTCAGAAAGTTTTTAACAGTGCCATTAATTATGAGGTGAGGGGTAAGGTGGAGTAATTATGATATGTCAAATGATGTGACCAGGCAACGAAGTGGGTGACATGACTGAATGGTAACCAAAATGCAATGTGGCATGAATCAATTTTTGGCACATACATGATGGTCTTAAAATACATTGTCTTTTTATTTATTTATTATTTATATGGAATTGAAATAGGCTCACATGTATCACATCATGACCGCATAATGGTATTAAAACTGCTTGGCTATTATGCATGTATTGGTTGGAAAGATTTAAACTTGGGTTTCCTCCTTGAAAGTCGAGGAATTTAACCGGTTGAGCTAATGCCATTTGATTAATACATCAAGCCTTTTACTACTGTGAAATTGAGAACTACAAAAATTTTGACCAGTGAAACAAGTATTTGAAATCTCATTTGGCTCAGAGGTTCTGCTTCTCTGCTTCCATAGAGTGGGCGAGATGTAGTTGATTCACAATCTTCGCCTATGTAGGAAACAACACTTTGGACTCTAACATTATAAGGATTATAAGAAACAAATATTTTAGGAAGGGAGCCTTGTGAATACATAGAGGGGAACTTAGGAAAAATTTAATCCCTTTTGTGGACTGTGAAGAGTTGAGGAGCAGAGGAAGGGAAAGTGATTAGTTAACTGTTTGCATGGTTCCTTTTGTAAGTAATGATTCCGCAGAGTAGCGTTAGTCATTTTAAACAAGTTTTTCAAATTTTGAAACTTAAACCATCCACTCCAAAAGAAACTTAGTCCTATTCCGTGAAATGAAATGAAATATTATTATTAATGTCCGCGGTGGGCCAAAAAAGGACCCAAGGGACTATAAGAAGGACAATAATGACTGCCAGCTAGCAGGCTAAAAAGCCCAACAAAGAAAATAAACTAAGATAAATACAAGACGTAACCCGACAATCGGGCCAAAGAGAAAGGGAAAAGAGAAGGGAGAGAAGAGGGGGAGGGCTGCAGTCCAAAAGAGTGGAGTGCATGCCAAGAAGAACGGAGAGAGAGAGGGAGGGGGGAGGGAGCAGCCTAGGAGGGGCAAGCTCCAAGAACCCTCAGAAACTAATCTCTCGTAATAGTTGAGGCCGAAGTATCAGAGCTAAAGAAGTCTATGATATGTCTCTGTCTATCGCTAGTTCGGGACCCTCTAAGCCAAATGAGAATTTTGATTTTAAATAACTAAAATAGAAAAGTTTAAAATTTTTACAATCAAGGGCTTATGTTAATAGAACTCGGTGGATATAATTTCCCCATTAAATATTATAGGCCAAAAGGATTTGGTAATTAACTTGTTAATAGGGAAACCATTCTTAGAACAACACAGTCTTGTTACTATATCTGCCTACTTTGACACTTCATCATGGGCAATCACCAGTGCAATTCCATAGGATACCATCTACTATTAAAATGGTCAACCTACCAAAGAATGGAAAGTAGTTAGAAAAGTTGATTTTGAAGAAATAGCAAGGTTTGAGGTGTAGTACAAGGCCAAGGAACTAAAGCTCTTCAAATGAAGATTCTCTTGAAGAAAAGCATGGACTCTTTCTACCGTATATAATACAAGAATTTAGACAATCGTAAGTCTTTTATTTTGAAGGATTGCTACAGATAACTTCCAACTACATTTTGGAAGATAAAGAGAGATGAAGCTGAGATCATGATTGATTTAGAAATATCTAATGGTCGAATTTCATTTATTAATGTTATCATTGTTCCTCCCAATGATGAAGAAGACATTAAAAAAAAAAATTAATGTCTTATAAAAACAAAGGCATGATCAGAGAAACTTCTCCTTTTTCTGCATTTGCCTTCATGGTGAACAAGCATTCTGAACAAAAAAGGGGAAGAAAGAAAATGGTGACTAACCATAATGGTCTAAATGAGACCATTGTACCATTCAACTATCCCATTCCAAAAAAGGATAAAATTTTCATAGGAATTTCTATAGTAAAAATTTTCTCAAAATTTGACTGCAAGTCTGGATTTCGGCAAGTACCAATAAAAGAAGAAGATACATATAAGACTGCAATCTCTTCCCCTTGAGGCCAATTTGAATGGTACATTTTGTCTTTCAGTCTAAGGAATGCACAACCTTTCAGAAAAAAAAACAGTTGAATTATACAAGAAATGGAATTTCTTGGGTTGGTTATCCAAGAAGCAAAGACTAAGCTATAGAAGCATATTCTAGAAAACTTCTTGACCTTTCTATACGAATTAAAGGACATGAAACTATTCCTTCCAAAAATTCTGGTATACTTTGAATCACGATCTCTAACTATGTTTCTTGGTAATCCATGCGGTTTGTGGATGTTCTCCATAAAACTTATCTGCTAGCTGATGTCCCTTGATTGAAAATCAATGGCAATGAAATAAGAGTATTTGGTTAATTTATCAAGTAAAACATATATACATTCCTTACCATTGACTTTTGGTAAGCTGATAATGAAATCCATACTAATGAATTTCCATTTATCACTTGCCAATAGGAAGAAGCTGAAGTAGTGCTGGGTTACATACAGTTTCGTCCTTGTTCCATCGGCACCGTTCACATGGTGAAACAAATTGTCATATATCATCATTTAAACCTTTCCACTTGTATGCCTTTTTGACACTTAACATAGGTTTTGAAGAATCATACATGTTCTACTGATGGTAAAGAATGATTTTCACTGTTCAGCCATAACTTTATATTTGAATTTTGACTTATAGTTAAGGACCACTTTGTTATCATGGTAAATAAACCCATTTTTAAAATTAACTGGTTATCCTTGTTGTGGGCTGCTTGTGGATCTGCTAATAATGCTGCCAAGTTATTGTTCTTTTCATCCTAATATTTGACTATCTAAACTCCCTACACAATTGAGGAACAGGGTGTGTGAAGATGCTAGAAAGATTAGAAATCCATAAACACTTAATAATCTGTTCTGACATTTTGATTCATGGCAAGCATGGTGGAATTAATTACTGTACGTACTGAAAGTATACAAATTTCGGAAACAAATTGGGACTAGGAAAAGGAGAAAAAACATTTGTAGTAAATATTTTTTGTTTGTTTGTTTCTTTATTGATCTTCTTTAAAGCTCTTTGCATTTTTCTTATGTTCAGTTAGTGTCATGGTTACAAGGAAGGGGAAGACGCTAGAACAATAAGAAAATAAAATTTATGGAGAATTATGGCTGGGACATGTTATTTAAGGATTTCAGGAACATTCATTATTTTTTTTTTTGAAATTGCTTATATGGGATTTAAATGGCCCCACCCGTATTACATCATGACCACACAGTGGTATTACAACAGTTTCTCAATTATGCTTGTATCGCTTGCCAAGATTCAATATAACCAGTTGAGCTAATGGCATTTGATAACATTCATTAATATTTTACTAAATATATGAAGAAAATGGAGAGCAACTGAGCATAAGGTCGGAAGGATTGTATTAATTTTTTTCATGAGAGATTACAGATATATAGGAGGGATAAAGTCACTATTCCACCTAAGAACTGTGATGTAGTTGCATGTAATACATGCAACTAACTCACCTAAGATCTAAAAGGTGGTTACATTTAATAATTTCTAAGTCACTTTAACTTAACATGATTAAACAATATTTTTAACACCCCTTCATAATGTTTAATTCGTTTTCTCACAAAAAGAAGCTGCCTGAACCTCTCAAACTTCTCACCACTCAAAGCCTTAGTGAGAATATCAGCAATTTGATCTTCAGTAGGACAGTAGATCAACTCAACTGTCTTTGACTGCACTTGCTCTCGAATGAAATGATGGTGAATTTCCACATGCTTTGTCCTAGCGTGGAACACTGGATTCTTTGTAAGTTGAATAGCACCTTGATTGTCACAAAACAGCTGTGTAGGATCATCATGCTGAAGACCAAGATAACTGAGTAACCTTCTTAACCAAATAGCCTCACAAGAGGCTGCAACAGCAGCTTTATACTCAGCCTCGGTAGAAGATAAAGAAACTGTACTCTGTTTCTTGCTACGCCAAGAAATTACACCAGAACCAAATGTGAAAACATATCCTGATGTAGACTTCCTGTCATCAATGTCGCCAGCCCAATCTGAATCAGTATAGCCCTTTAGTTTGAACTCATCACACTTGGAGAACAAGAGTCCAAATCTGATAGTGCCCTTGATATATCTCAGAATTCTCTTTGCAGCTTTCCAATGAGAAGTAGATGGAGCACTCATAAAACATGACACAACACCAACAGCATAACTGATATCAGGCCTAGTGGTAGTCAAGTAAATTAGACTTCCCACAAGCTGCCTGTATAAAGTAGCATCAACAATCTTATTATCTGTTTCCTTAGTCAACTTATAGCCAACTTCCATAGGAGTAGCCATAGACTTAGCATCCTCCATATGAAAACACTTCAGCAGACTATATGCATATTTAGATTGTGATACAAAGATGCTGTCCTCTTTCTGCCAAATCTCCATACCAAGATAATAATGAAGAAGGCCTAGATCAGACATCTCAAAGGTTTGAGAAAGGGACCTTTTGAGAGAGTCAATTTTACTAGTGTCACTACTAGTGATGATCAAGTCATCTACATATAGTATAGCAATGAGTATCTCACCATCCTCATGTTTGACATACAAACTATGATCAGATTCACATCTAGTGAATCCATATGAAATGAAGTATTCATCAATGCGTGAATACCATGCCCTTGATGCCTGTTTGAGCCCATATAGAGCTTTCTTCAGTTTGCAAACAAGATGCTCCTGCCCAACCTGCACAAAACCACTGGGCTGCTCCATGAAGACTTCCTCATCAAGAATGCCATGAAGAAAGGCACTCTCCACATCCATCTGGTGTAGCTCCCAACCAAACTGAGATGCAAGAGAGATCAGCATTCGGATAGAGGTCATCTTCACCATAGGTGCAAAAGTCTCCTCGAAATCTACACTTTTGACTTGAGCATAGTCTTTGGCCACAAGTCGTGCTTTGTATCTGTCAATAGAACCATCAGGCTTATACTTCACTTTGTAGACTCATCTGCAACCGATGGCCTTTTTGTCAGAAGGCAAATCAACAAGATATCAAGTGTCATTCTTAAGGATAGAGTCATACTCATCCTTCATGGCAGTTTGCCAATGAGCCACATCTTTGGCTTCTTTGAATGATTGGGGTTCATCTATGCTCAGAATATTGGACATCAAAGCATAATTGATTTCAGTATGCTTAGTCCTATTCCTTCTATCTTCATTTATATTCTCAACATGAGAATCTTTCAATGTTTGCAAGTACCATTTTGGTAACTTTTTCTCAGGAACAGAAGAGGAATTAGAGGGCATATTAGACATATCCTCACTTTCTTCACTCCTTTCTTTATCTTCACTCTTTTCTTCATCAGTAGTGTTTGAGTCAATTACATCTGAGACTCATCAAACAAGACATCCCTATTGATTATAATATTCTTCTTTGAAGGATTCCAGAGCCTATAAGCTTTGGATGACTCACTATACCCAACAAGTATGCATTTCTGACTTTTGGCGTCAAGCTTTTGACGTTTTTCATCAGGTATATGTGCATATGCAGTACATCCAAAAATTCGAAGATTTAATACTGAAGGTTTCCTACCAGTCCAAGCTTCTTCAGGAGTTACATTTTGAACAGCTCTAGTAGGACTTCTATTCAGCAGATACATAGCTGTTTTAACAGCTTCACCCCAAAAGCCATTAGAGACATTCCTAGCTTTGAGCATACAACAAGCCATCTCTACTATAGTGCAATTCTTTCTCTCGGACACACCATTCTATTGTGGAGTGTCGGATGTTGTCAACTGTCACTAAATGCCATGGATTTTACAAAAGGTGATGAGGTCTTTAAAAATATATTCGCCTCCGATTCCTTGAATTTTGCCAATGCATCAGATTTGTTTCTCAGAAGGAAAATCCAAATTCTCCTTGAGAAATCATGTATGAAAGTTATGAAGTACTCTGCACCTCCGAGTGAAGTGGTCTGAAATGGTCCACATAGATCAGAATGGACCGACTCCAATTTGTCCTTAGCCCGCCATGTGGACTGAACAAATTTATCCCTATGATGTTTCCCTAGTGCACAAGAATGACAAATTCTGTTACATTTCTTAACTAAGGGAAGATCGTGGACCATTTTTAACTTACTCAACAGCTGAAGACTGTGGTAGTTTAAATGTCCAAAACGATCATGCCATAACTCATGAGAAGAATCAGAAGCTACATAACCATGCTCATGAGTTCCAGAGAATTTATACAAGCCATTCTCTAGGATACCTTGAGCAATTACATCACTATTCTTCATGACTATACATTCAGTAGCATTGAACACCACATTCAGATTTTGTTTAGCCATTTGGCTTACACAGAGCAAGTTTGTCGTTAAAGAAGGTAAATACAACACATTAGAGATTTTAACTACCCCACAACCAGGTAGACCAGCAATAACAGTGCCTTGACCAATAGCCTTGTGTTTGCTGTTGTCTCCCAAAATGAGAGTCTGATCTGTGTCTTCAACAAGTTCATTAAACCAATCTTTACGGAAAGTAATATGTTTGGTTGCACCACAATCAATCACCCAAACATCACTTGCCTTATGAGATCCAGTGTTGATGGTGAATGAAAGGAACAATGGAAAAATGCAAAGCACCAAACCAAGCCACAAGGATCAAGGGGTTGAAGCAACACCACATTAACCAAAACAGAGAGACTGGAAAATAGAAACAAGATAATGGAAGCTAACACAAAAATTGCAATATCATATCATATATCAGAATTGATTGTGAGTACAATGGAGAAGCCTTGGTTAAATAGGCAAGGAAGATCCACCACAGCCGTAGGATCAACAAAGAGATAAGGATCCGTGGAGAAAAGATCTCAACCCTCCAAATGTAATCAATGAGCGTAACTCCCTAAGAATGTCAAATATCCCCAAAATATCTAAATGAGATAAAAAAACAAATATCCACACATAAAGTGGGTGGAGAAAAATAAACTAAACTAATATAAAAATAAAGTACCTAGCTGAGCATGAGCTAGAGTCTAGACAACAACTCTAACAATGAAGACCTTTGTGACATCATCATTGGAAGACGAAGCATTGGATTTCTTTTTATCTCCCCTTTTCTTCCAACAGCTCCTTTCCAAGGGACCCTTCTTCTTGCAGTAATTACAGACAATGTCCTTTTTGGGTTTAGTTTCATTAGTGCTGTGAGTGATAGGTTTAGAAGAACCTTAGTGTTTGTTCTTCTTATAGTGTGATGCAAAAGCCATACTACTTCTACCACCATAGCTACCAATACGCTGCTCCTCATGCAAGAGTAGCCCAGCCAATTCCTCAAAAGCAAGAGGTTGGGCTCGCACGGCAAAAGCACAAACTGGTTACAAATATGTGATAGCCTTCATGAAGGCTATTCAATGTGATACTCATTCCCTATCCTCAATTTTTTCATCTACCGCAACTAACTGATCCTTAATCTCTTTAAGTTTTTGCAAATGAGCAGATATAGAATTGGAATCAGTTATTTTACAAGAGTACATTTGATTTCTCAGATAAAAAACTCTAGTTTTCATTTTTCGTTTCATACAAGTCTTTCAGAGTCTTCCATGCATCCACTGAAGAGGTCTTTCCTTGAAGATGAGTGATCAAATTGTCAGCTATTGACAATCCAATGATTGCCAAGGCCTCTTGATCACGATCTTCTTAGTCAGCTACTTGATCAGCAGGTCCTGCAGGTTTGGCTTCTTTGCCTTCAACAATCTTCATTAACTTCTTCAAAAGTGAGAATATTACAAATTTTGAATTTCCAGATTACATAATTTTTGCCGTTTAACTTATGAGAATCTGGCAAAATATAACCAGATATATTCATGCTAGACATAATGGAAATCTAGGCCTTAGAGACTTTAAGAACAAAATTTAGACTAAAAATCACTGATAAAATGAGTTTTAATTTGCTAAAAGACTTATAATTGGTCTTTAGCAAATAAAAATCTTTACAATGGATTTAGCTTTAGCCTTAGAAACTGGAAAATTCTGAACAATAGCAGAAAATGAGCTTAAAAAGAGTTAAGCACCTTTAGTTTAATATATAAAGGTCATAAGACCATGAGGAAAATAAAAGAAAGTGCTAACATAAAACCATGGGCTAAAATAAATCAAAAATTTCCTAATGTCTAAAACACAGGAAAAATCACGGTTTTCACCAAACTATGCACAGGCGTGGCGCTGATTTGTCGAAATTGCTTAAAAATTGATTTTGTGACGAAAATGCATCGAACATAATTGTATGACCCAAATCGTGAGGGTATTAAAGATTTTTGCACTGAAAAATCAGATTTAGATCTTCAAAACACGTGCACTGTCGCTGTTTGCAGGAGTGCCGGAATGTTTACGCACAGATCTGCACCTTGGCACCTAGGTGCATGGGCTATCACTTTGCAAGGTCCTGCTTCAGAACGCTGATGTAGAGCCTGGTATGCGCAAGTGCTAAACCCAAACTGAGGGTCCTCACAAGCATGCAACTTTGTAGACAGATCTACTGGCAGTCAGAGAACACGCACCACACAATTTCCGGACAGGTAGAGGTCGGCTCCAGACTAGAATTTGGGTTAAAACTCGCCAAAGAGAAAAATCTTTGACAGAGGTCGGCTTCAAAAACGAATTCGTCTAGCATCTAGGATTGCCTCCAAACACAAAAATCACCCACAAAATCTACCTTCAGCCACTAAGCAAGTTGCTCTTCAAGAACAGATCTAGGAGACACCTGCTCTGATACCATGAAGAAAATGGAGAGCAACTGTGCATAAGGTCAAAAGGATTGTATTAATTTTCTTCATGAGAGATTACAGATATATAGGATGGAGAAAGTCACTATTCCACCTAAGATCTGTGATGTAGTTGCATGTAATAAATGCAACTAACTCACCGAAGATCTAAAAGGTGGTTCCATTTAATAAATGCTAAGTCACTTTGACTTAACATCATCAAACAGTATATTTAACAATATAAACTTTGAAAAATAAATACAGGTTTTAGTATAGGCAAAGTTTGTTTCCATGAATAACTCATAGTCAGGTTCACACATAAGAAGAATTGAGTATCAAATTGCACAAATACAAGATAAATGTGTGAGTCAAATCTAAAAATTTAGATATTGGAACAGAGAATAAGACAAAAGACAAGACAATGTTGGAAAAATTAACTGGATATTTAGTTGAATTGCATGAGTGCTTTTTATACTTGTAAATTGATGGTTGGTCCTCCTAATATATGTTAACAAAGCAGGAAATGAGAAATTAATTGGAAAATGGATTGATTCTGTAATGAAACAACTTATGAAGATAGCAAATCCACACTTTCGCAACAAATAAAAGACAAAATATCAGAAATTGCAAATCCAAGATGAATTCAACAAATCACTGTAACAGATCTAAGCCACATAGACAGGAAGAAGTCTCATAGGCCACTCAGAGTAGATAAAGTCTCATGCATAGTGAAGGCTATAAAGAGAGATTATTGGAATGATCATAACCACCACATATCTCTTCCTACATCTAGACTTGTAATATTAAAATATGGGCTGGAGCAAATCAAATAAAGATAGATGATGTGGCTATACATGGCTTTCCTCTTCAGAAAGCATTGTCCTCAAAGTTAGAATTTTGTAGGGAATGTTTGATGGTTCCCAAGTTGTGTCTTTTGCTAGAAGATCTTGCCATTTAATAAGCAACTCTTACAAGTGTTGCTTCCTCAAATTGGGCACTTGAGACTACAATATCGCTTTAGACTCCAACTCAATGTGTCTTTCATTTAATTCTGGGAGCTCCGTCTAGGATTGCACCTTTTGGCCCAGCACCTATTTAGGACAAGAAACATACCAAACAACGTGGATTTTGGATGTAGGAGGAAGCTTCAATTGGTATGCTCCATCCACAATCTGGTGCACCACCCTTCTACGGGCCATAAAATCTGGGTGCTAGCTTCTAGTTGGTCTGGGTTTTGAGAGAAATTTGCTTGTATGGCTCGAGTCTTAAGAACACCATATCTCCAACCTCAAAGTGTCACTTTAAGTGATGCAAATTTTGTTGCTTAATCCAATTTTGAGCTTGACAAAGATTGTCCTTGACCTTGACAACAAATCCTCTTTGTTGGAGGAAAGTTTTAATTTGGGCAACACGAGATGATCCAGTTAGATAATTTGTCAAAGATGGGGGCTTTTGACCATACAATGCCTCAAATGGGTTCATCTTAGTTGAAAGATGATGGGAAGTGTTGTAACACCATGACGCCAAATGAAGGCAATCCCACTAAGATTGTTTGTCCTAGACAAAGCATCTTAAACAAGTACCTAAACAATTATTCACAATTTCTGTGTTGCCCATCTATAAGAGGATGATAGGCAAAAATCTGTTAAGGTGGATACCATTGAGTGTGAGGAGCTCCTTCCAAAAATTACTTGTGAAGATGGGATCACTGTCTCACACAATAGCCGTTGGCATACCATGTAATTTTAAAATGTGGTTTAAGAATACCTTGGCCACTTTGTTTGCTAGAAATGGATGCTGCAAGGCAGCATACTTGGGAATGTGATCTGCCACCACAAAAAATACTGTTTTACCTTCAGATTTATGAAGCCCTTTAATGAAATACATAGACATATGCTCTCATTGTTATTCTATAATTGGGAGTGGTTGCAACATATCTGGGGCCTTGACCGTTTTACCCTCTCTTTGTTGGCACACTTTGCATTCTATGACAAATTATTTTATGCCAACTTTCATCCTTTCCAAGAAAAGGACTGCTTCACCAGTAATAAGTTTTGAGAAATCCAAAGTGACTTGCTAAAGGAGAAGTGTGCTTGTCCTTGACATTGGACAATTTGATCAAGAAAATTCTATCCTCCTTTTGCAAAATCTTGTCAGACCAAGAGAACGTTTGGTCATGTGATATCCTTGCTTCAAGAATTTTAATAAGGTGAGAAGCTTCAGCATCAAAATACCATCCGTCACGAATTTGAGAGATCCAAAGAGAAGGGGGAAAGAAATAGTATGAGCAATATTGAATTTTTTGTTGAACATGTATTCTGACTTATGGCCAAGGCTGACATTCTATGATGCAATCTTTTATAGGCTTGTGGGCAATCATTGTACAAATATATTTAATTTATTGTATTTATTATTTAAGGCCTATGGGTCACGATTAACCTTGTTATGTTTAAACCAACCTTATAATTTGTAATTAACCAAAATCCCAATTGCATAATCAAGTTAACGTAAGACAACATACCCACCACTCACTCCATTGTATTGGGGTGTTGTGATTCTTATCTACAGATAATATAGTGATTATTTATGGTGCCTACGGGAGCCCACTATATATATATTTATCTCTTTTTCTTCCTTTTTTATGTTTTCTGTATAAGATTTGGGTGTATGGATTACTTTTTTTTATTTTTGGAAATAGGTGTGAATTCCAAAGGTATGGAGTCTTAGCCTCCTACGTAGTCTCAACCTCCTATGGAGTTTGAACCTCCTTTATTGCAATCAAGTTCACCTCCTCAATTACAACCATGTTCATGGTGCCCTGTGCTTCCTGTCTAGGGATTTTGATTATTCTTTGACTTTTTGAACTCTCCACACATTATTGGTCAGTCTTGACACACAACATTGATGTTCATGTGTGAAGTGTCCCCAAAGATGCCATCTTCGACATTGCAAAATGGGTCTGCCCTAAGTATCACACTCGATTCAGCGTGTTCCAATAGCTTCGCAATTATCACGATTTGGATTGTTGGTGGTATCCCTTCTTGGAACAATCTCTTTACGTTGCAATTACTTGTAGTGATGATTTACGGACATTCTCCATGTCACACTCATTCTCAAAGTCATCTCTTTCATCTTTAGTCACTCTCTTCATTGGCTTCTTGACCCCAACATTTGGATGATGCCCTCAAATCACCTCCAAGTTACTCTTAATATTAGAATCATCACTCTCGCTACCAGAGTCACTCTCATTGTCGAAATCACTTTCATCTTCGGCATCATTCTCATCCTCATTAAGATGACCCCAACATTTTGATGACATCTTTCCAAGTTCATGGCCCACTCAAAGGCCTC
The DNA here is from genome assembly GCA_028583015.1 of Wollemia nobilis. NCBI lineage: Eukaryota > Viridiplantae > Streptophyta > Pinopsida > Araucariales > Araucariaceae > Wollemia > Wollemia nobilis. The sequence continues at coordinate 8,658,414 of JAQPPZ010017033.1, forward strand.
TTGATATGATGTTGGAGGGACCACTCTGATCTTCTTTCGATACATAGGAATAAGCCCCTCCACGAACCATCTCTTCTTCAAGGCTTCTAACAGATTCTCCTTCAAATGGGTAACAACCCATTCAATCTTTGGTTGTAGGACTGAATAGACTCTATCTCACCTTGCTTCATCCTATAGATTTCAGCAATGACCTCAATGTCATTGTGGAAGAATTTTAATTCTTTCACAAAGGCTTCTTCTAACTTCTCACAAGTCTTGTACTTGCCCTCTAATAGTCCCATGTACTAATCCATTGTGATTCCATGCAACATCGCAGGGACTTACTTTAATCCACTTCACTCATATGCCCCTTTGCCTTCCGCATGTATGGGAAATTTTCTATTGTCTGACTAGGTCCTTTGCTCCACCAACAAGAAACGTGGGACAATTTGTGTATTATGCCAAATTTGGTCATTATCGTAATTGGTGGGTTCAACATAAGAAATGGTTGTTCATGTGTCTCACTCGTCACACACATCATCAGACATATCATATTGCAATTGCTCGTGTTAGACTTCCATCCCATGCACCATGAAACATGCCAATATGCATTTGTTATGATGTCTGACTTCCATCCTGTAAACCATCGAGTACACCAACCTACAATTGCTCTAGTGTCAGACTCTTGGCATGTGCACTGTCAGAAATGCCATTTTTGATTTGCTTTGATGTTGGACTCTTGTTTGGCTCACCGTCAGAGACGCCAACTTGCAATTGCTTTGGTGCCAAACTCTCGTCATGTGTATTGTCTAACATATAACTTGTTGCAACCACTATAAACCTTTCTTGCAATCCCAAGTTTTCTTCTTGGTCAAAGTTGTTGTCAACTTCATCATGTCCAACTTCATCAATGCAAACATCCATGTTTGTATGTATGTCTTAGCTTGCATAACTTGTTCATTTATGCGCACATCTTCGCTTGTGCGAATTTTTTTGTCTACACACGTCTTTGTCTTCGTGCATGTTTTTGTGTACATTCTCGTCACGTAGTGCACATCCTCACTTGCACAAACTTTTTCATCGGTGCACACGTTTGCATGCACTTCCATGTCAACGCATATGTCTTCTCTTGCATGAACATCTTCGTCTATGCATGTCTTTGTCACTTGGCTCTTTGTTGACATCAACAAACAAGTTTGCATCACTTTTTGTTGCAAACTCCAATCTTCCCTCCTCTTGAGGGAGATTTCATCAATTGTCAATTGAACTATATCTATCCCATTGTTGTCGTTGTGTACCTTCTCAAGCGATATGCTCGTCACAACTCCATGTCACCAAATTTAACCCCACTTCAAATAGACAATGACGTTAGAATGTAGAAAAGGAATACAACACACTACAAAATTTCATTGCACAGAAATATGAAGAAAAGTACACAATAGGAATTACTTATAGATACGTATGGATACACTTAGTAGCACACTAGTGGTATTCCACGATTGAAGGAACATAGAGGAATAAATGACAGGAAAAATCAGCAATAAACAGCATTCACAATGTACAAGAAAAGAATATTCAGAACTGAAATGGAATGAAACTGCAATATATCATTTGCATTATGTATGGACAGCAATGTACATTCAATTACAGCAGCAATATGTTCATTCACAGTCACATGCAATTACATGCACAACACAGATATGCTCCCAGGCACACACAACTAGATGGCTGAATGAATGATATCTCATTATGTCTCTATTCAGAAATGTAAAGGGTCTACTTATACTTTTCCTCGGAAAGGGGAGGTAGTTGCCAACTTTTGCAACTTCCTCATACCTAACCCTAACTACCCCAACACTTCTAATTACAAGACATTCTAATTACATGAACATTGGAATTACATGTACATCCTGATTACATGAACATTGAAATTACATGTACATCTGAATTACATGAACATCAAATTACATATACGTTCTAATTACATGAACACTTGAATTACTCATACACTAATAATCAGCTTGTCAAACACTTAGCGTACAAACTACACAATAACATAAAATGACAAAACTGTATGCAGAATCAAAACATGTTTCACGTCCTTGGCTCCGTACAGGCTCTGTCAGACTTGAGGTGGCGCACGTTAGAACTGGATCCTACACACTTCACACACATGTATCTTGCACAACTCTTTGCAATACGTTACAACCCTCGACAAACAACTCTACCAACAAGCATCTCCTTGCCAAAACACACTTTGGCCAACATCTCTTCACCAAGGTAGATGCATACATATAGGTATTATGGGACTGGTAGGTGGTTGGCAACTGCCTAACCACCACCAAATTACCTGTGTAAATTAAAACATTATAAATAATCCGTAACATTTATTACATTATTAAAAGCACATACTGCCACATACATACACAACAACACTATTATGCAACAACACTCACATATGACAACCCCTATTTAAACAGATTATCAACGCATGCACATGCTTTTACACGTGCATCCGTTTGTAAACTCATACAAACGTATACTTGGGCAAATGTGTCAAATGATCTGCCCACACTTTCTACCCTACACAAACAAATTCTCCAAACATAATTGGAGAAACAACACTCAAATGGCAAATTAGATAAAAAATTAAAACCCCACATGTATTTTATGCACTCTACATGTATAAAAACTAAGGGTTGAAACAAAACAACCAATGAAAACTTTAAATTCCTTCTCAGCAGGGCAAAATGATCTTAGGGCAACTCATTTATAGAGGCATTTCCAAGTCAACCTCATTTTTGTATTAATGTGAAGTTCATCATACATGTTTATATTTATGTTAGATATTATTATTAGTAAAATTAATTACATCTATTTTTTAGAATTTTATGGCAAAATTAATATCTGATTTTTTTGATGAAATTGTTTCTTTTTTAATCATTAAATCCTTGTTGATTCAGAACCTGAACCAGTTAACTTAGCCTTAGAGCTATGTATTCTTTGATGATCCTGATAAGGTTGCATGTTTGTTGCCTCTCATTATGTTGCTGCAATAACCATAGCTTTAACCTCCACTTTCTTTCCTTTTTAGTCTTCAACCTTATATTCTTTTTCAAATTGATTTTTAAATTCTCTATTGGATTATTCCTTGTGCTTTTTTTCAGATTCTTCTATGTGCTCATTTCAAACTTTTCTTCATGCTTCTCATCGAATTTGTCTTTGTGTTCTATTTTAGACTCCCCCTCACGCTTTTCTTCATAATCATTTTGCATGCTTTTCTTGAGAATTATGATATTATAGCTTCTTGATCTTAATCGATTCCTCTTGATGCATCATACAAATTCATCTTCTTTTTCCTGTAACAAAGTTTCATGAATGTCATTTGCACATTACTTATAACAATTTGGGACATATGTAACCAAAGACATCTGAGAGCAATATTCAACATGTTCATAGTAGCGACATAAAAATCGTAATGCAAAATGTTTTTATCCATAGTAATTTAAAAAAAATTAGAACATTCTTATCTTAAACTTATATGTCCTTGAGTTTCCTTGCTTAAACATGAAACCTTTAAGCCAGGTCAATGTTGATGAATTTATACCCACTGCAAGACCTCCTTTTTGTGAATTCATTGATGAACTTGCAAAGTTTTCTGATTCAAAGGTGACATTCCTTCTCTTTCTGCTTTTTTTTTCTTTTAATTTGTCTATCTCCATTAAGAAGAGGTCTAACATTATTCTTCAATTTGCATTCTTTCCCTATTTTCTTTGGTAGACTTTTCACTCTCTTTTTAGCTTCATAAATTTCTGATGTGATTTCTTTATCCATTTATTTACAAATTTTAGTTTTGTTTCTTCCTGATCCATGTTTTATGACTGAGGTTATTCCACTAAGACTTAGCTTCTCTCTTGAAGTGACTTTATAGAAGATGATTCCACAAACTATTATCATAATTTTGAAATTTTAATATTAATTCTCCCTTAAGGTGACCTTCTAGAAGATGATTCCATAAAATATCATCATAATTTTGAAATCTATGTTTCACCATCGTCTACCATCACAATAATTTCCATACCCATAAATTGTAGGAAACACCATGAATTACCCTGCATTAAAATTCCAATAGAAACAAAGGTTTTATGAAATCTAGGGTTTCAATGAACTTGCATATAGTAATAATAATGGTCTTTCTTCCTACTAACAAATGGATGTAAAGCAACATGTAGGTAGGTACATTTCCTTCAATGTGCAAAAAGGGTGATTGATTTGCTTGTCTGAATTGGAAGATTTGAACATTTTCCTTTTGTCTGAAAAATGGTGCTTGCAAAAATGTCACTACAATAATTCCATCAACATGTTTTCATTGAGTTACAACTCGTTTGAGAGGTCCTCTTGCTATTGCAACCACTTTTTGGAACTGGAATATAAAATTTTGCATTTGTTGCAAGAATCACTTGAATTTGATGCTTCTGCTTAGAGACATGGTCAGCACAAGTTCAACCTTTTTTCTTTTGGTGGTGGGGGTTGTGGGGGGAAGGGGTAGAAGAAGAAGTCCACAAAAATATCGTTATTTGCAAAATCCTTTCCCATTTGCTGGTATCACTACTTCAATGCTACTAGCTGTGAAATTTAATAGCAAATGGTAGATATATGGTGGGTATCAATGTACCCAAATGATCAGTAATTGCACAAATACCCTGAAGTAGGGAAATGCCATAAAGTGCTTTTTTAAGAAAGGAATTAGTCGACAAGACTCTGAGTATAAGAGCCAAACTAATTACATGACTTCCAACTACAATAGCTCATATCCAAATACACAATCACATTGATCTTCTTGACCTTCCAAACATATCCACTAATTCAATATTTGGGGTGGAATAAAACCCTAAATTGACTCGTACGTATTGACTTATTCCACAAGTGGACCCATTTGCCCTAATATGACTACTGTGTGACACATGCAGGCTATCCATAATCCCATTATGCTTTATATATCATAACCCTAGGTTTGTAAGCTTCCACCCTTCTTACACTTGGGCCAAAGAATTTCCTTGTGTATCCTCTAGACATTTTAAAACTTGCTTTAAAGAGAAATGGTGGGGCCTCACTTGGCTCCCCAAACATATTTGCCATGGCAGATCACATAAGCAGAAACTAAAGAAGTTAAAATGTCAGCAGATCTTTTATTCACTAAACTCTTCACTATTAGCCGATTTGTCAGTGGGATCTCCTTAAATGAGATTTCTCTTTTGAAGAAGAGTTAGTCAGGGAAGGCTTTTCATTCAATTGCACATCTTGCTTTGCTTCTAACAACATAGTTACCAGTAATGAGAAATGAGACTCATGGTCAGCAGCAATGAGATGAGAAATGGAGTTGGGGGGATCTTGCACATCAGAAACAGATTTCAATGTGAATGATTATTTAACTTTTCTTATGTTTCAAATATTTATCAATCGCATGCATAAAAATGCTATTCATACAAGAATAAAAATATTTAAGAATATAAGATTATCAACTTGTCACGGTTTTGGACCCTGAGCCCTGAGATTATTTGAGAATTGCTAGTGGCTGTGCCTGTGATTCAAACATAGATTTAACTTCTCACATAGATATTATACAGTTTAGTGGATTTCATATTCACTAGTATCCATAACTATGATTGCGGAAGGCATAAAAATGCATTCAAACCACATATCTTATTTTCTAACATCAGTTCCATGCTACTGAGATAAAATTGGAAGGCTGTCATCTTTTTATGGAATGCAATCTCTTTAGTTGCTTGAACTTTGAGATCATTAACTGAACATTTTAACCATAACATATCTAGTGCACAGATAACAGATTTTTGTAAAACTTGTTTAATATGGACTGTCTGCTAAATTCATAATGCAATGTTTTCAGGCCTAAACAACCAGCAAGTGACGCCTTCTGCTGTGCCAAATGAAAAACAAACCAAAAATAAAGACACATCCCCTCAAGCTGTTTGCATGCCCTCATCCCAAAATGTGTTTCTTGCAACTATCTCTAACAGATGCTTTTGATAATGGTTTTATCAGGTTGTGCATCTAAACTTTAGTGTATCAGGTGTTGTAGAGGGTGAAGCCTATGATGAGGTCTCCTAAACTTTGGGACTTTTTATGTCAAAATCTTTAATTCTGGAATATGAATGTTTGTCTTTGGTCTTTCAAATTTAAGTTTGGACATTTTTGTAATTCCAGGAACCATGTATATTAATTATGTATTTACTAATAAATGTTTATATTTTTCTTATTATTCTTCGATGGTTAGGTTATGAACTTGCAAATGATGGATCAAAGTTCTGTTTTTCTTAATCTTGTTTTCTATTCTTGATTATGCCCTAAAACCTTGCATTAAAATTTCTAAAATTTATTTTTTGAATGACATATATGTACATATAGTTGTATTGATGTTTTTCTCAATCAGGTGGCTGCTCCTGTTACCATCTGACTTTACAATTTGCACGTGCTGTAGGTTTCAAGTTAAGAAAAAGCAATTTTTCCGGAATTTCTTCACCATCATGTTATTTGGAGCAGTTGGTACCTTTATTTCATTTCTTGTAATCTCTATTGGTATGTGGCATTTTTTCCCTATGATCTGGCTTATGAAATGGTTTTTACTATGAATTATACTCCTTTCTGTTCTAAAATAGACATTTTAGGATACTATGCTGGATTAATACATCACGCTATGAGAACTCAACAAAAAACTGATATTATGCTCGATTAATACATTGAGTTACGAAAATTCAGTCAAAAAACCAAGTTTGCTTTAAGTATATCTATTCTCACTGTTGTGAATAGTTTTTACAAAAGGAATATGTGAAGTCCTCCTTAGTTGTGGGATAATCATGAGTTAACTTTTCTTCCATGAGAAGCACAATTACAATATGTGTTCTTCTCTAAAGTGAATATTTCTTTCTTGTCGAGCATGCAAGCATGAAACTTTGGGGAAAATTGTGTATTCCTGCTTTAATAGGAAACTGCCTGGCGTGAAAGGGGATCTTTCAATGGAAAGATTAATGGGATGAAGAACAGAGAACCTGGAAAAGTTGCAGGGCACTGAATTCTTGTAAATGGTTGACAGGAACTGAGTTACATCTAACTTTGCAACTCTCTTCTTCAGACCTACTGTTTTAATTTGCAGCTGCTTGTTGCTGAAATTGTTATGCTTTCTACATTGGCTACCTCTCGATGTACTTCTGGATTTAAAGGGAGAATTGTACCAGATTGTATGATGTTGAGTATGGAAGTAGGAGGTTAAAGTTCTACCTAGATGCATTTGATGGCAATCAATTTAAACTCAGAATGTCAAAGTATGGGCCATGATTTTAACCAGATATATAATATCCTAAATCAAACTTTGCAAAAGAAGTGCAGAAAGCTTTTGTTTTGTATTGTTTTATTTTTCAAATTATAAAATGAACTCAAATATTTGTAGCAAAAGCAAAACAAAATTTAAGCATCAATAGAAATGTTAAAAATTTGTTATGCAGTGCAATATCAGTTATGGAAATTTTAATGGTTTGAGCCTTTGAGGCTTTGAACACATTAAAATCTAAAATCTAAAACCCCAATTTAAAGAAATGCAAATTAAACCTTATTCTAACAAATTTTAAGAGCATTAGAATTAATAATACATGATCGGGACCAACATATGATTTTCATTACCAAAGTATTGCACATAGAAGCAGGAGATAGATACAATCAGATAGCCCAAAATCTCCAACTATGTTGTTCCATGCGTGCATTGGTTTCAGAAATGGACAACTGCCCTGCTGGAACAACCTTCTCATTCTGGAAGAAGAAAGAGCTCTGACTCCACATTGGTCATACGCTTCAAAAATGCGGAAGAGCGTATGAAGGCGTTGAGGGCCAAACGGAAATTATTTACTCTTCAGGACAAGATCTACCTTGATGAGGACCTTACACGACTCCAGGTTGAAGAATTGAAGAAAGCTAGGGAACAAGTAGCCGCAGCCAGGAAAGCTAACAAATGGGCAGTTATTCGTAATTTGCGTGCAGTGATTAGGGACTCTCCTCCACCTGGTTGGTCCAAACCCTTGCCTAACAAATGACTCCATCGGCACGGAAGGGGGGTGGCAGATAAGCTAGCTATAGCTTGTTGGAACTGCAATGGTATGATGTGGTCTGCCTCAGGGTCCCTTCTTGATGTGATTGGTAGACATGACATCATTCTTATCTGTGAGACGCACGAGAGTCCCGAGCGGGCCCTTCTAGTTATCTCTGGTTACTTTTGGTGGTCCAGTTGTTGGCAACTCACTCGACGCTCTGGAGGGGTTAGAGGATCAGGAGGTGTTGCTGCTCTTATCAAGGATAAGCTCCAGGGTTCGGTTTCCTTGGTTTCGACTGACCCCCACTCCAGGTTTTTATGGATTAAAATATTTCGTCACCCACCTCTTTGGGATATCTACATTGCCACCTGTTACTTTCCCCCCACCACGTCCAATTTTGTTATTCACACGGAAGGGGACCCTTTCCAGGATCTCTATGAGGACATTACTAGATACTCGGCTTCAGGCGAGATACTTCTTTTAGGAGATTTCAATGCTCGGACCGGACCTATGCAGGTTTCTCTTCATGACCTCACAACCGATGAGATGCAGACTCGAGAATTGGATCTTGAGGACCTTGGTTTTGCTCGAATCTCCAGCAACACAGGTGACTGCTTATGGTAAGCATCTTATTGAGTTGGGTGAATCCAACAGGCTAGTTCTTCTCAATGGTATATCTTGTTTTCCAGATTCTTGTGGGTTTACATGCTTTCCTCATAGTGGTGGAGCCGGTGTCGTCGACTATGCTATTTCCTCTACCACCCTCATTCCATTCATTTCCCGATTCAACGTCTCTGATCACCCTCCTCCCCTTACCGATCATTCAGTTCTTTCTCTTACGTTATCCACTGTTTCCCTTCCTGTCACTCCTCCCCCTCCTCCCTCCCCTTCAGTCCCTTGAGTCACTATAGACTTTGACTATTATTATTCCTTTACCTACATGGACCTTGCGTCATGTTCGCCCCAAGGTGTCTTCTCTTTCCGATGTTTCCGATCGTTTTGCTTGCTTGGTCCAAACTATTTGGAAGGCTGCTTTAGAATCATACCCCCACCCTATTCGTCCTCCCCCTCGTCCTCGTCTCCCTGGTCATTGCCCCATGAACATCTGGTATGATGAGGAATGTAAGTCTGCCCACCGAAGGTTGAAATATGCCATTCGAAATCCTTCCCAGCCCCATGCCATTTCTCACAAAGACTATAGGATGCTTCTTCGAAAGAAGAAGCGTCTCTTCCTCTCTCGGCATCGACTTGATCTTATCCACTCCCTTCGACAATCTCCTAAATCCTTCCGGCGCCTTATCCTCCCCCGTGATCGGATTACTCATGGGATCGATCTTTCCTCTTGGACCATCCATGCCTCTTCCCTCTATACCATCCCAAATCAGCCTCGTATTTCTGTTCCTTCCCCCCCCTCTTCGTGCCACCTCTTTTCTACTGGTCTTGTTAGGCAGGCTATCTGGAAACTCTGTACAAGCAAAGCAGCAGATTTGGATGGGTTACAGGCGGAATTTTTTAAGCATGGTATTGACCCTCTTGTTGGGCCCCTTGCTGATCTCTTTAATCTTGCTGTCTGTTCTGGTTTTCCTGAGTCCTAGACTCAACATATCATTCACCCCATTCATAAGGCAGGTGATCCCCATGAACCCAATAACTACAGGACTATCATGATTGGGCATATCTTTGCCAAGCTCTAGCCACAACATTGGATGTGCTTCTCTCTCGAAGGTTGGAGGAGGGGGGTTTCAGGGCTCTTGGCCAAGCTGGTTTTCGGCAAAATCATCAGACCACAGATCACATTCTAGTCCTCAGAGCTTTTATTGAGGAGGCGCGTTCCAGGTCCTCAAAGGTTTATTGTTGCTTTGTAGACTTCAAGAAAGCTTTCGACACGGTGCCTCAACATTTACTTCTTGAGAGGCTTCGATCAATTGGCATCTTTGGGCAACTTTTGATAGCGGTTACACGGTTATATGAGACTGTGAAAGGTCGGTTTCGCTCCCCTCAAGGGCTTTTAGCCAATATTCTTAGCACCATAGGAGTGAAACAGGGATGCCCCCTTTCGCCGACACTTTTTGGGATCTTTATCGACGAGCTTGAGATTTTTATCAGGGAGAACGCTCACACAGAGGATGGTTGCCTTCTTCACCATGTGTTGATTTCTATTCTCCTCTATTCTCCTCTTTGCTGATGATGTTGTTCTTTTGGCCTCATCCCCTGAGGGGCTTCAGCGTCATCTGGATACACTTGCCGCTTTTTGTGACTCGAGATAGTTGACAGTGAATCTTTCTAAGACCAAGGTTATGGTATTCAATACTACCAAAGAGGCCCTATGCCATCTCCACTTCCTTTTCCAGGGCCAGGAGGTCGAAATCACCACCTCTTATGTGTATTTGGGGGTTCTTTTCATTGGTCCCACTTTTGATATGAAACCCGTCGCCCAGGTCCGGGTGTGTAAGGGGTATGCAACTCTGTCTTTGCTAGAGAGGAATTGCTTCAAAGCACATTTTCGGGATATACCTGTGAAGATGAGGATCTTTGACACTTTGGTCAAGCCAACTATTACTTATGGGTCAGTGGTTTAGGGCCCTAGTCTTGGCCCGACTGAGTGGTCACGGGTTGAACGAGTGCAGACACTCTTTCTTCAACGATTCATTCGTTGCAAGGGAATAGTCCCTCGTTCTATTATTCTAGCAGAGTTTGGGGCTTCTCCTCTCCAGCTTGAGATTATCTTCTTGATTATCGGTTATCTTCACAGGATCCGTACTTTCGGAGATATCCATGAGGGTTGCAGGCGGTACCCTTACCTCGCCCTTCGCTCCTCGATGGAACTCTCTCCGAGTTCTCGAGGAAGCCGGAGGAGCTGGTATTTTCAGGTTTCTACTCTCCTAGCCAGCAGTCAGATACAGATAGATAGCCTGCCCCCTTATTCTTTGGGGGTTCTCCCCCCCTCTCAGCTTACTAAGGAGAAGATGCTCCACGAGATTCGGAAGGATATAGTCTCCAGTACACCAGATGCACATGGATCTCTCCTGTTGCCCCTCTTTCCCCCAAGCTGTCTTTCTACCATGAGCACTTCTTACAGATACAGGAGGGCAGAATAGTTCCTCCACAATACCTTCAATAGCACACAATGCATAGTCTTCGGATCACTATTGGGCAACTCAGGGTGTGTTCTCACCTACTCCGGATTGAGTCAGATCACCATCTTCCAATGGAGGAGCGGATTTGCTTGTTTTGCTCCTTGGGTGAAGTTGAGACCCTGCATCACTTCATTTTTTGTTGTCCTATTTATTATGAGATCCGGGGTAGGTTCTGTTGCCACATTTTGCACTGGGTGCCATGTTTTCGGTTTTTGTAAGTGACCTGCTCTTTTCCTTCCCTCCTTTTTTTCCCTTTCTTCATTTCTCCCTTTCTCCCTCTTCCTTGCAGTTTCATTCCTCCCTCTTCCCCTTGAACTTCTCCCAGTAAAGTTTCCAGAACAGAAGTGTTCCCTGAAAGTCTCTAAGTGTTAGGGCGCAACCCGACTTCGCAATGAAGTCGGGGTGCGCCCTCAAGTTGGAGTGCAGTAGGGAATGCGAAGTGCGAAAGCAGACAGGAGATGAGCGAAATTTGACTAAGTGTCAGAGCGCAACCCGACTTCGCAGCAAAGTCGGGGTGCGCTCTTCTTCCTGGGCGCACTTGGAGAGCAGTGTGGCAAAAAATCAGCTAAGTGCTGGGGCGCAACCCGACTTCGCAGCGAAGTCGGGGTGCCCCCCCTCTTGGTGCGTAGTCCGAACGGCGGAGAAGACAGCAAAGTACCGGTGCGCAACCCGACTTCGCAGCGAAGTCGGGCTGCGCCCTCTGACCGGTTCGCAGTTGGGCGAGTAAACCCAGAAATTGACTAAGGCACGGAGGCCTCCCCAGCTGCGCTGTTTTCCACCTGCGCAACCCGACAGTGCTCTGATCCTGGGCGATGTTGGATAAACTGCCTTTCAAGGCAGCCATGTGTCACTCATCAGCATCCGACAAGTGTCCAACCTCAGGATTCGAGCCAAGACATGACCGGGAAAAGGATAAGCATGGACCGCACTATCTACGCCAACTGCCACCATTAAAGCTAATGTAAAGTGCCATCTGCCACAACTGCCCGCATTCCCGCTAATTTGAAGTTCCACCCAACGCGCTGCCACGTAGCTGTACAGCTTTCAGGGAGGCCATGCTGCAGGTACAGTCCTCGTCGACAGAAGTCAGCATCAGCAACTCCTTTGCCGCTTTTGTCAGCTAATGTCTAGTCTGGGACTTTGTGCCCGTGATTGTAATCGGGGGGAACTGGGGCTATAAATAGCTACCACATTTTCATTGTAAGTGGTGGAAGGGGAATATACTGCTAGGGAACCATTGTAGCTGTGCGTTTGCTTCTATATACAAGATACTTGCTTGGCTCTGCTTACTGTCTTCATTTTGTATGCTGCCTCTCCTTGTCATTTTTGCCTCATGTTTCTTATTTCATTGCTTCTTGTTGTCTTGAACTCTGGACTCCGGTATTTGGTGATTAAGTATTCCTAGAATGCATAGATAGAGGATACATAGGATGAATGATAGCTGCAGTTTCTATAGTGTGTTTTGTGTTTAAATTGCTGTTAGTAGTGGTGATTGATCGTTGCCATGCTGCTTATTCCCCCCACCCAACTCCAATCACATTTGGATTCTCTTTCCGCACTTTTATCTCTTTCCCTGCACTCTTAGCTTAAAACACTAAAACCCCACAGGAAGCCGGCCTTCTCCGGAGATTGGCACGGAAGGCATTCCTTCCTTCCGGCATTTCAATCTGGTGGGCGAATCTGGGCGCAATATACCAAATCCTTTCCTCATGGCAGATTCGTAACCAACAGTTTATCTGGCACGCCGGATGGGACATGGTAGTTTCCCACCCCCAAACAAAATCGAAGCACGGGTGTTCGCTTCATTGCTGTTAAGAATCTGAACACCTGGCGACTCTGCAAATACCTGAATACTCTCTGAGTCCGTAAAGACCGGTCCTAACGCCTTCATGCAAACAAGAAGGTGGCGAGCAAGGAATCCGGGAAACCAGCCTGACCTTTACGAAATCGATATTGCCGCTCCAGGAGAGTGCGCCAGGCTGGCTGATTACCAAGCTCGTGAAGAAGAGCCTGAAACTGAAATCGAAGAGGCCAAGGCTGAAGAGCAATCTACATCCTCGGACAGTTTCGATACCGAGTACACTATCGGAGGAGAAGAAGGCATGGCTGCCCAACAGAATGATGATGACCTCTTCTCGGCGGTGGACTCTACGAGGCCCTTGGCCCTAGTCGGACAACAAGCTGTGCCCCCTGCTGCCTTAAAGTCTATCCCTACGTATGACGGCTACGACAAGACGACATATGAACACATCCAGGACATTCTGGCCCTGGCTGCGCTACATTCCATCACTGACGAAGGTGTGAAGACCCGTCTGTTGGCCCTTTCCCTAAGGGGAAAGCTTCTCTACTAGTGGAGATCACTGCCAGAGGGATCTATCACGGGATGGCGATAGTTGGCTGGTAGGCTCGTGAAAGGATGCAACGAGTCTGCTGATCCCTCTTCTTTGTTGCATTAGTTCCAAAGCATCCAACGACACCCTCAAGAGGAGGTGTCGGACTTCAACATCAGGTTTGCGAGGGAAACGAGTACCTCGCGAACTTCGACCTTCAGCAAGTCAGGCTGTGCACTACTACCTGAGGTCCTTCAACTCAGATATCTGCCTGCTGCTGAAGATAGCCAGAATAGACTCATTCCCTGCTCTGTACGAGGCTGCCCAACAAGTTGAAATGGATATCATTTCCATAGGCAGACTCCCGCACAGGGTACAACCACCCATTTACCCTGACTTTCCTCAATCCCAGTACCCATCAGCTTCTGGTACGATGCCGTCCACTTCAGGACAGCAACCCCAGCAGCAATGGAACCCGACGCCGGTCGTAAACCCTTACGGCCCACCACAAATTCACTATCCGCCTCCTCCGCATTATCCAGCACTCCCAGCTCCCCCGCAGTATGCACAATATTCTACACCTCCTCCATTGGCTGCATTACCTCCCCTAGCTCAGTTGCCGCCTCCTGACAATGATATTCAGAATAAAATCCTCCAGGAGGTACGGGATCTGGCCTCTGGATATCACACCATGTCCAATGACATGACCATTCTAAAGAAGAAACATGCCCAGATGGACCTCGTTCCAAGGAGGCCATATTCGTCCCCGGCACTGACAAAAGATCAAGCCCCAGAACGGCGAGATCAGAGGCGCCCCCTCCAAGAAATGCTGCCATTGAAGACCAACCTGGCACTTCTGACTAGGTCAATTGGTGCACTACGTGCAATGACCCGCATTCGGAGGATGACTGCACACTGCACCAACACTACCTCAAGACCTTGGCCGGTAGCGCCATAGGAGACGAAGAACTCTACATGATTCTGGACGACGAAGGCAACTTTGCCGTCCTAGAGGAAGATCCGTTGCCGCCTCCCGCCAAGGAAGACAGAAAGTCTGCTGAAGCTGCTGCAAAGCCCTTGAAGGTATACGCCAGGAGAGATAAGGCGCAACCTGCTGGGCTACCGCCTAACAAGAGGCTGTGGCCCTACACAGCCAAAGAGAAGACTCCCGCAGTCAAGCCTCCCGTAGCGAAAGCTCCCTCGGCTAAAGCTCCCGCTGCTCAGACACCAGCTAAAACCAAAGAACAAGCTCAGGAGAAGCTGAGATAGCCGTCTCTGACCAAGAGACAGAGAGTTGAGGCCACTCAGCAGTACCGGACGAAGTATGAGCCGGCAAAAGAAGCGGAAGGAGCTAGCACCTCGGGCTATAGCATAGTAGATGAGCTAAAGAGGACCCCTGCAAGAATCAGCACGTATGATGCTCTTCTGCTCCCAGGCCAGGTTGATCTGTTGCAGGAATCTCTGAAAAGCATGAAGAATGGCAAGCAGATACAGCCTGCTGTTCTGGTGCAACCCCTGACGGTCTCAGCCACTGGGAAGAACAGACCGCCTCCCTTCTATCTGTCATTACGGATGCAAGGGTACATAGTGCACAACTGTATGGTGGATTTTGGTGCTTCCACGACCGTTATGCCGAGGGCCGTCTGCGACGAGATCGGGATGGAATATACAAGGAGCAGCCAAGGCGTGCTGCAACTGGACGACACCCCTGTCAAGACAGTCGGTGTCATTAAAGACATCCCTATTCGGCTGCACAAAGCTCTCGACATCGTGGTCATTCAAGAGGTCATGGTTGTCGACTTGGAACCCTACTTCGGCATGTGTCTCTCCAGGGAGTTAACTGCAAAGTTGGGTGGGTATCTGTCTCTAGACTACTCACACATGGAAGTGCCCTTCAAAGGAAGGAGACTGAAGATCTATAATGAGAAGCCTTCCACTTTCTTAGTAGAGAAGATACCCGGAGAAGAGTTGCAGGACTGCATGGTTCAGCTGACGAAGGAAGAACTGGTGATGGTAGACATGACGGAGCAAGCTCTTGAGCTGCTGCAAGTAGAAGATGAATTCTCCTTGTGGGACTTCAACGCCGTGATCGAGACTGAGCAAGGCTGCTACACTGTTATTCAGCCTGAGAGGCTTGACAAGTCGACCAAGAAAGAAGTAGGACCTGCACTAGAAAAGCTGTGGAAGCTTTTCTTTGACGGCGCCCGATGCAAAATGGCGCCGGTGCAGGAGTACTCTTGGTTTCCCTGACCAGGATCCAGAAGAACTACACCTACAGGCTGGCCTGGAGCTGTACCAACAACGCGGCGGAGTATGAAGCCCTGTGCCTGGGTTTGCGAAAGGCGGAGAGGTTGGGGATTAAGCATCTGCAGATCTTTGGCGACTCAAAGCTGGTGTGCAACCAGATTACGAACAAGTGCGCATCCAAGAAGCACTATCTCAAGGCGTACCGTAATCGGGTCTGGGACCTGATGGAGTTGTTCGATTCATTGAATGTCAAGGCTATATCACGTGAGAAAAACAAGCATGCTGACATTCTGGCGTCTGTTGGAGCCAGGTACGTTCCGGTTGATGACACTGTCCAGAAGCCGAAGCCGGTTCGTACCATTTACTGAGCCTTCTGTGCCTGATAAGGACACCCACTGGCAGGTGTTTGACTGTGACGAGGAGATCGTCACATTTTTGGTTAACGAAGCGTGTTCAATCGAAGGTAGAGACCCTAATGACGAGCAATATGAGGGGTTGATACAGTTAAAAAATAATCATGTCCCAAAAGGACTGATTACACTGGAAAGTCTCTTTGATCAGAATGACAGAGCAATATCACACCGGATCAAAGTAGACCCGAAGCAGTACGCCGACCTGGAGCTTGAACCTGGAAAAACAATTAAGGTCGGGACAGACTGCACCATAGAGGAACTTGAGCAAATCAGAACATTGTGCCGAGAGTTCCCTGACATAGTAGCCTGGTGATACCAGGACTTGAAGGGGTATGACAGACAGATAATCCAGCATACCATTGAGCTAGAAGATGGTGCAAAACCATTCCGGCAGAAGCAGAGGGCTGTAAATCCGAAGATTGAAGCCATGATGAAGGCCGAGCTCCTGAAGATGCTGGAAGCCAAGATTATCTACCCCATCAAGCATTCGTCTGTGTGGACTTCAAAAATCTAAATCAGGCCTCACTAAAGGACCATTACCCGCTTCCCCAAATCGATCAGATCCTCCACATAGTTGCTGGAGCCCAGAGATTCTCCCTCTTAGATGGCTTTTCTGGCTACAACCAGATCTGGGTCAAAGACGAGGACTAGCATAAGACAGCGTTCACCACCAAATGGGGAACGTTCGCCTATCAGCGCATGCCCTTCGGCTTGTCCAATGTTGGCGCCACATTCCAGCGAGCCATGGACCTGGCCTTCCGAGAGTTGCTTAACAAGATCATTCTCATCTACTTGGATGACATGATTGTATTCTCTCACAGGAGAGAGGACCATGTTCACCACCCACGACAGATATTTGAGAGATGTCGTGAATTCGGCATTTCCATAAACCCGAAGAAATCCGTCTTCGCGGTAAAAGAAGGTAAGCTGCTGGGGCATGTCATCTCCGAGAAAGGCCTCGCAGTGGACCCTGATAGAGCAGAAGCCCTCCTCCGCTTGCCCGCCCCAGTCGACAAAAAGGGGCTACAGTCCTTCTTCGGCTACATCAACTTCGTGCGGAAGTTCATATCGGACTTCGCACAGGTAATCAAGCCCATGGCTGAACTGCTGAAAAAGAACGCTGAATTCTTATGGACTGATGAGAGGAGGTAGGCCTTCGAGGAAATCAAGGACCGAATTGCACAGGCTCCGGTGTTGATAAACCCGGACTACTCCAAGGACTTCATCCTGTACGCGGTGGGAGAACCCGAGAGTTACGCCGCAGTCCTGACCCAAAAGGGAGACGATGGCGAAGAGCGCCCCATAGCGTTCTTGAGCCAAGTGATTCAGCCGCATGAAGAAAAGTACAACTTTATAGAGCGACAGGTTCATGCGATCATGAAGTCTCTTCGAAAGTTCAGGCACTTCATCTCCTAGAGCCGAACAACTGTCTTTGTGATACACCCGGACGTCCGAAGCTTCATCATACAAGGGGAGCCGGGTCACAAGAGAGCAGGATGGATTGCTAAAATCCAGGAGTTCGACATCGAAGTGCGGCCAACCAAGCTTATCAGAGGCCGAGCCTTGTGCCAGGAGTTGGCCCGAAGCGCAGCAGCCTAGATATCTGCCTGTAAGTGGGAGAATCCGACAGCAACCACCAACCTAGCCAACTCCTTACAAGAGGAGAGTGACTGGACAGATGACCTGGTGAAGTATTTCTACACCGGGAGATGTCCAGACCACTTGAACGCCTCACAAAGAAGGAGGTTTCGACTAGGTGCATTGAAATACACTCTTCGCCCCGAGGGGCTTTACTTCAAGAACATTGACGGCATCCTGTTGCGATGCGTCAAGAAAGCAGACCAACTCAGGGTCCTCGGAGAATTTCACTCCGGGATGCCTGGGGGTCACCATTTTGCAAGGCCTACGGCCTTGAAAATAATCAGAGTTGGGTACTACTGGCCCACTCTCTTTACAGACGCGCACGCAGTCTGTACAAAATGTGATCAATGTCAGAGATTTGCTGGCAGAAATAGGAAAGCACCCCTGCCCCTTCAACCGATCCAAGCCGAGACTCCGTTTCAGCAATGGGGTCTGGACTTCATTGGGGTTATTACGCCGAACTCTGCAGCAGGGCACAAGTTCATTCTTACCGCCACCGATTACTTCACGCGGTGGTAGAGGCGATCCCCACGAAGAATGCAGACCAGGAAACGGTCATCAGGTTCCTCGAGAGCTTCATTACCCGCTTCGGGGTCCCGGAGTCAATAGTGACGGACAATGGTCCGGGGTTCACAGGCGCGGTACTCACAGAGTACACCGGAAAATACGGCATTTATCACAAAATGTCTGCCAATTACTACCCGCAGGGGAACGGTCTTGCCGAGTCAACCAACAAGAACCTACTGAAGATCATCAGAAAGACAGTAGAAAAGAACAAGAGGACTTGGCACCTGCTCCTGGATCGGGCGCTGTGGGCGGACAAAATATCATTCAAAAAATCCATTAAGACATTCCCCTATGCACTCGTCTACGGCAAGGAAGCAGTCCTGCCAACCCACATAGAAATTCCCACTCTCTGGATGTTGGACGAAGAGAGAGACAACGGGGATCCGGTGGACAACAGACTGTGCCAGTTGCTGCAGTTAGAGGAAGACAGACAGAAAGCATACCAGGCCTTCACCAAACACGCTGAAGCAACCCAAGGCTGGTTTGCAAAAGGTACCACTGCCTGAGTTTTCAAAATCAGGGACTTGGTGCTGAAGTGGGACTCGTGGAAGGCAAAGCCGGGCAACCATGGAAAATTTGACGCCCTCTGGGAGGGCCCCTATCAGATTGCTCGGGCAAATCAGTTCAATGCATTCGTGCTCCGGGATATGGAGGGACAACTTCTCCCCATCCCCGTCAACGGGTTCCACCTCAAAATTTACCGCCACTGAAGGCACCCAAATGGGTCCTTCCTTGTACAGATTTCCCTTCCGCAGTTTAGTTTTCAGAATGTATATATTTCAGCATTCAGTTTTTAAATTTTCAAAGAGCCCAAGTAAAACTTAAGGCAAACCCCAACTTCGCAGCGAAGTCGGGTAGCGCTCCTTGGACAGTGCGAAGTTCGGAAGAAGGCAGCTGAAAAGAGGAGCAAAATTGACTAAGTCTGGGTGCGCAACCCGACTTCGCAGCGAAGTCGGGCTGCGCACCGTCTTGGGAGCGCAGTTGGGAAAGGCAAGGCTGAAAACGGCTAAGTGTCAAAATCAGACTGCGCAAGCAAATCTGAGCGAAGTCGGAGTGCGCCCATTTTTGGGGCGAAGTCCGAGTGCGCTCCCATTCTCGGGCGCACCCTGGGTAATCTGTCACGGGAAGAAAAAACGGCTAAGTGTCAAATCAGACTGCGCAACTCTTCGGAGCGAAGTCTGACTACGCAGTCAAACCTGGGCGAAATCGGAGTGCGCTCATTTTTTGGGCGAAGTCCGAGTGTGCCCTGAATTTTGGGCACAACCTGAATAACTCATCACGGAAAACACGAAAAATTCTAAGTGTGGGCCCAAAGCACAATACGGCACAGTGCGAAGTCAGGTATCACCCCAGTATAAAATCATGGGCCAAAAATTCTCCCTCGTAAAGTGTGCCCAGACAGCGGCAATGACGTCAGCAAAAGCACGACGTCCAAGGAAGGTTTAATGATTGCACGACTTTCAAGAACGATGTCATTAAGAAAGCAAGGTGCGTTTGGACCAACTGCGACTAAGGTGCGCTTTTCAAGAACAAACCCATGCACGGCCGCCAAAAAATCATAACGCTTCCACCAACTCCAAGTTAACCACCCTAACGCCCTGACTCGCGCCATTAATGCTGCAATCTTCGCCTAGAAAAAGAGCCCTGGCACGCTCAGAAAATTCAAATCGTCCAAGCTGATTCTGAGGCTGCGAAGCACAGAGTTGACAACTCAGGAGCCGTAATTCACGTCTCTGCTGTTTCAAAAAGGATGGACAAGGGGAAAGCGCCCGTACAGGCGCAATCCAGCGAAGAGCGGCGCAAAGCTGAGGAATCACCATAGTCAAGCGCTCATGAGAGCGAAGCGCCGCAGGACCAGAAAAGGAAGACCCGGACAAAGAGAAGACAAAGTGGGCAAATTGCGCCACCGCCCGTCAACCACCTGGCCAAATACAAAGACGGCTCCTTCTCCATCAGCCTCTCCAAATTGCGGCTGAACATTGCCAAGGGGGCAGACAGGGTTTCACCCTCACACCATGTCGGGGCTGCATATAAGTCGAACCTGTACTGGTTCTTATGCCCTCCTGTCCATCGGTGCCCGGAGCTGATTGACACAATTGTCAGATATTACAAGCCAGCTGCCCGGCAAATCTGCGACCACAAAGGGAGAGCGCTGTTCACTCTTTTCAGAGAGACCGTCCAGCCAGCCTTCGCTCCAGCGCTCCAGTACGACCCCAGCGCAATTGTCAGAAGGATAAACCTGGATGAGCAGGCGGGGCGATTTACGCAGACGAAGAGGATGAGAGAATTCCTCGACTCGGAGTTGAAGACTCACGTGGCGGCGGGACGATGCTAATCGGCCCCATCCCCTTGGACAGATTTGAAAATAAATATATCTACATCATCCTGGTGTGGGTCCTCGGCTGCGATACTGACAAAGTAGTACGGCCGTACCAACTGGCGCTGGCAGAATGTATCCTGCACGGGGAGTGTTACGATTCCACGACACAAAAGAGTGGAAAGCGCCCTATTTTCTTCGACTGGGCGGACTGGCTGGCGTATGCAATACATTCAAGCCTGGTTAGGCTGCAACAGAAACAGACAACGGAATTCCGATTCAGTTCGTTCCTCGCTTGGCTGTGCCTGTATCACACGCACTACCGAATGCAGTTTCCAGACTTGAAAAGGGTAAATGAAAAAGGAGAGCCGCTGCCAGTTTATGAATGGACAGAGGACCTATACCGGAAAGGGTCTTACTACAAGTTCAACTTCAACTTTCTGGGTATGGTCATGTCATTATTCAACGGCGGCGAAGGATCCCGCCCCCCGCTAGCTATGACAAATTATTTGATAAAATACAAGTGCGGGGATACCTTCCGGCTGACACAGGGAATTGTTGTCAGAATCTACGGATTCAAGGGGAAGCCGTTCCTGCTGCCCTACTTCTGCACTGACCACCAGTACGGGATGGAGATTGCGCGTCAGATGGACTATGTCGAAGAAGAGTTCGGCCAAGGCAAGAAAAAGGGGCATATTTTTCAATATCCGATTTGCTGGGCGAACATCAGAGTGCAAGAGATAGGACAGCACGTTTATCTCGAGCAGGAGCTCATTGACATAGGACTGATAATGCTGCCGCAGCGCTGGAAGTACGATCCACTTGGGGTCCGGGGTAAATTTACGCATATCTGCCCCCGAGCAGAGATTATGCAGGAAAGGTGTAACAAGACAGGTGCAGACCTCGACTGGCGCATTGATTTGATGCAATCATGGCCACCATGGCATGAGTTTTACTGCGAAGAGGTGACGTACGATCCCGAGCGAAACCCGGATCACCGGTTGGAATCAGCAAGCTTCAAAAAATTCCTCGCCAAGGTGGCGCCCCTCAACTGGCAAAAGGACAAAATCATTGAATGCTGGAAGATGAGGTGTCACACGCAGCACGATAAATCCAACCGGAAGAATCTGGCCGTTGATGATGAGTTTTCGGCCCTATATGATCAAAACTTCGACACCTGGTAGCCTTTCGAATTTCGAAAGTGCGTTCCCCGAGGCCCCAGAAAAAGGTATACAAGGAGGTCCCCCTCCCATCAGTTGCCTACTTCCGCGACTTCCAGCGCAACTCCGACGAGCAGTCAAGTGGGCCCGATGCAGCCTGTAGCTCCTGAGGCAGTGCCCGAAAGGGTGCAAGGTTCAGAGAAGTCAACCCCGTAGGTGGCCTGTTACACACCAAACCTAGCCGTCGGCTAGGTATTCTAGGAGTAAACATTTCATATATATAGTAGATAGATTATTTAAAATTAGATCATCGTGTTTTATTTTTTATTCACTGCATTTCGCAATTGCCTTCACGGCGGGGACGTGCCCTCCCTGAGTGGCGAACTATATCCAATTTGATTTAATTTATTTACTGCTGTGGTTTCATATTACTACATTATATTGCAATTGAGGAATTGATCAGAATTAAACATAAACGAACGAAGTTAAATCGTTCTAAGTGGTATCAGATTCAGGCGAGCAGGGTGGACAGAAGCTGCGCAGCCACGACGCCGAGCACTACGGGTAGTCATCCACGGACCGGCATTTGGCTACAACCTTCCCTTGGCATTTTTGAGCTCTGAAACGAGCCCAAACTATGAACAAAAATTGCGTACAGGCATCCCTGTCTCACGGCGTCCGTCGACCAATCAGAGCGTGAGGAATAAAAAAATTAAACGCGCTGTTCTAAGGTTAAAAAACGTTTAAAATTTTTTTTTTTACGTTCGCCGGTGCATTTATCCCACATTGGGAGTGAAAAGGCTGCAATCCGGTTTATATCGCGAAAGGGGTAATTAGTACAGTGTGACTACGGTCACACAAGCCTCTCTTTTCGTGATCATTGTCTCTGCCGTGTCGTCGTGTCCGTCTAGTCTTCTTTCGTGCCGTTGTCCAGCTGTCTCCGTCGTATCCCGGTCCTTCGTTATCGTGTCAGTCCAGCTGTCCTTGCGTCTTCCGTGTCGTCGTGTCAGTCCAGCTGTCCTTCGTCGCGTCTCGGTCGTTCGGTCGTCTTCCGTGTCGTCGTGTCAGTCCAGCTGTCCTTCGTCGCGTCTCGGTCTTTCGGTCGTCTTCCGTGTCGTCGCGTCTTCGGTGTCGTCGTGTCAGTCCAGCTGTCCTTCGTCGCGTCTCGGTCTTTCGGTCGTCTTCCGTGGCGTCGTTCTTCGTCCAGCTGTTCTTGTCGTGTCTCACAATCTGTGTCCCACGTGTCTTGATCAGGGTCTTCCGCGTCCGTTTTGGGTTCCTCGTTGTTCGGTCGTAGCAGTACGTGCTGTCTTGCGGTCTGTCCCAGTCAAAATTGAAAAGTTGCTAAAAAGTTGCTGTCAAAGTTGCTGGCATTGTCCAAATTACAAAATTGTTGAAAGTTGTTGTCCCGAGGCAGCCCAAATTCAAATCCGCGTCGCAGTTGGAGCGACAGTTGAAGCGGAATCCAAATTTTTGCTAAATTCAACCAAATTTTGCAGCAGTCAAAGCTCAAAAGCTCCTAAGCAGGTTATGTTAACAAGTGCATGAGCAAAAGGTGGACCAAAGGATCTGACGGTCGACTATCAAGCTCGAAAACGACCAATAACAACGCACGAAGACCTCATCGAAGCCCAGGTACAAAAAATTCTCCTTCTCCTTTCAAAATTGGCAGTTATAATCCACATCATCCACTAGTAGACCCTATGGCTACTAACCCTCCCCCAACTCACGAAAACATCACACAAGGAGACTCAAGTAACTCGGCCATTTCCAACGATGAATCTCTTCGACTCTTAATAGATGGTATGCGCGAAATTAGTATCAACCTAAAAACCCTAGTGAGCGCACAAAACCAGCTTAATCCCAATACTAATCCCCAAAATCACTCCCATGCCCAAAGGAATGAAGAAAATGACGATCAAGATGACGATTGGGAACAGCAAAGAGGCAATTCGGATAATTACAGGGATCGCTATCATAGACAGCGGTATAACCAAGATCAAGAAAGGGATATGGGTTATCACCAACCGAGAGGCCCTAATAATTTTCCACGCATTGATATGCCCACTTTTGAGGGTCATGATCCTCGTGGTTGGATAGCCAAAATGGAAGGCATTCTCGACTTATACCAAATTAAGGAATTTGATAAAGTCCCTTTCGCTGCATCAAAATTAGGCACTGAGGCCTACCAATGGTTCGTATGGCTTAAGCGAGAGAAAGGAGCTACTATTAACTGGAAAAAATTCACTACCTCTTTTTTAGAAAGATTTGATGAAGGAGCTACATCGTCATACACAGTAAGACTGTTATCTCTTAAACAAGAAGGATCGGTTAGCGAGTTCGTTTCGGAATTCACCAGTTTACTACCATATACTTTAGACCTCAGTCCGACACAGTGGTAGGAGCTTTTCGCAATGGATTGAAAGAAAATATTAGGGTGGAGGTAGACATTCAAAATCCAACCTCGCTGAACGATTGTATAAGAATAGCCAAGCTGGCTGAGAAGAGAATTCAGTTGTATGCACGGCGTGAAACTTATAGTCGTCCTTCGTATCGCAACAATTCCTTTCGTAGAAATGATCAACCATCAAGATACTTTTGCTATAAATGTCGCACTCATCACCCCAGGGAACAAGCATGTGCCCAAAAACAAAACTTTCATATTGAATGCGATCAATATGAAGGAGAAGAGGAAGAAACTTACCACCAAGAAGAACCTATGCAAGAAGAACTACCAAGTACTCTAGAAGAGAAGGAAGAGGATACAATGGCGATCTCCGTGCATGCCCTCATGGGGTTAACCGCCCACCATACCATCAAGGTACCAGGATTTCTCCGCCAGAAAAAGGTGAATGTGCTAATTGATTCTGGCAGTACCCACAATTTTATCGACATCAAAACAGCAAAAGCTTTGAATTTATTCATTAACTCTTCCAACAAAGACAAATTCCAGGTTCTAGTGGCCAACGGGGTGAACGCGCAATGTGTTGGTCGAACATCTCAAGTTTCCATAAAAATGGGAACTTATACCGGGTTTGGATCCCTTTTCGTCATGAATTTAGGGAACTCCGATGTCATTTTGGGAGTTGAATGGTTGGAAACATTAGACACGGTTAGCTTCAATTTCAAAAAATTATTTGTGGAATGGAAGGAAAACGGACGAGTCATTCGCTTACAAGGCATTACTACTCCTCCATCACAAATGGTGAGCTCTCATAGTATGGAGAAGATGTTAAAAAAGGGTGGATATGGATTTATAGCTCAAATTAATTGTTTGGAAAAACAATCTCGAGCAACTTCGGATATTATCGCTCCAGAGTTACGAGACATCATAACACATTACGAAGAGGTTTTCCAAGAACCTAAAGGATTACCACCTAAACGATCTCATGACCATGCCATCCATTTGATTCCAGGGAGTGTCCCACCTAACAATCGTCCTTACCGCTATCCTCAACCACAAAAGATAGAAATCGAACAGATCGTTCAGGATCTGCTAGATCATGGAGTCATTCGTCACAGCAGTAGCCCTTACTCCTCACCTGTAGTTCTGGCTCGACGAAAAGATAACTCTTGGCGTATGTGTCCTGATTTTCGTTCTCTCAATAAACTCACTATCAAGGACAAATTTCCTATCCCTGTCATAGATGACCTACTAGATGAGTTGCATGGTGCAAAATTTTTTACAAAATTAGACCTTCGCTCAGGATTTCACCAAATCCGTGTCTGAGAAGAAGATATTCCCAAAACTGCTTTTCGTACTCATGAAGGTCATTACGAATTTTTGGTCATGCCTTTTGGTCTCACCAATGCACCATCCACATTCCAAAGTCTCATGAACCAAGTGTTTCGTCCACTCCTCCGTAAGTTTGTGTTAGTTTTTTTTGATGATATTCTCATATACAGCAAAACATGGAAGGACCATTTACATCATGTGGATAAAGCCCTTCACATTTTACACAGAGAAAAGCTATTTGTCAAACGTTCCAAATGTTCATTTGGTGTCCAAGAAGTCGAGTATCTTGGTCATATAGTTTCACACGAGGGTGTCAAAGTCGACCCCAATAAGATTAAGGCAATTCAAGAGTGGCCTTTACCTAAAACCATCAAGAAACTTCGTGGTTTTTTGGGTCTCACGGGCTACTATCGCAAGTTTGTACAAAATTATGGTAAGATTGCAGCACCTCTCACGGCACTCACAAAGAAGGATGCTTTTCGTTGGTCGGAAGAGGCCACTCAAGCCTTCGAAGCTCTTAAGGAGGCCATGTGTACAACTCCAGTTTTAGCAACTCCCAATTTTCACAAACCATTTATTATCGAATGTGATGCATCAGGAACAGGAATTGGGGCTATATTAATGCAAGAAGGTCATCCGTTGGCATTTGAAAGTAAACAGCTCTCCGAGAAAAATTTGGGAAGATCAACATATGAAAAAGAAATGTTGGCTATTCTTCACGCAGTAGAAAAATGGAGACACTACCTAATCAGTAGCCGCTTCATTATAAAAACAGATCATAGTAGTCTCAAACATTTTCTTGAGCAAAGGTTTTCATATCCGAAACAAAATAAGTGGTTAACCAAACTATTGGGCTATGATTTTGTTATCGAATACAAGAAAGGGAAGGAAAATATAGCCGCCGATGCGCTGTCCAGGAAATATGAAGACGAAGTAGTCATTAACGCTATTTCAGGTCCTTGCTCCCAATGGGTGAATCAATTACAAGATGAATGGTTGTCCAATAGCGAAACCGCTCAGATACTTCAAGAATTATCTATAGGGTCCTCTAAACACCCTTTGTTCTCTTATGAAGATAAAATCCTCCGGAAGAAGAACCGCATTTACATTCCACACAATTCAGAACTCAAATCAAAGATCCTCGACGAATCGCACGCTTCTCCATCAGCGGGACATTCAAGATTTTTGAAAACATATTTAAGGGTCAAACAATCATTTTGTTGGAAAGGATTAAAAGCAGAAGTCAAACAATGGGTAGCAGAATGCGAAGTTTGCCAGCGCAATAAAGGAGAAACAGTCAAATCACCGGGGTTGTTACAACCATTACCCATCCCTGACTGACAGTGGGAACATATATCCATGGATTTTATTGAAGATCTTCCAAAATCAGAAGGCAGGACAGTAATTTTCGTAGTCGTAGACCGGTTATCCAAATACGCTCACTTTCGGGCTTTACAACATCCATTTTCCGCAAGCAAGGTGGCAAAGGTATTTATGGATTCAATTTTCAAATTACATGGTATGCCAAAAAATATTGTAAGTGATAGAGACCCCATCTTCACTAGTAACTTTTGGCGGGAATTATTTCGACTTAGTGGTACCAAATTGAACATGTCCTCGACCTACCATCCACGAGACAGATGGTCAAACAGAAGTAGTTAACAAATGTTTGGGTACGTACTTAAGATGTTTCGCTCAAGATAAACAATACCAATGGAGCCAGTGGTTAGCATTGGCAGAATGGTGGTACAACACTTCTTACCATTACTCAATTAAGATGTCTCCATTTGAAGCATTGTATGGCACCAAGCCTCCAACCGTCGCAGATTACGTACAAGGATCATCCAAAGTAGCCAAAGTGGATGATTGGTTCCAACAAAGGCAGTCTACACTCACCATCCTCAAAGAGAATTTAGTCCAAGCACAAAATCGTATGAAACAACAACAAGACTTGCACCGATCAGAGAGAACTTTTAATATAGGTGATTGGGTTTTCCTAAGGTTGCAACCTTACAAACAATCATCGTTAAGGATAAAGTCCAGCCAAAAGTTGGCTCCACGATTCTATGGTCCTTACAAAATTGTGCGCCGCATTGGAGAAGTAGCCTATCAATTAGAGCTACCTACATCATCACGAATACACCCGGTATTTCATGTTTCATGTCTCAAAAAAGTAATTGGTCAGAAAGTGCAAAGTCAATCAGAATTACCAGTGCTCGATGAGGAAGGACGCATACATCTCCAACCCGAAGATATACTACAACACAGAATACGAAGACTGAGATCACGTCAGATTCAAGAATTTCTCATCAAATGGCAAGATTTACCAGAGGAGGATGCCACATGGGAACCTGAAAGTATTTTCCAGACATTTCCAGCTTTGAGGACAAAGCTTTCCGAGGAGGGGAGTCATGTTACACACCAAACCTAGCCGTCGGCTAGGTATTCCAGGAGTAAAACATTTCATATATATAGTAGATAGATTATTCAAAATTAAATCATCGTGTTTTATTTTTTATTCTCTGCATTTCGCAATTGCCTTCACGGCGGGGACGTGCCCTCCCTGAGTGGCGAACTATTTTCCATTTGATTTAATTTATTTACTGTTGTGGTTTTCATATTGCTTCGTCATATTGCATTTGAGGAATTTGATCAGAATTAAATATAAACGAACGAAGTTAAATCGTTCTATGGCCCCTCCAGCAGAAAAAGCGCCCGTGCTGCTAGCTAGCAGACCGGCTGCGGCAGGCATCCTTCCAGCCCGACCCAGGTACAAGTTTACGATGGGAACGTCAACGCCTGCCGCCTCGACCTTATCTCCTTCCTCTAGACCAGCCACAACGCCAGAAGAAAAGAAGAGGAAGAGAGTTGAAAGGGCCAAACGGCCTAAGGAGCCGGTACAGCAGACAGCCGCGGCACAGACGGGGGCAGCAGCGCCAAAAATTGTCTCCTTGGACAGCCCTGAATTAGAAGCAGACACTCGGGCTGCAAGCGTCCCTCCAACAGCGGCTCAGGCGGAGCCCACAGGTACGCCCACTGCACCTCTTCCCCAAGTCCCAGTCGGCCCTGCCACAGCTCCATCTCCCATTTCATCAGGGCAAGCTGTAGCCGCGTCTTCTTCTTCCCAAGCTACCCAGCCATCTAGCGGCCCACATTCCTTTGACCAGTTTGCTCAGGATCCTAACGCCTTCCAGTCACTGAGCCAAACCCTAGAACCCTCACCCGCAGCCAGTGTTGAAGCTGCGCATTCACCGCCGCGCTCCTCACCCCAGCCGTTTAAAACCCTACCAGCACCATCCACTCAGCCGCCCGCTTCCCCTAGGACCCGGTCACCCTCAAAAGCGGCCACTCCTTCTGGAATACCTCCCGCGTCGCTGTTTGTAGGGAAAATGCCGCAACAAGATCCAATGCTGGAGGACCTGGACTTCATGGGCGAACTGCAGAGCGCTGATGACCAGCCTTTGGCAGCAAAGGCCTCGGGATGCTCCGCCTCCTTTCTCCAGGGCGTGAAACGAAGGAGAGCCGAAGAGATAGCTGCTTCGGTAAAACGCACCAAGTTCAACCTAGACAGGAGAGTGCTGACAACTGAGAAATTAATCCAAAGTAAAGAAGCCTCTCCGGGAGATGACCGAGGCGGACTACGAGCATCAAAGGAAGGAGAAAAGCTTTGATGACATTAACGAGGAATACGAAATCCATGGTATTCGTCGTAGGACAGATAATCACCTTGTCAAGCATCTCGAAACCCAGGAGGCGCTTTTTCAGCTGCAGAATAACACAAGGCAGCTAGAGGAGGACCTGGCTAGGGCCACTGCGCAGCTGGGGTCTGCGTAACAGGAGATAGAGGAGATTAAGGCCCAGCTGGCCACCTCGCAGCAGGAGGCCGCAGCGCAGAGACAGACAGTCGAGCAGCTGTCAAAGCAGAAAAGGGCGGCGCTGGAGCAGGTTTCACAGCTTCAGGATTCGTTGAAACAGGCGCAGTCGCAGGTTGCAGAGAAAACATCACAGGCGGCGACCTTTTCAAAGAGCAAAGTCAAGGAGATGCGGGCTAATCTGCTGCAGGGTTGCAAGCCCAACCTTGTTAAGTCCTTATCGGTCCTAGATTTCGTGTCCAGGATCAAAGAAGTATCTGCCCAGGGAAAGCCTGTGGTAGAGGAGGCTGAACACCAGGCGAGGCAATGGCTGGACCTGGCTATGAGACTTGAGCAGTTTGAGCGCAAGGGCCTCCAATTTCCTCCTATGTCCCAACTTGCCTCAGAATGGGCAGATGCAAGGGTAACCTTGCATATTTACTTCGATAAGACAGAGAAGATAAGGGCTGCCAGGAAGACGCTGGACGCACTAGAACATGAAAGGAACATTTTCCTGGCCCCCTTTCACACTCTGTCCGAGCACGGGTGCCCG
Organism: Wollemia nobilis; assembly: GCA_028583015.1. Lineage (NCBI taxonomy): Eukaryota > Viridiplantae > Streptophyta > Pinopsida > Araucariales > Araucariaceae > Wollemia > Wollemia nobilis. The sequence continues at coordinate 8,688,444 of JAQPPZ010017033.1, forward strand.
AGCTTCGTCAAGGATGGCGAATTTCTGACCCTTGAACAGGTAAAGCAGAATTGGCTGTCTTTTGAGGCAGACACAACAGAAATTGATAGCTGGGCAGAGCCAATTCAGGAAGCTCAGGTCACCCAGATGGTGTCGAAATACTGCAAAATCAACTCCTCCCTAAAGGAATTGGGAAAAAGATATAACACCATCGACCTGCACGCAATTTCTGCATTCCACGTAGCACTAAAAGAGGTCAGCGACCTCGGGCCCTTCCAAGCAGTAGTATGGGACCAATCCAAGGCTGCATACGAACGCATCCGTGAGTGGGAGGCTGACAGTGGAGAGCATTCAGATTCAAAGGAGAAACTGAGGAGGCAACTGTTGAAAGTGAACCTGAAGAAGAACAGTTGCCCGGAAGGAAGCGGTCAGAGCAGCAAAAAGCAGGGGAAGGAAGTTCCTCTGCGCCCAATGGATGAAGGCATGGTTCTTTGCGTCAAGGCGAGCTCGACACCCCGTGAGCCGCCAGGAATGTTGCCACATTTTGCACGGGGTGCCATGTTTTCGGTTTTTGTAAGTGACCTGCTCTTTTCCTTCCCTCCTTTTTTTCCCTTTCTTCATTTCTCCCCTTCTCCCTCTTCCTTGCAGTTTCATTCCTCCCTCTTCCCCTTGAAATTCTCCCAGTAAAGTTTCCAGAACATAAGTGTTCCCTGAAAGTTTCTAAGTGTCAGGGCGCAACCCGACTTCGCAGCGAAGTCGGGGTGCGCCCTCAAGCTGGAGCGCAGTAGGGAATGCGAAGTGCGACAGCAGACAGGAGATGAGCGAAATTTGACTAAGTGTCAGAGCGCAACCCGACTTCGCAGCGAAGTCGGGGTGCGCTCTTCTTCCTGTGCGCACTTGGGAGGCAGTGTGGCAGAAAATAAGCTAAGTGCTGGAGCGCAACCCGACTTCGCAGCGAAGTCGGGGTGCGCCCCCCCTCTTGGTGCACAGTTTGAAGTCGGGGTGCGCCCCCCTCTTGGTGCACAGTCTGAACGGCGGAGAAGACAGCAAAGTATCGGTGCGCAACCCGACTTCGCAGCGAAGTCGGGCTGCGCCCTCTGACCGGTGCGCAGTTGGGCAAGTAAACCCAGAAATTGACTAAGGCACGGAGGCCTCCCCAACTGCGCTGTTTTCCACCTGCGCAACCCGACAGCGCTTTGATCCTGGGCGAAGTTGGATAAACTGCCTTTCAAGGCAGCCATGTGTCACTCATCAGCATCCGACAAGTGTCCAACCTCGGGGTTTGAGCCAAGACATGACCGGGAAAAGGACAAGCATGGACCGCACTATCTACGCCAACTGCCACCATTAAAGCTGATGTAAAGTGCCATCTGCCACAACTACCCGCATTCCCGCTAATTTGAAGTTCCACCCAATGCGCTGCCACGTAGATGTACAACTTTCAGGGAGGCCATGCTGCAGGTACAGTCCTCGCCGACAGAAGTCAGCATCAGCAGCTCCTCTGCCGCTTTTGTCAGCTAATGTCTAGTCTGGGACTTTGTGCCCGTGATTGTAATCGGGGGGAACTGGGGCTATAAATAGCCACCACATTTTCATTGTAAGTGGTGGAAGGGGAATATACTGCTAGGGAACCATTGTAGCTGTGCGTTTGCTTCTAAATACAAGATACATACTTGGCTCTGCTTACTGTCTTCATTTTGTATGCTGCCTCTCCTTGTCATTTTTGCCTCATGTTTCTTATTTCATTGCTTACTGTTGTACTGAACTCTGGACTCCAGTATTTGGTGATTAAGTATTCCTGGAATGCATAGATAGAGGATACATAGGATGAATGATAGCTGCAGTTTCTATAGTGTGTTTTGTGTTTAAATTGTTGTTAGTAGTGGTGATTGATCGTTGTCGTGCTGCTTATTCCCCCCACCCAACTCCAATCACATTTGGATTCTCTTTCCGCACTTTTATCTCTTTCCCTGCACTCTTAGCTTAAAACACTAAAACCCCACAGGAAGCCGGCCTTCTCCGGAGATTGGCACGGAAGGCATTCCTTCCTTCGGGCCTTTCAATTTGGTGGGCGAATCTGGGCGCAATATACCAAATCCTTTCCTCATGGCAGATTCGTAACCAACAGGGTCCATTGCCTTTTCAGGGACAACTCTCGATGTGTTTCTACCTTCTTCAGATACCCGGACCAGCGTTGTCTCGCACTCTTTCTTAGGAAGATAACTCAGCTTCGACGACATAAAATTTCTCCAAATGGATCTCACCCTCCTCAACATCGGCTCATGACAACATACTTCGCCAACTCCGATGGACCAGGTGACTTCGATCGAAAACGCCCCACACCATCCAGTTTGAACAGAAGCAGAGTCACTAGACAGCGCACCAACAGTTTGTCAGGGTTCCGAATTAGCAATGGGCAGAGACATATCATGGACTTCTTCAGCTCCGTTACTTCGGCCTCGACTGTTAGGAGAGATTAGTTTTTGGGGGATTCTCGGAGCTTGCCCCTCCTGGTCTGCTCCCTCCCCCCTCCTTCTCTCTCTCCGTTCTTCTTGGCATGCAGTTCTCTCTGTTGGACTGCAGCCCTCCCCCTCTCTGCTCTCCCTTTTCTTTTCTTTTCCCTTTCTCTTTGGTCCGTTTGTCGGGTTTGATCTTGTATTTTTCTTAGTTCTTTTCTTTGTTGGGCTTTTTAGCCTGCTAGCTGGCAGTCATTATTGTATTTCTTATAGTCCCTTGGGTCTTATTTTGGCCCACCGCAGACATTAATAATATTTGATTTGATTTCATTTCATTTCTGATATACCAGTAAAACATATGCATGTAATCACAGAGTCAATATATCTGCAGAAATTTGAGACAAATTAATTATGTGTGTACTTGATAAAACTCGGAAATTTGCTGCCCATAGACAGTGTTCTCAGTAGCCATAGTCTCAGATTCATGTTGATATTGGATGGAAAATGCAAAAAGGATGGAAAAATCAGTTGCATCAGTACCTGATTCCTTTCTTTCTTTCTTTGACTTGCAAATGAGGAAAGTATCCTTCTAATACTTTACTTTGATGTTGTTGGTTATGTGTGCACAATAAAATTCATTGGTATCTTTAATTAATACTCTTCATTTGCTTCTCTTTTGTAACACAGACATGAATTCGAATTGAAAGTGACTAAGAGGGTATAATAAACGCCTATGGTCCTTTCAGATATAAATGCATTTGTAACATTCTTGGGAACCTGAGATTTGATGCTTTTCTCATAGTGCCATGTCAAATGTGCATATCTACAGGTGCAGTTGTCAAAGGATACCAGCCATATCACACAAGATCGCACACACGATGATGATAATAATCTCTTCGCATAGTGGGTGAGACTACTATGGGTTGAATATATATAAGTGGTTATTGGGAAGTGGTTGACAACGATTTGATTGCCCAACTACTTGATACCTGAATACATATGTCAATAATAAAAATACCCCATAAACTATAGATGGCATACATTAATGCAAATATATAGGTTGTCATGCATACATTTGTGACAACTTATGACGTGCATATATGACAAGACTACTACAAACTTTGTACATGAGAAAATGCTTGGTATGACTCATGGATGTGGAGGTGCTTGAGCTAGCACTAGGTCATCTAGTTAGCTGCCTACATCTTCTCCTTCGTTTAAATTGGTTGGCATCCTCATCAACTGTGTCAATGGAACAATTGGTGGAGTAGACTAGGTAGCAGGAAGATAGGGTTACCTCGAGAAGCTAGCAATGGTTGCTTCCAAGTGTTGAATACACTAGCAAACATTCTTGTAATTCTGTTGCATGTGCTTGCCACAATCACTATGACAAAACCATTGCTTCTCAGCTTCTTTTAGCTTTTGCTTTGTCTCATCCAGTTTTGGATAAGTTGCTGAGATGTATCCATGAATTGCCACTTTGCCTTGTTTAACTGCTCATTAGGCTGTTTCAATTGCTGATCATGTTCTCTCCATTGAGACTCAAGGCGGCAAGGCATTCAATCTACTTCTTATTTTGATGTGAAATAAGTCTATCTCAGTTAAGCATCCTGATCGCCTCCAAGTCAATCCTGTCTGAATGGTCGACTCCTATTTGAGATGCTGAACACAACATCTCTTCGAGTCAGCTAAGCTTGTATAATCTCTTGCACTGATCAATTTATACCTGACTATTAGTCGCAAATTGCAGACTTTGGTATACAAAATAGTTGAGTTGCAATAAGGGAAACTTCAACTTCTTGTGAATAGTGTAGTGTTGTCCTGAAGGGTCTACCTATATTTTTGCTGAATGGGTTGGTGTAAGATACAACATTTGAGGTTGACAATACAAAATATGGTGTCGAGTGGCAGGAATGACATATCAAGAATGTGTTGTTTGAACCTCCCATGCCTGTATATCATCCAAACACTCCAACTGAGCTTGTTGACCTCTTCAATGTGACGAGTTGTATGACTTGTTGATTTAACTAGTCAATTGCATAGCCCACATCCACCGCTTGTGTATGGGACTGTTCAAGAAGTCCTCTTTTGTGGTAATGATCACATGCGCTAGCTGGTTAAAGAACTTAACTATGCATGCCTTCTCGACACCTTGTGATACCTCTCAATCTGCTAGTGCAGGTGATACAACTAATCTCTCATAATCAGGGTGCTTTGACCACTTTGACATATCATCATCCTCTAACAAAGGTTTCTCCAGTGAAGGAATACCTTCCACTTGAGAAGCAGTTGCCTCCTCTTGTTGTGCATCTCCTTTAATGGGCTGCTACTGCTTTGCCTCTTAATGAGGCTTGTTATCGCAGTTTGCTTTGCTTACATGTATGTCATGTTTAGGTGAGGGATTTGCTTGCTACACATTCTCCTAAAAAATATGAGTCACAAAAACTGGACTTGCACCCGTCTCCAGATACCTGTCAACAACATGATACAGAGGTGAATTCAATTCTTCATCAAAGTCCTCAAATTCATCGACCTCTATGGTTTGTTCATTGTTTAGATCAATGGGTCTGCCGCTGCTATTGTCTTGACTATTACTCATTATTGGCTATATAGTAGATAGTTTCTCTTTCATGAGGGTGGGTCATTTGTCTGAGGGTGTGAATGTGGCATGATGACTGCATAGCACTTGCGATGTTGCAAGGGATGCTCTTGGCTGTTTAGCCTTGCCTTTGGAGCATCTTCCCCCTCTCTTAGTCCTATGCGGATTCTTCCTTTGGATAACCCTCTCATCATGGCTTCTTTACCTTGTGGCACAAGCCACCCACACGACTTGCTCGATGTTGATGTATAGTCAGTGTGACATCCATTGAGCTAATAGATTTGGCATTCCATTTGTGGTAGCAAGTGTTTATCCCCGTTTTGCTATTGGCACAGTTTGAAGTTGTACCATGTCAAGCATCAATGCACAAAGAATGTTGTCAGGAAGTAATTAGTCCCTCTCTTTAGGAACATGTGCACTTGCTCTGACAAGTATAAGACCCAAGTGAACTTTTTCCCATCTATGATCCCATGTGTATATAGCACAAGCCATTTCAGGATCTTTGAGGCCTTGGACACTCTCGATAAGCGTGATATGTGGATTCTTCCTTTGGAGAACCCTCTCATCATGGTTTCTAGCTTTTGTGGCACGATACATCAACACCACTTGCTTGATGTTGATGTATATTCAGTGTGACATCCACCGAGCTAATAGTTTTGGCATTCCATTTGTGGTAGCAAGTGTTTATCCCCATTTTACTATTGGCACAATTTGAAGTTGTGCCATGTCAAGCATCAGTGCACAAGGAATGTCAACAGGAAGTAATTAGCCACTCCCTTTAGGAACATGTGCACTTGCTCTGAAAAGTATAAGACCCTATCAAACTTTTTCCCATCTATGATCCCTTACGTATATAGCACAAGCCATTTTAGGATCTTTGAGGCCTTGGACTCTCTCAATAAACATGATATGTGGATTCTTCCTTTGGAGAACCCTCTCATCATGGCTTCTTTGCCTTGTGGCATGAGCCACCCACACGTCTTGCTTGATGTTGATGTATAGTCGGTGTGACATTCATTGAGCTAGTAGTTTTGGCATTCCATTTGTGGTAGTAAGTGTTTATCCCCATTTTGCTATTGACACAATTTGAAGTTGTGCTTTGTCAAGCATCAATGTGCATGGAATGTCGACATGAAGTAATTAGTCCCTCCCTTCAGCAACATGTGCACTTGCTCTGACAAGTATAAGATCCAATTGAAACTTTTAACATCTAGGACCGTTGTGTATATAACACAAGCCATTTCAAGATCTTTGAGGTCTTGGACTCTCTTGATAAGCATGATATGACCAAACACATGGCACACTTGAACTCATAATTGTGTAGTAAATACATTTTCAACCATCGACTGATGTTATATTGCACAAGGTGACTAATGTCATATAGCACAAGCCATTTCGGGATCTTTGAGGCCCTCGACTCTTCTAATAAGTGTGATACAATCAAACACCCGACACACTCGAACTTATGATTTTGCAGTAAATACATATTTAACCATCGACTTTCCTATGCAAACAATTTCTTCATTTCATCTGGAGATAGGCGATCAATGTCATAATAATGCTCAATGAAGTCCTGCAATTTCCTTAGCCCAAATTCTTCCCTCTTGACTTGCCGTTGTGTTGAACTGGGCAACATGAACGTACTGATTATGTCCTCTAGATCAAACATTATATGCAATGCATGTGACCCAACCTGAAATTGACTTCTTATGTTTCCTAGGTCTAACATATACATCTCCATGAGGTACTTCTTGAATGCTTAATTGTCAAAAGCCAGAACTTGTAGGATGTAGTGAACTGAAGCCTTGCTGAATGCTCACTTTAGTTCATGGTTGTCATCGTGTGATTCCCACTAGTCTCTACACCAATCACCAGACAATGTGTTCCAGGCATACAAATAGGTACCATGACAACTAGAAGGCGGTGGGTAACTGGCCAACTACCATCAAACCATTTGTATACATGAAACATTAAAATACCCCATAACATTATATGATTTATATTATAAACATTGGTTCATGCACACAAGCGACAACCTTACAACACTTATGAGAAACTTGATTTACACAACACTAATCCATCATTGACATGGTGCATGCATTCATGCATTGATGTGCTCATGAAAACATGAAATCCATGTGTCAACTTGTTTGCCTACATCTATGCCCTCCTTTCAACTTGGCGTTCCTACTGACCAACCAACCTATTCAATTGGGGTAGAAGTATTGATCTCGCTTCTTGAACACATGTTGCACTTCCTAGGCTTTTGCTTGTTCCATAGATCTTCCGTAACAAGCCACTTGCAAATCCTAGGTAGTGCAGTGTTGTTCTCCAATTGTTTGTTGTGCATCATGCAACTGGTTGCATTTCAGTCTATTGCCATGTATGTTGGGGGTCAAGGGGTCACACTTTCTGATGGCACACTTGTAGATGACTTGAGGACACATGTGGATTGCACATTGTGTGACAGCCAAGTCCTAGGTGGCAGTGTGTGATGATTAGGCTTTATACAACAAGGTCTTGAATGATTGATTTCTGGATGATGATCATTGGTTGATACTATATTGGAAGAGGAGCCTTTGGTTGACAGCCTGGTTGGAATGTGCTAGGATGGCATAGCTCGGGCAATCTGCGACATAGATGGCTTAGTTGTGTTGGCACGTGGCATGAACGACATGGTCCTATTGGTGAGTGGCATGAACGACATGGCCAATTTTTGATTTCTTAGGGTTAAATTTTTAATAAGAAAGTGAAGATAGATTGGTTGCATAGCATTTGCAAGCAAATTTACAATCGCCTTTCCGAGGTAAAGGAGAAAAATAAATTGTATATGATTTCATATTTGTTCTAATTGCTTTTGAGGTTGGATTTTCACGGAGCTAAAACCTTTTCCTGAAACTCTTCCAAGATTTTATGCAAAAGATTGGTTCAATTTCTATAGTGATGTGAGCAACAATTTCATCAAGCCATTGATAGGCAAGCTAATAGGGAATTCAGATATCTGGATTTCAGAGGAGGCCATGAAGGCCATCCACTTGAGAGCTGATTAGTACATTCACCAATCAGTATATATATCATAATTTTCATCAAAGACATAGGGCCACAGATTTTGGCCACAAGGGTGATAACTGATACATGATTTTGTATTGATGGAATTAATGAGGCGGATGAAGTGCCTTCTATAAAAATGTGCAAGTAAACATGTAAATGATCCTTTTAATTTGCCATTCGAAACTAGTAGTTATGCATGTAAATCCAAAAGACATGTAGATCATTTGGCTTCTGAAATTGGGAGATGATTTGATGTGGGTGTGGAGAAGGTACACCTATGATTCAAGGCAAATCCTCCAAATCATGTACAGATATGGAAGATATTGCATTTGATCATATTCTTGACATTGAGGAAGCATGGGAAAATTGCAAGGATGAGGAGGGAGTCAAGATGAGGAATTCAGCATTTTGTTGGTTCTCTAATTGGGTCCACGAGGATGACCAAGAAACTCTAGTCTTTGAGAAACATGAGGAGAGGAAGATACAGTCTAAAGCGAATAAAGAAGAATCCTCAGACAAAACAGTCTCATCAAGAAAAAGAATATACTGGTGAAGAAGAGGATGAAGAGGTAAGAGAAGAACAAGCAGCTAAGGAGGAAAGAGAATTAAGCGGAAATCAACTATTGGTAAAGTCTTCTTGGGACTCATGTTTCCTGTGAGTCCTCCAATCTCCTCCAATCTCTTATGGCAAAGGTTTTTGAAGTTCTCCTAGCTCCTTCTGATCACCTAAAAACCTTTAGACATTGTTGGGAAAGGCACCAGGCAATCCCAAACCCAAGAAGTCTTCCACTTCCTCATCCTATAAGGAGGAATATCGAAGCTCTGCTTCCTAGGAAGTGAAAAAGGATGAGCCATATTCTAGGCGCATCAGAACCACCTGGTAAAGGAGATGAATATGATGATGGAAAGAAGAAAATAAAGCCTTCACCTTCAACCATCCCTCCAAAGAAGAAGATTAGTAAAGACGAGTAGGAAAAGGAGACTGCCAAAGACACTGACCTACAAAAGGTGTCACTCTCAGCTCAACAACATACCCCACAAAAAAAAGAGGTGCCTTCAGATCAGCAAGAAGTGCCAAGAATCAAAGAAATGTCAACTCAACAGGAGAAAAGCAAGGCTATTGTTGAAAATCCCACAGATTCACAAATGGACGATTACTTGGTGGAAATATTAGTTGTGGAGCACCAGTTCTCTTAAATGAGAAAGAACTGATGTTATTGCTCTATTTTTTGATGAGCCTATGAAGAAAAAAAGGATAAAGGTGAGATCTGATGTCAAGAATGACTCCTCTCGCAGGAGAGTCATCATTAGGCACATTGAGCCTAAAGAAGGAACTCCCAAAGGAAAAATATTAATAGGGAAGACTACCAAATCACAACTACTATATTTCCTCCCATGGACTCGCATGGAGTTGTTGGGATCCTTCAGGCTAGCTAGCACAAACATTACAAGGTAAAGCATTCAAGAGCTTAAGCAAAGAAACATTGGGAGAACAAGTTAAGTATATGAAATTTGGTAAAAATACTATTTTTGGCTAAGAAAACTAAGGAAGCCGAGGGGAAGTACAACAGCAGACAGCAAGTGTAGGTGGGGCACAAGCAAGTACGAAATTGCAAAAAGAGGCTATCACCATTAAGACCTCACAAGCTTCAAGCACAAGAATAAAGTGAGAAGTAGGATTTGAGCTCAATGGCATTAAAAAGAGGCTATCACCATTAAAAAGGAAGATATTAATCATGTGGGAGTTGATACTCTTGTTGTATCAGGATAGAGCTCAATGGCATTTGTAAAAGGTCTGAAAAACAGCACCATCAAACTTGTAAACAAGTTATGGACATGTTATTCAGTAAACAATCCAAATCAGGTTGGACATTAAAACCTCGAAAAGCGGGTGTTCAAAAGAGAGAAGGGAATAAAAATATGAAATAAAAAAACTTGGAAATGTCATTGGTAAGTCAAGAGAAATAGGAAAAACCAGGCTTACATTAAAATTGGACAGTTGGCAACACGATCTAGTGGAGAGTAGTTGTTAAAAACAAAAAAAGTAAGTGCTGACAGAAGCTATCAAATCCGACAAACCAACTTATTCACAAGTAGAAATTACAAAAGAGGCACTAGAATGGTTCTTATTCACTTGTGGAATAGGTATGTCAGAGTTTGATGATTAAGATGACTGAAGAAGAAAAATTCAAAGAAATAGAACAATACTGGGAACAAGTACTCAGCTTCTGGAGTTATGAATTGGTGATATTGATGCAATTGTGAAAAGCAGCAACAATGCCAATGCAGTACCTAAGCATGTAAAATCGGTAAATCAATAGGTTGAAATGTCAAGGAGAATGATAGATGAGCAAAAAGCCAAGGTTCAGGATATATATGTTCCTAACATACAGGAGATCAGCAACCGATTCAGCTTTTTGGAGAGGAGGGTTGAAGCTGAAAGGACAAGGTAAATTCTGTAATTGACAAAATAAATGAGGCTACCATTCAACTTGATGACCTATAAGCTTTGATTTTATTTTTAATATTGGGAAACACTTGTAAATTTGTACTATTATTGAAAGACTTAGTTTTAAAATTTATATTAGGACTTTATTTGAAAAGCCTGATAATGACTTAATTTTTGTTAATTAGCTAGCAGATAGTTAGCATTAAACAATTAGTTAGTATCAAAATCTAGTTATGAGAACACAACTATTACTTTTTATTTAAGTTTTCATTTTGGAAATGAAGGAATCTCTTTGGTTTGCGAGAGATATAAATAGACATTTTAAAAAATTGTGTTGCAATAATTAGAACCTCTGAATACATTGAATTGAGTTAAGCTAGTAAAATTTGGCCTAAATTGCTTTGCCTGCATTAGCTTTGTTTAACCCAGCCATTTAGAAACCTTTATCTAGAACCCTTTTTCAATATGGCTCTATTTAATGATAATCTAGTTGTTACAAATTTTGAGTTCACAGCTTTTTACTTCAGTAATATATATTTTTTCCATTGGTTATATGGGATTGAAACGGGCCCCACCCGTATTACATGATCACCACATAGTGGTATTACAACAATGTTTGGATATTATCCATGTATCGCTTGGCAAGATTTGAGCCTTGGTCTCCTCCTTAAATGTTGAGGAGTCTAACCGGTTGAGCTAATGCCACTTGATTAGTTCAGTAACAATTGAAATTTACATTTTTGTCAATTTTAAGTCTGATCTCATTTGAGTTCAAAATTTAAAAAATGTTAAAGTATTTAAAAAAGAATCAAGAAAGATTACAAGGAGCTGCTGCTTTGCACAATAGTGGAGGGAAATGTTTTTTTTTTACAGCATACCGTTCTTGAAAAAGCTGAACCAACACCCCCTAAATATTCCTGCTAAAAAGCCTAAAACCCTTGGACCCCCTAAATATTCCTGCTAAAAAGCCTAAAACCCTTGGACCAGTGTCGAGTTAATGGTCTTCTTTGTTATGTTCTTTTGGTTTGAATTGCCTTAGCAAATAGTTATATTTTTTGCGTTATTTGTTGTCTATGTAGAAGATTACAAAGGCCTTCTTTGAATTTCAGATGGTGGGCATATTTCAGTGTTTGCATTTGTGAACATATTTTAGAAAATTATGTAATGACTTTCTATCTATATTTTTTAAAATGGTTTTCTGGGATTCAAATGTGTCTCATCTATATTACATCATGGCCGTGTTACCACGGTATTTTAAGAAATCACATAGTGGTATTCCAACATTTTTGGCAATTATGCATATATTGCTTGACAAGATTTGAACCTGGGTCTCCTCTTTGAATGTTGAGGTATTTAACTATTTGAGCTCATGCCATTTGATGACTTCCTATATAATTTAGTGGAAGGGGTGGGGCCCTTACAATCTTCCTAGCTTCATCAAAATTATTGAATAGTGCAATTATAACCTTAATAGTGGAAAATAAATATTAACTCACAACTAAAGGGAAATTATACTTCTAATGAACAACACTTTTTGGCAATGAAATGAAATTAAATGAAATATTATTAATGTCCATGGTGGGCCAAAATAGGACCCAAGGGACTATAAGAAAGACAATTATGACTCCCAGCTAGCAAGCTAAAAAGGCCAACAAAGAAAAGAACTAAGATAATTACAAGATGAAACCCGACAAACAGGCCAAAGAGAGGGAAAAGAAAAGAAAAGGGAGAGCAGAGGGGGGGAGGGCTGCAGTCCAACAGAGAGGAGTGCACGCCAAGAAGAACAGAGAGAGAGAAGGAGGGGGGAGGGAGCAGCCCAAGAGGGGCAAGCTCCGAGAACCCCCTAGAAACTAATCTCTCCTAACAATCGAGGCCGAAGTACTGGAGCTGAAGAAGTCCATGATATGTCTCTGCCCATTGCTAGTTCGGAACCCTGAAAAACTGTTGGTACGCTGTCTAGTGACCCTACTTCCGTTCGAACTGGATGATGTGGGGCATTTATGATCGAAGTCACTTGGTTCGTCGGAGTTGGTGAAGTATGTTGTGATGAGCCGATGATGAGGAGGGTGAGATCCATTTGGAGAACTTTTTTGTCGTCGAAGCTGAGTTATCTCCCTAAGAAAGAGTGCAAGACAACGCTGGTCCGGGTATCTGAAGAAGATAGAAACAGGTCAAGATTTTCCCTTGAAAAGGCAATGAAACCTACCTCGGATCTCATAATAAATGGGACAACAAAAAATAAGTGATGAAGGGTTTCAACTTCACCCATGGAGCAAAACAAGCAAATCCGCTCCTTCGTTGGAAGATGGTGATCTGATTCAATTCGGAGTTGGTGAGAACGCACCCTGAGTTGCCCAATAGTGATTCGAAGACTATGCCTTGTGTGCTGTTGAAGGTATTGTGGAGGAACTATTCTGCCCTCCTGTATTTGTAAGAAGTGCTCATGGTAGAAAGACAACTTGGGGGAAAGAGGGGCAATAGGAGAGATCCATGTGCATCTGGTGTACTGGAGACTAACATCCTTCCGAATCTCGTGGAGCATCTTCTCCTTACTAAGCCGAGAGGAGGGGAGAACCCCCAAAGAATAAGGGGGGAGCATGTTTATCCGTATCTGAATGCTGGCCAGGAGAGCAGAAACCTGAAAATACTAGCTCCTACTATTCTGCCCTCCTGTATTTGTAAGAAGTGCTCATGGTAGAAAGACAACTTGGGGGAAAGAGGGGCAATAGGAGAGATCCATGTGCATCTGGTGTACTTGAGACTAACATCCTTCCGAATCTCGTGGAGCATCTTCTCCTTACTAAGCCGAGAGGAGGGAGAACCCCCAAAGAATAAGGGGGGAGCATGTTTATCCGTATCTGAATGCTGGCCAGGAGAGCAGAAACCTGAAAATACTAGCTCCTCCGGCCTCCCCGAGAACTCAGAGAGAGTTCCATCGAGGAGCGAAGGGCGAAGTAAGGGTACCGCCTGCAACCCTCAGGGGTATCTCCAAAAGTACGAAGCCTATGGAGATAACCAATTATCAGGAAGATAATCTCAAGCTCGAGAGGAGAAGCCCCAAACTTTGCCAAAATAATAGAACGAGGGACTGTGCCCTTGCAACGAATGAATCGTCGAAGAAAGTGTCTGGACTCGTTCAACCCGTGACCACTCAGTCGGGCCAAGACTAGGGTCCCAAACCATTGACCCATAAGTAATAGTTGGCTTGACCAAGGCATCAAATATCCTCATCTTCACAAGTATATCCTAAAAATGTTCTTTGAAGCAATTCCTCTCTAGCAAAGACAGAGTTGCATACCCCTTACACACTTGGACTTGGGCGACGGGTTTCATACCAAAAGTGGGACCAGTGAAAAGAACCCCCAAATACACATAAGAGGTGGTGATTTCGACCTCCTGACCCTGGAAAAAGAAGTGGAGATGGGATAGAGTCTCTTTGGTAGTATTCAATACCATAACCTTGGTCTTAGAAAGATTAATTGTCAACTGTCTCGAGTCACAAAAAGCAGCAAGAGTGTTCAGATGACGCTGAAGCCCCTTAGGGGATGAGGCCAAAAGAACAACATCATCAGCAAAGAGGAGAACAGAAATCAGCACATGGTGAAGAAGGCAACCATCCTCTGGGTGAGCATTCTCCCTAATATAAGTCTCAAGCTCGTCGATAAAGATCCCAAAAAGTGTCGGGGAAAGGGGGCATCCCTGTTTCACTCCTATGGTGCTAAGAATACTGGCTGAAAGCCCTTGAGGGGAGCGAAACCGACCTTTCACAGTCTCATAACCGTGTAACCGCTGTCAAAAACTGCCTAGAGATGCCAACTGATCGAAGCCTCTCAAGAAGTAAATGCCGAGGCACCGTGTCGAAAGCTTTCCTGAAGTCTACAAAGCAACAATAAACCTTCGAGGACGTGGAACGTGCCTCCTCAATAATAGCTCTGAGGACTAGAATGTGATATGTGGTCTGGTGATCTTGCCGAAAACCAGCTTGGCCAAGAGCCCTGAAACCCCCCTCCTCCAACCTTCGGGGGATAAGCACATCCAATGCTGTGGCATAGAGCTTGGCAAATATATGCCCAATCATGATAGTTTTGTAGTTATTGGGTTCATTAGGATAAAAGGACGAATCCTTAGAGCTTTGAAGAAAAGGACGAATTCTTAGAGCTTTGAACTTGTCTCTTCTTGGAAATAGATCTATACAAACCCGTTGTTCTTTTGCCATACTGAACAAGAGGCTCAATTTCATTGTGGTTTTACACAAATTGATTTTCTATGTTTTTATTAATTTACCATATTCATCATAACGATAATCCATTTAGCTGCATATGAAATGAAAAATCATTTTTTGGTTCAACATCCACTACCTTAACATCATTATATCATCAAGTTTAACTATAGTCTATAGGCAATATGTACCCTACCAATACTTATGATAGCTTTTATTGTACTATGCTCTTCAAAGATTATCTCTTCAAAAAAGGTGCTACTTTGGACTCCCATTCCATAGATTCATATGAAATGAAATGAATCTATGGTAAACTTGTCTCTTCTTGGAAATGGATCTATACAAATATGACAAAATTTTAGTTGTTCCCTTTCAATGGAAGGGACATTTTTAGAAGGAATGGGGATGATCAAAGATCGTGGGAAGAATTATGGACATTTTCATTGTGGTTTTCCTTTTTGCTATTGATAAATAATAGGGTTTTAAAAGGGACCTGTTGTGGCTGCTCCACAACGTACCCCAAAATTGGGGACCCCACCTTTTTTGCATGTGTTCCAAGAAGACCGAAGTGGCACATAGGCTAAAGATCAAGGAAAAAAACAAAACACCACAAGGAGAAAAAGTGTCGCGATGTCGCGACATGTTGCAGTTTCGCGGCCAAAAGAGAAAAAGTGTCGCGATATCGCGACATGTTGCAGTTTCGCGGCCAAAAGAGAAAAAGTGTCGCGATATCGCGACATGTTGCAGTTTCGCGGCCAAAAGAGAAAGTGTCGCGCTATCACGCCATGTTGCACTGTCGTGGGCAAAAGAGAAAAAGTGTCGCGATATCGCGACATGTTGCACTGTCGCGGCCAAGAGAGAAAAAGTGTCGCGATATCGCGACATGTTGCGTTTTCGCGACCAAACGAGAAAAGAAAGAAGAAGAAAGAAAAGTGTCGCGATATCGCGACATGTTGCATTTTTGCGACCAAACGAGGAAAGAAAGAACAAGAAAGAAAAGTGTTGCGATATCGCGACATGTTGCGTTTTCGCGGCCAAAGACAAAAAGTGTTGCGATATCGCGACATGTTGCATTTTCGCGGCCACAAGAAAGAAAAGTGACGCGATTTCGAGATATGCTGCGTTTTTGCGGCCAAAGACAAAAAGTGTCGCGATTTCGCGACATGTTGCGTTTTCGCGGCCAAACAGGAAAAAGTGTCGCGATATCGCGACATGTTGCATGGTCGCGGCCAAAAGAGAAAAGTGTTGCATGGTCGTGGCCAAAAGAGAAAAAGTGTCACGATATCGCGACATGTTGCATGGTCGCGGTCAAAAGAGAAAAAGTGTCGCGATATCGCGACATGTTGCGTTTTCGCGATTCAAAGCAAAGAGAGAGAAGAAAGAAAAAGTGTCGCGATATCGCGACATGTTACATTTTCGTGGCGAAGGGCCACAAATGGAAACCAAAGCGCAGGCATGCACAAGGGAAGGTGAAACGAACAGTCGGGGAAGGTGAAACAAACAGCCGTCGGAAAATGAAACGAACCGTCATGGAAACAGAAGTTTAAATACGCCATTCAAAGAGGCCAGAAAGGGGTTGGAAACCGCTGCAAGCAGAGTTGAAGGCGATAAGGCCATTCTGGACCTGTTTGAGTTGTTTTTCTTCCACAGACTGGTTTGCAAAAACCAGAAATTCTGCTATTGTAAAATGACATATTTTTAATGCAAAAGTTTTCAGAAATTTGCATCTTGTGGGCAAGAAAGAAGGAGATTTTCTTTGCATGCTATGGATTTAATGTTTATTCTTTCATTTTTTCAGATTTCGAATTTATAGATAATGTTAATGCCATTTTTTTTGGGTTACATTAGGCGAATATTTGAAATCTGAATTTTATTTTGTACCCTAGGAACCAACACTTAATCTATGGGGATTGTGCTTGTTTTGCAAGTCCAATAGGTTAGGTTGCATGCATGGAGACCTCACATCTTCGGTTTTGTCGAAATAGGATAGCATCATATTGAATGCGTTTTATTTTCAGTTTTTTGCATTTCATTTTCATTTTCTGCATTTTATTTTTTCCAGAAATTTTCACTTATTTAAATTTTCAGGCAGTAAAATAAACATTTAAAAAATTTCAAAATCCAAAAAAACAATGAACAATCACTAAAGCTTCATGATGAAATAAACCAACATTGCCCCTTGTTTACAGTTGCTTGCAATCGCTAAGGTGTTCCAAGCATTTAAATTGAATATCTTTATTTGAGATTACTAATACACATATGCAAATGCTAATACAGCGGAGACCTTGGAGAAGTTGTTTGTTTAACTTCTTTGCAAGAGGGGATTTGGAACCCAAATCCTAAAGGAGAGTGTACTTTCACAACTAGGTGAAAATACCACTCAACAGACCCTTCCCTTTTACAACTCCTGGAAATCCAAGAATAACAAATGAATCAATCTAGGCACAAAAAATAGTTTATCTTCTTACAAATCAAATTCTGCATTTTCTAAACAATACAACCTTTTTTGACCAAAAGTGGAATGACCAAAACAGTAACAGTAACCCGTCCTACTGCTTTTTCTACATCTGCCATCTGAATAGGGTTTTGAAAGGGACCCTTCCTTTTTACAACTCTTGGAAATCCAAGAATAACAAATGAATCAATCCAGGCACAAAAAACAACTTATCTTCTTACAAATCAAATTCTGCATTTTCTAAACAATACAACCTTTTCTGACCAAAAGTGCAATGACCAAAACAATAATAGTAACCCACCCTACATATGCACCCTATGTTTAGTCGAGGCATTCATACCCCGAATATTCCAAGATAGAAAATTCATTTTGTATCAAGTTGAGGAAGTTTTCTTCCTCCCAAAGACAAAATTCTTTGCTTCCCATCAGCTACATCCTTAGCAATGGCTCTGGTTCTCAATTCCTAGAGATTGGGCCTTCCTCGAGAAACTAAAATTCCCAAATCAACCTTCTTAGATTTCCTTCTACTTCCAATAGCCAACTCCGAATCACTAGTAGAAGTCCATTCTCCTCCATCTTCTTCATCCTCAGACCCATTCCGAATAATGTTAATATTTTTATTTATTTTTTCTCCCATAGCCAATCAATGTCACATTTTGCTGAGGAGTGGTTTCTCCCGAAACCTTCATTTTTATGCTCTTTTCCTTCAGCCCTATTGGAGAGTGTGGCTTTTTCTCAATATTCTCTTCTACATGCAAAAAATAATTCTTTTCTTTTTCAATCAAAGCCTCAGTCACCGGTTCATTAATACCTCCAAGTTGAGTTTCTGGAACGAACTCTTCCCCTCTAACAACGCCATCCCCATCAAGGGTAGCAAGAACTTCATAGCTATTTGAAGATGGACCCTTACTACTTTCACCAATTTCTTTCTGCCCCTGAAATTCTCCTTGCTTAGTTTCCTTTTTCCTCCAAACCCTCAAAGGTTGTCTAGTTCTATTATTCATAACTTTCTCCTTAGGATTTTTTGGGCATGTTTTCCAAATATGCCCTACCCTTTTGCAAAGGTTACACAAGGGAATGGGAGTTTCATACTGAATATCTTGTTCCCATTCCCTGTAATCTAAAACTAGCCTAATAGATTTAGGTAATGGTTTAGCCAGATCCGACTTGTATACAAAAACCGGCCACTATCATTCTAGTCCGGGATTTAGTAGTTGCATGAAAAGCAGTTAGTTTTCCAATCGGTTTAGCTATCTTGAGAATAATACTGTCATCCCAAAATTCCATTGGAAGCCTCGATAGACTCACTCATAAGGGCACCGATTGAAGAGTGGCTATGGCTAGATTAAAGCTTTGGCTCCATTTTTGTAAAAATAACCCTCTCCCCCAAAAAACCATGGGCCCCTCAACAAAACATTTGCCATATCCTCCGGATTTGCAAAGTTAAACAACAATAAATTATTAGGCAAAGCCACCACTGCTTCTTGCCCCAGAAGTTTCCATTTATCCTGAACCCACTTCCTTACCGTATCTAAATCCGGTCTATTGCCTAAAAATTTCCCGACCAAAGAATTTTTTTCTTTCTGAATCACTTTGTTAGCCAGAATTTTTGGGACCTTAAGAGTAAAACCCTTTTCATCCCGATCTGGCGACAAAATAAATCGTTCTTCTTGCGAAGTTTGACCTCTCTTCAAAACTTGCGCCCAAGAAGCGCCTCCCTTTGACCTTTCTACTGCTGCCGAATTCAGATCTACTGCTCCTGGATCCAAAGGGTTAGAATCTCTCCTATACGCATCCTTAGGGGATTCTGCCACAACAGAACCCTCACCTATCGCCTTTCCTGCTCCTCCTGTCCTTGTCTCTTCTTTCTCTTGGCGTTCTTTAGCTTTGGTGATTTTCCAAAAAACAATATTCTATGCATTCATGGTAAGGGTTTGAAGCATTGATGCACTCTGGATGAACCCGCTGCTCTTTCGCCATACTGAACAAGAGGCTCAATTTCATTGTGGTTTTACACAAACTGATATTCTACGTTTTTAGCAATTCACCATATTCATCATAACGATAATCCATTTAGCTGCATATGAAATGCAAAATCAGTTTTTGGTTCAACATCCACTACTTAACATCATTATATCATTGCGTTTAACTATAGTCTATAGGCAATAAGTACCCTACCAATACTTATGACAGCTTTTATTGTACTATGCACTTCAAAGATTATCTCTTCAAAAAAGGTGCTACATTGGACTCTCATTCCATAGATTCATGTAGTTCAAGAATATTCACAAGCAAGAGAACCTGCAAAATGGACTCTCTTGTTTCTGCCTGAATAGTTGGTTCAAGTTACATGAACATGAATGAATACCAACACAGCTACAGTATTTGATATGGAGACAAGAAATGCTTAGAGAATAATGGAATGGTATGGTTGGGAACTTTGGGATATGATCGACAAAACTATACACATGAAAAAATACCATGGAACATAGAAAATTTGAAACAGGAATTTCTTGTCCAAAAAGCAGCCATTATCATGAAGACTGTTTCCTCTCTTTGTAAGGCATAAGTGCTTTTTCCATATTCACTATTTTGCGTTCCTTTCTTCTTTTTCCAAAATGCTTTTTGTGTGATATAGCTTAGATGTCCTGTCACTTGTTTCCAGTATGCCTCTCAATTGTACTTGGAACATATTCAGATAAAGATCTCTGTCTAGGTCATACCTGTGGCTTATTTGATGAGTCCATCCTTAGCATATCAGATACATGGTTATGCATATTTGGGAGGGGGACATATCAGATAATATAGTTGTTGATCTTAAAAATTAAGAATGAGTGGTTACACTCTGACCCTTCCTGTCTAGTTCCATGGGACAATCTATGTTTTGTTGTAACTACTAGATGCCTTTGCAATTCTTGTGAAAATCTCGTTCTTCCTGGAAAACTTTATCGATGAACCTTGCTTGCTTGAAATTTGAATGTTGTTTGTGTATGCTTTCTATCAGAAGGTCCATTCAGCTTATGTCAATTTACATTTACTTTTAAGGGTAACACTATATTGTGATTGTTATCTCTTTTTTCTTGTAAATAGTTTCAAATCAACTTTAATGCAAGATGATCTTCTTGGTATTCTAAATCAAGTGGTTAATGCTCAGGTGCCATTACGATACTTGAGAGACTGAATATAGGCTCATTGGATATTGGGGATTATCTAGGTGAGTGATTGATTGATTTGATTTTGCATTGTGGGAATCATTTCGTATGGCCTTATATGTTGGACATTGTCTTAATGCACATTGGCCTTTAGTTGAATGTCTGTAGTGCACAAACGATAGATTTCACTCTGTTGTTGTGCTGTTTATCGTCTTAGTAGCACGTTCAATTGAAAACATGTTTTTACCCTGTGCAGCCATTGGCAGTATTTTTTCTGCAACAGACTCTGTGTGCACTCTTCAGGTGAGTTTCAAAAAGATTTCTTCTTGTTTTTTTTTGTAATGTTTATTAATGATACTGACTCTTAGAATGCTTTTGTTCTGTAGATTCTCAATCAGGATGAAACACCTTTGCTTTACAGTCTGGTATTTGGGGAAGGTGTTGTGAATGATGCAACATCTGTTGTACTGTTCAATGCAGTTAACGACTTTAAACTCAGTCAAATTGATGCCATTCGGGCCCTGCAATTGTTTGGCACCTTTCTGTATCTCTTTTTGTTCAGCACTTTGCTTGGAATAGTAGTAAGTTCCAATTGTGCTCAAAATCTTAACAATTCCCCCTAAGGCTGAAATATCTCTCCTGGCTAGTAGTTTGAAGCTATGATTTACCTCTTTCATCATCATTCATGTTTTGTGGAGAAATACTTTCATGTAAGGCAACTCTTATTGCATTTGATCCTGTTTCTATGTTTTAAATTGTTGCAGGCCGGGCTTCTCAGTGCCTATATAATTAAATCCTTGTATTTAGGAAGGTTAGTTGCAAGATGCATGTTTGTTGTCTTAATGTTATATTCTGGTTTATCTGGATGATTATTTTTCTGTGTTGAAGGCATGGGGCAAGCACGAGACCAAGGACTTTTTTTTTTTGCATACAGACAATTCATTTAAGGAATTAAACTGTTTCCATATATTGTTTTCTTATTAGCTTTACCCATTTGATCATATTTATTTATTGCCTTTTTTTTTTTTAAATTTAATTGGTTATATGGGATTCAAACGGGCCCCACTTGTGTCACATCATGATGGGCCCCCCTTTTGGCAATTATGCATGTATTGTTGACAAGATTCGAACTTGGGTCTCCTTAAAAATTGAGGAATTTAACCAGTTGAGCTCATGCCATTCGATTGTTTGTTTGTTTGCTCCTTTTTGTCAACTATATTAGAATTGCAACATTCTGCCAATTAAAATGATTGAAATAGACATCTGGTCTAATTTATTCAGCTGCTTCCAGGAATGCTAACGCTAGGGTTGGGTTAAATTGACAGCATGTATCATGCTTTTGATATTAGTTTTCTAAATACTAGTTCATTCATTAAAAAAAATGGATCTGACATTAATATCTTGTCTAGGCATTCTACTGATCGAGAGATTGCAATTATGATACTCATGGCATATCTCTCGTATATGCTGGCTGAGGTAAGCAAAGTTTATGTTATGATTGCCATATTTTTCATGTCTTCGTTCCAACTGGTTTTCATTCTTTTGAAGAACTGTGTAGATACATTTCTGAGGGGTACTTTGTGACAGATGATAACAATATGTGATTTTTTTCTTTTTTTCTTTTGTTGTTGTTGGCAGCTGTTCAACTTAAGTGGGATTCTGACAGTTTTCTTTTGTGGCATACTGATGTCTCACTATACCTGGCACAATGTTACCGAAAGCTCAAGGACAACCACCAAGTATGCTGTTGTTTACTTTGGAATAATTCACCACATCATCATTTTTAATGCATTAATGCAGTGCATTATACATGCTTGCTAACAGTTTAAGATATACATTTAACATCTTGATTAGGAAAAGGGAGGGAGTTTTGTACATATACACGTGGATATAAAAATGAAGTATATGAATGTTGTCAGATTCTTGCTCAACTCATCTCCTCTTATTGTTTTTGACAGACACCTAATCGTACTTATTGACTAATGATTACCACTTATAATCATCATCTTCAACCACAATGCTACTGAAAGTCAAAATGAGACCAAAAGTGAATTTGAATTGATCATCATATGAGACGTTAGATATATATGAATTTTACCAGTGCAGTTTTGCAGTAAAAGTTTCTTATGGTTTTGAGTTATTTATATTATTATCTTCTCTACCATAGAGTATATCTATATTGCAGTTTTATTGTTATTCTAGTTTACTGCATTTTGTGATTTATGCTTGATTGGAATACATTGTGGTACTACAATTTGGCACTATTGCTATAAGAAGTTTGGTCGATATCATGAGTACATGAGAGAGAAACCACACCCTGTTCATGGATGAAGACAAAGGCAACAGTGAGGTGATCCCTCTCATAGGGTGGAGAGAATTGCATGAAGAGTGACTAGCATGACTGACAACATACATGGGATTGGCAACAAAGTGTTTGGTGCCACTGTAGTGAAGACAAAGTTTACCACTTGATCCATCCCTTCCTCATCTGAAAGGAAGTGTAGAAGTTGCAATTTCTGTAGTGGCCCCACACAATAAGGGAAGAGAGGGTGTACAGACACCTTTGCCCATTCAGATGAAATAAAGACACTATGATTTGTGTGACAAAATCATCCTAATTGATCTAGCAAAGGAAATCTTGTCACTCTAACTTATTGCATGTGGCCTCCTCAAGATGAGGGAAGTCCTTATTCAAAAGATCATCTATTCTATGACAAGCAAAGGAGTGCCTTTGAATTGGATCAATCTTGGTTGGAAACATTGTTGTTAATTGTGGAAGTGTAGGTCAAGCAAATGGACTATGATCAATGGTTAGAAGTAGCTTGGGTTGTTGATGAACTTGGAGCCGCAAGGGACTAGAGTGATGGGCTAGTTATTGTGCAAGGAGATCTAACATGGGAGCAAGTGTAGGAAGGCGCATTTGATGGTGCACAATATGGGAGTCCACCACATTAATAGTCATAGTAGTGTGTGTCTGGAAATGCATGTAATGGCAAGATACAATATCCTACATCGGTTTATACGTGATGATAATCAAGGGGTTTCGGTAAAGTGAATGAGAGAAGACAAACATCATTAGCTGATAACCCGAGGAGTCAGGTTGAAGCAAAAAATAAAACTCAGACATAAGTAAACCAAACCCAAACATAGGGGAACCCAATCAATTTGAGTGTCAGTAAACAATAAAGGACCATTGTTGTGGTGGTTGGAAAGCACAAGTGCACTAAGTTTTATGGAGACAACAAGTAAGACCCAATATGCCATTGTGGGATGTGTTACCGTTTGGTGTGTGGACGACTAGGATGATGAGGTAAAGTGGATGCAAGCATGCACTCCATTGCTAGATGATGTCATAGTAGATTGGTACATGGGGTTACCAACTCCCTAAACCACCTATGATGAGTTGTGTAAGGTGTACGATGTGTTTTTGCTTTTGTGTGACGATAATAAACTTGTCCTTGAAATATATAATACTATGAAGGGAAGGACTGCACATTATTACACCTGTGGCTTAAAAGAGTTGCTGAACAAGGACAGGGTTGAGTAATGAGCAAATTCTATAATGATAGTGAGGGGAACAAAGCATTGATTGATTTTATGAGAAAGGGCATGATGTGAATGTTCCATGATTTCAAGGACACCAAGAACTAGAGGAAGGATATCGGGTTTCCACAATGTAAGAGGGAGGGACACATCAATGCACAATGTTTCAAGAATGTCTGCTACAACATCTGTGGGTGCATGACATTACCTTGCAAAGTGTTTTTTTTTTCATGGTGGAATCGATAGCTGCCATGAATCTGGGCAGGCTGTCCGGCTTTTTATGGCCGCCACAGTATAATGTGCTGTCTACCCTGGAAGCCGCCACACAGATCTCCGCCAGTCCGCCCCTATAACCACCATGCCACAATCATTTTAAACCTTTTACGCTGCTGACATTACCTTGCAAAGTGTTTGTTTAACATAAACAACATAAAGCATCAAACTTCGACTATTTAGAAAGAGACCATGGAGAAAACCAACATCTTAAAAAGGAGCAGTGCCATGAGTGGTGACTATAGGAACAATTTCCAAGGGAACAAGAAGAATGTGAACCAAGGTGGGAGCAATGGAGAATGTGACAGTAGAAGCTAGCACAACATGAGCAACAAACTTGTTGTTGCCAACATTGGTGATGCTTTTTTTGAAATTGTACTAATGATGCTACTCCAAATGTATTGAAGATGTATAGATGGTGTAGTTGAGGTAATCACAGTGAGGCGAGATGCCTCAAATAGATAAAGAGTGTTAACTCAAGCACAATCAACTTGGTTGAGATGGATGATGAAGGGACTAAACATGCATTGGTTGTCATAATGATAAGAGCCCAGGTGAAAAAATCCAAGTTCCCTAATGCAACCATCGAGTGTGAGTGATGGAATGAGGCTAGGGTGAATGTGGAGGAAGTGGTAATGGGCAAGTGTGAGGAGCAGGTGAGAATGGTGCATACACCAATAAATATTGAAGCATACACATCAGATGACAATATCCCAATTTTTATAGAAGACTTTGCTAGTGAAGATGGTGATGCTGTTGTAAATGACTCTCGACCTACATAAGGTTGTCAGTGACATGGTGCAACCACTTATGGTACCTAGGGATAGGAATATGGGGATATGAGATTATATTGTGTATGGGTATTATGGATAGTTGGCATGGGCCACACATAACCCAAAGTTGATTATATTATAATATTATATTATAATAATGAGTGGGATAAGGGTTTAAGAGTCAGCTCCCCAAAGTAGCATTAGAAGATGGGTATATAAAGAAGGGATATTGTCATTGTAATTATGATCATTCATATTGAGTATTCTTGTAACAGTCTTGGCTTGTGGAGCGGATATCATTTTGGGATATATTGTGGAGGGGTTCCTTAAGGAATAACATTGGTGTTGCTCTACATGAAGGGTATTATCACATCTTGTCTTGTGTGGATTAAATACTGTAGTTGATTTATTTAATATTTAGCATATTGTGGATGCCTTCATATTTATGAGAACCGAAGGTTCATAACAAGTGGTATGAGAGCAACAATTATGGCAAAGTGGGAATTGTTTTGTGGATTGTAGAATTTTGGCAATTTTTTTTTCCAGAAAACATCTCATTTTTTTGGGAGCCATATGTTTGTGTGAAGTTGTCTGAGTTAGATGATTCTTGTACCATTTTGTTCAAAATTTGAAGAGCTTTAAAATGAGTGGTCATATGAAGGAATCCGAGGAGAATTGAGGGAGATATGAACCTATGAAGTCATCCGTCTGGAAGAAGGGCAGTGACGATTTTTCAAATCGTGTTTTTTTTTTTTTCCAAAAAAAACAAAATTTGAGATATCTATCAGTAGGGGTAAGCAAATCATCTGTTTTTTTTTGGGTCTAGTTTATGTGGAATTTTAGATTCACATTTTGTTCAATTTGAAGAGCTTTAAAATGAATGGTCATATGAAGGACTCTGAGGAGTATTGAGAGTGATACAACCCTATGAAGTCATCCATCTGGAAGAAGGGTAGTGATGATTTTTCAAATTGCGTTTTTTTTTCCAAAAATCAAAATTTGAGATATTTGTCTATTGGGGTAAGCAAATCATTTTTTTTTTTGGGTCTTGTTAATGTGGAATTTTAGCTTCAAATTTGTGGGGAGATATATTTTTGAAAACCTAGTTTGCATTATCTTTTTTGTGGATGTGATCTCATGCACTTCAAAAGTTTTTTGGAGCGGATGATATTGATGCTAGAAAATGGTGGACATATTTTAAGTCTTTATATTTTGTTGATCCTTATTGGAAATTCCACCTTAATACATTTTTAGAAGAGGAAGCTTATTTTTGGTGGGTAAGTTTTTTTAAGGAAAAGAATCATAATTACACTTGGGACGGAATGGAGCACGCATTCTTGAGTTAGTGGGACCCATATAAAAAGATAGCTAGTTTGAAGGTCACCATCAAGGGATATGAAGAAGAAATAAAAAGGCTTTAGGGGGAATAGAAAGAAATGAATAAAGAGGATATGATAGAAGGAAAAAATATAGATGACAATGTACAAGTTAAGGGACCCACTCCCTTGGTGTCAAATAAATCAAAGAGTGGTTAAAGGGATTTTTTTGAATATAAAAATTCTATTTTGCAGGTTCATAGTTGCATTCAGAAGAAAAATTATATTATTTCTATAAACCTTAGTAGTAGGTACAATTTCATTAATATTGCTTTGGCTAAGAAGTTGTAGGTTTAGGAAACAAAAATTAAGGACATACAACGTGAGGGTGAGAATGCTCAAATTTTTGAAGATTTGAAGATCACCATGGATAAATATGTTTTACATTCAAATTTTCATGCTATTGAGATGGATAATGTGGATATTATTCTTGGTTATCCTTGGTTGGATTCTTTGGGTACTGTTAACATTAATTTTCAAAAGAAGTTCATGAAGTTATGGTATAGGAAAAAGAAGATAGCATTGCAGGATATTTCTTAGCTCAAGGAGCAAGGATCCAAGGAGAAGCAAGAAGTAGTTATGGCAAGGGAACAAGTTAAGGAACCAACAAAGGAATCAAAAGCTTAGTCTACAATACAGACAACAACAAATTCCATGGAAGAAACAATAGTAAAGTCCAAGGTAGATTTGTTAGAAGAGCACAAGGACACACCAAAAGAAGGGCACATGAAAGAAGAGCATGAGAAAGAATTTAAAATAGAGGAACAAAATGTTGAAGAATCAAAAGAGAACGTTGGTTTAAGGTTGCAACATATCGCCACCCACACCACCATGAGTGGCAACAATCTTAGAAGCAGGGCTCAAGGCATCTACATGGAGTAAAAAGGCATCAAGTATGGCAGTGTTTGAAAAAAAGGCATAGTAATTCTAGATTTGAGAGTGGTGTAGCAACATCATGGAATAATAGGACCAAACATTCAAAATATTAGAGTAGAGTAGTGGAAGCATGTAGCCAACAGAGCAGTTATGGATATTCAAGTGGCACAATGGCATATTCTCATCATTGCAGAGCACCACCAATCAATATTTCACTTGGATGGAGGGATGATCAAGATTGGTACCAGTTGTGAACATGGCTTAGCAAAATCTATTATCTAGTTTCTTCTCATGTTTCAAGGATGAAACATTTGTAAGGAGGGTGGAATGTTATGGTACCCAGGGATAGAATTTTGGGGATATGATATTATATTGTGTATGGGTATTATGGATATTTGGCATGGACCACCCATAACGCAAAGTAGATTATATTATAATAATGAGTGGGATAAGGGTTTAGGAGTCAACTCCCCAAAGTAGCATTAGAATATGGGTATATAAAGAAGGGATATTATCATTGTAATGATCATCAATCAGCTGCAAGATTACTGTAGTGGTAAGGGCTTTGGCCTCTCTTTTAGAGGTCCAAGGTTCAAACCCCACTCAGTATGAGGGGACCGAGATCCTTCATAAAAACCTGTGTAAACTCATTAAAAAAAAATTTTCATCAATCATATCGAATTTTCTCTTCTAATAGTCTTGGATCTTTGAGCAGATCTCATTTTGGGACTTATTGTGGAGTGGTTTATTAAAGTTTAACATTGGTGTTGCCCTACCTGAAACGTATTATCACATCTTGTCTTTTGTGGATAAATTACATTGGTTGATTTATCTAATATTTATCATATTGTGGATTCTTTTATATTTATGAGAAGAAAAGGTTCACAATAGACCATCTAACAAAGGTCATGTGATGAGTAGTCGACCAATCCATGAACCTAGCAGTGTTGATGATTGATGTTCTAAAATAGGCGGTGTTGGTACACATCGAGCTGGTTGTAGATAGAGGTTCAAGTATGTATGTGCTCCTTGTGAAGACTCTATGAAGATATGGAAGGAGTTCATTTTTCCAACACTGTGGCCACCCAACTTCAGGCTATTGGGAATAGATTTGTATGTGTTATCAAGGTGAAGGGTGGCTAGGAGCACAAGAAGTGTGTTGCCAACCAAATTTGGTCTTGGATTTTGTAGTGATTGCTTGCAAAAGGCATCCTATAATGCATTGTTTTGTCGAGGATCACTAAGGATGGAAAATTTGGATCATAATTGGGAGGATTGCTGAACCTTCAAGAAGGAACACTCTCAATACGTTATAAACTTGAAGATGCAATTATTCAGCAAGGTAGTGCTTCCTTGGACAAGTCAAGGATCTTTGAGTTTGAGAATGAGATTGATGCAAAGACTAACATGGAATTGGGCAAAGATGGTGTCCACAAATTGGAGGAATGTTCAAAGGATGAGCACAACTCCTACACTGGTCTTCCCGATTACCATATGGATCACTACAAATTATTTCGTCTTGGATGCCTTTGCATAGACATTGAAGAGGATGACAAGTGCCAAAGTGATTTTGATCTTTGAGATCACAAAATCAAGCAACTCCATCAATGCAAGGAGTAAATCAAGCAACATGGCATACAAGTGAAGGAGGATGAACGACCCAACTTTCCCCAAACGTTTGTGAAGTACACCATTGACGACACACAATTGGACCTAAGGCCAATGCATGAGTTTGGTATGTTTAAAGTTGAGGCACCTGAGAGCATTTTGTATTGACCAAGGATGGTCTAAGTCAATCTTAGAGTCATGGATGAGAACTTCATTAGTGTCAAAGATGGCTAGTATCCTATGCTAAAGGCAGTTGCATTCAAGATTTTTTTTCAATACAAACAAGTCTTTGCTAGGATGTATAAGGACCTCAAGGGAATCCCACTATAATTGTGTTCATCAAATACCACTAGTTTAGGGGATGTAGTTGGTGAGGAGGAGGCCATACTGCATGAATCTTAAATATGTGGAGCTAGTGAACACAAAGACCAATAAGATATAAGTGGCAGGTATTGGTGAGGAGGCCTTGAGTCGAAGAAATTTGTTAATGAGTGCAATGAAGATTGAAGTGGTAGGTTTTGATGCTATGAAAGAGCTCTATGTTGATGATTTGGACTTCAAGGAAGCTTGGGAAGCTTGTAATATTCATACCATAGTTGAGAAAATCGGATCGGATCGGAATCGGTTGGGGAAAAAATTTGATCGGATCGGAATCGGCTGGGGAAAAAATCGGATCGAATCGGGAATCGGAAAAAAATCGGCAAAAAAAAAACCGAAGAAAAGGCAATTTTTTTTTAAATTTTTTTTTTTCATGCATATCACAATGAATTAACACTATGCAAATCAAAATTATCAAATATAAATATTGTAAGTGATACAAGCTCAAACTACACATGAAAATGGCAAGTGCTACAAGTTTAAAGCCAAAGTATTAAAGTTTTAAACTACTACACACGAAAGAGACAAAACACATCTTGTATTGCTTAATACTTATAAGTTATAATATATAAGTTTATAACAAGACAAAATTACAAATTACAAAATGTCAAAATGTGTCATGAGTCAACTGTCAATCAATGTCTTTGAATCCCTTTTCCCTTTGCCCTACTATAAGCTCTAGTCTCTCTTTGACTTTGGTGCCTTGGTTGTGAGGCTTGTGCATCTTCTTGTGCCTTTGTTGCCATCTCCTTTGCTAGGTTTTCTAAATTTTCAATTTCATCCATGCTGAAGAGAACATCTCGTTGTTGCTCCTCCTTCTGTGTGATCCAATCATTAGATGGATCAATCTCGTCTAGGTCAAAGGCCTCGGTACTTGTTCCTGTAATTTTCCTGTGGTGGAGGCGAAGGTTGTAGTGAACAAACACAAGATCATTCAATTTTTCTTGTGTAAGCCTATTGCGCTTCTTGGAGTGTATGTGCTCAAACATACTCCAATTGCGCTCACAACCTGAAGCGCTACATGGTTGAGACAAAACTCTAATGGCGAAGCGCTGTAGATGAGGCGTATATGCACCAAAGTCCTCCCACCATAAATCTGGAAACAACCAAGAAGAAGGAAACTTAATAATTCACATGTAAAATCCTAAATTGAGATTATTTTTTAAAACAAATTCAAAAGACATCTGACAAAATAAACAGTAATTCAGTGAGGGTTACCTGGCCTCATAGTTGACCTTGACCGAATGCACATTGGCGATGGGAAAAGGATGCCCTCACATTTCTTATAAGAATGCATCTCAACTTGTATCTTAGCACTTATTTCTTCATTAGGGTACATGCGGTCAACACATAATCGAAGGCCCGCCATCACCTCATAGTCAGCATGGAACGTGCTGGAGTAAAAATTTTTGGGGTTGAGGTAGTACCCCGCTGCATGAAGAGGGCTATGGAGCTTAGATGTCCATCGCCTATCAATAATATCCCAAATGGGACCATATTTGGAATGGACATGTCTATAAAATGAGGCAATTGCCTCTTTTGCCCTATCCATAGCCTCATATATATAGGCCATTGGTGATTCATCTCCATCAACAAGACGAAGAACCTTCACCAAAGGCTCTGTCACCTGAGAAAAAGAAAAAATTATTTAAATAAAATTTATAAAATTATTTAAAAATACAAGATTTGCAAAAAGAAAATATTTTAAAATTTAAATTAAAAAAAATATAATTAAAATATATTAAAAATAGTTCTTGTACCTTGATGGCCTCATTCATGGTTTGCCAAAAGGGCTCCTCAAACACATATTCATATACCTTGTCCCCCTCATTGGAGAATCGGTATCTAGCAGCTTGCTCAGAATTCCACTCCTCGCTCACAAACATTTGCTTGAGGGACCCTCTTGCATTATACATGCTTTGCAATGTCACGAAGTTTGTTGCAAAGCGTGTAACTCCAGGCCGCACTATCTCTCTCCCACCGGTAAATTGCCTCATGAGGTTGAGGACCCAAGAATGGTTGTAGATAAATCTTGTAATTGCCCTAGACTTTTGTACAACCTCGGACACCCAAGGTAATTTCCCAATGTCTTCAAGGAGCAAATCAAGACAATGGGCTGCACATGGGGACCAAAAAATGGTGGGAAATCTCTCCTCCAACAGCTTGCCAACTGCTACATATGTTGCTGCATTGTCCGTGATGACTTGGACAACATTCTCCACCCCAACCTCGATCACAACTTCCCCCAACAACCCTGCGAGCATTTCGGCACTCTTAACTTGCGCCGATGCATCCACTGACTTGAGGAATACCACTCCTCTTGCTGAAGAAACCAAAAAATTAATTAATGTTCTTCCCCTGCCATCGGTCCACCCATCAGACATGATAGTGCAACCGTTAGTGCTCCACACCTTGCGTTGCTCCTCAAGAATAACCTTAATGTCAAGCGTGCATTCTTGAAGGAGAGGGCCCCTAATGTCATCATAAGTTGGCGGCCTAAATCCTGTGCCGCAAGCTGCGATGGCATCCACCATGCCTCGCCAATATGGAGACCTTGCCGCATTGAAGGGAAGGTCAGAAAAATACCAAAAATTACCAATGGCCTTCCTGGCTGCCCTATGCTTGTCCTGGTTCCAAGAGGCCATACCATCAAGTGTGGCTTGTGTCCCTGTCCCAAAATTGGACTCATCCATCCCACTCCTTGCCGGTGCCGGTGTTTGTGCAGTTGATGGACTCAAACCTTCATGCTGAAATCCCCTAAAGCCAAAGGGGTTGGTCCCACTAGTTGTTGTATGAGGATGAGAAGAGGGGGGGGTTGAAATGGCTTCAAATGTTCTTTTCTTTATCTTTCTTTTTTTCTGCTTTTGAAGTGACAATTGCCATGCATTCTCTCTCAACATCAATTGGCACATTTGGGCAGACTCTAACATTCTCACCCGGTTTCCTTGCCAAATGAAATTTGAAGCGGTATATTCCTCCAGGTATAACAGTTTTACAAAATTTGCAAAAAAATTTTCCTTTTTCTTCTTGTTCTTCTCCATACTTCCATGCTATATCTTTTTTATCCTTTTTCCCGGACCCTGACATTTTCCTGTGGCTGCACATAATAACAAATAACAACAAACATTTAGATAGAATTACTTTAAAAAAAAAAAAACTAAACCCTAAACCCTAGTTTGAAACTGTAAACGTTGGCAGTTGAAAACATGCACTTGCATACAAATTTTAGACAACAAATATCAAACAAAGTAACAAACAATTAATTAAAAAAAAAAAACTAAACCCTAGTTTGAAGTTTGAACTGGCATACTTGTTTCAAGTTTCAACTAAACCCTAGTTAAATAAATAAAAAACTAAACCCTAGAATTACTTAAAAAAAAAACTAAACCCTAGTTTGAACTGACATATTTGTTTCAACTAAACCCTAGTTAAAAAAAAACTAAACCCTAGTTTGAATTGGCATACTTGTTAGTTGTTTCAACTTTCAACTAAACCCTAGTTTTAAAAAAAAAAACTAAACCCATACTTGTTTCACTTTCAACTAAACCCTAGTTAAAAAAAAAAAGTTACTATGTTTCAACTAAACCCTAATTAAAAAAAAAAACTAAACCCTAGTTTGAACTGGCATACTTGTTAGTTGTTTCAACTTTCAACTAAACCCTAGTTAAAAAAAAAAACTAAACCCATACTTGTTTCACTTTCAACTAAACCCTAGTTAAAAAAAAAAAAAAACTAAGTTACTAAACCCTGGCATACTTGTTAAGTTGTTTCAAACTTTCAACTAAACCCTAATTAAAAAAAAAAACTAAACCCTAAAATCAGTTTGCTTACCTCAAATGAATCCTTTCGGTGGTTGTTGGTAGCTGCCGGGATCCTTCAAACTTCAAAACAATCCGCTGTTGGTGGTTGTTGGTGACTACCAGATTCCTTCAAACTTCGAAAAATCCGGATATTTGATGCGTTTTAGGGTTTTCCTTAGTGTGGTAGGAGGTAGGCAGACCTTTCTCTCAAGCTTGGAGGAAGAAAATGAGAAAAAAAAAAAACACCTTTTATCCCGTTTCCTCTACGCATGCGGCCGCGGGCGATTTTTTCGCCAGAAAATCGCGATTTTTCGAAAAAATCGCGATTCCAATTTTTTGCCGATTTTTTCAAAACTGCCGATTTCGATGCGATTTTGATCGGATCTTCGGGGAATCGCGATTTTCCGATTCGAATCGCGATTTTTTGCCGATTTTCGCTACAAAGATTCATACTATAGGAGATAGAATGCTATGGTTAGATTATTATTATCAACATAGAAAGTAGGATCATTATTCAAGGGAAAGCAGTTATGTATACCATGAAGCTCAATGAGAGAGAACCTGATAAGAGAAAAACATAGTGGACTAGCTGGACATTTTGGAATAGATAAAACTTTGAAACAACTTTGTGAAAGCTATTATTGGCCAGGGATAAGCTCAAATGTGTGAAGATTTATGTAGAGTTGTCAAATTTGTCAACATGTGAAAGGAAAGAGCTAGAACACTGGGTTGTATCAACTGTTACCAATACCAGAAAGGCCATGGGAGGATAGTGGTATGGACTTTGTCCTTGGATTGCCTCGAACACCAAAATGGAATGATTCAATATTTGTTGCAGTTGATAGATTTATGAAAATGGCACATTTCATACCTTGCAGGAAAATAAATGATGCTACTCATATTGCTGATTTGTTCTTTCGAGAAGTTGTAAGACTGCATGGTTTGTTGAAAAGCATTGTGTCGGAGAGAGATGCAAGGTTTGTAGGTCACTTTTGGCAAACCTTATGGATGAAGTTGGATACAAAATTGAGTTTTAGTTCAGTTTGTCATCCACAAACAGATAGACAAACTGAAGTGGGGAACAAAAGCCTTGGAAATTTGTTGAGGTGTTTAGTTGGCAAGAAAGCAAAATTGTGGGGTAACATTTTGGCATAGGCAGAATTTGCATACAACAATTCGATAAACAAAAGCATAGCTAGAAGTCCATTCCAAGTTGTATATGGAATCTGTCCAAGAGGAGTGGATGAGTTGCGAAGTACAACAAATTTACAGAGACCAAGTGCAGTAGCAGAGGACTTTGCTGACTACATACATGATTTACATCGAGAGGTTAAAACTGAGTTGGAGAAGAATGCTATAAGATACAAGCAAAATGCTAATCTCAAATGTTGTATACAAGAATTTTAGGTAGGAGACTTGGTTTTGGCATGTTTGGGAAAGGAAAAAATCCCGAAAGGTACTTATAACAAGCTCAATTGGAAGAAGATTGGACCTTGTAAAATCTTGAAAAGGTTTGCAGCAAATTCCTATGAAATTGAACTCCTGGAAGGAGTAGATATTGCACCAATATTTAATGTGGCAGATTTGCATCCATACTATGATAACCCTATGGAGAATATCAGAGATATCCCATCTGATTTTTTGGTTGAAGAATGGATAGCATAGTTGCCAAAAAAGGAACAGGATGAAATTGATGTAGTAATAGGAGTGGCCAAGAGAACAAGAGGCAAAGAATAGTATGAGTACTAGTCAAGTGGAAGAATATTCAATTGACACGATGATGTGGATGAATGCTTCTAAGATTGCTAAATATGGCATATCAATTACTGATTTTGAGAAATGTTTTTGAGCTTCGCTCTTGAAATATTCTCTTACCCAGCTAGTATGATGCGGGGCATCCAATGGACAAATATTAAATAATTAACCGTTTATGAAATGGTTGGCGAATCATTTCAGTAACCACTGAAATTCTACGAATAAAAGAAGAAAAGAGGAAATGGAACAGAGTGGGTGGAGGGGCAGATTGAGGAATAAAAGGAGAGATCCAAAAAAAAGAGAGAGGAAGAGAACGACATATGTTAAGAATGTTGCAATACAATTGTTGTAGACCACGGTAATGCAAACCATTTGATTCCATTGCATATACTTTGCTTGTGTTAATACTGTGTGATGTTATTTTGTGGTTGTCGCAAGATGTTGTGTTTGAATGTGTGCAAGATTGTCAATGGAGAATATCGTTGCATTTGAATTGAAGACGTCATTAGAATGCGCAGCAATGATGTTTAAACCATTACTGTTCAGGAGGAAGCATCGTGCAAACCAGAGTGTGAGAATTGTTCATGGGAAATTTTATTACTGTCTTAACGTCAAAAAAGAGATGCCGTCTTGCTATTAAAGGAGTGTCATCTTACTGTTTCAAGGAGTGCCAATGTGATTCTAAGGAAGTGCCAATGAAAGGGAGAAGGCGAGAGTGCCATCGAAGAGTTACCATTTGGGACTTGTCGTCTTAGGAGGAGTTGTGCTATCATAGGAAAGCACCATCATACGAGGAGAGTTTCATTGGAGAGTTATTGTCTAGGACTTTGCCATATTAGGAGTTGTGCCGTCGAAGGAAAGCATCGTCGTGCGGAGAGAGTGTCGTTGAAGAGTTACCGTCTAGGACTTTGCCGTCTTAGGAGTTGTGCCATCATAGGAAAGCATTGTTGTGTTGTCCAAAGGAATGCCATCATGTCTAATGTTGTCATAGGACTGTGCCGTCTCATGAAGTTGTAATTGTATGACATCTGAATACTGTCAAAGACTTGTGCCGTCGTGAGAGGTGCTATCTTGTACTGTCATCAAAGTGTGAAAGTGCCTACAACTGTAGTGTGCCATCGTTTAACATTTAGAGTGTTGTCGTCCTAATAAGGCTACATCATGTGTGTGAGTACAATACTATTAGTATAAGGAGAAGAATTTGGGAAAGTTGGCTGCTTGAGAGACTGTCTTTCTTTAGACACCCTTTTCTTGTCTGCATCAAGTTTCACGCTATCAAGTTTGTACCTGCCACCATTCCTTTTGAGAGGAGATTCAAAATACTATATATATATATATATTCAATTTTGATTTTTAACCCCCAATTTTTATGAGGGTTAGCTCTTTGAAGAAGTTTGAATTTTTAGAGAGGTTTGTTTGTTTGAGGAGGTTTGATTCTTCGGAAAGGCTTAGTACTCCAAGGATGTGCGATTCATTCCAAAATTATAATTCAAGGAGGTATGGATCTTTGAGTATGTATAGACGGAAACCTGAAAAAGTAATTAAGATTGTGAATGGATTGATCTTTGGATCATTGTAACCTTTTTTCTCTTACATGAAGAGATAACATAGGTGTTTTAGCTCATGAGTGGAGCCATTTTGATTGATGATTTCCAAAGCCATGTTTTTCCATGAGTGTTTATTTGCATGTTTTGGGCCATTTCATGGGTGATATATTTGGGATTGGTTGATTTATGATTGATTGTTGAGTTCATATTAGCCTATGTACTTTAGATGAGATGTGCACACCTTTTGAGAATGACCATTTTTTATATTCTGTCATGGTGGTATATGCAACGTGTGTTTTGGGAGGCCTCTTTGCAGCATTAGTAGATCTGTACTGCATGTGAAGTTCTCATTGGAGACCATTGATCTCATTAGCAGCTGCACCTTTGGATCCTTTGTATCACATGGAAATTGGGTTTGCATTTTGCTTTATTGGAGTAATTCATGGTTTGAGACTTATTTTATGTATCGAATATTGTGGCATTGGCTCTCTTATGGTAGGATAACCACTCTTGGATCATGCATTTTTGAGGGGGATATCCACTTAGAATAGATCTTGTAGTGCTGGGAAGACCATCATTGGATTATGCATTTGTGTGTGAAGATGACCTCAATTGATACTCATAATTTTGCTGATAATGATGATGATATGAGTTTGTTTGTTCTAGTTGTGGGTTGTTCTGATTGGGAAGAGATTTGTGTAGTTTTCCATTGGATAGAAGCATTGGGTCCCTTGAGTTTTTGATATGTTCATTGGTCCCTTGAGAGTGAGGTCGAAGAGACAGGCCTGGGCTGTTGGAAGCTGTCATTATGGGTGAAGGTTGTTGTAATGCCGTGTTGCTGGCTCTCCAATCTATTATTAAGGAAAAATACTAGAGCATTGAAACCCACTTCACCTTTGGCATCTTTTGCAATAGACATATGGTCAACTTGTATATTTGCCATTGTACATATGTTATATTATTTTGTTGCTTGTGGTTGAGGCTTTTTTATGTTAATCTCACCATTTCAATCCTATATAAAGCCATCTTATTCATTCATTGTAAAGACCATCTTGGAGAATTGTGGATCTTGTCATGATCTTTTGAGATATTTATTTGTCTTTGCAAGGTGTTCCTTTTCTATGTTTCCATTTTCAAATGGTTAATACCTTGGAATGTTGAATTCTCCAACAATGTTTTTTTGAAAAGCAAAGTCAGCATGTCCCATTGATGACAAGAGTTCATTTTATCACTTATGGGAGATTCTAGAGGTCTGAAGGTTACAAGCATCCTAGATTCCAAAATGCTTTGGTGTGCCAAAGCGTTGTAGTGTAGCCATGCATCTTGTTCTCCCTGCTTCAAAGCACTTTGTTTGACTTTGATTCAATGCGTCTAGCTCCAGGTTATTGATTGTGATCAGAGATCTTGTTCATACAAATGCTAAAATATAGTGTATAGTCTGCCTTGTTCATTTTAGTAACTGAAGCATTTTATATTGTCTATATGGTTGGGCATGTCAATGTTCTTTGAACTGTAGTTTTTTTTACCTACGTGGTGCACCTCTTTTGTCCTTTGAAATTCAAGAACAATTTGATTTTTAAGCAATATTTTGAATTTTGAACCACACATAGGTTGCAGAATATGTGGTTGTACCTATTTTCAATCAGTAAACCAGCTACCTTGCATACCCATGTAGTGTTTGTGATGGCTTACACTATTTTAAAGGGCCCATCGCCTCAACTGCATTTATAATTGTCCATCAATGGATCTGAAGGAGACATTCTGTCATGGATAACACCAGCCATCCATGTGATCCATAGGAACTAATGCTGCCACCTGAAAAAATGAAGCTATTGGAAAAATGAAAGAAAAGATAGAGATGAATTAGCCTGCATATATTCCATAGCCAGAAAAGAACTTGTTTCTTTTGCCCTGCTGCCAAAGCCATCAGTTTTTGTCTCATGAGGATGTGAAACTCCCTCCTTTCCGACTCTTCTGGAACTTAAATATTGATTTGGACTCTCTTTCTCCACCTTACCAATCTCCAACATGCTTCTAGATGTTAGAAAACAAATATTACGAGCAAGCAAAACAATAACGCAGAAACAAAACAGTAACACAGATTTTTACGTGGAAACCCTGCAGTGTGCAGGTAAAACCACGGGGCAATGGCAGCTTCGTTATTTTATTGATTTCGGCAAACTTTTACATTCACTAAACTGTTACATGCAAGGGGTCATTCCCCTTTTATAGAAAAACAAAGGAAGACTCCAAAAACTGTTGTTTTCGACTTCCAAAGGAAGACTCCAAAAACTGTTTGTTTCCTCTCCCAAAGGAAGACTCCAAAACTGTTCGTTTCCTCTCCCAAAGGAAGACTCCAAAAACTGTTCGTTTCCTCTCCCAAAGGAAGACTCCAAAAAACTGTTCGTTTCCTCTCCCAAAGTACGGTTGCGCGTGGGGAAGGATCACTATAAACTGCACCACCATGCACCTCTCTGCTGAAGAACATTGGAGATCTGGATATTCACTTCACCTCCTAACATTCTCCCACTTGAAGTCAATATACAGGAATTCTTTGCCTATGTTTTCCATCCAAGTGCCAATTGCCCAATGCTGCCCTTATCACATTTTCAGCAAGCCCAGAGAAGTTTTGCACCACTCAAACTTCTCTGTCTTGACCGGCTTTGTAAGCATATCTGCAGGATTCACTTCAGTATTAATTTTCTCCAACAGGATCCTACCTTCATCCACCACATTTCTTATAAAATGGTACTTAACATCAATGTGTTTCGTGCGATCATGGAATGTTGGGTTCTTCACTAACTGAATAGCACTTTGGCTATCACAATGCAACGTAATCTTCTCCTGCATTATCTTGAAGTCTCCCAACAGTCGTTCTAGCCAAATTGCCTCTTTGCTGGCTTCAGTGGCTGCAATATATTCTGCTTCAGTGGTTGATAAAGCCACTACTGACTGCAACTTAGAAGTCCAACTCACAGCTCCACCAACAAGAGTGAAAGTATATCCTGTAGTGGACTTTCTCCCATCTCTATCT
Organism: Wollemia nobilis; assembly: GCA_028583015.1. Taxonomy (NCBI): domain Eukaryota; kingdom Viridiplantae; phylum Streptophyta; class Pinopsida; order Araucariales; family Araucariaceae; genus Wollemia; species Wollemia nobilis. The sequence goes on from JAQPPZ010017033.1 coordinate 8,727,767, forward strand.
CCACCATAATCAGAATCCACAAAACCTTTAACTTGCAAATTTGTCGATCCGTAGTAAATAGCAGCATCTGAAGTGCCTCTTAAATATCTAAATATCCACTTCATCGCATTCCAATGCTCCTTACCAGGATTTGCCATGTACCGGCTGACAACTCCCACTGCTTGGGCAATATCCGGTCTGGTGCTTACCATGGCATACATGAGGCTTCCTACTGCTGATGAATACGGTACACGAGACATGCTTGTCTTCTCTGCTTTTGTTCTAGGACACTGTTCGGAAGACAATTTGAAGTGTGAAAGAAGTGGGGTACTAACTGGTTTTGCATTCTGCATATTGAAGCGCTGCAAAATCTTTTCTATATATGACTGTTGACATAACCAGATCTTCCTTCCTATTCTGTCCCTGTGTATCTTCATCCCTAAAATTTGGTTTGTTGCTCCTAAATCCTTCATTTCAAATGTCCTAGCCAACTGAGCCTTTAGATCAATGATTTTCTTCATGCTAGGGCCTGCAACTAGCATATCATCTACATACAACAACAAAATAATAAAACTGCCATCATCAAACCTCTTATAGTATGCACAATGGTCAGCTTCACTCTTGCTGAAACCTTGGCTCTTCATGAAGGTGTCAAATTTTCTGTACCACATCCTTGGCGCCTGTTTCAATCCATACAGAGATTTCTTGAGTCTGCAAACCAAATGTTCTTTGCCTCCTTCATAGCCCTCAGGCTGATCCATATAAATCTCCTCCTCGAGATCACCATGCAAGAAAGCAATTTTTACATCAAGCTGCTCCAGTTCTAAATCCTGTGCTGCTACAAGTGCAAGTAAAACTCTAACAGTAGTCAGCTTCACAACTGGAGAGAAAATTTCATTAAAGTCTATACCTGACTTTTGCACATATCCTTTTGCCACCAAGCGAGCTTTATAGCATTCCAACAACCCATCACTGTTCTTCTTTACTTTGTACACCCACTTGTTGCCAACAACCTTTCTTCCAGGTGGGAGATCCACAAGTTCCCACGTTTTATTCTTGCGAAGTGCTTCCATTTCCTCCTCCATGGCTTTCCTCCACTTTTCTGCATTTTCAGATTCTCTAGCTTCCTGAAATGAACTAGGCTCACCATCATCAGTTAACAAAGCAAAAGAGGACTGAAAAACAGGAGAATACCTTTTCGGACACTTTTGAGGACGTGTAGATCTTCTAACCCAATGATCTGTTGGTTGTGGCTCTTGGTCTTGTGACTGTTGTGGCTGCTCTACTTGCTGTTCTGCATGCTGATCAGAAGCTTCAACATGCTGATTTTCATTTTCATCTTCGTTCATATCTACTTCAACTAGTACAACATTAGGTGTTTGTTGTACCTCCTTCCTTTGCATGGATTTTTCATTAAAAATGACATCCCGACTAATAATTACCTTGTGGGCAGTAGGATCCCACAGTCTATACCCCTTCATTGTATCTCCATAGCCGAGAAAAACACATTTGCTTGATTTGGGGTCAAGTTTGGACCTTTTTTCTTTAGGCACATGGGCAAATGCATCACAACCAAAGGTACGCAAATGAGAGTAATCAATTGGCTTACCACACCAAACCTCCTCCGGAATCTGTCCATCCAACGCAGCTGTAGGTGACCTGTTAATGAGGTAAGCAACTGTATTAACAGCCTCTGCCCAGAACCTTTTATCCAACCTAGATGCGCTGAGCATGCTTCTTGCACGTTCCATGATTGTGCGATTCATCCGCTCAGCCACACCATTTTGTTGTGGAGTATATGGTACAATCTTCTGGTGCTTAATTCCTTCCTGCGTACAAAATTTATCAAATTCCTTGGAGCAATATTCACCCCCATTATCTAACTTGAGACATAAAATAGGCTTGCCCAAACTTTTCTCTATTCGTGCTTTGAACTCTTTAAACTTCTCCAAAGCTTCCGACTTCTTTTTCAGAAAATAAACCCACACTCTTCTAGAATAATCATCTATAAATGTCAAAAAATATATAGCACCATTTAAGGACTGAGTGGGGACTGGTCCAAATATATCAGAATGTATAAGTTGCAGAAAATCAGAACTCTTACCAGAGCTTGCAGTAAACCGAACCCTCTTTTGTTTACCAAAGATACAATGCTCACACAAGTCTAAATTACAAGACTTAATCCCAGAAAGCATACCTCGGTCATGCAGAATTTTCAAACCTTTTTCACTCATATGTCCTAGGCGTTGATGCCATAGCATTACTGCATCCTGAGTATTTCTTGAAGTTGTTGTTGTTGCATTGTTTGTCACCGTATCACCGCACAAACGATATAGGGTTCCATAAGATTCTCCTTTTGCTACTACAAGGGCTCCTCTGGTAATTTTGCAATAATTGTTACCGAAAGTGATAGAATACCCTAGCTTATCCATCATCTTGATTGAGAGCAAATTCTTCCGCAAATCAAGCACATGTCGTACATCACATAACATCCTTTCTCTACCATCGTCCAACCTAATCCTGATGTCCCCTCTTCCCACAACTTCTAAAGGATGATCATCACCCAAGTAGACCATCCCACCACTATGTGGCTGATATTTGACAAACCAGTCTCTGTGAGGAGACATGTGGAAAGATGCACCCGAGTCCAAAACCCAGGTATATAGAACAGATCTGTTGTTGCTGATACAGAAAGCCTCACATGTTGCCGTCTCTCCTGAATCTACCGTAATGGCCTCAGCTGATGGCTGAAACTGCTTTTCACCATTCTTTTCCTTTTTCAGATGCCAACAATCCTTCGAGTGCCCTGGCTTCCCACAATGCCAGCACTTCCCTTTCAACTTGCGTCCTCTAGACTTAGATTTGGATTGTGATCTACCTTGTTGACTCCTCTCGAAAGATCGACCTCTCACAGCTAGGGCTTCATTGGTTGAGGGTTCCAAAGACGTTTTCCGCCTCAACTCTTCTGCCAACAAAGCGGCTACCACATCATCAAAAGTTAGAGCTCCTGATGATGAATTGTTGATGGTCATCACCAAATGATCCCAAGTGTCCGGGAGGGAACAAAGTAGGGTGATAGCTCTGTCCTCATCCTCCATCTTCACATTAATTGAGACCAGTTTACTGATTAGGGTATTAAACTCATTCAGATGATCTGCCACAGATGAACCCTCCTTCATCCTCAAGCTATAAAGTTGTTTTTTCAGAAAAAACCTTATTTGTTGCTGATTTCGTCTCATACAACTTTTCAAGCTTCTTCCAGAGGGCTTCCACGGTCTTTTCTTCAACAACATTGAACAAGACAGAGTCTGCTAGGCAGAGACGGATTGTAGAAACCGCCTTCCTGTCCAACGTTGCCCACTCCTCATCTTTCATGTTGCTCGGTTTACTCGCGACCCCTTTCAAGGCTAGGGCTTGGTCGTTTTGAACCAGCAAATCCTCCACCTTCATCTTCCATAGGGCGAAGTTCCTGCCATCAAACTTCTCAATCTCGAACTTGGTTACACCTCCTGTCATTGTTGCAGCTCCCACTCGCACAAAACCCTAAGCTCTGATACCAGATGTTAGAAAACAAATATTACGAGCAAGCAAAACAATAATGCAGAAACAAAACAGTAACACAAATTTTTACGTGGAAACCCTGCAGTGTGCAAGTAAAACCACGGGGCAATGGCAGCTTCGTTATTTTATTGATTTCGGCAAACTTTTACATTCACTAAACTGTTACATGCAAGGGGTCATTCCCCTTTTATAGAAAAACAAAGGAAGACTCCAAAAACTGTTCGTTTCCTCTCCCAAAGGAAGACTCCAAAAACTGTTCGTTTCCTCTCCCAAAGGAAGACTCCAAAAAACTGTTCGTTTCCTCTCCCAAAGTACGGTTGTACAACAGTTGGGGAACAAGCACCTCTCTACTGAAGAACATTGGAGATCTGGATATTCACTTCACCTCCTAACACTAGAAATGCACAATGAGAACAAGCATGAAAATATTTTTCTGGATGGATGAAGAGTACAAACATAAATTTGAGAAAATGGGTGGGTTCTTTTGTTTTTTTTAGGGATTGAACATTAAAACATAAAAGAAAAATTTCTTCAGTTTCCATGCATCATGGACCCCATGGTATGCCGTGTGCTTCTTTTCATTTGCCCAATTCCACACCATGGTCATAGCTTATTACGTTGACCAATAATCTGGTTCTCTATTTTAGTCTAATCTTTGCTTCTCTTCCTCTCTTTAGATATGTGATAAAAATTAATGCTTGAGTGTATGGTCCATATTCTTGTGTGGTGACATATATAAATCGTCCACCAAATTATCCTCGCTGCAATGCCGCGCTTAATGCATTTTACCAGGTGTAATATGCCCTAACAGTTTATTTATATTCTATCCTTATAAGACTTGTCGTTGGTTGTTATTCCAAGTAAGAAGTGCTTTAATATGCTGCTTATGGAGTTTATCTTTTCCATGCATGTTGGACATGACACTGGCATTTTCCTTGCTTTGGTCATTTTTCTCTAGAAACAGCAAGGAGATTAAACAGTTTTTATTTTACTGTTTTATTATTATTATTATTTTTTTCAATTCATTCTCATGACTTGATTGTATTATATTCTATCTGCAGGCATTTATTTGGAACACTTTCTTTTATTGCTGAAACATTTATCTTTCTTTACGTGGGGATGGATGCTTTGGACATTGATAAGTGGAAATTGGTAAAAAGAAGGTAAGATTGATATTGATATGCACTCCAGATGGATTTTTTTAGGCATGTGGTTATAAGTAACTCAAGTGTTCTATTCAAGTGTAAAAGACTAAGGTTGAGGGAACCATGAGAAAGGGTGCTAGACCTAACATCTAGAGAAGAACTAAGGTTGAGGGAACCATGAGAAAGGGTGCTAGACCTAACATCTAGAGAAGAACTAACAATTTGATAAACAGTACGGCCATAATTTAGTGGCAATTTTGAATCCCCTTTCAGTAGACAATTTTTTTAAAACAGTTTGACCATTCCAGTCAAAATCCCATGGTAAAGCACTGAGTCTACTTAGGTACATCTCTGTTAAAGATTATTTGTGATCTTCCACTGGTAGGAGAAAAAATATCAACAGTTTTAGCTCTGCTAATCATTGTTTCTGAATCACCGTTTTAGTTATATCAAGGTTTTCACTTGAGTCATTTCTGAAGTACAGTTGCTAATGGTCAGAAATTGTAGTTTGCTATATATTTTGGAAATTAATAAGCTTAACATACCTTTTGCTTGCAGGAATTATCTTTTGAGGTAGGATGCTTTTTATGAGTTCTTTTTTTTTTTTCCTAATATGGGGTTTAAATTTTTCTCTTCACTTAGCTGGACATATCTATTATGCTTTACTGTACTGGGGTTGACTAAATGAAATTTTGAGAAATCATTAGATCTCAACTCTTTCCCATGATTGAGTTTATCTAGAAGAATAGAATACAGAGAATCGTATCTCATTTGTGTTATTTTACGATAGCTTTTCTTTTTTAGAGTTGAATCATACGTAATTTTCCATTTTGTCATGCAGTCCTGGCAAATCTGCTGGAACAAGTGGTGTTCTATTGGGCTTGATATTGGTTGGGAGAGCAGCTTTTGTGTTCCCACTTTGCTTTCTATCAAATTCTTGTAAGAAAACACAAAATGAAAAAATTGTGTTCCGTCAACAGGTAAAGTTGATTGCCTGAGCTGCACTTACCTCATATTAAGATGATCTTTTCATGTAAGAGATGTAAATGTGTAGTATAATTGTGTTACAATTTAATGTGGCATCCATCATTCTCAGTTTGCTTAGAATTTCCTCAGTTCATAATATGGTGGGCGGGTCTTATGAGAGGTGCAGTTTCCATTGCACTTGCATACAAACAGGTTAGCACTCCAGATTTTTCTGTTGAAAGTTTTATTGAGAATGTGCTCAGTAGTAGCAAGAGAGATGTGTTCCTATGTGTGTCCTTTCTCTTTATGTTCAGCCAAGCCTCTGGTTCATGTTCTTGTACTATTTATGGTAATTCTGAGGATTTAAAGTTTCTTGTGTGGAGTTATTTTATTAACTATTCTAGCATGTTAGGACTGTTATTCTATTTGTCGTTTCTTACCTTTCTCCCTCTCTAAGATGACAATCGTTTGTAAATGAATACGAGGATTGGGTTGATTGGCTTCTTGTCACATCTCTGGAACACACTCAAGTTTCCTCGAGTTCCATATCTTGCATTGCTTTAGTTCACTGTGCCTCTATTGTGATGAGAAGTGCTGGAAAGTGTGATATCCTTCATCTTGCCATCCATGTAGTAATCTCTCTGGTTCGTGAAATGAGTTATCCTGAGCATCAATTTGACCTGTTTTCTCGTGCAGTTCACAACTTCAGGCAGAACAATAATGCGTGATCATGCCATGATGATTACAAGCACTATAATTGTGGTTCTTTTCAGCACAGTGGTATGAATATGCATATCATGATGCTCTTTTGCAAAATTGACTTATTGTGGGTCAGAAGAAATCAAATGTTTAGACTAAGAAGAGTGAACTGAATTAAAGTCACTGTTTTTTCTGTCCAGGTCTTTGGGTCTCTTACAAGACATATGATTAGGTTGGTATTGAATCGTCATTCAGATCCAACTGAAAGATTGGCATCAGAGCCTTCCATCCCAAAGGATTCAACTGCTCCACTTATTGGAAACAGGGGATCAAATGGAGTTGATGGTTGCAATATTTCTAGGGCAAGGAGCTTCCATATGCTGTTTCAATCTCCTGGATCTACTATTCATTATTTTTGGCGGCAATTTGATGATTCATACATGCGTCCTGTCTTTGGGGGACAAATTGGGGGATCATCTGAGTCAAGAACTGGGGCGTCATCTGAGTCAAGAAGTGGGGTGTCATCTGAGTGGAGAGAGAGCAATGCCAATGCCTAGTTAACATGATTGTGCAACAACGGAGTATTTATTTTCTACTTAAAGGAAAAACCTCTGCAATTTTCCAGTTTAGTAGTTTTGCAAGTCAATTTGTCTGTATTCCCACACATCCACTTTGATAACACTCATACCATTTATATATATATTTTCCATTAGTTTTTATATTTATTTTCATACATGATGGCAAATGACCACTCATGCGAATTGAGTACTTGCAATACAAAAATGTCACGACGTTCAATGTTTACAAAACAATGAAGAGGCAGGTTCATGCATTATCTTGTAAACATACCTTATTTTTTACAAACTACTTCTGTGCATCTCTTGCCTCACCAAGAGTATACATATTTTCAACAAAAAATACTGCAAAACCATTCTACCTATTTTGTGAATTGGCTACTCAACAAAATTTGCCTTCAAAGTAAAATGAAAAACTATTTCTTATTGTACACGATTTACTCAAGTATCTTGTAAAAAAGGTAAAATAATCATATTCTTGTATTCGAGAGGACTTGGAACACGATTGCGTCTTTTTTTTATTTATAAAATAGGGAAAAAGGTGTAAATAAACTAAAATAAATAAGGAGAGAGTAGTTTATAGTTAAATGTCTGCGTAATGTTATTCTAATATTTTATACAATATATTAAAGTGTTTACTATACAACTTTAAGCAATTTAAATTTCACGTGCAAAATTTGTGATTCACATACTATCTATCCATATATATAAATAAATTGGTAATATGAGAATGGAATGGGGTAATTACATTACAATAATTGTGGTATTACAATAGGTGTGACAATTATGCATGTATGGTTTGGTAAGATCAAACTTAGGTCTCTTATGTAGCATGACAGTTGTATTACGTAATTGAAGAAGGAAAGAATAAAGGATGATAGGAAAAATCAACTACTCATCTTCAGTGTTTCATAACAACATTTAGTTCTGAAAATAGAAGAACAATAAATAGCCTTGGGAAGACACCCTCAGATGGCCTTGCATAAAGACAATATAGATAAAAATGTCTAAATGGCCTTGTACAAACAACATATATCCAGACTGTCTTGCACAACAATCAAACAACCCTTTACATGTATCTACAACATGCATTCAATAGTGGAAATAGTTCAAATGGCCATGCTCAACAACCTATAACAAGAAGAACAATTCACAAACATATGCACAATATTAGCATAAGTTTGCACATAACAATGGTTGAATGGAAGTATTTTCATTATTTACACTTGTACCTCACGAATGCATATTTGATTACACCCAACATCTACAACATTTGAATGGAGGGTTTATTTATACAACTTCCTACGAATGAGGAGGTAGTTGCATCCTCAACTCCCTCCAACTAACTACCCCGACACCTCATGACTTCTTGAATTACATTTTAAGTTCATTTATCTTACATTTGCATTTCATGAACTTATTAATTACATGTATGACATCTTGTCAAAACTTTGCATACATGTTACAAAATAACTCAAAATTACAAAATTATTCATACAACAAAATCATGTGTGTACCTAACTTTGTACGCACTCCATTAACTCCAAGGTGGTGCTTGAGGTGGTGCCATGTCTAAACTAGTGCCTACATTTGCCCTCCCCTCATGTCCTTATTGACGACTATTGTTGCTCTTGAGAGCTTTGGCTCTGTTGTTATTAATGTGTTTGCAAGGGTATTTTTTCTAACCGTTGAACATGCAATTTGAGGGCTTAGTTTTCTCCTGTCATCCTCTTGGCATAGGTTTGATATTGATCCAATAGAAGCTATAATGTTGTGACTTTTGCTCGATCTCTGTAAGCCTTGCTTGCAATTCTGTCTCCCTCTTGGATGATTTTGCCTCCTTCCTTCCAGCCTCTGCAAGTTCATCCATATGCAATCAACTGATCCTTACGAGCAAATTCCTCCATCTTGGCTTCAAGAGTCTGTACTCTCACTGCATATTTTGACTTTGACTATCCAATTATTTGATCTTGCTCCTCTTGTGCACTTCTCATCTAATCCATTTCTTGTCTTGTCTTTGATAGTTCTGCTTTGGCCTCCTATTGCACTTGTTGAATTCGTCCCTATACCTCCCGCAATGGAGTAAGCTGCTTCTATTTCAAGCTTTTTACCATTTCCTAAAATGTCTGTAACTCAAATGCTAACCACTGTATCAAATATGTCAAGAAATTCATGATGGCATAGGATTTCTTCAATTTTGGTTCCAAATTGATTTTCTTGTCAGCCAAGAATTCATGAAACTTATCTAATCTCCCTTTGCCAATGTAGACCTTGTTGGAAGTATTACATTTTGGTACCTTGCAAGATTAATGCAAGGACCATGTAAATAGTTTAGTCTAGAGTGTGTTTAATATTTAAGTATATAGTAGGTGTCATGTAAATAAGTGTGGAGTTATATAAGTGAGGTGTCATGTTAGTAAAAGTGATTTATGTAGGTGAGGTGTCATGAGTCATGTAAGAGTTTGTTATTTAGTATGTACAATCATGAGTCTTTGTCCTTATGTGGATATGTGAAGAGTTAGATCTCCTGTGAGTATGAGGAGATGAAATGTTTATATAAGTGTAAAGGTTGAGAGTATTGTGAATATGAAGAGTCTCGTGTATGTATATATTGAAGATAATTTTGTAATAGAATATTGAAGAAAACATTGCATTGCTTTAACAAATTTATTTTCACTAATATATTCAGTGAGTTTATTGTTCATTGTTGCTATGGATTGATTTATGTGCATGTTTGTTCTTGAGATATTGTGTGATCTTGGAAGAGTGATAAATTTGTGAAAATAGTGAATTGCTAATAGTGGTATCAGAGCTACGATGAAGAGAAGACAAAGCTACATTTAGAGTGTTTGGGAGGAAGAGATATGGTGAAAAAGAAATATCATTTGTAAGTAGTTGAGGTGGAAGAGAAACGTAGAAATACTGACAACAATTTTGTATTAGAACGAGGAAGCAATATCCAGAGTTTAAGCACCCAAGAGAGGTTGTGTCCAAAGGAGGACGTCAGAGAAGTTGAGTGTTGGCTTGAATAGAAGCCAAGAATGAGAGAAACATAGGTTTGAGAGGAAAGAGCAGAGAGAAACCCTAGTCCATAGAGAATGTCCAAGAGAACAAAGTGCATAAAGAAACATTATTCCAAAGAGAAATGTAGGTTTGAAGAACATCCAAGAGAAGAATGGAGAGTGCAAAGAGAAATGTTTGGAACAGAGAACACATGAGAGCGAAACGTCTAGAACAGAGAATGTTTGAGAGTTGGTGTAGTCAAGACAAAGCAAAGGAGAAATGTAGACATTGGTGTAGTCAAGACAAAGCAAAGGAGAAATGTATGCAGAAGAAAGGTGTAACGTATCATGTCAAAAATGCCAACAAGAATATTCCTAGGGCAAAGATTCTAAGGTATCATAATTCTTTTCCACATAATTATTCGACTACACACAAATATAAAAGCTAGAAGAATTATAAGGTTTTAAAGGAAAAGTTATATGAGGAAGTTGATTTTGGAAAAGATAGAGAATTAAAGAAACAAAAGAAAGATCAATACTTTGAGAGTTGAAGAATTAAATGAAAAGAGAATTATTATTGAATGAAAAATATTGAAGGCAAATTACTAATTGAAGAAAAATATTGAGGGAAATTAATAGGAGTTATAAGAAGAATTTAATTGAAATTTGAAGAACAAATTAAAGAAAGATTATATTGAAGATTGAAGAGGATTAAAAGTGAAAAAAAGATTATTCATTGAAAAATAATTATATTTGAGGAATATTATATTGAAGAAAGAATTTATGGTGAAGAAAATTGAAATTGAAGGAAGAAATTATATTTGATTAAAATATTTGAGAAAATAAGAAATATTAAACTAGGAGATAAAATTATTTCTACAAAGGAAAATTGATTAATTGGAAAAGAAGAAAGAATAAGAAAGTTGAATATTGAAGGAAAATTATGAGTGAAGAAAATTGTTTCAAGAAGAAACATTAATTTTGGAGTTATAAGGTTGTCAACCACAAAGGAAATTATATCCTTGGTTACAAATATTGCTAGCACGGAAATTAAAAGAAGAAAGCAAACAAAAAGGTAAACAAACAATTAAAAATATACTTCATTAGAAATTAGTATGGATGAAGAGAAACAAATAAAAATATAAGAACATGAATTATCAAAAACAAATGAAGAAGAGAAACAAGCTAAAAATTCATATTTTCAAAAAGTTGAAAATTTTTAGATGATCAAGATGAAGATTATATGTCACCAGAATTAATATTGCACTCACAAACAATTCTTGAAGAAGCTAAATATTTTTCAACACTAAAATACTATTGAATACTGTTATCAATGAAGTTGATGATCTTTCTATTATCACATTACCTATCGACATAGGGAAGATAATGTATATAGCATTACTCTCTCTTGAAGACAATAATAAAAAATAAGAAGAAATGATTAGAAATTTTAAAAACAAGCATACAATGAAAGATAAATGTTGTAACACAAATGATTTGAGGCGTATGACAAGTATATGTTGTGATACTAGTGATCTACTTCAAAAGACAAATGCAAGTTGTGATACCATAGATTTAAGACCCATGATGGCAGATGCATGTTGTGATACTAGTGATCTTAATCAAAAGGAAAAAAAATCGTGATTTGAAGTCCATAAAGGCCTATGCAAGTTGTGATACTTATGATTTGGGACCCACAACAACAAATACAGGAGAACTTGTTCCAAGAATAGACATTGCATGTGACATAAGGGGTTTTATTCATGTAGAGAAAGAGTATGCATAAAGTATATGTGACAATAGACATTGTAATGATATCAATAATAGTGATAGAGAGATTGGTATAGAGTTTTTGACAAGATACAATGGCACAAATTTTGAAATTTATTGGCAAGAAAATATTGTAAAGAAAAAAATGAAGACCTCAAACAATTAGGTAACAAATGTGAACATTGTGGTAGGCATGGACACAAGATAGAAATATATTAGGATCTTCATTGTTGTGAAACTTGTGGAGGTAACAATCATTCTCAAATATATTGTTGGTACAAAGGAAATAATAATATGAATATGAATTATGGATGGATAAGCATGCACAAATGGGACAAGATGAAAGAAATGATAACAAGGATAACACTAAATGGATTTCTTTAGAAAAGTTTTTCCAATTCTAGATATGGCCAAAAAAAGGGTATGAACTTCTTCAACAATTGATCCAAAAGAAACAAAATTAGAACAAGCCATAATGCAGGCAAAGGACCTTTATACCAAATAATTTAATACTCGGGGGGTGTTGGAAGTATTACATTTTTTGGTACCTTGCAAGATTAATGCAAGGACCATGTAAATAAATTAGTCTAAAGTGTGTTTAATACTTAAGTATATTTTAGGTGTGATGTAAATAAATGTGGAGTTATATAACTGAGGTGTCATGTTAGTAAAAGTGAGTTATGTAGGTGAGGTGTCATGATTCATGTAAGAGTTTGTTATATAGTATGTGCAATCATGAGTCTTTATCCTCATGTGGATATCTAAAAAGTTAGATCTCCTATGAGTACGAGGAGATGGAAAGTTTATGTAAGTGTAAAGGTCAATTGTCTTGTGAATATGAAGAGTCTCATGTATGCATATATTGATTTTTTTTTTCTAATAGAATATTGAAGAAAAAGCATTGCATTACATTGCATTGCTTTATTAGATATATTTTTAATAATTTATTTAATGAATTTATTGTTCATTGTTGCTACGGATTGATTTATGTGCATATTTGTTCTTGAGATATTGTGTGATCCTAGAAGAGTGATAAACTTGTGAGAATAGTGAATTGCTAACAAACTTGTGGGGGTACTAGTACAAAGTTGTATTTTCTTTACATAGTTTGATCACTTCAATCATTTATTGCATGTTGCTGTTGCTTACCCCATACTCCCATGGTTGAATATGAAATTGTTTCATTCGCTCCTCTTCTTGGGCCCAAATCAACATCCATCCACAAGTGCCATAGTTGCGATTCTCTAAGGCAACCTACTTGAAACTTGCTTTGTACTTTATCAAACAACCCAATCACCTTCCCAAAGAATCCATCAACCTATTCATTGGTTCTTGCTCCATGAACTAGGGACTACCTCAAATTTGACAAGTGCTCACTCATTTCTCCTTCCTACCCAAGATTAGGTTCATCCTCTGTGTCATCACCCATGATAGTTTCTTCAATCTCCTCCCCACGATGGCCCTTAAGGTTGATTTTAGCTTTGGTGACTATTTCTTCCTGAATATTGGGTTCTATACTCTCCACTTCATCTTGGTGTTCTACATTAATCTGTGTGTCCATTGTCTCTATCCCTTTCTCTATTTGTTTTGTTGGTGGCTGGTTGCTTTATCATTTTTGGCACCACATTTTTTGATGTGGGTAGTTTACCTTTTCCTCCTTTCCCCCCCTATGGCACTAATGAAGTTGGTATCATAATATGTTTTGTTGTAGATGCCACCTTTACTAATGTCTCTTCATCCAAAGGTGATGAGCCACACCTTTTGACCTACTCCGCAAAGTGTTGTAATAATATTGTAGCAAAAAATTTTCTATTAGAAGCTCGACACATCCAAGTCCACCATAATGTCTCTTGCATACAATCTAGGTATCCCTAGATCACAATTTCATGGTTTCTTCTCAAGTATCCTCATAAATCCTTTCAATGATGGTAATGTCTCTATTGCATCCATTGCAGTCTATACCTCTTCATCTACATATACAACAATTGACATCGATTGCACCACTCCTTGTGTAATTTCTCTTCCTTCTAGTTGCTACACTTTTTCTTCTATATGCCTTCTTGCATAACATATTTTATTTGTAATGGGTGTCCTCTACCAGTCTCTCATGAAACCTCTCTCTTGTTACCTATAACGGAACATGCAATGACTCCTTATACAATAGAGCCTCCTAATGTAGGTAACAAGAAATGACTCCTTATACAATAGAGCCTCCTAATTGCATTAGAGCACCCTGTGGCACCACAACATATGTCATTCTCTACAATTGATAGTGTTGGTCTACCACCAATACTTGCATGTCTACCAATTGTACCTACCACTATAACATTTAGTGGAGAACTTGAAGGTGGAATGAATTTGAATTTTTGTTTGACCAATCAGTATTGAGGATGTTGTAGTTGTTGCTCCAACTACTCCCACTACAATTGTAGTTGCTTCTATCACATTTTTTTCTCATTGGATTTGCACTTGACAACTACTCTACTCCATCAAAGGTTGACCTTTCTTTAGCCAATGCATACGTGTCATTCCCCCTTTCTCTTCTCCAACAAATTAATTGATAAAACCTTCACTGCTTTCCTCTTCTTTTTTGTCATGACCTCCTTTTTGAATGCTATTTTTTCCATTAGTCCAGTCTTGGTCAAAGGGGCTACAAAAACCCAACAAAAAAATAGTTGGTGCTCCTTCTGGCAATGCTTGAGGATGACCCAATTTAGAAAATTGAATCTTCTCATATTCTGCCACATCCAAAAGTAGTGCAATGACATGGAATGCCATAGAGGATTTATTTGTAAACTGTAAAAGAAAATTATGTATGCAGTTAGACAAAAATGTTGCCCAATCATTTTTTTAATCAATGTTCCTTCCATGTATGATATAATCCAAGCAAGCATATTTAAGGCTTATTTTTTGGGTAACTTCAACATTATAGCATTTATTACACTATGCATTTCATCAAACTTTATGTGCTACAATCTCAGTCTACAACTCCCATGTTTTGTTAAATTTAAAAATTTTGTCAGACTGAAATCAATGATCTTATCTACGGATGTTTTTAACTGGTATGGATGCACACCCTCCATAGATTTGCTGCTAGTGGTTGCAAGTAATCCAAACAACCTCTAAAAGCTGTTCAATGAAAATAATAATCACACTTGCTTGTCACCCTGCATCACCCTATTTTTCTTCTCTACATTGTACATTTGCAACATCTCCAATAGGTACATTTTGAAAAAATCTTTGTCAAAGCTGAGATTTGAAAATTGTGGTGTAATCCTATGCTTTGAAATGACACTTTTAGTTGGTGGTCCTATGGATTATTGATCCACCATGACTTGCAAAACTCACCTACAAACATTATTTAGGTGATGTCATCTAAGGGAATTTGCATAAGCTCCTTCCACTTTTCTCTATTGCAATGAAGTTATTGGATTCTTTCCCTTTCCTCATTGGACTTTTGGATTTTTGGTTCATGACCATGATCTCAAACGACTTCCTCTATGGTGCACGATTCTCTCTTGTTCTACTTTCATCTTGTGCACCTCTCACTTTGGGTGGTATGTGCATTCCTCATGGATTATAATAAAGATATTTTTGAATTCTCTATGCATTTGGGGTCCTTTTTGTGACATAAATATTGGCACAATTCTTGGAGGATCTCCTTAACTCTTCACATTCTACAATCCTTGGTCTATGCTACATTCCCTCTATACTTTTCTCCTTAGACTTCAATTTTTAAAATCTAATGATAGTTACTCCTAGTTGCCCCAACTAACTTTTGAATAAGTTGCATTTTGTTGTAGATCTTTTTTTCAAATTACATGTCCTTCTTATTCTCTTTGTCCTACTAGGAAACTTAAACAACCCAACTCTAAATCACCCATCCTAGACATCCCAATGCTAGATGGCCAAGTCCTAGATGGATTGCCTCTAGGTGACCCAACCTTGGATGTCCTGGCTTTAAATAACATTGACTTGGATGACCTATATTTTGATAGTCATGCTTTTGTATGTTTGCTCTTGGATAGCTTATCACCAAATGACTTGTTTCCTTTAGACAACTTGCTCCTGGATGGCCTACTTTTGTGAATTGACTATACGACTCCTAAAAGTCTATGTAATTGTTTTCTTTGCTTGTATGACTTAGATAAATATTTAGATGGGTTATACAACTTCTCCCTTTGCCTATATGACCTTATTTTTGCTTTAAACTCCAAGATTCACCCCTTCTTGCTTTTCAATAACATAATGTATGGTCCATACAACTTGTACGAATCTATGTAGAACATGAGTAATGTTACACAAAATTTGTATTACCCTCCCCTTTGCTTCCTCGTATTCTTTTCTCATTGCATGCAAATATTTCTCTATCGTAACCCTTTCTCCTTTGTCCTCCACTCCCATCCATGCTCTTCTTATATTATGTATTCCTCACCTACATAAGAAAATTAAAATTTATAGCTGTAGAGCAAGAGTTTTTAGCAAAACCCTTACTACTTTTGCTTCTAGTACGTGCCCCAACTTGATTTTTCTATGTGGATTCCTCCTTTGTGATAGAAATATCCTTTTTATTACAATTTCATGTGGTGATATTGCTTTGTTTTTTTCTCCTTGATATTATAAAATGTGCCTGGGATTGTGCCCTATATTTCACAAAACTAGCTACTAGGTGTGCTCCTTAATTATTTGCTTATGCTTTGGCTGTTTGAATGAGAAAACAAGAGCTCTCAATACCTTTTATAAGATGATAAAATTAGTGAGACACTTGGATTACACGTAATACCTCCCCATTAACTACCCTCCACTTTTCTTAACTACTCTACATGCAAACATTCATTTTGTGTGTTTTTCATCTTTTTTGGGTGTTTGAAATCTTACTCCTTATACATGATGGACCTATTGGAAAAATAATGCACACCTATGTCTATATAATAGTTTTGGCTCAGCCTAGATAGTCAATTCGCCTACTTGGATATTCCAACGACCTATCCCTTTGTTGGTCTAAGTAGACTAGGATCCCAAATGATCTTGTTATTGGCCCAAATGATCAACTTCATAGGCCAATGGTCTAGGCTACTAGACAACTTGTTGAGCTGTCCTAGTATTCTGGATCTTACTTAGCCCATATAGCATGTATAGCCATACTGATGGCCCTTCTTGGCTTAACACCTGTTGAGATGACCCCCTTCATTGTACTTCCCTTTTATCTTTCTGGACCTCTAACAACTTCTCAACTTTTCCTTCGACAACCAATGATAGCTTCTTAGTGGTTTTGTGCTACACCTAAGTGCTCTTGATTGTCATATGCTCTACTTCCTTCTATCATGCCAATTGATGCATTTGATGGCTTAAAGGCAGTCTAAAAGAGAGATTGTATCCTTAGATGCCCTAGGGATAATCCAAACAACCTTACCCTTGAACGTGATGGTGCAAGGGATATCTAAGGAGCTATTATCCTTGTTAGATGACTAGGGGGTGGCCTATATGACCCACTCTTATGGATATATGGTCTGAGGATTATTTGAGAAAAATTACTCCCCCCAAATGATCAAGAAAGAGGTCATATGACCTCCCCCATTGGATGCATAGCCACATCAACTTGAGGACTTTACAACCCATCTAGACTACTTGAGCAACCCCTTTCATAAGTATACCTTGAGTTCAAATTTTTTGATGGATGATTGCAATAATTACTATCCTAGAGTCTTCCATTTGGGACTTATTAATTTTGACCTTCTATTATTTATCTTTGGTATAGACTCCAACTAAGTCTAGCTACCCAATTTTGCATTCATATATTCATTTTACATACTACTATAACCTCATTGTCCTTTGAAATAATTTTAGATTCCCTTTGAGGTTCATCCTACAAAACAATGTTTGGCAATGGATTGACATTACCTAGTTTTTAGAAAATCCTTGTCTTCTTCTTGATGTTCCTTTTCTATTTCTTCTCTTGTATTTTGATCTTGGACTAGCACTACTCTAGTCTTCCTCCTCATTGCTTGAACTTTTTAAGGGTACATCAATAGTTGCTTCATTTCCCAAGTTGTCATCATCTATTCCTTCCTTTAATAATATATATTTTGGCTTATGGGGTACTTTGTGCACATCCCTCCATTCAATTTCTAACACTCTTTGTCCTTGCAAAGTTTTGTTTATCAAACTAGTTTTTATGGTAATTCCCTTCTCAAAATTCAACTTTCATTGTATGGTCATCAACAATTCCCAACACTTGCTCATATGTCATGCTCCTCTTGGATTATCTTCTAGGATTATTCATTCTCTCAAAAAACTCTTCTTGTTAGTTGCTTGTATATCTGTTCATAGTCACAATAATTCATGCACACATTATCTCTATAACTTGCCTATTTAAAATTTTAGTTGTTTCCTTATTTCATGCAATTATTTCTCTTCAAAAAATATTCTTTTTCTTGTGTCCAATAGCATATAACAAACTCATTTCTTCAAATTTACTTCCTCCACTTTGAGGCTCTTACTTTGGTATTTTCTCTCATACAACATGCATCACCATCATCCATTGCATGTTTTCATTGTCAAGTGTCCTTTGTTCATTGTGCAATCTTCGTTTCTCTTCAATATCAAAAAATCTAACATGTACGTGAAACCTTCCGCATTTAGTTGTTTGTATGTCATCCTCACGACTACTTGTGCTTTCCTTCTTGTACAACTATGCCAACTACTCCTCAAGTTTGCTTTCTTTAGAGTCACTTATTCCTTCCACACCATCATACTCCTTCATATGAATAGATTCTCAAAATTATCTTATCAAAATTTCTTGAAAGGATCCTAAAGATTCACTTGGTGTGACCATAAATTTGCTTGTACTTTTCTTTGTCACTGGGTTCAATGTTCATAAAGTTCACATGTATCTTGATCTTGTGCAACTTCAACTTCAAACCATTGACTATATTAGGACATTGCATCCCATATAGCCTCTTCAATCCTACTATGCCATTGTCGAATAGCTCATCCACTTGAAATAGTCCAAGCCAATGAGTCTTCAAATTCCTTGGCTTAATCTCATATTTGCCATTTTATTTCAACAAAAGTCACCTACCTTCAATTTCATATTTTGTAGGTTTTTTTCATGCCAATATTTTTGTCGGTACTTGGAAACCTTTGTGGCTTACTATGTCATCACTCTTTTTCCACCTAACTTGATTAGTGTCATTAGCCTATCTTCCATGTTCTATTGGTCGTTAAAATGGTTTTGTATGGCCACACTTAGACTTGGTACCAAAAATCTTATCGACATAATTATCTTCTAATCATGCATCAATTGGAATCGTGTGTGATTTATTGTCAACCTATACATTGTCTTGTATTCCCATAGGATCATTGACAAATTCTCCTCTCAATCAACATCCTTGATTCCACACATTTTATACATTTTAAAAATCAAAACCTTATTCATTATCTTTGCTTATCCATTTTATCTAGGGTAATACAAACATGACAATGAGTGCAAGGTTTAAAACTTTGCAATCAATTTTTAAGTAATCTTATTGATAAAATGTTCTCTACAATCATTGATCAACTAAAGAGATACTCTGAACCTTGTAATGATTTATTCATGTAAAAATCATGAACTAATTTTCATTGAGTTATCTAGCAATGCCATTACCTTTACTCACTTTATCAAATATTCAGCCACTACCACAATATACCTACACCTCCTTTGATTGGTTTTCAATGGTCTTAAAAATTTGAGACCCCATTTTTCAAATAGCTCCTATGGATGAGATGATTGTAATGCATGAAATACCCATATAGTAGCTTCTTGGCTCATTGGCACATCTTGTATATGGTCATAAAATCCTTTGCATTATAATAGAGGGCGGGCCACCATAGCATTTAGAAGCATCTTCCTTGTGGTCATATCTAGCCCCTTATTTTATCTTGCATCATGAGCCTTCCTCAGTATTTGTGTTCACCTCCTCATATATCATGCACCTCTATAAAATTTCATCTAATCCAATATTGTACAACAAACCAACAATCAATTTAAATGGTGCTAACTTGATGATGATTTTATTTTTTTGCTATTGTCAACTTCTTTGGGAAATCCTCTCTCAATAAGTATTCTTCGATGTACTTGTGCCAAGAATGTAGTATGGTGATTGAAAATAAATGAGTATTTAGAAATTCATCCAATACTCCTCCCTTTGCAAGTTCTCTTGAGTGATTCCTTGATAATTGATTTGTTAGTATGTGTTTCTTTCTTAGTTTGACTACCACCCAAAACACAAATTTCTACAACACTACAATCCACCTGATAACTCACCCATGAATAGTTGACTTGTTGATCACGTACAATAATACCTAATGGTCAACATAGAAAGCAAAAGGGTTGATCAACAAGTAATATCTAAACTTCTACACTACATACATCATCCCTAGTACTTCCTACTCTTTTATATCATAATATTTTCTACTCTAGACAACAAATGACTTAGAAAATATATAGGTTTATACAACCCATACTATACCTCCTAGGTGAGTACACATCCAATCGCAAAATTAGATGTGTCCACGTGGACTTGAAACTCCTCCAAATCTAGAAATTCTAATATGTGTGCATAAAATATATTTACATTAAACTCTTTGAAGTCCTTCTAGTCCTCTATCCACCTAAAAGGAACACCTTTGTATGTCAATGCATCAAGCAGGTGTGACACCAATGTAATTTTATTTATAAAGTACCAATAATACCTGACATATCCCAAAAATTTAATGAGATCATGTTGTATGACTCCTCCATGCTCATTATGATGCAAATTTTATCAAGATCAATCTTTAATCCCTCCTTGCACACTATAATACCCAAAAATTTCCCACATCAAACCAACTTGCACTTTTTTAGGTTCAAGGATAATTGAATAGTCTTGTATAACCATATGCACTCTACCAACGCTTTCCAGTGATCATCCTTCATCCCATACAAAAAAATAATTGAGAAATATTGTGAACTTAATCATTATCTACTCAAATACATTTAAAATAATCCTTTGGAATGTGGATGGGGCATTGTACAAAACCGAGGGTATTTGGTTATATGCATGGATAATATTCTTAACAATGAAAATAGTTTTTAGGTGATCCTCCTTAGCAATACTAATTTGATTGTAGCCTGATAATCCATCTAATAATGGATATATTTTATGCCTTTATACTTCCTTCAAAATTAAAATAGTAAATGGAATTGGAACGAGATCCTTTATTGCCATAACATATAGGATTTTAATGTCCACTCAGTGCATCTAATTACTCCCTTTCAAATGAAGGACAATGGATAACACTCATTTGCTCACTGTGACTTCGAAGATATTCCTACATCCAACATATTTGTAATTTTTGTGTTGGTTAAGACCAAATACTTTGGGTTCAATTTTGCATTATCTTATCATAGGTCATGCACCTAGAATCAATAGAATATTATGCACACACAACTCTAGTCATATCCCCTACAAGTCCTTATATATCCATGCGAAGACCTTGTATTGTAATAAAATTTTGAAAGTTATCACTTTTAAAACCGGGTCCACTAATTTTTGCAATGGATAATATTCTCCTCTTCACCTTCACCAAGATTTACCTACATCGTCTTTGGCTTCTCATACTTTATGATGTTAGGTTCTTCCGTTGCTTTTGCCACATCAAAGGAATGTGTTGGATTTTCATCAATTTGATCATTTTCAACACTGTACTCCAAAAAATTTTGTGGAAAGGTTATTTTCTCTTCTTCTTTGACTTTTATGGTTGGTTTTACAATTTTATTATTTTCATCTTCATACACACATCGAGGTGATTCATATTAGTTTTTTTTTTTTTTTTTATGTTGATGCATATAAAACTTGGCTAGAAAAGTTTAGTCTTCCATTTTCTAGTGGAGAAACCTACTATTTGGTGACCTTTATCCTTCATGCACTCTTAAAAATCTAACACACCTTCATTATGTTCTTGCTCACCCATTTTATCTTCCTCTTTTAATGTCAAGTTGCTAGATTCATCAAACATAATCAACTCTTTATTGATGAAATGGTTCTTTAAATTTATCATGTACATGTGTTGGCCCTTTTTGAGTGTTATTTGGTCCTCCCAATTATTATTTGCCTCTATTGTGTGTAACCACCCATGTTCCAACAATAGTACATAGGATAGTTTATGCATAGAATTAACTACAAAATCTAGAACAAACATCTATCAATAATTTTCACTTTTTATATAGTTAAGACAACCTTCATCTCGATGTCATATTCATCCATGCCATACAAATTGGGAGACCATATAAATTATGCCCCAAGTATTTCCATGTAATTTTAGGCAACACAACACTCGAACCCCCATCCAGGATCACTTATGTCAGCTTGTGATTTAATAACTCTATGCAGATCAATATTGGTTTCATTCTAACATCAATCATTAACACTATTGGATCAATATATTGATCTTTTGCAACTTTTCTCACCTCTATATAGCATTTTAATTTTTTTGCTCTCCTCATATGCATTACTTCTTTGACCATTACATAAAGCTTTGGTACTGCGCATAGTAAAATAGACACATTTATTACAACATTCATGTCTAATATTTGTGCTACCAATTACTTCATTGATGACAATGGGTTCCTTTAGCTTCTTCTCAATGCTTGTCCTTCACATATCCTATTCCAACTACACATGTTCCTTCTACCATTTCTCTTTATATTTGATAAGGTTTGGGTATTGCTCCATCTTTTTTTATGCTTGAATTACTACTAACATGTGTTTTTATATTTTTTTGTTGACAATCCAATTGAGGCTATTCTATGTCAATAAAATTGAAATTTTATGAGTTACTTGTATTCAACTTATCTGGATAATTTTCCTCTTTATGGTTGTCATGTTTGCACTATCTGCATGTTGTTGTTGTGTTGCTTCCAATTCCTCTAAAAGGTGTATTTTAGCAATTTTATGAAAAGTATCCTCACTCCTGGTATATTTTGTATTAAATAAATTGGTCTTCTATTCAAATTATATTATAACCTTCCTTCACAACCACTTCCTCTTGTTTGGTTCCTTAATTATAATGTTCATCTTCCCTGGTAGTTATTCTGATATACACTACTCATTACTCCTTGTCAACTCTTTGAAGTGCTTGGTTTCTCCTCTTTTTATTTCTTTTTATACCACCATTGTCTAGTGCATTTTATTTCATAAGTTGAATGGGTACTCCACAATCCCATGATATATAATTTTATAAATGTTACAATATACTTTCTTTGGAAAACTCACTAGACCTTGCACTCTTCTAGAGTTCGTTTTCTCATTATTTTGAAATGAAACTCTAGAATATTCACTAGTTTCATCTCAATGACTGATGGATCTATCATCTATAATTTTGAAACATCCCAGATTAGGATCAGCAATATACTTTCTACGTAGGGATACATTAAAATTTTCATGGATCTTCAAGGTGAGATGATTGAATACTGGACTTATCCTCTCAATGATCTCAAAAGGCCCAACATAGTGAAGATCCAACTTAGTGGACTTGATGGAGATTTTAATGGCTTTAAATATTTAGAATACTCTACATCCCATAAATAATTCTCTAGGTGATCTTTTCAGATCAATATATACACATTTTGATGATCAACAACTTATTTATCATCCCGAATTATTCCTCCATCACTCATATCATGTCTGGTCTGATGATAACCCAATACTTTAGGTTATCACAAGATGGAGGGATCCTGCATGTCTTGCCATACAAGGCTTCAAATGGGGCCATATTCAAGGAAGCATAATAACCATTATTATAAGCAAACTCTACTAGATGTAAAAGTATTTCCACTGAGACTTTTGGTCATGCAGTACATGCGAAACATATCTTCCAAGACTTGGTTTACCCTTTTAGTTTGACCATATATTTTTGGATGGTATGCAAAACTTATATTTAGCTTTATGCCAATTGCATGATGAAGAAATTGCCAAAACTTAGATGTAAATCTGGAGTCCTTATCTTGCTAGCATTGAAAAAGGATGATATGTTACAAGAGATGTGAGTTATATATATATATATATATATATATATATATATATATATATATATATATATATATGCATGAGAGTCTATATGGGATTATGACAAGTGTCATCGTGTGTAATATAGGTAAGTGCACATTAATTCTAACATCATACCTTAAGGTGCACTTTTTGAAATACAAAAATAAGTGAACATCTCTAATACAAATTTAGGATATGTCTAGGATCTTTCTCTTTCGATCTAGGCTCTTGGTTGTGTTGCTTTGAAAAAGAACTCTATCTCTAGGTTTTGTGCTTTAGGGTCAACCTCTATCTTGGTTCTATTGCCTTTGTAGGTCAGCCTCTATCTAGTACCTCAAGGTCAACCTTTGGGTTTGTTGCCTTAGGGTCAACCTCTTCCTCAGGATTTGTTGCCTCTGTAGCTTCACCATAGGTATTATTATTTTCTCCCCTCACAGTGAAAATATTCTAGAAGGTGTCAGTATCTATTGAAAATATACATTTATACAATATTTATGATCCATTTGGGAGTAACTAAAAAAAATATATCTTTGGAGGCATCTTAAAATATTAAAAAACCAAATATTAAAAAACTATATCTTTGGAGGCATCTTAAAATATTTTTTTGGCCACCAAGTTTCACATGGGTGGAATAATGTTTGTTGACCACTTGTTGCTAGTCTAGAAAACCTAGGAGTAGATAGGCAGTCTACTTGATGTTGGAAAAATATGAGCACCCTCTAATGGAGATAAGGTAACATGTGTAGCTGTAATGTGTCAAAACCGATGATAAGTGTTCATCCACATGATTCCACTCTTCAAGGTGGTCAACGCCACATATCCACTCATACTCCATTACAACCTAAGTTTGATTTTACACCATCTCACCATAAACCACATTGATGAATGGAAAAATGACATAGTTTAGGTTGGAAATTGCATTAAAATCCACCACAGTCAACTTTCTCTAGACCATCCATGACTCCCCATAGATGTCACCACTAAAAAAATCCTACGTGGCTAGGGATGATTCCATGGAATGTGGCCCTATAGGCTCTTAGCACTGATTAACCATACATTAATTCCTCTAGACAATGCATTTATGGATAATTTATGAACTGCTTGTGGTACAAGGTTTTTTTATTGATAATGATATTTTATATAAGGTCCAAGTTTTTCAACCACCTCAATCCTCTCTATGCCACCATCAATAAGTATTTCATCACCCTTTGAGGATTCACTACCCATAGATGTGGGTTCATCACTATAAAAGGCTCTAAGCCTATGGTTGGGTATGTACCATTCACTCAGGATGTATGCATTGTGGTAGGTGAGGTCCAAAATTTTTTAGAGGCTTCTTGATCCCTCCATTGATGAGCCTTCATAGAGCCAGTTGTTATCCAATATGCCCAACCAAATCCATACTAGCATTCTCTACAACTTCTATGATGAATAAATATTGCGAGAGGAGTATCAGGACTCATGGAATAAGTTCAATATTAGAAAGCTCTTGGATGATTTGGATGCATTAGCCAATACCATATCTGTCAAGCACTATGTTGATGATGACAATATGACCATACCATTATTGCTAGTTACAACTTTGGTTGATGATATTGATACTAACTTGAAAATAGGGGGTGTTGTTACATGGGTTGGTCGATAATCACTTGAGATCCAAGTAAAAGGCCACATAGTGAATGTCCAAACTTCACCATCCTTATATTTTACTGAAGCATCACCTCTAAGATCACCCATGTGAATCTTGTTGCCCTTAGTATCAAATATTGTGGATGCTCCACTCACTTTTGATGGGATACATATACAAAATTGGGTAGACCATGGCCCTCGATGTTAATGTCTTTCCCCTTCTCTAGAAAAAACCAAATAACAATAGGATGTTCTCAAACAACAAATCCTAAACTCCATTCTTTGAAGTCCTCATATTTTTTATATTTATCTTCTAGAACTGCACCAAGCAAGCTCTACTCTTGTGGTGTGCCACCTGTGAGCTATGATGGTGCCAAGCTAGCACCACTATGCTTGTGGTACATTTTGGGGACCTAATGGTAGTGGTAACTCCTTATTGAGGCCAATGTTTGATTCACCTCCAGCAAAGTGACTTTCTCTCGGGCCCCTCATGGAGGAATATTGTAATATACTATTGATATGGTGACAACAGATCCCATTTGAACTCCAAAGTTAAGTATGTTTGATTGGAGTAGGACTAGGATAGGTGACCTCCTAGGAAGTCTCAGTGGTTGCATACTTTCTTTTATCATGAAAACTATTATTTTCCCAAATCAAATTCATGGCTCTAAGCATTGAAGCTATTAGATACCATTATAAATCCAAATTTAAGCATGCTAGAATGGAGTAGGACTGGGATGGGTGACATCCTAGGAAGTACCAATGGCTACACACCTTTTTTTCATAATAAAAATAATTATTTTCCTAGACCAAATTCATAGCTCCAAGAATTGAAGCTTTAGGGGCAGCCATGAATTCCTCTCCATTGGCTTTCTAATTCAACCGAAAATACACTCTATAATACAAAAAAATCAAGCCATCAAAATTATATTAAATAGTTTCAAAATTAAAAATGAACATCACCATTGTATCTGGCTAAAAAAATCTTTCCAATGACTATATATAAGGCTATAGTTGGATCTAAATGGGGCCTTGATTTATGGGATATATAATAGGCTCTCCTTAGAGCAAAATAAGAGAGAAACAATGTCCCTTTATAAAATAGAATATTCCATCCTTGGTGAATATTCGATGTTTAAAATATCTTAAATTCATAATATTTCATGAATTTACCCATAATTAATTTAAAAGATTTAATTTCTTCTTCCCATGCTCCATGTGGGAAAGTTTGAAAAGCAATATGCCAATTGTGTTGCATCTTAATTAATTTAAAAGGTTTAACTTTTTCTTCCCACACTCCATGTGGGAAATTTTGAAAAGTAATATGCCAACTATGTTGCACATCACATGTAGCGTATCCATGGTGGAAAATATTTTCCATGGGAACATTAAAAGGTCATATTTTTGAGCCACATGGCAGTAAACTAATCAAAAATGTCCAAGCACCTCACCTTGGCACTTGGATATTATACCATCTACAAAAGACCCTTTTTAAACATGGTAAAGGTCAACTCACATCAAATGTAGGATAAAAAAATTATAAAATAATATCTTTTCATGTGTTACGTGGTCCACAAAAACCCTCGTGAAACCAAATGGGTATCCTAGAGAGGCTAAGTTCAACATGCAAGTCGAGTCTGCCACGTGTCACAAGTATTCTCTCATGGATCTTAATTTTAGAAATGTATGGATTCAATCCCTCTTCTTCACCATATTCACATGTTTGATGCTACGAAGCAAACTCATTACAATGAGTCTCGTAGGTCAGAATTAGAACAAGTAACACTAAGCAAAATAATGAAAACCTAGTATACACCATGAGCATAGAAGGGTGATTAGAACATTGTCACCTTATCCCATCGCATGCACCCATGAGGTGCGAGTGTAGTGGGGTGCTGTCTTTGCCCTTGATATACCTTCTATTGAACAAAGTACTTATCATAGAGGAATATTTCCTTCTATTTGCATCGTGATCAATCTTTGCTTGAGATTCACAACTTAGCCTAGTTTTGGGGTTTTGATCTGTAGGGGATGGCTAATCCACTAATTTGGCATCTATTTTGGTGTTGGTAGGGTGTTTGAATCCCACTTAACATAATCATAATAATAGTGTAGAGACCATTAAATATTTATGAATACAAAGTATTTGAAGAGATATTGCATGACCATTGAAAATAAAGGGGTCATGAAAGCTGGTTACCTGGATGAATGCAATGTTTATATGTCTATAAGCAAAGAAAATATGAAACTGAGATGGGGCATTGAGGAGGGTAAGATAAGAGGTGATAGAGCATAGCAACTCATGGCAAGTGATGGTCCTTGTCCATGACCTTGGGATATAGATCTCCCACATTGATAATTTAGCATAAGTAAAGTGAGTCTTATTTAACAATAGGTTGAATTCAGCTTATCAAGCTAGATCAAGCTTTTTTTAGAGTCTCAGGATTATGCATGTTTACTATCAATCAAATATTAGGATCCATTCCTAAGATAAACTTGTGTACCTTCATATTATTATCCTTATTATATAATGGTACATAATTAAGCAATGTTACAAACTTTTAGTAGTAGGAGTGTTTAGAATTCCTCGAATTTATCCACATAGTATTGTTCTATGTGGAAATTTTTCTTAAAGGCTTTAACAAAACCTTCCCATGGTAGATTTATTGCATCAATATTTTGTTTGAATTTAAAAGTGTTCCAACTTTCCAAACTTATCTCCTACAAATGGAGAGTGGCCCAAACTGTTTGGGTCATCAAGGAATAGATTTTTATGGAGAAGTAGATTATCAACTCATTCAGCCAAGCTTTGAATAAATCACCCATAAATTTACCAGAGAACTTGGTGGTTCTCAAATTCTTCAAATCCTTAGCTAGTTCTACCTCAATAAGGGCCCTGACTTCCTACTCTCCTATAATAGTAGTTCCACCTTGCCTAACCTCATGATTTATATTCTATGAAGTCTAACTCATTGGAGTTTCCAACATCTATTTCTATTGGTTCATTTTTTCCCTCTACTAATCTATTTTCTCATGTAATAGAGAGACAACAATAATGAGGTTCTCCATCTCTCTATTTGAATTTCCCAAACTTCCTCCTTGGGGTCTAGCCTTGAAACTATCCTATCTAGTTTTCCTTGGCATTTGGGAAGATCCTCACCTTCCTTTTCTCAATCTTGGTGCCATATTTCTTGGCCATTCAAAATAAATATCAAGTTAGGTTACAATTTCTTCTTCAAATTGTACTTCTAACCCCTAGTTAATTACATCATCCATGTGAACTAACAACAAAGTATTATCATCCACTGATAATATTAATGGTCACACTTACTCCATGTAAGGTGATATTACCATTGGAAGATCTTTTCCTTTCCAAAGTAACTCATCAAGTCCAACCAATCCTAAGTTTCACTACAAGGAAGCTTCTAGTACTACGACCTAGAGCTCTGATACCAACTATAACAACCTAAATCTAACAAAATTGGGAAAGAGATTTATTTTTTAGTCATAGTCAAGGTTCACTAAAGATATTTCTATATAGATCATAGATCATATATTTAAAGATACTTCACCACATTTTGAGTTCCATGATGTTATAGATATCACTCGAGTGGACAGGAGTGGCCAAAATCCTATAGTTTATAGAATTTACCTTGTGTACCTCCACAACATTAAGGATGATTCAAATGGTCCCCCCATATTATTTACATTCTCTATGAATGTAAGGTATCTTTACCATAGAATTCATATTATCTCCTATCAATATTTAGATAAGGAGACTATAATGACCCAAATTTAACTACAAGAAAACACATAGAAAGAAAATAATTTTTTTTCTAAGGAGATGGATTCATAAACCCCTATATAATTCCTAATTGTTCTATTGTTTAAATACCCTAAGTTACTTGAAGAGATACACCTCACTAGATACCCTAACACAAGTCCATCTATGTAGGAATATAATGTGTTACTGCAAATAAGTTTATCCCTCTCATCACTCTTGATGAGCTAAACTTATCACCTTTAGTCAATTGAAGGTATACATCCATAACCATACCATACACAAGTCAATCTATGTAGGTATGCTATGTGTATTGCAAGTTAAGCTATCCATATCATCTCCATGATGAGCTATCTTAACTCAGATTTAGTTTTTCCTAAAGTTAGTTATTATTCTTCCTAAGGAGGTATTAATCCCTTAGGTCTACTACATTAACCGTGAGGGGTATCAATTCTTTAGGTCACCCTCTAAATTCAACCTAGAACTCAATAATTAAGTTTATAATGTTTAGCAAGAAAAAATAATATATTAGATACTAAATCTAACAAAATTACTATTCACAGCATACAAGAGACTAGAAGAAAAACAACATTTAAGAGATAGTAACATAAATTGGAAATTATATTAATACGAAATAAATAATTCAAGCAGTAATTAAAAGGTACATCTTCCATCAATTAATATTTATTATATATAAGCAAGTATTGTAAATCCTCCATACTCTTAAAGAACAATATATGACATCAATTTCATCAGGAAAATCTCCCACATGGTTAATCTATTTAAGCATAAGTAAATCATTATAAGTAGAATAAAATCGATACATTGGTTCCAACTACCTCCTTGGTCTAAATCCTCTCCCATCGATCATTTGAGGATAGTAGGGGATCAGGGAACTCATGGTTCCATGATAGACATGCTTCTAAATGAATTTACTCATTTCATTGCCAAATTGCAACTATACAATCAAATCAAGTATCTAACCCTCTATTGCATAGTTGATATTATAAAACCATTATTTTTATTTTCCCTCTCATTATCCTATGAGAGTCTTTCAACAATGCAACTAGATCATAGATTTTACTTAAATTCTTCATCCAGCCCATATTTGACAAATTAAAGTTCCATACCTTAAATTATCAAACAATCTAGGGTCCCTTAATCAAGAAATAATTATTTTTCCTTTGTTCTATAAACAAAAGTCCCATACCCTTAATTTACAAAATAAACTAATTCTCTATTTATTTAATAAATCAAAGTCAACTACTTTAAACTATAAATAAACATCACCCTCCATTATAAATTAAAGACCCATACCCTTAATTTACATAACAAACTAATTTTATTTTTATTTAATACATCAAAGTCAACTACTTTTTTTTTGTTTGAGCAAAACATCCCAAAAGGGATACCACTTTCAGGTAAGACCCAAGGAGGCAGAGGTACAAATTCAACTACTTTAATCTATACATAAACCTTTTCCTTTATAATTTAAAGACCCATACCCTTAATTTACAAAACAAACTAATTTTATATTTATTTAATAAATCAAAGTCAACTACTCTAGTCTATAGATAAACCTTTTCCTTTATTATATAAATTAAATATCCATACCCTTAATTTAAAAATAAACTAATTTTATATTTATTTAATAAATCAAAGTCAACTACTTTAATCTATAAATAAACCTTTTCCTTTATTTTATAAATTAAAGACTCATACCCTTAATTTACAAAACAAAATAATTATTTATTTATTTAATAAATCAAATTCAACTACTTTAATCTATAGATATACTAATTACATATTGCTAATCCTCTTAAGTTTCTCTTAATACTTATTTAAAATTAAGCAACATAAAATACTCATTTACACAAGTTAATGTTTTTTATAAACAATTAAATGAAACACTAACAAACCCAACACCAAACTCACTATGCACACTCAGTCATGAAACTCATAGCAGAGGCAAACACCCATAAAGGTCCAAGGTAGCCACATGCCTTGCAACCTAAGATTTGGTATAAAGAGAGAAGTGTTATAGGTGGTTACAAATGCCTATGTAGGGAGACATCTTTGCTTGAGAGTGGTGGTGGCCTATTCAATTTGCAAGCCTTAGATAAGATGGTGGATGGCCAGGATGGAAAACATCCACCAAACACTTACAAGCATTCCTTAACATGGAAACATGACTTCTAATTGCTAAACAATAGCGCAAAGTGGAATTTACAGGGCGACTAGGTTTGACAAGAACCTGACTTACAAGGCAATACAATCAACATGGTTTTTGGGTTACAGAGTTTGCTATAATCGAACACACTTGAATCCAAATATAATTTAAGAAACCTCCATAGTCATCACACTAAAATCAACTTAAAAGAAATAACCCACATAACACAACCATGATAACATAAGCAAAAGTGCCATAATGGTAGCATTATAGGGGAAACTCTATGTGAGCATTGAGGAGGATTTTAACATAAGACAAGGTCTTATATTCATACAAACAATGAACTGGTGGAGATTAACCAACATAAACCATGAAGCAAGAATAAAAAACAATTTTATTTTTAAGGGAAACAACATTTATAACCCAACTTGGTATGCTTGGCTAATTTATTTGAGGCTGATTCAATGGTGTTATCCTAACTTGATATTTTTCCAAAATTTCTCCTCCCCTATCACTGTTCTCTACCTTCTCTTCTTCCTAATATAACAATCCTCCCTTACTCTCAACTGCACAACTCTATATGATCCAAACATCCCACCACCCATATTAACTTCCCTAGCTACTCCTATGTGGTGGATGATGGAGATATATTTTTTAATCTATTTTAGATAATCTCCATTATAAATGGAACCCATCCATTCAATGTTGGTAGGCACTCCTTCCAACAACTCGAACATCCACTTGAAGTTCATTCGAATGGAAAATATCATTTGTTGATTTATCATAGAATTCGATTATAATCTTAATGATATTTTATCATTTGAATAAATCCATTTTTTATTATAAAAGAGACTTTCTTATTATTTAATATAACCAATAATTATAAATGAAGCTCCAAAATAATCCAACTATTTTATTTTTAAGCGAAAAACCCCTTGCGGGGCCGCCTTGGTCTAAGAGACCACGAACAGGGGGTTCTACACTGTCAAAGTCACCCGGGGGTCGTACCCAGCCCTGCCCGCACCAACATTATCAATTGGATTTTGGGTACACAATTCAGCTTTTTGGTAGGGTGGAGATTCAAACCTGGGACCTCCCTTGGAGGATTGCCCTCTCCTCTCCAACTCACCTACAACACTTGGGTCAAAACAATCCAACTATTATTTATGAAGCTCTTTTATTATTTAGAATAATCTAACATATTATTTTATAAATGAGGCTCAATTGTCATTTTAAAATAAAATAAATATTATTTTGAAATGAAATTTCCTTTATCATTTAGAAATAAGCAAACTTTTATTTTGAAATGAAATTTCTTTATCATTTAAAATAACTAACTTTTATTTTAAAATAATTCCTTTATCATTTAAAATAAATACTTGCTATATAAATTCTCAAAACATTCAAGGGTTCCTTTTTTTTTTTTTATTGAGCACAATATTGTACCAAATATATTCAAGCATCACAAAGAGTTTGAAGAAAATTGAATTATGCATGCTTTTATTCTTGAAACCACCGATGTAGATAATGATGAAGTAAAAGATAATCAAACATATGCAATAGATAAAGAGGGAATCTTTCCATCAACCTAGTCACCTATCTTAACCTCGATAATTTACAATAGCTACTAGGCTATCAATATGAGGCTCAAGGTGGCTAGCCTTTGATGATTATACCTAACTGAATGCATGGCTATATGAGGATATCCATCAATATTACCCTTGAGTTACCTTAATTATCACTTCCCCAACCTCAAGTACCCCCACTTATAGTGGATGATTCTGCATCTTCCACCTACGAGTGTACATGATCCTGTACATCTTGAAAATGTGTGAGCAATATTATATTTTTTTAAAATCAAATAAAAATCACATTGTTGGTTCATTTTCTCAACTCAGGTATTAAAGCATCATAGATTAATACATTTTTTCTTGTGCCAAAAAGTCCGTCAAGGAGGGTCATGACATCCTACCCCCCTTGGACTAAATATCGTCATGGGTGTTTCCAATTTTACAAAATAAAATTATTACTTTATATATTTTCAAACAAGAAGGGAAAATAGTTTTTGCATCTCATCCATTTTTTTGCAAGTGCATTTCGTTTAGAAAACCGGTCACATTGGACCTTACATTGCTCAAGAGTCCGATTCCACATAAAATTAGAACAAAAATCAAGGATCTTTATTAGTATTAATTAAATAGCCTTTGGATTTGCCATCTATAATTTAGAAATATCCCACACATGTTCAGGGTTAGCAACATATTTCCTAAGAAAGGATAAATGGAAACATGTCATGGATTTTTGATAGGTTAGGTTGTAAGGCAAGTCGGTATGCAACTGAACTGATATTTTTAGTGATTTCAAAGGGCCCTAAAAACTGAGGATCCAAATTTATGGATTTGATAGCACTCTTCATCGGTTTAACCCTTAGAAAAAATTTATCTCCAACTCAGTACTCTCTTGGAGTCCTCTTTAGATCAACATAAGTTTTTTACCTATTGGCAGCTTCTTTAAGTCTTTGTTTGACTACCTTTACCTGATCTTCCATATCTTTGACCATATCTGGCCCAATCACAACTCAACTTTCTAGGTTGTCCCAAGACAATGGTGTTTTACACTTACACCCATATAAGGCATCAAAAAAAGCCATTCCTAGAGAGGAGTGATGTCCATTATTGTAGGTAAATTCTACAAGATATAAGTAATCTTACCAATGAGACTTATGATGCATGTAGTATATTTGAAGCATGTACTCCAGTACTTAGTTTACCCATTCAGTTTGACCATCTTTTTTAGGGTGGTATGCCAAGATCATGTTGAGTTTTGTGCCTACTACACAATGTAGGGACTTCCAAAATTCAAAAGTGAACTTGGAATCTCGATATGAAATAATGACCTCAAGGAATCTGTGCAAATGAAATACCTCTTTGGCAAATTTGTTAGACACTATTTGAGCATCATCCTTGATGTTCCCAGGTATTAAATGTGCAATTTTAGTCAATCTGTTGACTATTACAAGGATTGCATAATTTTGATACTTGGTCTTGGGTAACCCAACTATAAAATCCATATATATAACTTACCATTTTTGAATTGGTATATCATATGGATACAAATTTTGTACAATATGCTTGCATTCTACCTTAAATTTTTGAAATTCCATGCATCGGGCAATAAAATAAATGATATCCTTCTTCATTCCTACCTAGAAGAAGGTTCTTTTCATGTTTTTCCATAATTTGGCTCCTCTAGGATGAGCAAAATAAGGAGATCTATGAGTCTCTTGCATGATCAGTTTCCTTAAATAACCCATTTTTGGTATGATGACTCTACCTTTGTAACACAAAAGGTCATCCTTCATACCAAATTCCTTATTACCCTCAAGGTCTCTGTTCATCTTAACTCAAATTTCTAGGCAATACTCATCTCGAGATTGCTTCTGTCTTACTTGATCCATCAGATCTATTATGTGTTTTCTTATGCTCGAAGCATCAACAACATTATTTTAATTCCCTTTTATGTACTCAATTTCAAATTCATACTTAGCGAGAAAATTGAACCATCTTCTTCATCTCGCATTGAGTACAGGTTGAGTAAATATGTACCTCAAAATTTGATGATCAGTATTTAATTTAAAGGGTATTCCCACCAAGTAGTGGTACCAAGCCTTTAAAGAATGCACCACTACAACTAGCTCTAAATCATGTGTAGCATAATTAAATTTATGCTTCTTGAGATTATTGGAAGTATATGCTACTACTTATTCTTCTTGAGAGATTAATCCTCCTAACCCTTCCAATGATGCATCAGTGCATACTAAAAAATCCCCTTGAGGGTAAAAAATCTTTAGTATTGGTGCGGTAGTGAGTTTATGTTTTAGCAATGCAAAGGTAGCTTCACACTTCTTTGACCACTTGAATTCCTTTCCCTTATTTTGAAGGTTAGTTATTACCACAACAATATTGGAGTAATCCTTTATGTAATGTCTATAGTATCCCATTAACCCCATGAAACTTCGTACTTAAGTCACAATAGTAGGGGGTGGCCAATTAAAGATGACCTCCATTTTCTTTGGATCTACAATAATTCATTCTTCTAATATGATATATCTAAGATATCCTACCTTTGAAACATAGAAATAACTTTTAGCTAGGTTTCCATAGACTTGATTTTCTCTCAAGAACTCTAACACGATCTTGAGATGTTTATCTTGCTCTTCTTTGTTTTGAGAGTATATTAAGATATCATATAGGAATACAAGGAAAAAATAGTCCAAGTATCTTATAAACATACTGTTCATTAGATTTATGAATATGGTTGGGACAGTAGTCAACCTAAAGGATAGAATTGTAAACTCATAATGCCCATACCTAGTCTTAAATGTCATTGTATGAGTATCCTCCTCACGTATTCTTAACTGATGGTACCCTAATATTAGATCAACCTTTGTGAATACCGTGGCATCTCTCAGTTGATCAAAAAAATATTTGATCCTAGTTAGGGGATATCGGTTCTTTATTGTAGCCTTATTTAGAATTCTATAGTCAATACACAATCTTAGTGAACCATCCTTATTTTCCATAAATAAAACTAGTGCACCCGAAGGTGACAAACTTGATTTTATCAATCCTTTTTTTAATAGCCCTTTTAGTTGAACCTGTAGTTCTTGCATCTCGATAGGATTCATCCTATACAAATATCTATGAATAGGTTCTTCTCCTAGCATAAGATCAATTATGAAATAAAATTCCCATACCAAAGGGAGTACAGGTAAGTCATCTGGGAACACATCCCTAAAATCCTATAAAATTGGGTGCTTCCCTAACATCTCTATATTTTGATCATCTCCTACTTTATTAAGTTTTACAAAATACACTATTCCTCCTTTATTAAGGGATTTCTTCAATTGCATAGCCGATAATATCTGGGGTTTGAATACCCTCTACTCGCTATGATTTATTAGTCTTCCCTTGCCTTTCTCTGAATACTCGATCCATCTATCTTCGAAATTTATCAATGATTTATGGGATTGCAATAAATCCATCCCTAGGATCATATCAAAGGCATGAAATGAAATTACATACAAGAAACCTTCAATGGTTCTACTATCTAAAGTAATTTTTGCCATTGGATAACACTTGTTTACTGAGTAGGTTTATCTAGAACCATACGCTACCTTCCATCCATGGGCTAAATATATTAGTATTTTTAGCATATTCCTTGCTAAAATAGAATATATAAAACTATCAGTGGCTCCACTATCTATTGGAATATTTACTTGCTTATTAAATCTTACCTTTTACAAGCAATGGGGTAGTTTGCCCCTTTATTTTTTATTTCTTGGTTGTGATGTAGATTTGATGCTTAGGTTCCTTTACTTTGGTATTGGATGAACTCGATATTGGTTGGTATGGACACTGGTTAGCATAATGTGGACCTCTGCAATGGTAACACCCATCCTTGGGTCCTTATTTTTTGGTTTCCATTTCTCTATATTACTTGCTAGGGTTGAAGTTTATGATTTTTGAGGGTGAGGTTTTGCATTTTTGGGATTATTGTTGGTTTTATTTTAGAATTTTTTCTTGAAATTTCCTTATTTCCTATTATTTTTCTCCTCAAAATTTTAAGGAATCTTGGTCTTTCTATCATCTTTCTCTTCCAATTTCAAGAATCCTTGACTATTCCTCTTCCTCAGCGCTTGTTGGTCTTGTTCGGATAGGGAAACATAGTTAAATTGGAAATGCAACTATGATTTCTTTGCCAAGTCAGACACCTTTTGTAGTGATTTAGAGTCATGCATGTTTGCATCATACTTCACTCTAGATTCTAACCCATGAATAAACTTGTGAACTCTCATATTATCATCATAAGCAGGTACATACTTAAGTAACCGAACCAACTTCTTATAGTATGTATCCACTATTTTAGTTCCATACAAAAGGCTAGTAAATTCTTTAAACTTTAAGGCATAGAAGTGTTCTGTGAGAAAACTCTTTTTAAAGATTTAACAAAATAATTCCATTTAATATCCATAGGTTTAACCTTATTCTTATCATAGTAGATTCCCCACCAGTCTAAAGTAGCCCCTTCTAGGTTGATTGTGGTCCAAATTTTTTAGGTTCCTGGGGGATAGCCTTTTATTAGTAAAATAAACTTCTAATTCTCTCAACCATCCTTTAGCTATATCCCCTTCACCTTATCCATAAAAATTGGAGATACAAATGTTTTTCAAATCCATAGCTATTTCTTGTTCTAGAAGAACTCTAGCTTGTAACTGTTCTACAATTAGCCCATAATCTTGGCCAACCTCTAAGCCTCTAGCTTGTAAATTATGATTTATAATTATTTCCAACACTTGTCTCATATGATCTTGCATGGTAGTAACCATAGTAGTGAGGTCTTCTATCTATTTGTTGGAATTTCTTGGATCCTCATATCAGATTTCTTCTTCGATATTATTTTTTCAAGTTTGCCTAGGTGTAGGCCTCTCTTTTTCGGCATTATATGACATGCTTAACCTGGTTACAAACAAGAAAATATTAGGCTACAATTTCACCTTAAAAGGTATCACTAATTCAAGCCATAATACAAAGTTCTCTTTCTAAAAGCATCCATAATCTAACTAGGATGGTATTCCAAGGTATTTATGTATCACTAATACCAAAGTCCATACTAAGGTATCATAACATTCACTCCCCCTTAGGATTAGTTTCTATTAGATTCTAGCAAATAGGGCATTCTAGGTCATCCTAAATTTAGCTTATACTTTTAAGCAAGCCTTCATCGGAGACACCCAAATCCTTTAGTAATCAAGAAGCTCTATACCCTCGTACCTAGAAATCTGATACCAAATGTAATGACCCAAATTTAACTACAATAAAACACGTAAAAATAAAATAATTTTTTCTTGAGGGATTCATAAACCCCTATCCAATTCCTAATTGGTCTATTGTTTAAATCCCCTAAGTTACTCGAAGAGCTATATCTCACTAGATATGCTAACACAAGTCCATCTGTGTATACAGATAATGTGTTAATGCAAAAATAGTTTATCCCTCTCATCACTCTTGATGAGCTAAACTTCTCACCTTTAGTCAATCAAAGGTATATGCCTATCATCATACCATACACAAGTTAATCTATGTAGGTATACTACACATATTGTGAGCTATGATATCCATATCATATCCATGATGAGCTATCTTAACTTAGATGTAGTCTTTCCTAAACTCAATTATCATTCTCCCTAAGGGATATTAATCCCTTAGGTCTACTACATTCACCCTAAGGGGTCTCAATCCCTTAGGTCACCCTATAAGTTCACCCTAGAACTCATTAATTAAGTTTCTAATATTTAGCAAGAAAATAAGAATAGATTAGATACTAAATATAACAAAAGTACAATTCACATCATACAAGAGACTAGAATAAAAGCAACATTTAAGTGATAGTAACATAAAATGGAAAATATATTAAAACAAGATATAAATAATTCAAGCAATAATTTAAAGGTATATATTCCATCAATTAATATCTATTACATATAAGCAATTATGGTAAATCCTCCATACTCTTCAAGAATAATATATTACATCAATTTCATCATGGAAATATCCCCACATGATTAATTTATTTAAGCATAAGTAAATTATTGTAAGTTGAATCAAACTGATACATTGGTTCCAACTGCCTTCTTGGTCCACCTCTTCTTTCATCGATCATTTGAGGATAGTAGGGGATCAAGGCACTCATGGTTCTATGATAGACATGCTTCTAAATGTAGTTACTCATTTTATTGCCAAATTACAAGTATACAATTGAATCAAGTATCTAACCCTCTATTGCATAGTTAATATTATAAAACCATTATATTTATTTCCCCTCTCATTATCCTATTAGAGTCTTTCAATAGTGCAACTAGATCACAGGTTTTACTTAAATTAATTCATCCAACCCATATTTGACAAATTAAAGTCCCATACCTTAAATCATCAAACAATATAGGGTCCTTTAATCAAGAAATAACCAATTTTCCTTTGTTTTATAAATTAAAGTCCCATACCCTTCATTTACAAAATAAACTAATTCTTTATTTATTTAATAAATAAAAGTCAACTAATTTAATCTACCTATAAACCTCTTCCTTCATTTTATAAATTAAAGACCCATACCCTTAATTTAAAAAACAAACTAATTTTATTTTTATTTAATAGATCAAAGTCAACTACTTTAATCTATATATAATCATTTTCCTTTATTTTATAAAATAAAGACCCATACCCTTAATTTACAAAACAAACTAATTTTATATTTATTTAATAAAACAAAGTCAACTACTTTAATCTATAAGTAAATTTTTTTCTTTATTTTATAAATTAAAGACCCATACACTTAATTTACAAATAAAATAATTTTATATTTATTTAATAAATCAAATTCAACTACTTTAATCTCTAATAAATTAAAGACCCATACCCTTAATTTACAAAACAAGCTAATTATTTATTTATTTAATAAATCAAAGTCAACTACTTTAATCTATAAATAAAATAATTACATCTTGCTAATCCTCTTAAGTTTCTCTTAATACTTATTTAAAATTAAGCAACTAAAGAAGACTCTCATTTACACAAGTTAATGTTTTCATAAATAATTAAATGAAACACTAACAAACCCAACACCAAACTCAGTATTCATGCTCAAACATGAAACTTGTAGTAGAGGCAAATGTCTACAAAGGTCCAAGGTAACCACACACCTTCGTGGCCTAAGCTATGGTAGAAAGAGAGAAGGCTTACGAGTGGTTATGAACACCTATGTAGGGAGACATATTTGCTTAAGAGTGGCGGTAACCTATTTAATTTGTAAGCCTTAGAGGATATTGTGGATGGATGAGAGAGAAAACACCCACCCAACACTTATAAGCATTCCTTAACATAGAAACATGATTGCAAATTGCCAAACAACAACGCTGAGTGGAATTTATAAGGCAACTAGGTTTGATGAGAACCTGAATTACAAGATAACACAATCAACATGGTTTTTGGGTTACATGGTTTGTTACAAATGAACACACTCGACTCCCAATATCCTTTGGGAAACCTCCATGGTCAACATTCTAATTGCAACTTAAAATAAAAAACCCACATCACACAACCATGATAACATAAGCAAAAGTGCCATAACAATAGGATTGTAGGGAAAATCCTACATGAGCACTGATGAGGGTTTAACATAAGACAAGATATCATATTCATATAACCAATGAAATGGGGGAGATTAACCAATGGAAATCATGAAGCAAGAACAAATAAACAACTTTATTTTCAAGGGAAACAACCTTTATAACCCAACTTGGCATATTTGACCACTTCTTTTGAGGTTTATTCGATGGTGTTGTCCTAGCTTGATACTTTTCTAGAATTTCTCATTCTCTTATCACTGCTCTCAACCTCTTCTTCTTCCTCATATTACAGTCCTCCTGTCCTCTCAACTACACAATTCTCTAAGTTCCCAATGTTCCACCACCCACCATAACTTTCCCAACTACTCCTATGCGACAGCCGATGGACATATATATTTTTTCAATCTTTTAGATAATCTCCATTATAAATGGAACCCATCCATTCATCGTTGGTAGGCAGTTATCTCACTAACTAGAATGTCCACTTGCAATTTGTTCGAATGGAAAATATCTTTTTTTGATTTATCATGGAATTCAATTATTATCTTAATAATATTTTATCATTTGAATAAATCAACTTTTGATTATAAAAGGGATGTTGTTATTATTTAATATAGTCAATAATTATAAATTAATCTCCAAAACAATCCAACTATTATTTATTAAGCTCTTTTATTATTTAGAATAATCTAACATATTATTTTATGAATGAGGATCAATTATAATTTTTAAAATAAAATAAATATTATTCTGAAATGAAATTTCCTTTATCATTTAGAAACAAGACAAAATTTATTTTGAAATAAAATTCCTTTATCATTTAAAATAACTAACTTTTATTTTGAAATAAAATTCCTCTATCATTTAAAATAAAAACTTGCTATATAAATTCTCAAAACATTCAAGGATTTCTTTTTTTTATTGAGCATAACATTGTACCAAATATATTCAAGCATCACAAGAGTTTCAAGACAATAAAATTATGCATAATTTTGTTTCCCAGACCACCAATGCAAATAGTGATGAAGTAAAATATAATAAAACATATACAACAGACAAAGAGAGAAATTTTCCACCAATCTAGTCACCTGTCTCAATATCAAAAATTTATGATAGCTACTAGGCTATCAATCTGGGACTTAAGGTGGTTAGACTTTGATAATTATCCCTAAGTGAATGCATACCTATATGAAGGTATCCATCAATGTTACCCCTGATTTACCTTAATCATCACTTCCCCAATCTCAAGTACCCTTGCTTTTGGTGGATGATTCTACTTCTTCCACCTACGAGTGTACATGATCCTACACATCTTGATAATATGTGAGAAGTATCATATTTTTTTAAAATAAAATAAATATCGCATAGCTGGTTCAATTGCTCAACTTAGGTATTAAAACACCATATATTAATACATTGTTTATTGTGCCAAAAAGTCCATCAAGGAGGGTCATGACATGGATGTCAATTTCCTTACTAGCATAAGTATATCTATGCTAGTGTATAGGTGTAAAGCCTCTTAGTTAGTCACTGCACATCCATAGTGTAATGAATAGACTATAGTACTCAATTATCTCATCTCTATGATGGTTTAATTGAGTTGATTATCACTCCACATGATATCTTCACATGGACATCCAAATATCATTTGGGGTGGCATCACTTATCTCCAATACACAAGGAATTTCTAATCTCCATGGTAGGATATAGATTCAGCTAACCTACAATTAATCTTGTCCAAATACTTCCCATATTTGGGTCACACTTGAATTTATTTTATCAAAATGTTCCCCCTTACAAAGGTCCTGGGTGTTGCCTCCCCATAACTCCCTCTGCTTAGGATTAATATTATAGGGATTCTATATAAGGTTACTTAGAGCCTTCCATTAATGATCCCTCCTTAGTAAAAGGAACATCAAAAAATTAATATCTCCCTCTCTCTTGCTTGAAAATAAAGCATGCTCTCTTAACTAAGAAGAAAAGACTTAAAACATTTCTAAACAAGTTATTTCATTTAACAACTTGATATAATGACATCTATCCCATAAGCATATACATTTAATATATTTTATTTTCCATCTATCTATAATTCATTATGTCATCCATGAAGAACATCCAATATTTCTATTCAAAGAACTAGAATCTCATACTTTGGAAATGTAATGTAAATTACTATAGGCCTCATTAATCAAATTCTTTCATGATCAATACACAAACATCTATTTCCTCCTTTAATAGGAACACTTCAACTCTCCTTGCATACAACATGTATATGAAATATTATACATTAATCCAATCCTTACAATAAAAGAGACCTAAATAACATGAGATCCAAAATATTTAATAACTTCTTTTTCAAGAAAACAATCCAAAAACTGGTTATAATAATCTCTTCCTTCAAGGAACTATTTACATCATTTTCATAGAAGAATACAACATATGGAATTGTTTTTCCAAAGAACAATTTGTCCATACCTTCATAATTAGCCCCCCTTAATCTTTGAGTAATATTGATTCTATGAAAGGGATAATTTTAGAACGTACAATCTTTGATATTTATCTCAAGCGATTTTACACTTCTTAGATGCATTTTAGAACTACAATTTATTTATTGACGTCATGTTTAGATCAATTTTAATCATGAAATTTTCTAATTTAAACTATGTTAACATAACCAATTATTCTATTTATCAAAAAAAATATTTATAAATCTAAAACAAAAGTGGATCATTTTAATAATTTTTAGGTCTCAACATTAACAATCTTGAGCAAATGTCTCTATAGTTTTATTTTGGATATATAATTTTAAGGGTATTGATTTATTAAAAAATACTTTTTTAAGAGATAAATAAGTTAGTTTAATAAAAGACTAAATTTTTATCATTATTTAATTAATAACTTTAAATGCAATGGAATTGAGGACCATTATGTAGTACAAGGTCAAACTACTATAAATTTTTTAAAAACAACTATATATAATTAATATTAAGGATTTATAAGGTTATATAAATATATTTTTCTTCTAATGGTTTGTGATTTCAAATACAAAAATAAAATGCAAATATATATAAAAGAGTATAGTCACTAAAAAAACGTTGATTCAAGCAATTATATAAATAAATAATTAATTATATGAGAATATAATATCTTTAATTGCATTATATCATACTAATGGATTGTGATAGTCAATAAATATCCAAATTACCATGTTGTCAGCTCTTCATATATTTAATTTTCTAAACCATAAATAATAAAATATAATATAAGGTTTTAATATCCATGAGGCTAAAAAGTGGATGTGCGACAAGAAATTTTTAAAGAACCATGGTTGTTAACCCAAATATTTGGCCTAATTATTTTTCTTTCTATATTATTGATTATTTGCTAGTGGTTATTAATTATGAATTCTCAACTTTCTTCTTTTCAAATAATTCTTCTAGTGATTCCATTGCTAAAGTACTAACATAGCTAACTCATGTTGGAATATCAATAATATAGTCTTCTTGGCCAAGGCTAATAGTGATGAAGAGCCTACGAGTAGTCTTGATATAAGTCTATGGGCATGTGCAATATTAGCCTACAAACATCTTTTATATAAGTTTATGAGAAAATTTTATGTATTCACCCTTACTGATATTGAATACTATAGAATATGAGGTTTAAACATCTTTAAGGCCAAAAGTAGACATGGGATAAGAAATTTATAAAAATACATGGTTTTCAAATATTTCACCTAATATTAATCATTTGCTATTGATTTTGACAATGAATTCTTCTACTTTCTCTACTTTATTCTCTTCAAAT
Organism: Wollemia nobilis; assembly: GCA_028583015.1. Lineage (NCBI taxonomy): Eukaryota > Viridiplantae > Streptophyta > Pinopsida > Araucariales > Araucariaceae > Wollemia > Wollemia nobilis. The sequence continues at coordinate 8,772,103 of JAQPPZ010017033.1, forward strand.
AATTATTGTAAGAATTCTATTGCTAGAATATTAGCATAGCTAGCTTAGGTTGTAAATTAGTAATTCAATCTTATTGACCAAGGCTGATAGTGATGATATACATGTGAACACTCTTGATATAAGCTTATGGGTATATGTAATGTAATCCTACAAACATCTTTTATATAAGTTTATAAGCAATTTTGATATATTCATCCTTAGTGATATTGGTTAAACCACATGTAAAGTTAAACTTAATTAAAGGATAATACATTTAATATATATTTTAGACTTCAAGTCAGTTTATGTAAAGTTAATGTTAACATTTAATTGAGGATTAGGTATTGCTATAAATACCTCCCAATGATTGGCCCATCATATTAGTTTATGATATGTAATTATGGGGGAGGTTATAGAAAGCTGCTCTTTATTTTTATTTCCTCTCTCTCTCTCTCAAACACACACATGTATTTTATCTCTTTATTTTCATTTTGTACTCTTTTCCATAATATTGTGATGATCAATACTTTGAGAAATTTTACTAAAAAGTGTTATGAAACCCAACATTTTGAATATCACGATATGCCTCACATTCTAGAATAAAGTACTTCTTTATCTCAAAATTTCTTAATATACAAAAGGTATATATCCTCTCCTTATATTTTTTAATTCTTTCATTTATTTGGTTTACATCCAAGTTGGTGTGAGTTGGTCATCAATTGGTCCATAAGCATCTTTTCTCTTCAGTTAATATCTATCCTTATATAAACCTTTTGATGGTGATCACGTATATGGTTAAATTTAGAAATATAATATTCTCTTTATTTATAGTTTCTTTTTTTATCATAGATTATCTAAATTTTTCTTAATAAATACCTTCATGTATTTGCTATACCTTATGTATTTATCCAAATTGATATTCCATTTGTTTATCTAGTTGTTTTGCTTCATCCATATTTTTTTCTTTTATTAACAATTTGTTGGCATCCATCTATTTGATTTTATTCAAATATCATAGAAAAATAACCATAGTAGTTGTCTCCTATTTATTTTAGAAGAAAATCATATAGAATTGGTACTTTTATTTTGAATTTATTTGTAATTAGACATTTGTAAATCCTCTCTATTTGTCTCCATTTTAAGCTTAATTTTTTGCTAGCCCACATTTCACACCTATATAACATGATTGATACCACTAATAGCCCAAATAAAACATGTATGGTCTTTAAATCCTATAAATCAACCTCTATGCTTCTATTTTAATGCAAAAAGTGACATCCATCTTCCTTCTCTTAATTCTATGTATTTCTCAATTGATCTTATTACTGAAGTCTATTTGAAAATATTTGTACTTTGCTACTTTTAGACAACTAATTTTGTTGGAAGAATCTCATATGGAACAAACACTTTTACTTTGAATTTATTTGAAATATTTTTGAATCATCTCTATTTGGCTCTATTTTAAGTTTGATGTGTTATTAGCTTACACTTTATACCTATACAACATCCTTAATACTACTAATAACGTAAATAAAATATTTACAGTCTTTTAATGCCATAAACTAGGCTACTCTACTTCTATTTTAGTGTAAAAAGTGTTCTTTCTCCCAATGTCCTCTTTATTTTATATGTTTTCTACATGAAATTATTATTAAACTCTATCTTAGAATATTTCTATTGTGTTACTTCTTTCAAAATATAAATAATATTTTAATTAATTCTTTTCTTCTAGTTGAATATTGTGATATTAGTTTTACTAGTAGTTAATAACATGCTTAGTATTTACTTGACTTAATGGATGATATAAAATTTAAACAACCAAATATTAGAAGGATAAAAATGAAGCAAATGTTTAAGAATTATTTAAAAAAATAATAAATTGGTTAGAAAGTAAAAGAACCAACTATATGGGCATAACTCCATGTTAATATGGATAAGAATCGCACATTAAGGGGAGAAAGAGGTTGTATCTATATCCTTATTATTCTATTAACAAAGAACTTAACGATAAAAAGTTTAGTACTAAACCATTTTAAATCTTATAACTAAATCAATATCATATTATAAAAGAAGCAATTATGAATTGATAAAACTAGGGTAAAATTTTCTTGGAAAATGACTCATCCTTTAGGAGCCATATCTTTGTATAAAGTCATCTAATTTAGACAATGTTTAGGCCATTTTATGTGGAATTTGAAGGGATTTGAAATAAGTGGTCATATGAAAGAATCCAAGTAGTATTGAGGGAGATACAACCATATGAAGATAACCATCTAGAACAAGGATTACATTAGGGTTAAATTTTCTAGAAAAATATCTCATCTTTTAAGATCCATATCTTTGTGAAGGGTTATTTAATTCATGTGTTTCTTGGATCAATGAGTGGTCAGATAAAAAAATCTATGAGGTGGGATTCAAGCCTTTATGAGAAGTGAAGACCAAGAAACCCTATTCATGATCATAGGATATTTTAATACCATAACTAAGTTAGATGAAAACTATGGGGGAATTAGAAAAAAATCAAAAGTATATTTCTTAGCTTTTATTCAAAACAATAGTCTATAGAAGGTTAATTTTGAAGAGGATAACTATATTTTGACCAACAACAAGAAAATCTATAAACATATAGCAAAAAATAAAGATAGATACATACTCTTAGATTATTGGCTAGATGAAGGCACTTCTGCTAAATTTTATACCTTGATAAGGATTGCTTCAGATCATTGGATAATAAGAGTTAAAATGGTGGTAAGTGAATTAAAAAAACCATATATTAAATATGAGAAAATATGGGAAGACCATCCTTAATTTGTTGATATGATAACATAGACATAGATTTTTTTAGTTTCAAAACAAATTAATTCAAGGACATCTAAATTAAAATAAAAGAACAAGAACACTTTCCAGATTTTTTTTAAGAAGAAACAAGAACTAAAAGATTTTTTTTAAATTCCAATAAGGCAAGCACAATAATCCAAGATCTGAGCAAACAGATTTGCTTAGTGAATATCATAATATTTTGAGTAAGAAAGAGCAATTTTGAGGATTAATATTGAGATAGGCTTAGTTAAAAGGAGATAAAACACATAGTTTTTCCATAGGGTGGGAATAATATAGAGATCAACATCTAAAATTAGTAGAATTAAATTAGTTGAAATGGTTTGGATTGAAAACAAGAACAAAATCAGAAAGGGGGTAAGGCATCTTTACCAATATATTCTAGGATTAGATGAGATTGAAGTTATTAATGATAAACTACTATAAGAAGTACATTTAGTTATCCAAATAAATATAATAGCAAAATTATGGAGCCTATTACTCTAGAAGAAATTTATTAAACTCATTTCTCTTTTGATAAGGATAAATTCCCAAGTCTGGATGGGTTCTCTGCAAAATTCTATTAACATAACTGAGAAATAGTGAATGATTTTTTATTGGTGGTAATGGAATACTCTATGGTTAAATAACATATAACTTATAAAATAAATGCAACATATATTACCTCAATTCTAAAAGATAAGGATGCAAAAATATTTTATTTGTTTAGGTACATAGGCCTATGCAATATGCCATATAATATAATCTATGGAAAATTGATTAAGACCACTATTAGAGAAAATTATTTTAGAAGATCAAGGGAGATTTATGAAAGGGAGATAGATTCTAGATGGGATCATAGTACATCATCAAGTAATGTATTCAAAAAATTCTAAAAAAAAAGAGCAACAATATTAAAACTTGATATGAATAAAGCCTATGATAGGGTTAAATGGGATTTTCTATTTGGAGTAGTAGAAAATTTAGATTTGGGAAAATGGGTAAGATGGATTAAATATTTTTTCTCTATAGTATTATATTTAATGTTGTTCAATGGGCTGGTAATAGAATCACTTAAAGTCAAGAGGGGTCTTAGAAAATTAGATCCTCTATCACCACATCTATTCATTATTATGACAAAGGTATTGGGTTAGAAAATTGAATAAGAATTACAAAGATGGGCTAATATGCAGAATTAAGGCTAGTAATAACAACAAAATCATCCATCAATAATTTGTAGATGATACAACCCTATTTTGGAAGGCAAATAAAAAAATGTGAGAGCTTTGAACAACTTATTAAAAAAATATATGGGTGGTGGAAACTAGAGAGAAAATTCTATGGGTACTTGTTATGATGAAAACCACTCAATCTAGATCTAATTTTGAAACCATGGATGAGATTAATTTAAGATAAATATGGTGATAGAGTTTCAAATATTATGTAAAATTATTGGACAGGAAAATACAAATGGAAAGAATATTGTTTTACAAGTATACTTGATATTGTTTCTAGGAGGTAATTGCGTAGAAATATAATAAAAATGATGATTATGAGGGAAGCTGAGGATAAGCTGATTTAGGAATTGATAGCTTAAAAAAATGCACAACAAACAAGTAGATATAATGTAAAGCACCAATAAAATAGGAATACCACAAGAATATAGAGAGATATTTGGGATAGCTCGAGCATTCCAAAATTTTTGTATGGTTAGTAGGTCATAGGGAATTTTTGTTCTAGGATAACCTTCTAAAAAGGGATTTTAATGACCCATCCCATAAAAAGGATGACAGTATAGACCATATCTTGGGACACTATTCAATAGTCTAAAAATTATGGAAATGGATTTTTAATATGTTTGATATATGTATGGTGATAAATAGAATAATTGAAGGATGGTTAAGCAATAATAGAGCACTTTTAAAATTAAGGTATTACAAACTATGTAAGATACATTGAAAGATACAATACTTTGGTCTGTATGGATGGAAATGGATAAAGGAATTTTTATAGGAAAGGAAAAAAATTTAGACATAATGAAAAGAAAGATTTGTTTAGCCATAGAGGAGTCTAAACCAAATCTATCAAGTCGCCTATTCTCTTATCTTGAAATAGAGTCTTGTTAGATGGAGTCATGTCATAAAATGAAATTATGATATTGGGTACAAGAGAAACAAATGGAAGGAAAAATATATAAAGTGGAAACCATTAGAACCAAAGTTGGTCAAAATAAATTTTTATGGAACATCTAAAGAAAAGTCTAGCAGGAGGAGGAATAATTAGAAATAATAAGGTGATATTTTATCACATTACACTTTTAATAGTGGATTTTGGAAAAATAATGAAGTTGAAGCTTGGGTAGCTTTGGGAGGATTATAATATACAAATAAATAAAATGGAATAGAGTATGGATGAAAGGCGATTCATTAATAGTAATAAATACAATTTTGAGGAAAGTAAAGGCTCCTGGAACATACAAGAGATCATTTTGGAAATACAAGATCTTATTATAGAGTTTGAAGATACCGGGTTTATACATACATTAAGGGAAGAGAACAAATGTGTAGACATACTATCCAAGAGAGAGGTTTTAATAAAGGACTGTGAAGTTAAATTCTCTTTCCCATGGTTAGAGAAAGTAGCAAGTTTAGGTAAAGCTGACAAGAAAATGTTCATTGTCTAAACAAAATAATGATTAAGATTTAATTTAATGTTTTTCATTGGTAATGTTTGTTGTAATTTATAACATTAATGTGTTTTCATATAAATTATTTATTATAGTTCTTTTGGTTGCACTTATGCTCTAGGAAGGAAATTAATAGTCTAGACTTAGTAAGGCAGATAATGATAGCACCAAGTTTTGAAAATATTACACTATTAAGATGCAATGCTTAGAAAATAGAGGTGGAGTTTTGGTATTATGAAAGCTACTACAAGAAAATATCAAGAAAAATGATATTGAATTTTGAAATATTCATCTTTACAAAGAAAATTGAAAATGATTCAAAAAATAAAAATAAAAAAATTAGATTTATTATGAAAAAGAATTAAATATCTAGCTATAACAACTTAACAAATTAAATCTTAGTTATAATTAGTCACTATTACCCCCAAGGGCTAGGTGAATTGGTAGTTGTCTATCTAGCCAACACTTACCAAGAAGAGACCTACATTCAAACCTTGGGGGCATACCTATTTGTTTGCAAAGGTAGTAGTTTGATCTGAATCTTATGAGTGTGCATGAGACCTCCTACGACGGTATGCTGGGTCAACAATAACAAGGTAATATAGGGTTTTTGAGAACAATTAAATTCTACACTTAAATAGTTACTAAAAATAATGTAAATGTTGCAAGGCTTCTCCTATTATAAAAGGTTCAGTAACCCTTTCAAAACCCCTTCTATATTTAATAAAAAATAGTGGAAATGTAACTAAATCCCTCTATATATTAAAAAAATCAAAATCAATATTTATTATAACAATATTATATTATTATCACATACATTATGTGATAATAATGTGATAATAATACATACATAATGTGACAATAATGTATGTGACAATAATATAATGTTGTTTAATATCTATTTATTCTATTGACTTTAGCTAGTATAATGCATGATACATTATACTAGCTAAAGACAATATTCATCTTTACAAAGAAAATTGAAAATGATCCAAAAATAAAAATAAAAAAATTAGATTTATTATGAAAAATAATTAAATATCTAGCTATAACAACTCAACAAATTAAATCTTAGTTATAATTAGTCACTATTGCCCCAGGGCTAGGTGAATGGTAGTTGTATATCTAGCCAACACTTACCAAGAAGAGACCTACATTCAAACCTTGGGGGCATACCTATTTGTTTGCAAAGGTAGTAGTTTGATCTGAATCTTTTGAGTGTGCATGAGACCTACTACGACGGTATCTTTGGGTCAACAATAACAAGGTAATATATGCTTTTTAAAAGCAGCCCTTATGGTTTGAATTGTACACTTAAACAGTTAGTTAAAAATAGTGTAAATGTTGCAGGGCTTTTGCTATTATAAAAGGTTCTGACCATTTCAAAACCTCTTCTATATTTAATAAAAAATAGTGTAAATGTAACTAACTCCCTCTATATTTAAAAAAAAATAAAAATCAATATTTATTATAACAATATTATATTATTATCACATACATAATGTGATAATAATGTATGTAATAATAATATAATATTGTTTAATATATGAAAAAAAATAAAAAAATAAGATTTATTATGAAAAAAAAATTAAATATCTAGATATAACAACTCAACAAATTAAATCTTAGTTATAATTAGTCATTATTGCCCCTAAGAGCTAGGTGAATTGGTAGTTGTCTATCTAGTCAACACTTACCAAGAAAAGACCTGCATTCAAACTTTGGGGGTATGCTTGCAAAGGTATTAGTCTGATTTAATCTTCTGAGTGTGCATGAGACCTACTACGAGGTTATGCTGGGTCAACAATAACAAGGTAATATAGGCTTGTTGAGAGTAGTCCCTATGGTTTGAATTCTACACTTCAACAGTTACTAAAAATAGTTTAAATGTTACAGAGCTTCTTCTATTATAAAAGGTTAAGAAACCCTTCCAAAATAAAAGGTTCTGAGAGATCTTTTCAAAACTCCTTCTATATTTAATAAAAAATAGTGTAAATATAACTAATTCCCATATATTAAAAAAATCAAAATCAATATTATTATCTAATACATAATGTGATAATAATATTATGCTGTTTAATATCTGTCTGTTCTGTTGTCATTAGCCCTACTGGCTAAAGACAACAGAACAGACAGATATTAAACAGCATAATATTATTATCACATTCATTATACTCGCTAAAGACATCAGAATAGACAGATATTAAACATCATCAATAACTTATAAAGGAAAAGATTATCACAATAAACCAAAGAATGGACGTTACTAATGTTAAAGGCACTAGTAAACATCGACGTGAGGCGGAGAATGGCGGGCTGTGGTGGAGATGTCAGAAGTCAACGAAGATCATGATGGACGAAAACCAGGGAGAACATCGACTTGAAGCGGAGATTAGATGGCGGGCAGTGGTTGACATTGGTCTATGCCCCCATCAGACGGAAGAAATCAATGCACATCATGATGAATGAAAATCAGGGAGAAAATCGACGTGAAGCGGAGATTCGATCGCGGGCAGTGGTTGGCATTGGTTTATGCTCCCATCACACATGAGGAAATCAATGCACATTACGATGGACGAAAACCATGTTCGAAGTGAATTCATGGACTTTTCCCGGAAATTCACATAGCTTCCACCGATACATCTTTGCCCTCCAATATTACGAAAGATGATTTATAAGCTAATGCACCGAAAAGGAAAGAAATGTAATAGCACAGTGAAAACTAAGCTAATTTAGGGAGGAAGAGAGAATTAGTATAGCAGAGATAGAACTTTGAAAATGATTTTTGGCAAATGGCTTCGTCTTCTACAGGAGCAAACCTTGCCAGAGTGGAGGGAGTACTACGTCTGCTACAAGATCCTCAAGAAAATGATTAAAGTTATTGTTGCTGCTGCTGCGAATGATGACAATAATAATTATAATAATGATTATGAAGTGATTTTCATCCATTTGTTCAAAGCAGAAGTGAACAAGATCAACAAATTCATGGAGAAGAAGTGTAGAGACTCCTCTGTTTGCTTTCAGGTATTATCATATCATCAATCTTTATGCATAAATAGTTTAGATCAATTCGCTACAGAAACCAATTTGATACGATGTTATTCAGGTTCTCAAAGATAGGATCGAGAAGATAAACAATATGGAGGAAACCAATGAATCTGCGGGAGAAGACAAGATCAATGAAGTAATTATATTTAGCAAAGATCTAGTGAACTTTTATGGGGAGTTGGTCCTCCTGGAGAACTACAGTGTATGGAATTATACAGGTATTATTATGCCTCTTCCATCTGGAAATAAAAATTAAAGAGTGCTAAATGAGATTGAGGGATGATTATAAGAGTTTGATTAAATTAGTTTGGCAGGTTTATGGAAGATCCTCAAAAAGTATGACAAGCAAACAAGTGCTACATTGGGGAAGCGTTATATTGAATGGGTCAAATGTCAGCCATGCTTTCAAGCCACCGGATCTCTCTTACACCTTATAAAAGAATGCCAAAGCATTTTGCAGTCCCTCCCATTTTCTTCCTTATTTGGAGATAACATGGCAAAGTTTGTGATGATAGAGATATTTCATAACGAGAACAAGGATGAACCGAATGTGTATAAAAGCTCTGTTGCTGCTCTGAAGATCCTAGAAGAGATGATAAAAATCAGCTCTGCTTACAATGACGACTCCTAATAGGCTTCTCTGCTTTGTTAATTTCAACTAATTTAAAACATATCTAAAGTTGTTTTTGTCGCTGTTGCATGTTCTGATGCTTCTGAGACATGCTTATCTAAGGTTAACAAAGTATGGTGTACAATGTTATTGGATTCAAACAAATTTAAAATATGACGACTCCTCGTAGGCTTCTCTGCTTTGTTAATTTCAACTAATTTAAAATATACCTAGTAATACCTAGAACTGAAGTAGTTTTCCTCGCTCTTGCATGTTATGATGCTTCTCCTTAATGGAAATTGAGGCAGATGTAGCACATGGACTAGATTTGATAGAGAAGCACGCAACCAAACATCGTTATTATTTTTCTACAAGACCTGATATTAGAAAAGGTGTTCCAAATACTTTTGATCTCTTTTAGATGGATTTTTCATTCATACTCTACGAATTGTTTTTTAATAAAAAATGTTTCATACATAATAAACCGTGTGGGCAAAAAGGTGAGGGTAGAACATTAAGAAATTGATGTATCTATGACGGGAGCAAAAAAAAGTACAAGTTTACGACAGAGCTCGTCAAAAAACGATTACTGGGTCCAGATGTAACTGGAAATGAAATGAAAGATTTTAATTACCTCTGTCAGATCCAAAAATGGTTTGTGGGATTTCAAATATAGAAGTACAATTACTCAAATTATATCATATAATCTTTAATATCTTTGAGAAGGTTGTTCCTTCTCCTGCTGATTTGTGTTAGCAATTCCCCAACTTTTTTATTTTACTGTCTTCAAGTAAATCTGCCATAAACTCGTTTCAAAGAAACACAAGTGTTTCTTTGTATTTGTCATATCTGAAAAACTCGGGCATCTATTTATAGATGAAACTGTCCCTGTGCTGCAAAGAGGACATATCCTTTCTTCTCATTGTTCTTTGGGCGTTGTCCATCTTCCTGTTTCACATCTAAGCTTATGAGAGCTAGTCCTTATATGAGCAATGAGTAATGAATTGAAAAGAAAAACGAATGAGAATTTTTGAGGCATTAATTTGTATTAAAGTATATTATATTATATTTTTATAATAAATACATTTTAATTTATATATAATGATGTATACAAGAGACATTTTTATTTATTAATATATAAAAGCAAATAATTAAAAAGAAACGAATGAGAATTTATATTTTGAGGCTTATATTATGTTCTATTTTTATAATAAATACGTTTTAATTTATATATAACGATGTATACAAGAGACAATTTTATATATTAATATATAAGAAATAGGATTGCTATTTGAAATTGTTTATTTTCATTATTTATAATTGATTATATTTATTTATTTAATTTATAATTTTTTTTTATTACATTGTATGAATAGACACAACAATATAAAAACTAAAAAAATGATAAACTAAGATACACATAATAGTTTATCATGTACTCCAAAGTTAAGTTTATGGACAAGGCGTACACAAGAGTATATGAATTATAGGGTTATGCATAGTAGCGAATTTCACAATTTAGAGTGAATTTTAGGATTTTTACAATTTTTATTTTGCTAATTTTGGGACCCTAGAGGTCGGCCCATTCACCCGAAAATTACAAGATCAATTTTTTTTAGGGTAAATTCGCCTCGGTATTATAAGGTTTCCTTCCTAATTTTCACCTTAAAATTATTAAAAAAATATATCTTGTCCAATTCGCCTATTGTACCCCATTATATATAGGTAACTTTGATAGCAACACTCATACAATTAAAACATTAATTTTATATGATAGTGAATGATACAAAGCAAGCGACTAACACAATGCGATTGATAGAAGGTGACTAATACGGATGACTGTGACAGTCGTCATGTGACAGTCATTTGTGTCAGTCACCTTGTGACAATTGCCACATGGCGACTGTCACATGGCAACTATCATAAGGTAACTATCACATGGTGATTGAAAATATTTTTATAAGTTTAGGTATCAATATATATCCAAAAATATGTATATTTGTACTCATTGGAAAGATCTTTTTGAACTCAATCTAATGGTGATGCTTTTATGAAGTTTCAATAAGATTTAATAGGTCAAAATCTATCCCAAATAACATTACTTCCTTACAATCATATTTGAGGCCATTTTCACCTATTAAGTCATATTTAAACTTCATAAAAATACCATCATTATATCAGGCTCAAAAAGATCTTTCCAAAAAGTATAAATATGCCTATGTTTAGATATATATTGATGCTTAAAACTATGAAATTATTATCAATTGCCATGTGACAGTCACCTTGTGACAGTTGCCATGTGATAGTCGCTTTGTGACAGTTACCATGTGAGAGTTGTCATGTGGCAACTATCACAAGGTGAATGTCACAAGGTGACTATCACAAGCGACTGTCACAAGGCAATTGATAATAATTTCATAATTTTAGGCATCAATATATATCTAAACATAGGTATATTTATATTCATTGGAAAGCTCTTTTTGAGATTGATCTAATGGTAGGGTTTTTATGAAGTTTCAATATGATTTAGTAGGTCAAAAGTAGCTCCAATTATGGTGGCAAGGAAGTAAAGTCATTTTGGAATATATTTTAACCTATTCAATCATATTGAAACTTCACACAAATAGTACCATTATATCAAGCTCAAAAAGAGCTTTCCAACGAGTATAAATATGCCTATGTTTGGATATATATTGATGCTTAAAACTATGCAATTATTATCATTCAAATTGTGACAGTCACCATGTGACAGTTGCCATGTGGTGACTATCATAAGATGACTAACACAAGTGACTATCACAAAGCATCTGATAACAATTTCATAGTTTTAGGCATCAATATATATCCAAACATAGGTATATTTGTACTCATTGGAAAGCTCTTTTTAAGCCTGATCTAATGATGATATTTTTATGAAGTTTTAAGATGATTTAATAGGTCAAAAGTGCCCCCAAATATTTTTATAATTTACATGTAAAATTTTTGAAAATTCACCATATTTTGATAAATTTTTTGTAAAATTTTGAAAAATTTACCCCGAAGTTTATACATGATTCACCTTGATTCACCCTGAATTTATAATTACTTTTTTGGTACTACCCCTTATGCATAACCTTGATGAATGACATCGTTATGAATAAAAACATACTCAACTATTCACCCCATGACCAAAGTTAGGGACAAACACAACATTTAAGGCCTTATAACAAATATGGGTAGTGACACACATACTATCCATCATTAAAGTTGCAAATATGGATACATTTGTCTACAACACCTCTATGACTAAGGACATGCTTAACCAGTTATAGGTAACCACTAGGTGTGAGCCTTATTGAAATACTTCATCTTGTGAATAGGGACACACACAACTATTCACAAGAACAACCCATATTTAGATTTAATAAACATATTTCTCCTCATCATCCTTGTGGGAGGGAGTCTTCAACATGTGTCACAAAACCATATTTTTTGTCATCACTTTCATTAATATCATTAATTTCTTATCTATTTTTAATTAAACTCTTTGAGATCCTTAGCTCATTGAACACAATTCATATAACATGACATCTTTGCTTATAGTAAAAACACATGAATCTAATCTTTAAAATTTTGTTTATCTTTGAGGATGATTAACTGGCTCCAGAGGTAACATTAAGTATGTTCTTTGTAAATACTATACTAGTATAACTGTTAGGTATGCTATTTAATAAAATAACTTTAGCATCATCATTGTCCACTTTGACACTAATTACAATAAGATGATCTAGTAAAGAGTGAAAATTATGCACTAAATAATATTTTTAGCTTTTTTATCTTTAGTCCAAACAATTTTTGCTTAAGATCCATCTTTGCACTTGAAGCTTACGTATCAAACAAAGCATTGAGTCAATCCCAAATATATATATTTTTCAATATTTAGGAGGTCCATATGATGTAGATAGGCATCAAATATTGCAAGTCCAATTATAACCATTTCTTTATAATGCTTTCTAATCTATTTTGCTACTTTATTAACATCTTATAATTTTGATATATTTTTATCTGTCTAACAAAATCATTTCAATCAATACTAGTTGGAGCTTGACTTTCCATGTATGAATACTTTTATCCTTTAGATATTTAATAGGAATTATGTTATCCATATATTCTAGTAAATTATCCTCCCAAGTCAAAATAATTTAAATATATTAGATTATGATGAGTATATATAAGCCTATAGTTGCAAAGAGGTAATGCACTATCGAGTAAAATATAATTATGTGATATTCAAATAGTTTTCCATCCTCCAATAAAAGGTTTAAATCAATATGTTGCTTTATACATTAGAGGCCATAGTATTTAAACAATAATAAAATTCCTTATGCATACATGTTGGATAAATAAACATGTTAACTTCAAAGCTTCTCCTCTATCTAAAATTATGCATTAACCATCTCTAGTATACATCCTACACTACATGAGTTATAACAAATCAAGAAGTAAAAATTTATGGTTCATTGATTGAATCTCTTTTTATTTCTATTTTATGCACATTTCAAAGAAATAAATGTCTATTCACTATTGGATCTCAAAATATTCTCACAATTTTAGTCTCACTTTTAGGTCAAGTTGAGAATATAATACATTGCAAGTTGTTTGTCCATGAAAATTATTAAGCTTATGGATTTTACCACTTAGCTAGTTGTGATAAGGATAATATAGAAGCTCGAATGACATGATAGCAATACATAACTCTCAAAATGATATTAACATGGTTTTTGTATTTCTAGGGTAGAATTGCTCTAATATTAGTGATATAGAACTTAATTTGGTCCCTTTCCATTAACTAATAAGACATTTAAAAAGGATTGCACATCCCAATTTAGGGATTAACAACCTACTAGGTAAAAAACTTGTAATATACAAACTGACTAAAGACATAATAAATATAATATAAGAAACTATAAATCAAAGCTAACACAATGAACATAATCACAATTTATTTCTCATCGTAATAATTATGTTCACTTACTCATTAAACTCAATATTTTTTTGTGGTGTACCCTCATGAAATTCAATTCTCCTTATGGGGGTCACGTAATCATTTGGATATAGTTGATTGATTATATTGCTTGGAATAGACATGGAAGTTATAATATAAAGTTTCTTCATATTTTAGACCTAGTTGAGATTTTAATTTACTTTCCTTTCAAATTAGCGAATCAATTTATCTAGTGGATCAACAATATAAAAGAGGAATAATCTATTAGAAAATATATAGGCTTTAGTAAATGAGGTGATTCCATATACCAAGGTACTTCAAGATAAGTATATATCAAAGAAGTATAATCATTGATAGTTGAAGATCCTACAACAATGGTGATAATAATAAAATAATGGATGAAGGATGATCTCCTAAGATATGACCTCATAGAATAAATTATTAGATAGATTGAACTACAAGATAAGTTTAGATTAGAATATCATTTCCTATTACTACAAAGACTCCCCTAGCAACTAAAGTCATATATATTGAAAAAGTGATGATACTACATGATTTCTTAATTTTCAAGTCAAGAAGATAAAATTTCAAGGTTGGCTCAAAATGAGCCAACAAGATAAATTTGGTGGAATATTATCAAGGTCCCTAATTAAGATAATACCAATCCCCCTATTAGCACCATATTATAGTGCTACTCTATAAGATGATATGATAAGTATAAAAGATACCACCAAGATTAGTGACTAATGCCATAGTATGTTAATAGGATGAACATGTGTGTCACCTCCAAGGGACATCTAGTAATCCAATATATGGCTATATTCTTGATAATGAAAATATTGTGAGACACTCCTAGGAATATTTAATATTGATATTGGTATTTATTTTCATCTTTGTGTGTGCACTATTTATTAATATTTTTCTTATATATGATAAAAATAAGAACCAACTAATATATTTGAAAGGGGTATTATCCTTCGATAATATTTTTAGGGATAAAATAACTTCATATCATATAATTTTCAATTGATCAAGAAAGATATCATATGCTTAGTTAATGAGGTGGTTTCTACTATATTTTTGCATGATGCTTGGTTGGAACCATGTCCTTTCATTTTTAAATCCAAAATAGAAAAATTTATTTCAAAATGTTTAGCTTATAAACCTTTAGAGACTAAAAATTATATTAATATGAGAAATAACCATAGATCATTGATTTATTTTAGCAACCTCCTTGAAGGAGAGGAACTCAAAAAAATAGCACATGAATGTCAAACAAATATTAATATGATATTTAGGCTCTAAAGGTTTATAAGCTAAACATTTTGAAATAAATTTTTCTATTTTGGATTTAAAAATGAAAGGACATGGTTCCAACCAAGCATCATGCAAAAATATTGTATAAACCACCTCATTAACTAAGCATATGATATATTTCTTGATCAATTGAAAATTATATGATATGAAGTTATTTTATCCCTAAAAATATTACCGAAGGATAATACCCCTTTCAAATATATTAGTCGGTTCTTATTTTTATCATATATAAGAAAAATATTAATAAATAGTGCACACACAAAGATGAAAATAAATACCAATATCAATATTAAATATTCCTAGGAGTGTCTCACAATATTTTCATCATCAAGAATATAGCCATATATAGTATTACTAGATGTCCCTTGGAGGTGACACATATGTTCATCCTATTAACATACTATGGCATTAATCACTAATCTTGGTGGTATATTTTATACTCATCATATCATCTTATAGAGTAGCACTATCATATGGTGCTAATAGGGGGACTGGTATTATCTTAATCAAGGACCTTGATAATATTCCACCAAATTTATCTTGTTGGCTCATTTTGAGCCAACCTTGAAATTTTATCTTCTTGACTTGAAAATTAAGAAATCATGTAGTATCATCACTTTTTCAATATATATGACTTTAGTTGCTAGGGGAGAATTTGTAGTAATAGGAAATGATATTCTAATCTAAAATTATCCTGTAGTTCAATCTATCTAATAATTTATTCTATGAGGTCATATCTTAGGAGATCATCCTTCATCCATTATTTTATTATTATCACCATTGTTGTAGGATCTTCAACTATCAATGATTATACTTCTTTGATATATACTTAGCTTGAAGTACCTTGGTATATGGAATCACCTCATTTACTAAAGCCTATATATTTTCTAATAGATTATTCCTCTTTTATATTGTTGATCCACTAGATAAATTGATTCGCTAATTTGAAAGGAAAGTAAATTAAAATCTCAACTGGGTCTAAAATACGAAGAAATTTATATTATAACTTCCATGTCTATTCCAAGCAATATAATCAATCAACTATATCCAAATGATTATGTGACCCCCATAAGGAGAATTGAATTTCATGAGGGTACACCACAGCAAAATATTGAGTTTAGTGAGTAAGTGAACATAATTATTACGATGAGAAATAAATTGTGATTATGTTCATTGTGTTAGCTTTGATTTGTAGTTGCTTATATTATATTTATTATGTCTTTAGTCAGTTTGTATATTACAAGTTTTTTACCTAGTAGGTTGTTAATACCTAAATTGGGATGTGCAATCCTTTTTAAAGGTCTTATTAGTTAATGGAAAGGGACCAAATTAAGTTCTATATCACTAATATTAGAGCAATTCTACCCTAGAAATACAAAAACCATGTTAATATCATTTTGAGAGTTATATATTGCTATCATGTCATTCGAGCTTCTATATTATCCTTATCACAACTAGCTAAGTGGTAAAATCCATAAGCTTGATCATTTTCATGGACAAACAACTGGCAATGTATTATATTCTCAACTTGACCTAAAAGTGAGACTAAAATTGTGAGAATATTTTGAGATCCAATAGTGAATAGACATTTATTTCTTTGAAATGTGAATAAAATAGAAATAAAAAGAGATTCAATCAATGAACCACAAATTTTTACTTCTTGATTTGTTATAACTCATGTAGTGTAGGATGTATACTAGAGATGGTTGATGCATAATTTTAGATAGAGGAGAAGCTTTGAAGTTAACATGTTTATTTATCCAACATGTATGCATAAGGGATTTTATTATTGTTTAAATACTATGGCCTCTAATGTATAAAGCAACATATTTATTTAAACCTTTTATTGGAGGATGGAAAACTATTTGAATATCACATAATTATATTTTACTCGATAGTGCATTACCTCTTTGCAACTATAGGCTTATATATACTAATCATAACCTAACATATTTAAATTATTTTGACTTGGGAGGATAATTTACTAGAATATATGGATAACATAATTCCTATTAAATATCTAAAGGATAAAAGTATTCATACATGGAAATTCAAGCTCCAACTAGTATTGATTGAAATGGTTTTGTGAGACAAATAAAAATATATCAAAATTATAAGATGTCAATAAAGTAGCAAAATAGATTAGAAAGCAATATAAAGAAATGGCTATAATTGGACTTGCAATATTTGATGCCTATCTACATCATATAGACCTCCTAAAGATTGAAAAATATATATATTTGGGATTGACTCAATGCTTTGTTTGATACGTAAGCTTCAAGTTCAAAGATGGATCTTAAGCAAAAATTGTTTGGACTAAAGATGAAAAAGCTAAAAATATTATTTAGTGCATAATTTTCACTCTTTACTAGATCAACTTATTGTAATTAGTGTCAAAGTGGACAATGATGATGCTAAAGTTATTTTATTAAATAGCATACCTAACAGTTATACTAGTATAGTATTTACAAAGAACATACTTAATGTTACTAGTATAGTATACAAAGAACATACTTAATGTTACTAGTATAGTATACCTTTTAAACCTAGAAACTTAGGCTCTTTACATATTTGCTAGAATTTTTAAAATTTTAGTTATTAGAGTAATGGCCAAAGTTTATTATAGACTTTTTGGTAGATATTTAGATAAATTATTATTTTTTGTGGAAAACATCCCAAAATGGACGTCACTTTCAGGTAAGACCCAAGGAGGTAGGGGTATCTATTCCGCAAAAATCACCCAGGGCTCCAACCTAGCCTACCACCTTTGACATACTCAAGGAGTAAACAAACACACTATAATATTTAAAAATAAAAAATAAAAATAATAAAATAAAATAAAAAACATGCTCTTGAGTGTGTCAAAAACATACGGCACAACCAAGCACACACATAATAAGATAAAAAAAATCACAACACGAACCACATAGAAAAACACAAGAACAACATAACAAAACATAAACAAGACAAAACAACAGAACACTACAAAGACATAACAAAAAAAAACATGAAAAACAAAAACAACCAAAACCTAAAAAATTAAAAATTAAAAATAAAAATAAAAATAAAAAAAACAACCAACAACAAAAAATAAATAAAAATAAAAAACATAGAAAACACACACACAAAAACATGAATTAACACAAACATACAAAAACACAAGAACAAGAACAAAAAAACACGATTACAATAACAAAAAACATAAAACAACAAAAACACAAGAACAACAAAAAACACAAAAACAAAACAAAACAAAAAACACACACACCTCAAGAAACTAAACAAAAAAACCAAAAAGAAAAAAGAAAAAAATTCAACACAATATTGACTTTTCTAGACCAAAAGAATTTTACGGCAAGAATCAACAAACGTAATAAAAGAAAGAATAGTTTGAGCTAGGGAACTAAAATACCCTAACCAAACCAAAGAGAAGCAAAAAATAAAGAAAGAAGAAACTAGGTATCTCCAGAACTGGAGCCATCCAAAGAAATGATAAAAATAAGAGCTTACCTTATTTGCAAAGCCCACCATCTAGGAGGGTGGCCATAGCAAGTAAGATCACATTTATCCAAAGCCCAATTAGCTAAAGCATCAACACTCTTATTTTGATATCTGACCACATGATTGTAATCAACTTTCAAGAATCCCATCTGGATTAATTGAATGTTTTCAATAATTCTTTTTATTCTCCAATCAACCTTATAATTTTTAGGAGTCTTTAAAATATTAATCATGAGTTGGGAGTTAGAATCAACTAGCACATTTTCCCATCAAACCTTAGTAGCATCTTGAAGGCCTCTAAGGATACCATACCCCTCAACAAGGTTATTGGAAAGAATACCCAAATTCTCAACAAAAGTAAAAACCAAGGAGCCATCTGAAAGTCTACTAATTCCTCCCGCACTAGCTTTTCTAGGGTTCCCTCTAGAGGCTCCATCAGTATTGAACTTTCCAAAACCCTTAGGAAGAGGTTTTCAATTTCTTGTCCTCTCCATATTACAATTAATCACATTCCCTTTAAGTTGGTTACCCTTAAAATATTTAATCTTAAATATTTGCATCACTTTATCCCATATTTTATGGGAGTTTTGAGGGTGATTAAGGAGTTTTTGGACTTATTAAACAAATTTGGCATGGTCTTTTGCCAAATATAGTGAATATCCTTCCTATCTTGATTAAAATTTGGCTGTTTCTTTTATTCCAGATATTCCAAAGTAGAATGGTAGAACCCATCCAAACTAACTACCTAATAAAATGATCAATACCCTCTTGTTTAGGCCAATCCCTCCAAAGATGTTCAAAAGTAAAAAAATTGGACAAGTGTAAGCCAAGTAAAGTGGCCATTCTTCTCAATATCTGTTTTTCTTTGTTTTTTTTCGAATTTACATGGTGGAATCGGTAGCCGCCATGAATCCGGGTAGGCTGTCCAGCTTTTATGGCCACCATAGTATTCTATGTTGTCTACCCCAGAAGCCACCACACAGATCTTTGTGCAGTCCGCCCCTATAACCACCATGCCACAATCATTTTAAACCTTTTACGCCACTGAAAGCACTAGGAAAGGGACAAGTGTTCAATCCGACGAGGCCCAAGATTTGAACCTTGGACCTCTACACCCCTTATGGGGTTTGGATGAACCAATTGGTCTACACCTCGAACCTCATTCTTCTCCATATCTTAGAGATTAAAGTACACTCAATAAAAATATGGTTGAGAGTTTCTACATTTTCTCCATATATTTCACATCTAAAAGGGCCATGAAAACCATGCTTCATAAGATGCTCACCAATAAGCACCCTACGATGTAATAAAATCCAAGTAAAGAACCTCATCTTAGGCTAGAGCTTTTGAGCCTACAACTGAGAAAAGATGTCAGATGATTGGTTGGGATTATTATGGCATAAGGTCAAATAACCTTGAGAAACTGAATACTCACCCTTAGTAGTGTTCCATCCAAAACAATATTTTTCATGGAACCAAGAGAGAGATCTCATATGAAGGATGCCTTGAATAACTTATCTTTGCCTTTATGGGATTTGAATAGGCCAGTCCTTAATAGGTATCCAATATCTACCAACCTTTGAATTACCAGTATGGCACCGATAGTAATTATCCACCTTTATCTAATTATCTTGGTGAAGCTCCTC
Organism: Wollemia nobilis; assembly: GCA_028583015.1. Taxonomy (NCBI): domain Eukaryota; kingdom Viridiplantae; phylum Streptophyta; class Pinopsida; order Araucariales; family Araucariaceae; genus Wollemia; species Wollemia nobilis. The sequence continues at coordinate 8,792,691 of JAQPPZ010017033.1, forward strand.
CATCTAAGACCTCCAATCGGGAAACTGAGTTATCAAAGGCTTGTGACCATCCCATGAATCTATCCAAAAAATTTCCTGTTGACCATTATGAATGATCCAAAATAATTTTTTCTCTATCAAATCCTCACCAGTCTTAATAACTCTAAAATGGGATAACCTTTGGTAGGAAATTAACAACAAACAAGGTCTTTAGGACTTTTGTTCTCAGTATATTTAGCACAAATATTATTGGCCCAAAGAGAGTTGGGGTTATGCAACATTCTCCAATATAATTTAGCAGCTAAAAATTTGTTTTTATTAATAGAATATTATAATCCTAACCCCCTTCACTCTTAGGAAGACATAAAGTGTCCCATTTCACCAAGGCCCATTTTATTTTCTCCTTAGTACCACTCTAGAGGATTTGATGATTTATTTGATCCAATTCATGAAGAAAAGCCTTTGGGATATTCAACATGAAAGAAACATAAATAGGAATAGCTTGAAGGACTAATTTTACCAAGGTGATTCTACCCCTAGAAGATATCCACCTGTTGGTCGACTTTCCAATTTTTTTCTTGACTTTGTCCAACCAATTCCAATATTTTTTTATGACTTTGAATATTTATGGGAATAACTAAATAAGTGATCAGAAGGGATGTCTTCTTATATCTTAATTTATCCAAGACCATGGATTCCTGCTTGGCATATTAGTGAAAGAAAATGACTTTAGATTTGTCTTCATTTATTAATTGCTCAGTAGCCTTAGAAAAATAGCTAATAATTTGCTTAATATTAGAAGCTTCCTTAACTGTAGCTTTACCTAAAATAGTAGAGTCATCAACAAATTGAAGATGAGAGATAGGTATAGCTCCATGAGCAATGGTAACTCCCTCAAGGATTTTATTTTCTCTCTTCTTGGTTATAGTCCTACCCAAGCATTCAACAAGAATGATGAATAAATAAGGGGATAGCGGGTCACCTTGCCTAATACCTCTAGAAGTAGGGAAAAATTGAGAAGGCCTATCATTGATAAGAATTAAGCAGGAAAATAAAGAGATACATTTCATAATCCAATCCATCCAATCTTGAGAGAAACCAAATTGCATCAAAAATTTGATAAGGAAGTGCCAATCCACTCTGTCATAAGCTTTGGATAAGTCTAAATGAATGAACATGGAAGGATATTTTTGCATATCCATGGAAGGGATGGATTCCTGAGAAAGAACTATCTCATATACTATTTGACACCCTTCCACATAACCCCCTTGTTTAGGGGAAATAAACTTATGCAAAAGAGGCTTCAACATGATCTTAGTAATGATTTTGAGAAGAACATTACATAAAGCAACAGGTCTAAAATATAAGATATGATCAACCTCTTGAGCTTTTAAAACAAGAGTAATATAATTTATATCGATAAACTTAAAAATATCTTTGGCTTTCCTGGCTTCTTCCACTACCTCTAATAAATCAGCATGGAGGATATCCCAAAAATCTTGGTAGAACTCAATGGGAAAACCATCAGGACCTAGGGTTTTATCTTTTTGCATTTAAAAAACTACCTATTGAAGCTCATTGATAGTAATAGGAGTAATCAAAATAGAGTTCTCCTCAAAAGTGATAAAATAAGGGATTGCTTGAAGAATATTTTGTTGAGAAGTCGAGTCAAGAGGAGTAGCAGCAAAATATTAGAAAAGTAATCAATAACAATAGAGTTCATGCCATCCCAAGTGTAGGAAACATCTCTAGAATATGATTTTAGGGAAAAAATAAAGTTGTGAGATCTTTGATATAGAAGAGATTTGTGGAAGAAATTTGTGTTTCGATCTCCTCCTTTGAGCCATTGAATTCTAGATTTTTGCTTTCATAAGAGTTCTTCTATTTTTCCCCATTCCTCTAACTGAGTTGTGAGTTTAATTTTAGATAAATGCATTTAAATCCCTTAATTTTCATTAATAGATACACCTAAAATATTTTTATAAATATTTTTTAAATTAATATATCTTAATCAAAATCTGGATTCGAAATACAACTATGAGATAATGAAAATGTTAAAAAATAGAATGTGGTAAATATAAACCTATTCTAATTTTATAAGAATCTTAAGGATGATATCTTAATAAATTTTTAAGCATTAAAAAACATATTGCTTTAGTAAATAAAATCTATTTTAATTTTAATTTTTTGGTTTTATTTTTAATAAGTTGTATGTGGCTTGTATTATGGCCACTCCCATAAAAAAACCAAAATATTACAATTGTTGTTAGGTTGATTAAACCATATGGAACTTGGATTTTTTATATAGATATTTTTAATTTATTAATTTCAAACATGTTCTTTATATTCCTCAAATTATTACATGTCTACAATCATCTCCTTGACATCATATTCATTAAGAGATGAATCTCACTTGGCTAGCTGCCTTCTAAAATTTGAATTTCATCAACACAAATATCAGCACTATGATTGGATATATTATATACTACTTGATTCCCTAATCTATATATATGCTCATATTTTCAAGATATTGCCTCCAATAATATATGATGAACATTGACAACAATAATATTTTTTATCCAATCCCCACATCTATTTTTATTTATAGTTTTAATGATAATTTAAGAATCCCCTTCAATTGAAAAATATTTCCATCATTTTTCAATTGAAATTTAATCCTTGTAAGAAATGGCATAAACCTTACATATTTTTTTCTTAAAGTTCCATATGATTTTGACGAGTGAGGAGAATTTTACCTTTATTAATTAAAAAAATACCACCTCCATCAATTTTTTTGGATTTCCTTTGGAAGTACCATCAAAAATTATTTTAATAAACCCAATTTTTTTTTTTTTTTTGTATTTACATGGTGGAGTCGGTAGCCGCCACGAATCCGGGCAGGCTGTCCAGCTTTTATGGCCGCCACAGTATTCTACGCTGTCCGCCCCGGAAGCCGCCACACATATCTTCACGCAGGCCGCCCCTATAACCACCATGCCATAATCATTTTAAACCTTTTACGCTGCTGAAAGCACCAGGTATAAACCCAATTTTTGGATGTTACTATTTTACCTTATATCAAAGCAAATTATTTGTTTTAATACCATTTTCATATATGAATCTTCCATGTATATTCATATCCTATAACCAAGTTGTTACCGCCTCTTTTTATGCACTTGATACTTCCCATCATGAACACCATATCTGCAAACATTCTACAAGAGAGGTAATAATACAATTTCAAACTTGGGTATGATTTTGACATTATTTCTAAAAATTCTATTATTTCCTTCAATCTATAAATTCCAAAAAATAATGGCAAGACCATTATGGTATCATGCATTATATTTTTAATTCATGCAACATATTTAGATTGTATGAAAAACCTCTTTAATTACCAATCTAGGATCCATAGACTTATAAGGTACTAGGTATTGATTGTGCATCACAAGGGTGTATGTCCTACTACTATATTATCTTGGTACTCTACTTCCAAGGGAGTTATCGAAAATTATATTTATTGGAATTCTCTACAAAAAAAACCATACAATAAGGAGCTATGGAAATCATATTACTATGGAAAAATGAATCCTATGAATTCAAGAACTTATAAAATACAAGGCTAAATTGTAATAAAAGTAATAATTATGGGTGTATTTACTTATAAAAATATGATTAATGAAATGAACTAATGATTATTTCCATAAAAAAACATATAAACTAAATTTGGTGAACATAAAGACCTATGATTAAAAGACTATAGGAGTTCTAGGTAACCCCGCACTTATAGAAGACCCTTTCTCCAAGATATAGGCATGGTCCTCCCATAGAAGATCCATAAAAGAAAACTAAAAATAAAGTAATCATAATAAAATTACAAATACAATTACATAAATATAATTTTGAATACTAAAATTTTAATTAACATTTATCTACAATTTACCATGTAAATTTAGGATAATATCATATTACAATATTTTCTTTGACCAATCTCCTAGAAAATTTATTTAATTTATAGCATCTAAAAATACTAAATTAAATTATAGATGGACATTGTAAATGATAGACTCAATTTGATGGATCTTGGCCAAGATTTTGGCTTTGAGAAAATGAATTGATAGGAGATAAAAGTCTCTACGTGTGAGTCTATCCTTTATTTACAAAGGTTTGTTCGTAACAATTTTCTATTTTGAGGAAAGATATAGAATACTAAAATGTGGCATTTGATTTATGGGAAGAGTAGGACTCTTCCTTACCCACTAATATGAAGACTTTGCACCTAAAAATCAAAATCTATTCCTAATACCAGTCTAGGTTAGGATGTATGAGTTTCCTATTAAGTTTTAAGTATTGGATACCTTCAAGAAAATAAGGAACACTTAGGGAGAATTCCTAGAGATTTTAAAAACTACAAAATATGGAGTCTTGGCTATTTATGCTTGAATATTGGACATGATTGATATAAATAAACCTTTACCAGAATAAATCATTCTTAAGTATAGGAGTTAGTTGTGGATCCAAATCATAGATTATGAAAATATATCTTTCAAATATAGAATATGTCATGAGGTTGGGAATATTGAGATATCATGCCCTAAGAAGAGTCCAATAAAAACATATGTAGAAAACTATAAAAAACATAAAAGTAGATATAGATGAGGATGGTTTTCAACTTCTAAAAAATATGCCCTCATAGATTAAAGTAAATAAATAGTGGATACTAGTAAGTAAGGATATTGTAAGAAACACCAATAATTTTGAGGCTTTATCCTATGAAGAAAAATTATATCAGAGCATAGAAGATAGGGTATAACAGGATCAAGACATTAACAAGGATCTATTTACTCAGTTTGAACCTAATTTAGGGATGAAAATTATTTCTAATCTAAAGGAATGTGCCTTATAAAAATTTAAAGTCTCTTTAAGTATCTTATACCATTTAGGAGAAGAAAAATGTTAGATAGAACATAGTGTTAGATTTTAATACTTCTGCCATTAACAAGAAAATACCAAAATATGAGTAGAATAAGTCCACATATTTCTTAGTAGAGTCAAAAGAGGATGAATTTAATGAAAGGAAAGTTGTGAAAGAGTATTGAGGAATAGAATAATAAGACCCATCCCTTATATTGTTAAGGAAAAAGAAGAAAAATATTTAAATTATCAAGCAAGATCCAAGGAAGCAAGAGCAAACATAGAGAAAGGAATACAATCTAAGTTGGTTGAACTTCCTCTTACCAAAAAACAAAATGATATTGATAATTTTCATAAGGAGCCAAAAACCCTTAATAATACATGATTACCTAATGCTCCCTCAAATTGGAGGTATATTATAGGCCTTTATTTAAGTAATAAGCTTGATATTCGTTATATCCAAGATACTAAAATGGTAAAGAAAGAACTTTAAAAAACTATTAAATTAATATGGGCAAGATGTGAATGGGATACCATGGATTTAGAAGAAGCACTAGGGGATAATTATAACATATTAGAATCTAGTTATAAACTTTTGTAAAATCATTCATAAAAGTGGTGATTGAATAGCCTCATTAATCATAGGTTAATTTATACATATTTATTTTATCCTTATCAATGTCTATGGACCTACAAATCAATCAATAAAATTATAAACATGCAGTGGAATTGAAGCCTTTATGAGAAGTGAATACTAAGAAATCCATTTCATGATAATTCCATAATGAAGTTGGATGCAAAATTTAGGGGAATTAGGTAAATAACCCAAAGTATGAGAGATTTCTTAGCTTTTAGTCAAAACAATAATCTATGGGAGTTTGAGTTTGAAGAGGATAATTGTACATGTACGAACAATAGGATAATCTAGAACATAATAGAAAAAGAAAAGAAACAAAAGATATATTCATACTCTTAGATAATTGGCTATATGAAGGGACTTGTGCTAAAATTAATACCTTGACAAGGATTGGTTCAAATAATTTGCCAATAAGAGTTAAAATTTCGATAAGTAAATTTTTAATATATCATATTTAAAATATAAATAGATGTGGGAAGACCATCCTCAACTTGGTGATATGATAGTGTAGACATAGAATTCTTTATGAAATGGTAGGTTGTATACACTTCCAAAACAAATAAAACCAATGACATTTAGATTAAAATAATGGAACAAGAAAACTTTGAAAAATATTTTTGAGAAGAAAGAACTAAAAGAGAAACTTTCAAAATTTCAAAAATATGAGCACAATAATACAAGGTTATATGAAAGGGAGTTACTTAGTGAATATAGTTATAGTTTAGTACGGAAGAGAATTTGGAGATTAAAATTGAGATAAAGTTCGTTAAAAGGAGATAAAAAATCATTTTTCATAGAATGACAATAGTATACATATCAACATCCAAAATTAGTTGATTCAGATCACTAGAAGGGGTTTGGATTGAATAATAAAGCAAAATAAAAAGGATCAAAGCTCTTTTTACTAGAATATTCTAGGATCAAAGGTGATTGAAGTTATTAATAATAAACTACTATAAAAAGTACATTTTTTTAATAAAAAGAGGGGTAAATTTTTTATTGAAATAAGAAAAACATACAAGAGTTAAGAATCATATTACAACAAAACTGCCTCATCTAGGCATATCAACTTTCAATAAGCTAGTAAGAGTTTGAGAGCACGCTTAAGGAAGCTGATGCCAGTCCCTGACACTCCAACCTTCTTGAAATTCAAAGGCCCATTTATCCAAACAGTCAACAACACCATTCCAATCCATTGGAATATGAGTAAAAGCAATGAAATCCATATGAAAACAAAAGCAAAGAATATACCTAACCACCCTTGCCAACCTCCAATTAACATTGGTAAGATTACAAGTATTCAACAAATTAATGATAATTTGAGAATTTGATTCACAAATTATCCTGTGCCAACCCAAAGCATATCCTTGCTCTAATGCATAAAGAATAGCAAGGGCTTCCATATAATTATTAGTATGCCTTCCTTTAAAACATGAGAAAAAGTGATCCATAGGATCCACTGAGAATCATCAATCTCAAAATATTTCCAAATCTATCACAATCTGGCTCAAGGCGTAGAGCTCGTCAAGAGCTTTCTGACGTTGCAAACGGTGTGGAAATCGGAGCAACGATCGCTGAGATATGAAGGGTCAAAGTATGGGCAATTTTGGTCAAAATGTCAATGTGGATAATTATTTTGTAAAAAAAAAAAAAACTCACGTGGCCTAAGCCACATGAGACAAGATAACCGCCACCTATTAATTTCTAAGAGGCCGCCCATGAGCTAGGAGGTGGGATTTATTTAAATCCCTAAAAACAAATATATGTTATTAAAAGGTGGTTGGCCCTATTAAGGTGGTCAAAGTGCCCATATAAAAAGGAGGTGGAATTTATCAAAGGAGGAGAAAAATGAGGTGGAATTTATCAAAGGAGGAGAAAAAGGAGGTGGAATTTATCAAATAAGGATAAAAAGGATCTGCAAATATTATCCAAAAATCAATTGACCAAGCCTATAAAAGGCCAATATTTGTATTGTATAAGGGGGGATAGAAAATATGGAGAAAAGTTTGTTGAAGAAATAAGCTTGCAGGTGATAAAGAAGTGTTTTCCAAGGCAATTGTAAGGGTGTTTTCTTGTTTCCAAGAGCCCATAGAGCCAAGGAGTTTTGTAGTGACAGGAGAGATTTTGATCTTTCATTAGTTGTAAGCATATTGATGCTTTTGTTACAACATTTTATTAATGAGATCGGTTCATACTTGGACCCGGAGACGTAGGTTTTGATACCGAACTCCGTTATCACTCCTAGTGTCAATTCTTTATTCTGCAAATGCTTTTAATTTCAGTTTATTTCTCAGTATTTTAATGTTAATTTTTGAAGGAAAATACTCTTAATCCTTTTATTTTATCCGAATAATCCAAGTTAAGGTTTAAAATGCAAAATGGGAAAATGGTTAAGGTAATTGCATTTTAAGTTTGTTTAATTGGATTTTATTTTTGGATCATTTTTGGTATCAGAGCCCAGTGATCAAGGGCTATTTTAACATTCGGATTGGATTGCAAGTGTGCTTTTCATGCTCACAAGGTCCCGTCTACAAAGAGGTGAAGGAAAATTGACAGAAGAGAATCTAGAGATAGGATCAAGAGGTTGGATCATTCGTACCAATCCAATTCATTATATGGAGGAACAACAAGAGGAACGTGATTTGCAACAGGATTTGGATTCATTGAGGGAAATGGTGCAGCGTATAGCTGTGAATGTGGAAGAGCTTTCAAGAAAAGCCAAATGGCCAAAAGATAAAAAAACAAAGAAATCTCCTCCACCTTCTTCTCCTTCTAGTCCACCGTCTACTCCTCCACGTTCTCCAAGTTCTTCAAGGTCTCCAAGCCCTTCTCATGGTAAAAAGTTATCAGATTCTCTTCTGTCTCTTAAACTAGATATTAAGTTTGAATTGCCAATGTATAATGGAGAACTTAATGCAGAGAAACTTGACAATTGGATCAAGCAAATTGAAGTATATTGCAGGGTCCAGAAGGTTGTTGATGATGAGGCAAAAATCTATTTGGCAACTCTCAGGATGGGTGGTACAACACTCGTGTGGTGGGAGAGCAAGATCCAAGAAGAGTCAATAGGACAAGGTAAATTACCTACTTCTTGGAAGGATTTTGTTTCAGAACTAAGAAAACAATTCTATCCGTTGGGTTATATGCAACAAGCTCTAATGGATTGGCAATCTTTGAGATAAAAAAAGGGACAAAATGTGCAATATTACACATAGGAATTTAGGAAGAAGGCTTTGCTTCTTGGTATTCCTCTTAGTTCACATGAAACATTGATGAAGTATATTGGTGGGTTACATAGTTATTTGAAACATATGATACTTGTGCTTAACCCCACTGATATTGATTTAGTGTGTGTGCAAGCTATCCATTTGGAGGCAAGGGGAAAATATCCTAAGGAGATCTCTAAAGATAAGGGAAAGCAATCCGATGGAAAAGGTAAAAGCTCTAAGGGGCAAAGTTCAGGAAAGGGTAAGCAAAAGACCACATCTACGGTTAAGAAAGATGATGAAAAGCCTATTTGTACTCATTGTAAGAAAAATCATGATGTATCTAAGTGTTGGAAATTACATCCGAAACTTAGGCCTAAGTACAATAATAAAAGAAACAAAGAGAAAGAAAAGAAATCTAATACTGTTGTACAACATGATCTCGGTTTCGATTCAGGTGATGAGACAAAGATAGCAACCATGAACATTCAAGGGGGTAATTCTTTCTCATCTTCTAACACTAAGTTATCAACTGTTGCTTCATCTTCTAACAAACAATCTAAGCATGATGAGAAGAAAAAAAATGAGTTGTTCCACATTAGAGTAATTTCAAAGCATACTAAAATTGATACTCTATTTGATAGTGGATCACAAGCTAATTTAATCTCAGAAGAAGTTGTAAAGAAACTAGGACTCTCAACACAACCACATCCGAAGCCTTATCCTCTGGGCTGGGTTTGTGATGATGCTAAGTTACAAGTAACTAAAATATGTCATTTAAGATTTGCCATCACAGAAAAGTTCATTGATGAGGTTGATTTGGATGTTGTTCCTTTGGATATTTGTGGGGTGGTTTTGGGAAGTCCTTATATTTATGATAGAAAAGCAGTCTTCTATAGGGAAGAGAATAAATATGTGCTTGAAAATAATGGGGTTAAATACATTGTTAGAGCTCATCGTGATAAAGCAAGTCTTTCTTTAGTTTCAGCAGGACAGATGAAAAGGCTTGTTAATTCAAGCAAGAATTTTGTACTCATGGTTGTTAAGGTTAAAGAAAAAGACTACTCCAAGGCATTCGAGGGTTGTGATCCTAAGCATAAAGCAGATCTAACTAAAATTGTATCTAATTTTGATGATGTGTTTCAGGATCCACAAGGTTTACCTCCTACACGAGGAGTTCAACATGAGATACAATTGTTGCAGGATGCCGCTCTTCCTAATATTGGTCTGTATAGATTGTCTGTGGTTGAGCATGAGGAAATTAAGAAACAGGTGATGGAATTGTTGGAGCAAGGTGTCATTCATCCAAGTACCTCACCTTGTGGCTCGCCTATTATCTTAGTGTCGAAGAAAGATGGCACATGGCGAATGTGTGTGGATTTTCATGCTCTGAATAAGATTACTATAAAGAACCGCTACCCTCTTCCGCGTATTGATGATTTACTAGATCAGTTAAAAAATATTGTGTTTTTCACTAAGTTAGACTTAAAAAGTGGTTATCACCAAGTTAGAATCAATGAGGGTGATGTTTGGAAAACTGCTTTCAAAACAAAACTGGGTTTGTTTGAGTGGCTTGTGATGCCTTTTGGTTTGTGTAACGCACCGGCTACATTCATGCGATTGATGAATGATGTTTTCAAGCCGTTCATTGATGATTTTGTTATAGTCTACTTAGATGATATTTTAATTTACAGTAAAACATGGGAAGATCATGTAGATCATATTCAGAAGGTTTTGAATGCTTTGAGAAAAGAGAAACTGTATCTTAAGATGTCAAAATGTGAATTTGGTAAGACATATTTGGTTTATCTGGGTTATATTGTGGGACATGGTAGTTTGAAAATTGATCCTGCAAAAGTAGAGGTTATTTTAAACTGGCCTAGACCCAGTAATGTTACAGAGGTTAGGAGTTTTCTTGGTGCAGTTCAATACTGGAGAAAATTCATTGCTAACTTCTCTTATATTGTATCTCCTTTGCATTCATTAACCAGTGTGAAACAGGTCTTTCAGTGGGGAGGCAAACATCAGAGAGCCTTCGACACGTTAAAAGAAAATATCAGTACCGCTCCAGTCCTAGCACTTCCAGATTTGCAGCAGCCATTTGAGATAGAGACAGATGCCAGTGACTATGCTATGGGGGTCATTTTGATGCAGAAAAGGAAACCAGTATGTTACCATTCTGAGACCTTCACAAGTGCGGTAAGGAATTATTCTATATATGATAAATAACTGTATGCTTTGGTTCAAAGTGTGAAAAAGTGGAAGCATTACTTGATGGGGAAAGAAACAATTATTCACACTGATCACCAGCCCCTTCAGTATTTGCAATCACAGACTAAGCTACAACAATCAAGGCACTTTCGATGGATGGGATTCTTGCAGCAGTTTCATATTGTGATCAGGTATAAGAAAGGTGTACAGAATAAGGTAGCTGATATGTTATCTAGACCTCCTGTAGTTGTGGCATCTATTTTGTTACAAAATAGTTCTGTAATGCATGAAAGCACGAGATTCTGGAAAACAAAAAGGGAAAACCCCAAACACGATGCAAGAACGAAACTTAAACTTAATGCTACAAATTAGAAATGCGTAAAAAATGGAGAAAGCATAGACAAATTGGAACCAAAATGGAACGAAACAACCCTCTTATTTTATTGATGTATTTCAAATTCGGTTACAATTAGCTTCCTCCCTTTTTAGGGGAAAGGAGCATCAAACTTGTCTCTTGGTCACATCAATGGAAAGTCATCTCTCTTCCGCGTGCCCACATGCAAAATGGGTGGGCCAAAGTGTTGCCGCCGCTTGTGTAAATGAATCCTTGATCCTTGCTGCTCCTCCTGCATTCAAAGAAACAACAAAATTGTTAGTAGCACCTGCTGCAAATATGAAACATTTATTCTCTAAAAACGATGAAGGATGTATGCATAAAACTGAATAAAATGATGAATGAACTGATTCTAAACAACTTGCAAGTTTGATAGGAACCAGGGAACATTACCAGAGGGCCACTACCATCAAAACTGTCAGACAAAATGTCGCTGATTCGAATTCAATTGTAATTCGTCCTTGGGTAGGATGAATTCTACTGTAATTCGTCCCCGGGTAGGACGAATTTGCCTGCGACAAAGCACCGAACTGATGCTGCCCAAATGTCACATCTCGGGATCTCCAAAAGACTTGCAAACATAGGGTTTAGCTAATTGAGGGCATTTTGGGACGACCCAGATGGTCGGATTTCCCCAATTTGACCTCCATCAATGGGAATTTGACGTCGCTACCTGCAAGTTAGTGAGGACAACAAAAGCGACAAAACATGATAAGATTTGATCAAAACATTCTAAAATCAAAATTATAAACTATCTAAACAACATAAAATGGAATGGAAGATAAACAAGTGACAAAAGAACAAATTAAAATGAAACTAAGAAGTGCGGGGCGCCCGGGCGGGCCGCCCACCGTTAGAACTTGATTTCGGCACCAATCCACTTGGGATGGGCCCAAAATCTCTTGTAATGGGTTGTCGGAGAATTGGTAGATCAATGTGGTCAAATGTCGGGTTTTGGGTCCGGATTCACACTTCCAATAACCACCCAATGACCTCCCTTGCAAAAGAGATCAAGGATGTGGAAGAGGTGAATCAAAAGGGTAAAATGTGGTATTCAATTTGGCAGCACTTCGTTGCTTGAAAATGCCTCCAACTTGTCCTTTTTTGGGTGAGAAATTTCACCATTTTATAGACCCAGGGGGTCTCTTTGGAGGGGCATGCATAAGTGCCATGTGGCAGTCATGCCTTCCCATGAGGGAGGAAAGTCCTCCATGACTTGGGCTTCCATGACTGCCCTTGTGACAGTCCTCTAACGTCCAATCTGCCCACCTACACGCGCATGCAAGGCAGGAGGCATTAATTGACTGTCCTCGGCTGCCACTTGGCACAATTTTTCTTTTTGCTCGTTAAACCTGGAATTCGTCCTGACCCAGAGCGAATTCAGAATTCGTCCCTGGGTGAGATGGATCCCAATTTGAATTCGTCCCTGGGTGAGACGGATACTGAGCAAAGTGCCTGAATGTGCCAAATTGCCTTTTGACCTTCCAAAATTGCTACAAAAGTGGTTAGGACCACTGTTTAACCTCTGAGGGCTGCCCTGGGGGCTGTGCGTGTCAAAGCGATCAGTGTTTGCAGTCACATAATCGGATTGGTGTTGTTTTGGTGTCTACAAATGCCCCTTTTTGGGATGCGTTGTGCATGGCGCAGCGCCGAGCAAAAATAGATAACCAAAGCACTAATGATTAGGGTTTCTTGGTAACCTAACCAAATTTTGATGCCCCAAGTATGGAAAGGGCATGCATTCTTGAATCCTTGCTTCTGACGAGCGAAGGCACTCAATTCAAGTGTTAACCTTTTTCGGTGAGGTGTTACTTGACCTTGGACATTGATCAGTCATGAATAGGCAAAGGGCGCAACCTTTTGTCTGTGAGAACCTTGAGTTCATGATTCATGAAATGCCAAGTGATTTGATCGGATTGTGATTTTTGCTTGTTTACTGCCCCAAGCAGGAGCGTAATTGTCTTTGTCAATGATTCTTTGAATGCATGTCATTTTCCTTAATTGGGTGTGTGTTTGTTGATTGGTGACTAAGTGTGACTACCCCCTCAAGCGACGAATCGATGAGGGAATGACCTTCGTGAGAAAAGCGACGAGTCGCTTGACCCAAGATGACTTGTGCAAGGGTGCCCTTAGATGGTTTAGCGTTAAGCATGTGCAATTTTTTCGACATTTAGACCTATTTTTGGTGGGTGGTAACCCTTTTTGCGACGCTTTTTGGAGCTGAAACTGGCGAAAATCCATCTTCCCATGGAGCGGTCCGGCTATGGTAGCCTTCTTAGGGAGTAGGATAGTGACAATTTGTGACCCCAATGTCTATTTTGCATGCCCGGGATGTCAAGTGCAACAGCACTCTCATCGGGCAAGTTTATTAGCTGTTTTAGTGCATTTTTGTTCAATTTTTGATGTTTTTTGAAATTTCTGCCTTGAATTCATCCTAGGGTGGGATGAATACCAACTTAGAATTCGTCCCAGGGTGGGACGAGCGCTAACCAGAGCGCTCGTCCCAGGGGAAGACGAATTTAAGCTCAAAAGGCCTATATAAAGGCCAAAACTAGGGTTTGGGCTCATTTGCATCTGAATTTTCTTGCGATTTGGAGCTCTGGGGAGGAGGAGGTTAATTCTGCGAAGCAAAGCACTGTCGAATTTTCCCTGCCATCATGAGTACACAAACCGGATCGAGCGGCGGAGCCGAAGCGAGACCAGTAAGTGCTCCCTAGAGTTATTACTTTTGTTTAAAATTGCAATTGTTTTGTTTAATTTTCTTTGTGATGATGTTTTTCAAAATTTTAAAACTTAAACCTTGAAACTGAGCTGAAGACAACTAAGACTTAGTGTACAACTTAAACGTAGCAAAAAACTTAGGTAAAGAATTTTTATTTTGCTTAGAACTAAACCCTAGGATAAACGTAACGTGAAACCCTAAGACTTAATGTTTGTTTTTTTGGATTTTTTTTTTTGTTTTTAAATTAATCAGTTAGGATTAAAAAAACCTAATACTGAAAAATTAATTTTTGAATTTTGTTTTATTTTTGGAATTTATTAGTTAGGGTTAGAAACCCTAGAACTAAAAAATTAATTTTGTTTTGAATTTTGACTTGTTTTGTTTTTTTAAATTAATCAGTTAGGATTAGAAACCCTAGAACTGAAAATTTAATTTTTGACTTTAGAATGTTTTTGTTTTGTTTTTAAATTAATCAGTTAGGATTAGAAACCCTAGAACTAAAAAATTAATTTTGTTTTGAATTTTGCATGTTTTGTTTTGTTTAAATTAATCAGTTAGGATTAGAAACCCTAGGACTGAAAAATTAATTTTGTTTTGAATTTTGTATGTTTTGTTTTGTTTAAATTAATCAGTTAGGATTAGAAACCCTAGGACTGAAAAATTGATTTTTGAATTTTGATTTTTTTTTTTGTTTTTTGTTTTTGTTGTACATTGATAGGCAATGTTGTATATTCATGTTATTGCTGTACATTTTTTTTTTTTTTTCTTTTTTATGATTTTAATGTTTTTGAATTTTTTTCTTTTGCAGGTTGTTAGGAGCCGGTACCGTGTACCCACTGCTTTTACTGAAGCACGGGGGGCACTGACTGTTGTTGACTAGGAGTGGCTTGATGCCCTTGGGCTCAAGCAGGTGGCTCAACTGGAGCCTGTGGTCGCGGATCAGGCCTATTTGATGGCCCTGATCAATCTTTGGGATCCGTAGACCAACACCTTCCATCTCCCAACAGGGGAGATGACTGTGACTTTGGAGGATATCTATCGGCTTCTACGGATTCCGATAGATGGGTTGCCGATCAGGACGTCGTCGCGAGATCAGCGGACAACAGTGTTGACATGCTGCTTCGGGCATGGGGAGGAGCTGGGCATGGAGGATCCACTGGAGAGGGCAGAGGGCGACTGCCAGATTGGTAGGATATTGGTCAGATGGTGGTTGGAGAGGGGGGTGTTGGGAGTGAGGCACGCATTCCTTATGGGCCTCATTTCCAACATGCTTGCTACCGACTCGTCAGGCATGAGGTTCCCATGGAACCTGCTTGGATTTGGTTTGGCAGTTGGTAGAGTGCCCGACGGAGGCACCGCTTATCATGAGATGGGGACAGACACTGTTGGCACAGCTCTATGGGGAGCTGTATGAGGTTCGCTGTCGGTAGTGGAAGGGGATTAGTTGTAGCTACTTGTTGCAGTGTTGGGCTTGGCAACACATAGCAGTGGAGAGGCCAGTCGGGTTACCATGGATGACTCGGGCGAAGATGGAGGATAGGGAGATAGGTTATGCAGTTCTGTGGCGGCGGTCCAGGGAGCAGGGGTAGAGTCGACGGTGGGCAAGTGCCGTAGGGCACTATGTCGATACCTTCTCTCGGCTTACTCCAAGGGAGGTGGTTTGGCACCCTTATTGGGACTGTCTAGCCTGGCCGAAGGCTGGAGAGTGGCTCGATGGGTACGTAGAGAGCGGTGGTTGATTGGGTGGCATGAGACCGAGCATGAGCTCTTCTCATATAGTCGGGTGACACGATAGTTTGGGGTGCACCAGGGGTTTCCTGGTGAACCTGTGGTCTATCGACGTCGGGGGGATGAGAGGACTCTAGACCGATCGGTCATCGCACCACTAGGCGAGGATTCAGACGTGGTGATCGACGTCTCGGATGTGGATGACGTCGGGACTACCGCTGAGTATGACCAGTGGTGGGTACTACGGCGATGGCGGGGAGAGGGGCCACTGGGAGGCGCGGAGGTGGCAGCGATGGGCAGGGAGGGTGCTGAGGCACCAGGGGATGATTGGGGAGCTCCTTTGGAGGATGCGGACATGGTGGAGGTGGAGGGTGAGGATGTAGATTTGGGGGCTCCGGATCAGCCAGAGATGCAGGACATTGCGGAGCAGTGGGAGCTAGAGCAGGCTACTATTCCAGAGAGTCCCATGCCTCAGGCGGATGCAGAGGAGATGGAGTCCGGGGTATGCACTGAGAATGCACGTTTGGTGGAGCTGCTATGGAGGCGAGATGAGGAGCTGGGGGATGCATTGCGGGAGAGGGATCTCCTACGGGCTCAGCTAGCAGAGCGGGAGAGCGCACGGGTGGTGTCTCACCGGCAGGAGGGGGATACTGATGTTGCATGGGAGAGGGATCTCCTACGGATGTAGCTAGCAGAGAGGGATAGGGTTTTGGCATAGCACGACGATGCATTAGCTTACTACCATCGATGGGAGGTAGAGTGGTTCCGGCATCGGATGGATTTGGAGGGGGAGATCATCCGCCTCGATGGGCGGCTACCTGAGCCATCGGGAGGTGGATCTTCGCGCCGGACGAGGGACAATGGTACTGAGCAGTCAGCATCATCTCGTCACAGGTGATTGGATGAGGGAGGGGGCAGCAGGCATGATGTGGGGGCTAGCAGTAGCCATCCTGAGGGGTCCCATAGGACCCACACCATGGGGGGTAGTTCCCATCGCACCGATCCTACATGATCATGGTGGCCGACGCCTTAGGCTGGGTGGTTTTGTTGTATGATTGCGGGGTCAGAGGACCAGTTTTGTAGCCTGCGGGCATTTTTTTTTTGATGATATATATATATCGGCTTTATTTTGTTTATGCACATGTGATGATTTGATTTTATGCATGATGGTTGATGAATATGGATGTATGCATGTTAATGTATTTTGATGGATGCATATGTTATGATGAATGCAAATGTTTTTGATTTATATGTGATATGCAAAAATGAAATGGATGAATGGAATTTGTGTCGTTTGGTTAGGGCACCATAGACTGTTTAGAACTTTGTGATTATGTTTTTGGGCGATTGTTGTAGTGGATGACTTTGCTTTTATACATGTGGTTTTTTGTATTTCTTGATGGTAATGTGAGGATGAAAAGTAGCGCAGTTGGTTTAGAAATGTAGCTAAGGTTTTTTGAGACTCAGACGGTTTTAACTCACTAGCCACGACTGTACTTTATCTTACAAGACTTTTGAACAAGGTATGAATCGGACTTGTCTTTGACCAAGCTATTTCGCATCCCTGTGTGTGCAATTGAGTTCATTTATGTGGTATTCATCAGGGATACCGCTAGTGCCGAGATAGGTCGTCAACCAAACTCGTATTGAGGATCACCTAATTAGCTCCACTAACTCCTTTGTTGTATTTAGATAGATTAATCTGCGTTGCTCTCTAGGATACCATAAGCTAGCTCATCCACATGCAAACATTGATCTATACACGAGTTAATGTGACAGATATATCGTCGTACGGGTAGGATACCACCATTGCCAGATAGGTTGTCAACCAAACCTGTAATGAGGATCACCTAGATGGTTTTCGAATGCTAAGAATTCTAGGGATTCAAGTTCAGGTTATTTGTTGGCTGAATGATTTGGGAGACTTGCTCGTCTATATAGTGATGAAAATCATTGTTTATTTTTCTATTAATTTTTCTTTTTGAGCAAGGATTTTGAATAGTGGTGATAACCACTATTATTTGATTTTGTATTTTGAGCGGTGTGAGTTTGAGCTTGTGAATGGCCTTGATCCTTGTGGCCTTGGGGATGACTACCCATCCTTTGCAGGGACGTGTAGTACGAATCCTTACGACATTGGGAACCAAGGGGGTGATGGAGATTATGAAGTAAGGGCATTGATCTTTTAGGCCTTGGGGATGACTACCCATCCTAGTTAGGGGCGGATAGTACGAATCCTTACAACTTGGAGACCAAAGGTGAATGGAAAGGGTTAGGATGATGGTTTGTTGGAATTTTGTTTGTGAATGGCGTTGATCCTTTTGGGTCTTGGGGATGACTACCCATCCTTGGTAGGGACGTGTAGTACGAATCCTTACAACTTTGGGGACCAACTATGATTGGGATTTGGTAGTGGTAAAAACCACTATTTATTAAGGTGAATGGATAGGGAAGAGCTCATCCTTTTGTCAATTCTCAGCATTCTAGAACCATTCGCACGGGGGGATGAGCAAGATAACCATTTCGCTTATGGTGACCTGGATTATTGTGCAGGTTTCATCTTTCGTTCACACAACTTGGGAATTTTTATGTGTTTTAATTTGTGTTGGGATGCTACGTAACAAGGTGTGATCCAAGTAGAACTCTACCTTCGTAAAATCTGTCTGACTTGGTACATTACGTGGCTAGAAAGCAAAATGACGACTGAATGATAAAAACTCTTGATACATTAGAAGACCACTGACTCTAGTGTGGTAGAAAGCAATAAATGGCATTTTTGTTTCTTGAATTCTTATAAAATGGAAGAATGTGGAACAAGATGGACTGGCGGAGTAACTACAGTTTATGGTGCCTTTGACCTGTATGACCACAAATATGCAATGTATGGATGCGATGCTTAATGCAGCTACATGTTTTTGTATTTTTGATGGATTGATTTTTGTGAATATGAAGATGAGATGTGAGAAGAGCTTTTATTGATGAATTTGAGCATGCTTGGAAATGAGATGCAAATTTTTGTTGTTTTTGATGATTTTATTGTTTTTGAATTTTCTTTTATTTTTGACCAAGCGATTTTAGGAATCCTTGGAGCATTTTGGGATTGACCAAGCGATTGTGGGAATACTTGGAGCATTTTGGGATTGACCAAGCGATTATAGGAATCCTTGGAGCATTTTGGGATTGACCAAGCGATTATAGGAATCCTTGGAGCATTTTGGGATTGACCAAGCGATTGTAGGAATCCTTGGAGCATTTTTGGGATTGACCAAGCGATTATAGGAATCCTTGGAGCATTTTGGGATTGACCAAGAGATTATAGGAATCCTTGGAGCATTTTGGGATTGACCAAGCGATTATAGGAATCCTTGGAGCATTTTTGGGATATGGCTCTCTTAGATATGGAATGGTCACAAATGACTGATGTTCAAGGGTTCTGTTTCCTTGATTTCGTCAAGAGAGGCTAGCCGGTATGTCCCGGGTCCTATTTTGCTATCAATGACATATGGACCTAACCAATTTGCCATGAACTTGTCCCTTAGGTGGGACGACAAATTAGAGTTCTGTTGGTTTTCCTTCAAGACCAAATCACCAACCCGAAAGTCCCTCAGGTGCACTTTCATGTTGTAAGCTTTCTTAAGTCACTCTTGATAGATACGTAAATGCTCGAGAGCATTAACGCATCGTTCATCAAGCAACGTAAGCTGGTCTAACCGGGCCTACTACGCAGCGTCATCATCGATGAACTCTTGCATTGATATGCATAGGGAAGGAATTTCCAACTCAAGAGGCATGACTGCCTCGGAGCCATACACGAGCAAAAATGGAGTGGCCCCCGTGGGCATCCGAATGCTAGTGCGATAAGCCCACAGGGCAAGTGGGATTTGAATGTGCCAATCCTTATGACTTGTCTGCGATCGTATTTTTAAGGATGGCGACTAGCATTTTGTTTGACGCCTCTGCTTGCCCATTTGCCTGTGGATAATAGGGTGTCAAAAAACTGTGCTGAATTTTGTACTTTGTGGTCAAAGCACGCACGTCTTTGTTCTTGAATGGCGTCCCATTATTCGAGACTATTTTGGATGGAATACCAAAATGACATATGATGTTATGCAAAATGAACTCCACAATGCGGGGTCCTATCGTAGAGGTAAGCGAAACTGCTTCCACCCACTTGGTAAAATACTCTATGGCCATTATGATAAATGTGTGATGGCCTGACGACATAGGGGAGATCTTTCCAATTAGATCGAAGCCCCACTGCAAAAATGGCCAAGCGAACTGGACTGTCTGCAAGGCCTAGGAAGGTACGTGCATCAAATTGGCATGATGTTGACACTTTATGCACTTCCTGACATATGCACAACAATCTCGCTCTAAAGATGGCCAATAATAGCCCATGCGAAGAATGCGCTTTGCGATGGCCATACCACTAAAGTGGCCACCACATGTACCATCGTGTGCTTGGGAAACTGCCCAAGTGGACTCTTGTTGGTCCAAACAATGAAGGAGGATTCCTTCATAGCTACGACGGTACAAAATGTCTCCTATCAAGACATACTTAGCCACTTTCTGCTTGAATGCTCATTTTGCGGCATGCGTCAATCCAAGCGGGAGATTACCTAACTTGAGGTAGTCTCTAATGGGTAAATACCAGTCCTGTTGATCTAAAGCCTCGACGGTATGAACAACCAATCCCTCTTGAAGTTCATCCCTAGCAAACGCTGAGTGGGATAGAACTTGTAAGAATAGCATTGTGTTGCTATTAATGGGAGTAGGGGAGAACAAGGACCCCCAGTTGGCATGTTTCAAACGATCGTGGATTCGAGAGAACTTATCCGAGGATGGTTCAATCTGGATCATGTGGATTCCTGGCGTCAAGTTAGAGCTTGCACGCTCCATCATGGATTGCGATAGGGTTTTGACTTGAATGGTTGTCATATCACCGGAAAGGTCTTGCGAGATTAGTGACCCCAAGGAGGCCATTGTGTCCACAAAATGATTCGATGACCGAGGGAGTGCCTCGATGTCATACCACTCAAGTTTTGCCAGGAATTTGTCCACAAGGGCTTTATAAGCCTGCAAAACTGGGCATTTGCATTGGAATACCCCTTTGAATTGATTGAAAATTAACAGCGAATCACCAAAGATGTTTAGTCATTTGATGTTCATGGCGATTTCTTTTTGAAGACCTATGAGCAAGGCTTCATACTCTGCATTATTGTTGGTGCATGGGAAATTTAATTTAAATGACAGGGGCATTGGAGCACCCTACGGTGTGAAGAATACTATTCCCGTGCCACCACCTTGCTCACATTTAGAACCATCAAAAAATAGGGTTATGTCGACCTGTGACTCAGGCTCATCGGAATCCGGTGATTCCGAGACATGGAAGACCCCATCATCGGGTAGTTCTATAACTAGAGGCTGATCATATTCGAGAGGAGCCTCTGCTAGTTGATCGGCTATGACCTATCCTTTGATGGATTTCTGTCCGATAAACTCTATGTCAAATTATGTCAACAACATGATCCATTTTGTCGTGTGACTACTATGATAAGTACGACTCATCATGTATCGCAATGGATTCTCCTTAGACACAACATACGTAGTGTTGCTCAGCATGTAGTGGCATAGATTTTTGGTAGCAAACACCACTGCCAAGCAGAGTTTCTCAACGTATGCATAGTTAAGTTCATAACTGACCAAGGTGCGGCTAAGATAGTAAGTAGCCTATTCTTTGTGAAGTTCATTCTTCTGGGCTAGCATGGTGCCCGAGTGCCACCTCGATAGCTGAGATGTATAAGTAGAATGACACTCCTGGTCTAGGTGGTGCCAATACTGGCGGCAAAGCCAAGTATCGTTTGATGTCATCAAAGGTTGACTGGCACTCGTCATCCCAGTGAAATGCTACCCCCTTGTGCAATAATTTGTTCATGGGTCGGCACTTGTCAGATAACTACGCTATGAAGTGCTTAATTGATGCGACCTTTCCTTGCAGACTTTTGAGTTGCTTGATGGTAGTTGGGGGAACCATTTCAAGGATTGCCTTGACTTTGTTTGGGTCCACTTCGATGCCTCGTTTTGAGACTATGAAACCCAAGAGTTTTCCAGATGTGACGCCAAATACGCACTTCTTGGGATTCAATCTGACTTTATGCTCCATGAGGCGATCGAGGATCTTGCTTAAGTCATCGAGATGATCTGGGCACAAAAGAGACTTGGCCAACAAATCATCCATGTAATCTTCCAAAGTTTTATGCATGTAATCATGGAATATGTACGTCATGGCACGTTGGTAGGTGGCACCAGACATTTTTAAGGCCAAAAGGCATGACCTTATAACAAAATGTCCCCCAAGGCATTGTGAACGCCATTTTTAGTTGGTCCTCGAGATTGATACGAATCTGATTGTATCCCGAGAAACCATCCATGAGGGATAGCATTTCATGACCTATTGTAGCATCTACCAATGCGTCGATGCTTGGCAAGGGGAAATCATCCTTAGGACTCACTTTGTTTAGATCTCAAAAATTAGTGCATATGCGAATCCTCCCGTCGAGCTTTTTGATGGGCACCATGTTGGACAGCCATGGCAGATAATCCATGCAGATGACAAACTGTGCATCCAATAGCTTTTGCAATTCATATTTGACCATCAAGGCCATTTTTGGGTGCATCTTACATAGTTTTTGCTTAACTGGCTTGATTTTCGGATCAAGCGTAAGATTATGCATGACTAGCTACGGATCTAGCCTCGACATGTCTTTGTATGACCATGCAAAAACCTCCTTCTTCTCTTTGAGAAGGGCAATGTAGTCGGCTTGCTCTTCAGGGGATAAACTTACCCCCAACTTGATAATCTATGGATTCATTGGATCTAAGCCGATGTCTACGTCAGTCATCTCCTCGATCGACATGTGGGATCCGTCCTCCAACTGATGTGGAGTTGGGATCAAATGGATATCATTTGCCGAGTTTAAATCTACGTTAGGAACCTCGGGTTCCTCTTCGGCATGAAAGATATCTTGAGTTGTCCTTGGGGTAAAATGAGGCATTTTACCGAAAGGCCAGTACTCTGATGGGGACAAAGGTGAATTGACATGATCCCAGTCAATGGCATCTATGTCTAGATGCAAGGACCATGCTGGATCGGCCGGATTGTGGATGGGTGCGGTTAAGTCAATGGAGATCATGTGGATGAAATGAATTTGGTCTCCATTACCGTGGGTGTGATGACTTAAACATTCTGGATGTTCTCTGTGTTTTGGATCTGGTTCTATAGGTACTGGCACGAACGGGTCGGCCCTATGTGCTAATGAGAGGATAGGGTATGCCCTCGACACTGATATCACCCTAGGGTCTCAGAGTGGAAAGTGCTCTTCATGTACCCGGAGCAATGGATCCAACACTTGATCCCACCCTGCTGGGTCTACGTACCACTCGTGCCCTGGAACTATGCCTATCTGTGCAAATATGTCATTAATCTCCAAGGGATGTCATTGTTGCACTTGTTGCCTTTGTTGCATTTGTCGCATGTGGTTGAGATAGGCCATCTCAGTTTCATCTTCCGAATCACTGTCGGAGATCCAAAAGTGTTCATTGACTTCAACAACTGCTTGCGACATATGAGTCTCATCTTGTTCAAGCAAATTAATCTGGTCCCATTGTGGTTGTTCCACGCTTCGTGGGGGGACCCGGTTCTCTTGACACTGCACTGGCTCGATTGGAGCCTCTAGAGGGAAAATATTCAAAAAGATCTCTTGCCAGTTATTCATGGGAATCTCTTGTGAGTGATCACTATCGGATTCAAAGGGATCATATGACACTGGTTCATATTCTGATTCATTCTTCGAAGATATTTCTTGACACTGTTTATCCTTTTCTTGAAAGTGAGTTCCCAAACTTTCACCTCTCTCTAGCAAAGGAGGAGGGTTATTGATGTTACCAAGGGTGTTTGTTGACCATGGGAGGTAATCTCCCAATGTATACGTTGTGTTTGGGTTGGCATAAGGATCTGATGCCAACCCACCCTTGTTGCCTATTCCTAGGCCTTGCATGTTTTCCACCAAGATGTCTAAGGGCAGGGGGTGGTTGAACCCTACTCCCGACTTGTCATAAGGCATTTGGTATCTTGGCTGGCAAAGGACACGCATTCCTTGCTCATACCTACCTAGCCCGTATCCATGCCAATTGCATTGGCCAAGATATCTCAGAGCAAAATCTGGGTTAGACAGATAGTTGACATCTTCTACAAAAGGCTCTTCATCCTCGTCCTTTTGCTTGCATGGCTCAACACCATGGTCAAGGCCCCCATACACAAAATTGGTCTGGTTTGGTGGGTAGCCTAAAGGAACAATTGTCCCGATGGGAAGGCGAGGTCTCCCCATGTCTTGCACTGACTCTAGCGTGGTCGTTGCTACGACATTCCGCACTAGATACTCCCCTAGGCCCGTATTGGCCATTTCAACAGTAATTGTTGGCGATTGAGAGGGAGGGAACGGAAGCTCGTCCTGAGTCCATTCCATGTTGGGTTGATTAGGAGCCTCAACTTCCACTGTGCTAGGTATCTCTTTAGTTGAGATGGTTGATATTGTTGGCAGCGCTTCTTCCAGGGGTGGAGCCTCTTCCAGGATTTGCTTCCCTTTATCCTTCTATTTAGCCATGATAGGTGGCATTGGTAATGAAGGAGCTGACGATGAAGATGCACCTGGCTGGGGTTTTGATGGATTAGTCACCAGTGGTGCTCACGGCATCGGACCCTGTCTAGATGGATTTAACTAAAAATCCAAGTGCGTCGATGGGAGGGTCGATTGCGGCATCAACTACACCGCATTGCAATATTTGAAGGGTTCTAAGTCTACCGGGACTACATGTACTTCTCCTTCAAATGCATACTTCAAACATTGGTGAGCTATCGAAGGGACACACTTCATGTCCCTGATCCATGGCCGCCCTAGCAATATGTTGTATGCCATCTCGCCTTCCAAAACATGGCACAATGTAGGTATCATCTTTTGTCCTACCTGAATGGGTAGAACAATTGTGCCAACTGTCGAGCATATCGCATCGTTGAATGCTCGTAGTGTGTAAGTGGAAGCCGTGATGTGTGATGCTGGCAACTTTAGATGTTTCAATGCTATCGTAGTAATGATGTTACTGGATGAGCCAGTGTCTATCAACACCCTCTTATATGGGATCCCGTTGACCCACGCGATAACGTGCAGGGGTGGATCTGCCATGTCATCAGATACTGATTTAAGTTCATCTTCTTAGAAAGGTAATGACTGGCTCTATGCATCATTTTACATGTCCCACGAATTTATTGAAGGAATTCGCTTCGTGAGGCTGCAACTCGATGGCTTTCAAAATCTCCATGAGAGCTTCCCGATGGGGTGCTGATTGTTGTATAAGCTCATATATGGAGAGCCTAGCCGACGTGGTCCGCAAACTCTGCATGAGTTTGGTCTGTATCGTGACCTTGGGTCTAGGCAGAGGTAACTACACAGGGTGTTGTTGAGGTTGTGACATCGAAGGAACCTCTCTTGTGGTTGCCTCGGGGACAACCCTTGGGTATTTCTTGTTCCTGGTCACTATGCTTATCATTCCCACATACCCTTGCATGGGGAAATGCTGTTGTACCTCATTGACCTGAAGAGGTTTTTCCTATGCCTCATGGGTAGGCAAAGGGTCTTTGAAAACCCCCATCTATTGATTTTTTGGCACTATGGGGTTGTCCACTGCCAATGTCTTATTATCAATCAGGTCTTGTATCAATCCCTTGAACTTCCAGCACGCGTTCAGGTCATGTCCCCTTCACCTGTGGAACCTACAATATAAATCCTCTCTGTATCCCTTAGGCTTGGGAGCATTAGGATCTATGGTTTGAATTTTTGGAAGGGTGATTAAATTTGCCATTGACAAGCGGTCAAATAGGGAGTCCCTAGACTCCGTATAAGGGGTGTACTTGTCGCTTAGGGTGACGCTGCTGATTTTGCTCCTATTTTTTATTTTCTCTTTCATAATTATTAGGAGGCACTGACTGATAATTAGCCTTTTGAGGCTATATTTCTTGTGTAGGCTTGGGGACATTTATAGCAACTTGATTAACCGTAGCGGGTTTTTGTTGCGTAGTCCCTGTCTTGGTGTTTTTGTTCCACTCTTTCTTTTTAGGCTTGGCGATTTTGCCCTCCTGTATTTTGATCTCTTCGATAATTCTGGCTTGCGCCAGAGCTTCTTCTAAGGTGGCATATTGTTGCAGCTGCAATAGCCCAGAGATCGATCTCAAGCAACTTCGTGCGAACATCTGTGTGAGGTCGAACATAGGGGGAAGGTAGGGTAGCTTGGAAAGCAGAGTCCTCCATCGATTCCCGTAGGCTGCCATGGTCTCCTCCTCATATTGCCTGAGGCTGGCCAAATCACTCAGTGACGCCTTCTTCTTGGTACTAAAGGTGAAGCATTCAAGGAATGCATCCACTAATTGATCTAAGTTATTGATGCTGTGCTTCAGCAACTGGGTGAACCAATCCGAGGTAGGGCCTACGAATGTGGTTATGAATGTCCTCAGCAACAGCGCATCATTATCCTGAATGCCAAAGCATTGGCTCAAGAATCTTGTCACATGCTCTTGGGCATCCTCTTCACCCTTAAAGACTGCCAACTGAGGCAACTTGAAATGTTCAGGGTAAGGAGGTGCGGGCACTGACGGATGCACCGGATGACTATGGAGTTGGCGTAACATGGGATTTTGGGGCCCAGAAGCTTTGGTTTCCACAGACTCCAAATGCTCTAACAATGCTTTGTATGCATCGAAATATTTAATCTCTTCCTCTTTAGTTTGCTCCCATTGTGAGTTGTGGGAGACTGGAGGCCTATGGGGGGGTGGCCGAATAGCAACCCCTCCGCCTTGGTAGGGCATTTCAGCCTACTCTAATTCTTGTTCATACTCCTCGTAAACTTCCTGAGGAGTCTCTGGGCGAGACCTATGACCTTGAGTGGGTCTCCACGGAGGGTACCCATCATTGTTTCGGGGAGTGGCCTCCCTCTCAGGTCTATGGGGTCTCGGAGGCAAAACTTGACGAGGTCGTGGAGACCTATCCTACACTAAAGGATTATGCCTCTCATATGGTTTCTCTTTTTGGGTGCGAGGGGTTGGAACCCTCTCAGGTATGTTATAAAGCAGCTCATCTGCTTGGTGCTGAATGTGCTCTTTGTTAAGGTGGTATAAGCGCTCTAACTGCTGCTGATCTTGTTCAAGCCGCGTGATCTGGGCTTGATGGGCGGCATGTCTAGTGACTTCCAGGTCAATTTGGTCCGCCATATGGGGCTTAGGAGGCCTGAATGCCTCTCCTATGTATTTTCCTCGGTCGTGATGATCCGAGATCTCAATGGGTTGCTTCCCTCTATCGAGGTTGGCGGAATTTACCCGAGGCTCTTGCCTCAATGGGTGATCATTGTATCTAGCAGGTGCGGAAGCGCAAGGCTCCCATGTTGTATATTGTTCTCGAGGAATGTGATGGTCTTCCTCATACTCCCTTTCGTAGGTGTGAAAGGGACGGGCGGAGTTAGCTCGCCCTGTTTGGAGAGCCCTGCGCTCTGGGTTTTGTCTATTGGTTCTAACAATGAGGGGAGGCAAAGGAGAGATGCCATAGTCACGTTGCCTCTCCTCATGGACACTATGCCTCTCTAGCACTTCATCGCATGGTGGCCACTCATATCTAGCCTCTAAGGGAGGTCTTCTATCTACGTTGAGTGCCACATGTAAAGATTCTTCTCGAAAGGGGCTGCATTGAATAGGCGTGTCCCTATAATTCCACCTTGACATGGAATGATGCAGACTCTCTTGTGGGTCAGACCGCCAAGGCGGTATGGCCAAGTCCTTAGGGCTAAAGCGAAGGCGACTTGTGCCCGCTCCTTGTACACTTTCCGTAGCTTCTGCCCTTGATTGGGCTTGGCTACGGGTGTACACCACCATGGTGGTGCTCTTCTACAAGCTAAGCAGATTTTTATCTCTTTTATGATTTTTTTATGCTACACTTAAATAGAAAAGAACACACACATACACAAACGGTGATTATCTCTTTTAAAGATTGATGGTGTGTCCTAGACTGGTTTAGTGTGTTTTGATGATTTTTGTTTTGTTTTTGAAAGTTTTTGTGAAGATCATTTAAATGCAAAATGAAGGCTCATATGACTCCCATAAATGGTCGCCCCTTTGATATACCTTTTCCAGGCCGATATACCAACCTCTCTATATACCCGCCCTTACGAGAGGGAAACTATAGGTACATGAGAGCAGATGGTACGTGGTACGTAGGCGGTACGGAAGGGGGATTGTCCTGTTTATGACACCTACCATAGAAGACTTATCCTCGCATGTTGGGAATCACCCCAATGACACTCGGTCAGATTTCGTTAGGATTTACGTCGAACAACAGTGACAATCGGGGTAAATGGATGCAAAAATCAAGCCAAGGTGGTGATGAACCCATCGTTGGTCTTGATCAAGGGCTGGGGTCTTACGACCAGCTCCTTGGTTTAAAAATGCCACGTGATGTGTGTGTGGTTTATTTTAATTAAAATTGAAACAAGAAAGCAACCAACTTTCCCTAAGCAAGCAAAAATTGACAAAAAATAGAAACAAAAAATCAAAAAATGACAGGGACAGTTTAGGAACCTTACCTCTTTTCTGCCCAGACCTGCTGCTTTTGACCTTCGACTCTAAAACTGCATAGACATAAATTCGTCTCTAGATCAGATGAATAACATAATAGAATTCGTCCCTGTCTGAGACAAATTTGAATTCGTCTTAGGGTCAGACTAATTACAGTGCTGTATTCGCCAAAGGCTGGGACGAATAACAGTCAGAATTCAAAAATGGTACCTATAAGCACAAAAACACAAGTTTTGATCAGTTTCTTTGATCTCAAAAATCAGGGGATAGAGTCCCACCGTGATTGCCACTGAAAGCACGAGATTTTGAAAAACAAAAAGGGAAAACCCCAAACACGATGCAAGAACGAAACTTAAACTTAATGCTACAAATTAGAAATGCGTAAAAAATGGAGAAAGCATAGACAAATTGGAACCAAAATGGAATGAAACAACCCTCTTCTTTTATTGATGTATTTCAAATTCGGTTACAATTAGCTTCCTCCCTTTTTAGGGGAAAGGAGCATCAAACTTGTCTCTTGGTCACATCAATGGAAAGTCATCTCTCTTTCGCGTGCCCACATGCAAAATGGGTGGGCCAAAGTGTTGCCGCCACTTGTGTAAATGAATCCTTGATCCTTGCTTGCTCCTCCTGCATTCAAAGAAACAACAAAATTGTTAGTAGCACCTGCTGCAAATATGAAACATTTATTCTCTAAAAACGATGAAGGATGTATGCATAAAACTGAATAAAATGATGAATGAACTGATTCTAAACAACTTGCAAGTTTGACAGGAACTAGGGAACATTACCAGAGGGCCACTACCATCAAAATAGTCAAACAAAATACCATCGATTCGAATTTGACTATAATTCGTCCCTGGGTAGGACGAATTCTACTGTAATTCATCCCCGGGTAGGACGAATTTTCCTGCGACAAAGCGCCGAACTGATGCTGCCCAAATGTCGCATCTCAGGATCTCCAAAAGACCTGCAAACATAGGGGTTAGCTAATTGAGGGCATTTTGGGATGACCCAGATGGTCGGATTTCCCCAATTTGACCTCCATCAACGGGAATTTGATGTCGCTACCTGCAAGTTAGTGAGGACAACAAAAGTGACAAAACATGATAAGATTTGATCAAAACATTCTAAAATCAAAATTATAAACTATCTAAACAACATAAAATGGAATGGAAGATAAACAAGTGACAAAAGAACAAATTAAAATGAAACTAAGAAGTGTGGGGCACCCGGGTGGGCCGCCCACTGTTAGAACCTGATTTCGGCACCAATCCACTCGGGATGGGCCCAAAATCTCTTGTAATGGGTTGTCGGCGAATTGGTAGATCAATGTGGTCAAATTTCGGGTTTTGGGTCCGGATTCACACTTCCAATAACCACCCAATGACCTCCCTTGCAAAAGAGATCAAGGATGTGGAAGAGGTGAATCAAAAGGGTAAAATGTGGTATTCAATTTGGCAAGCACTTCGTTGCTTGAAAATGCCTCCAACTTGTCCTTTTTTGGGTGAGAAAGTTCACCATTTTATAGACCCAGGGGGTCTCTTTGGAGGGGCATGCATAAGTGCCATGTGGCGCTCATGCCTTCCCATGAGGGAGGAGAGTCCTCCATGACTTGGGCTTCCATGATCGCCCTTGTGACAGTCCTCTAACATCCAATCTGCCCACCTACACGCGCATGCAAGGCAGGAGGCATTAATTGACTATCCTCGGCTGCCACTTGGCGCAATTTTTCTTTTTGCCCGTTAAACCTGGAATTCGTCCTGACCTAGAGCGAATTCAGAATTCATCCCTGGGTGAGACGGATCCCAATTTGAATTCATCCCTGGGTGAGACGGATACTGAGCAAAGTGCTTGAATGTGCCAAATTGCCTTTTGACCTTCCAAAATTGCTACAAAAGTGGTTAGGACCACTGTTTAACCTCTGAGGGCTGCCCTAGGGGCTGTGCGTGTCAAAGCGATCAGTGTTTGCGGTCACATAATCGGATTGGTGTTGTTTTGGTGTCTACAAATGCATGAAAGCTATAAGGAACAATATGCTTAGGATGCTGATTTTAAGGATGTGTATGAGGACTTAATAAGTGGAAAACAAGTAGAAGAACTAAACTATCATGTGCATGATGGATTGTTATATCATTTAGGTAAACTTTGCATTCCATCAAGTGAAAGAGTGCATGTGATTAGAGAAGCACACACTTCTCAAATTTTTGGTCATTTTGGTGTTGGTAAAACTGTTGCACATTTACAGAGGTACTGTTATTGGCCACGTATGCATGAAACTATTACTAAGTATATCAAGGCATGTATTCTTTGTTCCACAAGTAAGCCTAGCAACAGAAAATTAGGACTTTACACTCCTCTTTCGATTCCTACTCGTCCTTGGGAAAGTGTTTCTATGGATTTTGTAGGAGGCTTACCTATGTCATGAAAAAAACATGATTACTTGTATGTGGTGGTGGATAGATTTAGCAAAATGTGTGTCTTGATTCCTTGTACTAAGCAGATTAAAGCAGAAGGGACAACACAGTTGTACTTCCAACATGTATGGGTTCATTTTGGGTTACCTAGATCAATTATATCAGATTGAGACTCTCAATTTCTTAGTGAGTTTTGGTCAAATTTGTGGAACCTTATGGACACCAAGTTGAATAGGAGCACAACTTTTCATCCATAGATCGATGGTCAAACAAAGGTCGTCAACCACACAGTGGTACAGTTACTCAGAGGCTACTGTAACAAACATCCTAAGTTGTGGGATGAACAATTGTGTTATGTGCAACATGCTTATAACCGTGCACTTCATTCTTCTACTATGCAATCTCCTTTTGAGACATGTTATGGATATATGCCTCAATCTCCTCTAGATTTCTCTTTTGGATAGGAGTTAGTTGTTGGTGGACCAAGTGATGCTAAAAAATCCAAGAAGTTCATTGAGAAGATCCAGTTGATTCATCAGACTGTTAGAGACCAGTTGGAGAAAATTCAGGCCAAATATAAGGCCAGGCATGATCGACATCGAGTTGATCACCAGTTTTAGGTGGGTGATCAAGTATGGCTCCATATCAGTAAAGATCGTCTCATAGGAGAAGGGAAAAAGTTAAAGCCAATACGGTATGGTCCATTTCAGATCTTGGAGAAAGTTGGTAATAATACCTTCCGTTTAGAGTTACCTTCATACATGCAGATTTATTCAGTTATTAATGTGGAGAATTTAAAGTTGTATGAACCACCTATGATCCTGGATGAAGAACAAGGTGTATCTATTCCGTCTATTGATGATTTTGCTCCTGAATTTCTTAATGAGTTGTAGGAAGATGTTATACTAGATAGGAAGGTTCGAACTTCATGAAGAGGTGATGTTGAATATCTCAGAGTGGGGTTGAAAGGGATGCATCCAAATTAGGCAAGGTGGATGGATATCGAAAGGGTGAGGGAGAAATACCCTCACCTCATAACCAACTAAAAATACCTTTTGGTGGTCCAAAAGATTCTCAGTAGGGAGGAGTGATCCATAGGATCCACTGAGAATCACCGATCTCAAAATATTTACAAATATGTCACAATCTGTCTCAAGGTGTAGAGCTCATCAAGAGATTTCTAACATTTCAAATGGTGTGGAAATCAGAGCAACGATCACTGAGATATGAAGGGTAAAAGTATGGGTAAATTTGGTGAAAATGTCAATGTGGATAATTATTTTGTAAAAAAGCCTCACGTGGCCTAAGCCACATGAGACAAGATAACCGCCACCTATTAATTTCTAAGAGGCCACCCATGAGCTAGGAGGTGGGATTTATTTAAATCCCTAAAAAAAAATATGTGTTATTAAAAGGTTTTGGCCCTATTAAGCTGGTCAAAGTGCCCATATAAAAAGGAGGTGGAATTTATCAAAGGAGGAGAAAAAAGAGGTGGAATTTATCAAAGGAGGAGAAAAAGGAGGTGGAATTTATCAAATAAGGATAAAAAGGATCTGCAAATATTATCCCAAAATTAATTGACCAAGCCTATAAAAGGTCAATATTTGTATTGTATAAGGGGGGATAGAAAATATGGAGAAAATTTTGTTGAAGAAATAAGCTTGCAGGTGATAAAGAAGTGTTTTCCAAGGCAATTGTAAGGGTGTTTTCTTGTTTCCAAGAGCCCATAGAGCCAAGGAGTTTTGCAGTGATAGGAGAGATTTTGATATTTCATTAGTTGTAAGCATATTGATGCTTTTGTTACAACATTTTATTAATGATATCGGTTCATACTTGGACCTAGAGACGTAGGTTTTGATACCAAACTTCGTTATCACTCCTAGTGTCAATTCTTTATTCTACAAATGCTTTTAATTTCAATTTATTTCTCAGTATTTTAATGTTAATTTTTGAAGGAAAATACTCTTAATCCTTTTATTTTATCCAAATAATCCAAGTTAAGGTTTAAAATGCAAAATGGGAAAATGGTTAAGGTAATTGCATTTTAAGTTTGTTTAATTGGATTTTATTTTTGGATAAAAAAGAAACATACCACATCATTGCAATCATGTCCCACTCCACCAATACCAACATTTCCAAGTTTATATCTTGAAGACTCATCAGTATTAATCTTAAGAACCCCCCTAGGAGGGTGCTGCCATCTGCCATATCTCTACACTTTGTTATTGAATCCCCTCATGCTAATGAAATAGTAGCACGTGGACCAGACACTATCAAATCCAAACCATGCATAATATGGACCTCCACTATATTCACAAAAATATTAATTTGACATTTAGTAGACACAGTTTCCTGGATCATTCTCAAAATTCTTTGCCAAACTTGAAAAACAGAGAGCTTTCTCCCTTGAAAAATTCTCCGATTCCTTTCAAGCTAGATTTCCCAGAAGATGCAGGAGGGACCAATATGCCAAGCAAATTTTAAAAAGAAGACCTTAGCTGGAGGCCTTTCCAAACTCCTCCAGAAATCTAAAAGATAAGAAGAATGAACACAATACTATTTCCACACACCCACCACAAATGCCAAAGCTGAAATGCAAAACCACATTGAAGAAGTACATGACCAACATATTCCTCACTATTATCACAAGAAATAAAATGAAGGGCCATGAAAATATCTCTTTTGAAGGTTATCCCAAGTGAGACATCGATTACGAGTGGCAACCCACAAGTAAAAATTGCACTTAGGCCATGCAAAGTTATTCCACACTTGCTCCCATAAAAGAACTTCCTCAGTATCATAACAATGGTGATCCATTCATGATATTTGAAGGCAACTAAGAAAATTCCTCTATTGTATTGATCCCAAGCCAACACATCATTATATTGCAAATAAGAGCATTCTCTAGAAGCCAGAATGCGTGACAACTCCTCTCTATCCTCCATAGAGCCTCCAATAGTCCATTCATTGGGATACCTCCCTTGGAATATTTCCATTTGACCAATTCTCTTAACAAATTTAAAATACATCACTCTAGACCAACCAAAAACAAAAAAATATTGAGTAAGACCAAGAAGATGAGGATACTTAGATAAAAGAGCAGGAAAACCATTCCAAGAATCATGCCAAAAAAGAACATTAGAGCCTTTATGAAAAATCCAAAACAATCCCTATTTGATAAGAGAAGCTCCCTTCTTAAAAGTGTTCCAAATAAAATAACCTTTACCAATCAAGCTATAATGAGGAAGCTCATCACCTTGCACCCCACCGAGATATTTATAAGAAAGAATTTTAGCCCAAGTTTGGTCATGATTAGTACACCAATGCCAATAAAGTTTGGCATCTAGAGCTTACCCAGAAAGAGAACTCATGCAAAGACCCAAAACACCCTCTTGTTTAGGTCTACAAAGATACTCCTATTTCACCAAACTCCATTTAGTGGATTCCAAATTACCAGCTCACAAAAATCTCCTTGAAAGAAGTACCTTCGGTTATAATAGATAAAGATAATAGCAAATTGATGAAGCCTATTACTCTAGAAGTTCATTCAAATATTTAATTTTTTTATAAGAATAAATCCATTGGTCCATATGGAATCTCTACAACATTCCATCAATATAATTAGAAAATAGTGAAGTATTTTTTATTAGTAGTAGTAAAATAGTCTAGGATAAAATGGTGTATACCTTATAAAATAAATGCAACATATCTTACCCTAATTCTAAAAATAAAGGATGCATAATTTATTGATTCATTTAGGACCATAAGACTATGTAATATGGTATTTAAGATAATCTCCAAAGTGATGGAAAATTGGTTAAGACCACTTTTAGACAAAATTATTTCAAAAGAGCAAGGTAGATTTGTGAATGGGAGATAAATATTCAATGGTATAATGGTAGCTTATGAAGTAATGCATTCAATAGCTTCTATAAAAGGGAACAATATATTAAAACTTGATATGAATAAAGCTTATGATAAGGTTATATAGGATTTTATTTTTGCAATATTAAAAAATCCTAGATCTCGGAAGAACCGAGTTAAATGGATGAAATATTATGTCTCTATAGTATCATATTCAGTGTTGGTCTATGGGCTAGTAGTAGAATATTTTAAATATAAGAAGGATCTTAGAAATGAATACCCTCTATCACCATAAATTTTCATTATTATGGTAGAGGTATTAGAAATGAACGTAAAGAAGGCATAAAAATATGGTTTAGTAAGTAGACTAAAGGCTAGTAATAACATTGAAAACATCATCCATCAATAATTTATAGATGGAAAAACTCTTTTTAGGAGGGCATGGAATAACAAGACTAGGGATTTAAATAACATATTAAAATAATATGAAAGAGCATCAAGGTAGAAATTTAATAGGAAAAAATCTAAAATTTTACTTCCTAAACACTCCAACTAGAATTAGAGTAGGGATATGAACATTACTTAAAATGAAAGAAATTTTACTAACAATATATCTAGGGATTCTCTTATTTTGGAGGAGAATAAGGATAAAATTGTGGAATCTAGTTATAAGTAAAGTTTAGAATAAACTACTTGAATGAAAAGGTAGATGGTTATAATTAGTGGGAAGAGTGCAACTAATTAAATCAGTCTTATAGGCTATTCCAACATATTATATGTCTTTATACATTATGAAAAAATTATTAGAAAAAAGTTTAATCAATATTATGTGGTCATTTGTGTGGTTAGGATTACATTATAAAAGGAAAGTTCCTTTGGTGAAATGAAGCAATATGTGTGATGATAAAACTAGGGAAGTTATAGTTTAAGAGTTCTTATGGATGAAAAATTAGCTTGAAGGGGAAAATTAATTTGGATATTGTACAAAGAGAGTAAAAATCAATGGACAATAATTCTTCTTAGTATGTTGAGCACAATAGCCCAAGCTTAATATTTACTGCATTCTCACTACCAAATGGTTTTCCACTATGGAAAGATTTTAAAAAATAATTGATATAGTGATTAAAGGTCTAATATGGATGGTGGGTATTGGAGAAAAGATTATATTTTGATAGACACTTGGTGTGATAAAAAACCACTCAATATAGATCCGATTTTAAAACCATGGATGAGATTACTTCAAGATAAAAATAGTGATATGATTTCAAACACTATGTATAAGGATCACAAAGGAAGATACAAATTGAAAGGAGATTTTTTACAAGTATATTGGACATTGTTTCTAGTAGGTAGTTGAGTAGAAAGATAACAACAATGATTATTCTAAATGGAGACAATGATAAGCTAATTTGTGAATTAAATAACATAGGCAAATACATAACAAAAAGTGGATATAATGCAAAGCATCAACAAAATAGGAATATAGTAAACATTTGGAGAGATATTTGGGATAGCTTGAGAATTTTAAAAGTTAAAATATTTGTATGGATAGTAGATCACACAAAACAATTATCCTAGGATAATAATGGAAAGGGGTTTTCATGGCCTTTCACAATGTGTTCTATATAAAAAGGAGGATATTATAGACCATATCTTGGGATACTAATCAATATTTTAGGAACTATGGTAATGGATTCTTAATATGTTTGGTAAATGTTTGGCGATGAATGATATAATTAAAGAATGGTTAATGCAATGACAAAGCACTTTTAGAAGTAAGGCATTATAAACAATCAAGGATACATTAAAAGATACAATAATTTTGAGTATATGGCTAGAAAAGAATAGAAAAATATTAAAAGGAATGGAATGTATTTTAGAGGTAATGAAAAGGAAGACTTGTTTAGCCATATAGGAGTCTATGCTAATCGTATCAACTCACCCAATCCATAATCTTGAAGCAAATCCATGATATATAGAGTCAAGTCATCAAATGGAATTATGATATTGGGTATAGGAGAAATAAAATGAAGGAAAATAATATAAAGTTGAAACCACGAGAAGTAGAGTTTGTTAAATTGAATTTTGATGAATCATCTGAAGGAAATCCAAGTCCAACAATAGGAGGGATTGTAAAAAATAATAGGGGTGAGATTTTGTCACATTACACTATTAAAAGTGGATTTAAGAAAAATAATGAAGTTGAAGCTTGGGTAGCTTTGGAAGGATTATAAATATAAAGACAAATAAAATGTAATAGAGTGGATGGAAGGCAATTCAATAATAGCAATAAATGTAATTTTGAGGAAAGCGAAGGCTCCATGGAACATACAAGAGATTATTGTGAAAATGCAAGATTTTGATTTAGAGTTTGAATAAATAAATTTTACACATATGTTAAGGTAAGGCAATACATGTGTAGATAGGATAGCTAATAGAGGGGTTTTAATAAAGTATTATGAAGTTAAATTCTCTTATACATGGTCAGAAGAAGTAGTAATTTTAGTTGAAGTCAAAAAGAAAAATATAAAAGAAGTAAATTCAAACAATGTTCTAGAGAACTACAAAATATTTTGGAGGATCCATTTATAGATCAATGCATTCGAGGAAACTAAAAATTTAGATTTGGTAAAGAAAATTATAATTTCATGAAACAATTAGAAGTTTTGTATGCTTAAGTGAAAAAATATGACATCATGGTTGAATGGATTATTTGAGTCATTGGTTAGATTATATGTCAGATTATGAATTGTATCTTTTAACATTTTAAGCCTGATAAACTATTTATTATAATTCTTGTGGTTGCACTTATGCTTCAATAAGGAAACTAGTAGTCTAGATCTAATAAAGCAATTTATGATAACACAAAGTTTTTAATATATTATTCTACTAATATGCAGTGCATAGGTAGTAGTGTAGACACCCAAAAGTTACACATGCTCATTCCTATATATTTGTAGATCTGCATAGACACTTGTAGGTTTGCATAGGCCATAATAGGCTATCATAGGACATTGTAATATTCCATAGTAATTTGTAGGCACAATACCTACAAAACTATATAAAATGCATCCAAGACATCTTCTACCCACTAGGATGCCATCTACTAGCCCCTTAAGGTCACCTAAGACCTATTCTACACCTAAGTAGGACCCGATTGGACCATTTCCTACTAAAAAACCTAATTAGGATAATTAGGATTGTAATTTGCAAGTGACTTTCACTAAAAATGCACTTAATCATTGATAGGTTTAATTAGGATTAATAATCTAATTAGTCCTAAGTATGTCCTCATACATGTGTGCATCATAAGTTAGTTAGGATATTTCCTAGAAACCTTAACTAAACCCTCATTCAACCTAGGAGTTAGCTAATCCTAGTTAACCCTAATCCTTCCTCACATGTGTGAGGATAGGATATTTCTCTTAGGGAATGTAAGTTTGAAACTTATTAAAATATTCACCCCTCAACCTATGAATCCAAAATTTATTTCATAGGTTGTCCTACGAATTGACCATACAATAGGTATACAACATCAAATGAAGCATGTATCAGTTATTTGGTGTTTTTATAGTTTTTCCCTTAGTTTTCAACACTTTTCAATATTCGTTTTTATGTCAATTTGTCTTTATAATCATGGGGCTTGACCAAGGTAGGCCCCCAAATTCACTAACAATATTTTTCAGGGCCTGAACATGTACAAAATAACACACATTAGCAAACTACCAATGGCACACGTGCTTAGAAGTCCACCTTCATTAAGGAGCTCTAAAGGACACCATCAGAATGCTTCATATTTGTGAGGAAAATAAGGAGACTTATTTTGTAACCTAAAAAACTATTGATGAATAAAAGCAACATTTATGAAGATTTTACATTTTGTTAGTTGTTTGATCAAATGGTCATCTTTCGGTCTCTTCATTTTGGAACACTCGGTGGAACTTCCATAAAATTTGTGCTGGAATAATTCTTCTCACAAATTTTATGTAATTTATGGTTTTTTGTTGTTGTTACAAATACTCTCAAGGTAGAAAAAAATCCTACAAAACCTTGATATACACTTTAGGTCAGCAAAACAAGAGTCTTAGGCTCCTAAACCCAATTTATCCCTCAACCTACAAATCAACATCCAATTCGTAGGCCACCCTACAAATTCTATCATATTGTATCATAGCACCCTAAAACAAAAGGGTATCACACCAAAGATATTAAGCAACTCATATGACACCACAGGAGTCAGGTATTCCCCTCAAGACCTCTTAGTTTTATCATTTTTTTCAAGGAAATTTCACTTTCAAATGCATCACATCATTTCGTGAGATTTTATTTTTAATACATCGAGTAGGATTATCATGTTAGTGCATAATCAGATAGCTTAGATTTTCTCAACCTTCTTTATCATCTTTTCAAATCAAAGTTGAATCCCTTTTTAATCCATTAGAATAAACTCTTATTTGTTTTTAATCTTCATAAATCATCTCTTTCAAATCATCTTTTCATGGAATAGCTATATATTTACAAAATATCATTTTAAATTAATATCCAAATTAGATTTTCAATTTTTTATTTTCAAAATTCATGAATATGGTAACTATCATTCTTGTCTAAGCCCATATGAGGGTGAAGTGAAAGCATGAGTATATCGGTAGCAGGTATTAGATAGTACCACCTCTTCACATGAGAGCATTTTGAACTCACTTTAGAATTTTGAGTTCCCCTCCTATTTGGTTACCATTTTATTGCACCTTTACATTAGGTTGTCATTTTACCTATTGAGACATTGTTCTATTTTGTGCACCCTTGGATTTTGTAGGAGGTTCTATGCTTACAAATTTCCTATTTTATCTAGAAGTTCACCCCACTTCTCATGATATTTTCCAGGGGTATATTTCAACATAAAAATACACAAAACAAACAAACATTTATTTTCTTGTGCTTAGCACTGATTCCAGTTACACTTTGTTTTGCATGCTCATAAAACTAGATTTAATACATTCACTTATTTGCAACCCATTTGTTAGCTGTTTGTAGTTTGTCACTTTTTATTTTTTTGTTAGATTCATAGTCTAAGTCTAGTTCACCCCCATCATATGAACTAGAATCTATATCTAGGCATCAATAGGCATCTCTCATTTTAAGGAGCATCAATAATGATAAAAGTGTAATCCATTTACCCTACGTTCCAACCAATGAATGACGAAAGTAAAATTTAAACTATATCTAATAAATTGTTTTGGTATATGTCTTCAAACCATATTTTAGAAAGTGAAGCTTATGCC
The DNA here is from genome assembly GCA_028583015.1 of Wollemia nobilis. Classification (NCBI taxonomy): domain Eukaryota; kingdom Viridiplantae; phylum Streptophyta; class Pinopsida; order Araucariales; family Araucariaceae; genus Wollemia; species Wollemia nobilis. The sequence goes on from JAQPPZ010017033.1 coordinate 8,832,712, forward strand.
AACGTCACATACACATGATTTCTCTTCATGTTTTTGTGTATGTAATGGTTTAAAACTTAGAAAGAAATATTTGACAATAAATGTATATATTATTAGTTGAACAACAACTCCATTGTGACATATATATATATATATATATATATATATATATATATATATATATATATATATATATATATATATAGATAAGCATAGATATAGCTAAAAAATTAAATAGATAAACATTGTAGCAAATAAAATTTAACTTTAGGAAAACGTGTGGATGTGACTAAAACTTGGTAAATGGTCTATGTCTCTCTAATTTTTTGGTGACACCCAAAGGCAGTCAAATAGAAGTTATCTTCTAAGGATGATAATCTGTGTGAATTTTTAAAACATCTAGTGAGATGTTTGCATAAAATCAAGTTTGGAAGCAATTTATTTAGATGTATCTGTTGTGTATTTTGATGCTTGTTAGAAATCTTGGTATACAATACAAGATTTCTTGGAAATATTTGTTTATATTCATAGCACCATTATTAAAGTTTGAATTATATACTCAAAAAACAAAAGTTTTAATATAGTTAAAGGAAAATGCTGTAAATAGTAGACCATCATCATCAGAGTTATAGAAAATTTAAAGTCAATATCCTACCCTACCCTAATAAAGGGTCAATGTCATTTTTATTAATATTGAAATTTTAGTGGAGTGTCGCAAGATAGGATTTTGTAGAGAGGTACAAATTCATATACTAAATTTATGGTGTTTATCTGCATAGGAGCTATCTTCGAGTATAGTCACTTCTTAACATAGAACCTTGCACATCTAGAAAGTTATATTGATCTCTAGAATCATGTCTCTTAAGTTTTTATCCATTAGGTTGGGCGGTGCTATGATTTTTTCCATAGTGTATATTGGAATGACTGATTAAACTTTAAACCTTCCATGATTTGATTACCAAGAATAAAGTACTAGCTAATGATATCACCTTGTGAGATCTATCGATGATCTATGAAATAAAAGTTTTAAATGTTAACACCTACCTTTGGTTTAACTTCACTCATAGCATCAAAGTTTATGATGAATTAAGTTGCTTACTTTCTTCTACCAATCATTTTTCTACAATGAAGTTTGAATTTAAAATAGTAGTTATGCCTCTTTTGTCATATTTGTAGATTGAACTCTAATAGAAAATTAAAAGTTTGGTTCTTTCTATAGTACCTTAATTGTAGTAATAACGATGATTTTTTTGGATTCGGTTCACATTAAAGTTTTTAAATAAGGAACAAATATTAGAATATCAACCAAACCTTTTTAAAAAAAATAATAAATATTAAGTAATGTGCTTACCTTCTTTACGGTAGACTTATAAGAGTGAATTATTGCCACCAAAAGAGAGTCTAATTACATGTGTCTTTAGGTGGTATTTATTAAAGTTAAAGGTGTGGGTCGACAAAGGTAGTTGGTTGTATTTCCATTTGGGGTTGGGTAGATTTATAATATGTTTTAATATTATCGTTTGTAGATTGGAGCTTTGTTAGTTTTGTAGAAAACCAACGAACTAGTTTATTATTGTATTGCACAACTTAAATAATGTTTACATTTTCGGGAATAGACACCGGCAGAACTGAACCTGTTACAGCAGTTGTAACAGAGCAACAGTCTGTCTAATAAAGACAAATACAAGTACGCTAACATCCCCCTTTATTACATTATTTGGGTAATGTAATAACTAATAGCTATACTAACATCCCCTTACATTATTTTGCAATACAAAGTGAGCTGCGAAACAATTCAAATTTGACACGTCCAAGTGCCTTAGTGAAAATATCTGCAACTTGAGCATCGGTGGGAATGTGCTGAAGCTGAATTCGGTGCTTTGGAACTTCATCTCGAATGAAATGACATTGTGTGTCAATGTGCTTTGTTTTTTCATGATGGACTGGATTCTTGACGAGGATCAGAACACCCTGATTGTCGCAAAACAAGTGTATTGGAGATTTTGATGGATGGCCCATACTTGTCAGAATAGACACCGAAAGAACTGAACCTGTTACAACAGTTGTAACAGAGCAACAGTCTGTCTAATAAAGACAAATACAAGTATGATAACATCCCCCTTTATTACATTATTTGGGTAATGTAATAACTAATACACTATTTTGCAATACTAACATCCCCTTACATTATTTTGCAATACAAAGTGAGCTGCAAAACAATTCAAATTTGACACGTCCAAGTGCCTTAGTGAAAATGTCTGCAACTTGAGCATCGGTGGGAATGTGCTGAAGCTGAATTCGGTGCTTTGGAACTTCATCTCGAATGAAATGACATTGTGTGTCAATGTGCTTTGTTTTTTCATGATGGATTGGATTCTTGATGAGGTTCAGAACACCCTGATTGTCGCAAAACAAGTGTATTGGAGATTTTGATGGATGGCCCATACTTGTCGAATGCGACGTAACCATATCACTTCGCACACGACTTCACATGCGGCACAATATTCTCGCCTCTCGTTGATGAAATAGCAACCACCGTTGCTTCTTGCCGTGCCAAGAGACAGGACCGGATCCCGGATGAAAAATGTATCCGAAGTTGACTTGCGATCATCAAATGATCCGGCATAGTCGGAGTCCGTGTATCCTTGCAAGAAGAATTTGTTGTTCCTCTTGTATTCTAGGCCATATTCTATAGTACCACGGACATAGTGAAGAACACGTTTTGTCGCTTTCCAATGAGTGGTCTTAGGCTCCTGCATGAACCTCGAAAGATAGTTGACAGTAAATACGAGATCTAGCCTAGTATTGGTCAGATATATGAGACTCCCAATCAGCTGTCGATAGAGAGTACCATCTACCTGAGGTGAGTCATCATATCACGATAACTGAAGTCCATTCTCCATTGGAGTTGCCATTGGCTTGTAGTCAGTCATGCGATATTTATCCAACAATGTCTTGGCATACTTTTTCTGAGACACTTTGATGGAGTGCTCCTTCTGGCTGAATTCCAGACCAAGACAAGAATGGAGAAGTCCGAGATCTGTCATCTCAAAATATTTGCACAAGTTTCTTTTGACAAGTAGAGATCATAGTTTCGAACTCCCCGTAATGAGCATATCATCCACATAGAGTACAAGCAACACTATCTCAAAACCCTGTTTCTTGAAATAGAGGTTTGCATCTGACGTACATCTCTTAAATCCATGCTACATAAGGTGATTGTCCATTTTTATATACCAAGCTCGAGGAGCTTGTTTCAGACCATATAAGGATATGACCAATTTGCAAACTTTCTGCTGTTGGCCTTCCACTTCAAATCCTTTAGGCTGAGTCATATAGACTTCTTCTTGGAGATCACCATTTAGAAAGGCACTTTTGACATCCATTTGGTGAAATTTCCACCCATATTGTGCTGCCATAGCACACATAACCCGAATTGTGGTCATCCGAGCAGTAGGTGCAAAAGTTTCCTCATAGTCGATGCCTTCCTTTTGAGCATAGCCCTTTGCAACAAGTCGGGCCTTATGCTTATCAATTGTTCCATATGCCTTGTACTTGACTTTATATACCCATTTGCAGCCAATAGGTTTCTTTCCATGCGGCAGATCAACAAGCTTCCAAGTTTTATTCTTCATCAAAGACTCATACTCTGTATCCATAGCGGCCTTCCACTGAGGCTCACTGAGAGCATCTTGCACTGATGCAGGTTCAAGAATATCTATGGTAGACATGAATGCCCTGTCATCATCAATATCCATATCCTCTACTTCTACACTTGGAGTCACAAAAAGTTCCTCAAAAGATTGACAAAGATCATCAACCTCACCAGTTTCTCTGGCTTCTCTTTCCTTTTGAGCCATACTGCGTGTACGAGGTCTATCCAAAGTCAAATTGGGAGGAGTGGATAAATTTGCATCTCTAATTGTATTTGTACACCATTTAGGATTCTTCTTCGATGGTGGTGAAGAAGATGTAGAAGGACCTCCTGTCTGTGTTGACGAAGGAATCTCCTCTTCCTTAGTTTCCACAATATCCTGGTGTACTGTAGATGTGCTCTGTGATGTGAAAGCTTCATCAAAGACAACATCTCTACTGATATGAATTTTCTTGGTCAAAGGATCTATCAACAGATATCCTTTAGAGTGCTCAGAATATCCAAGAAAAATACATCTCATTGTTTTCTCATCTAGTTTCTTCCTTTTCTCTTTCGGTATGTGCATGAAAGCTTGACACCCGAAAATACGTAGATGATATATGGAGGGTTTTCGACCACTCCATGCTTCCTGTGGAGTCATTCCTTTTAGGGCCTTTGTGGGTGCCCTATTCAAAAGATACACTACAGTGGTGACAACTTCTGCCCAATATTGTTGCCCAAGAGTAGATCCTGTGAGCATACAATGAACCATTTCCATGATAGAACGGTTCCTTCTCTCAGCAACTCCATTTTCCTGAGGAGTATAGGCAGTTGTTAACTATATCTTGATCCCATGCTTATCTAGGAATGCAAAAAATTCATTAGAGGTAAACTCTCCCCCTCGATCTGAGTGGAGGGTTTTGATAGAAGCCCCTGACTCCTTCTCAACGGATTTCTTGAACTGCTGGAAGAATGGAAAAGCTTCAGATTTCAGTTTGAGAAAGAAAACCCACATCTTTCGTGAGTAGTCATCTACGAATAACTGAAAGTACCTCTTCCCTCCAACACTGTTGGGTGTGAAAGGACCGCATAGATCGATGTGAATTAGCTCCAGAGGTTTTCGTGCTCTTGTAGAGCTCTTCTCAAATGGTACTCTATGCTGGCTTTCCTGCCAAGCGATCGAGCACACCGGCAATGTGGCGTAAAGGGAAGGAAGACCCTTTACCATCTCATACTTGCTGAGCTCAAGTAAGTAGCCGGAACTAAGATGCCCATATCTCTTGTGCCATAGGGAAGTTGCATCCTTGGTAGAGACAAATCATGGCAACATGTGGAGTAGAGATAGCATCTAGTGCAAATAAGCCGTGCTTATATGAAGTCGTTGCAATCTGCTTACCCTTCCCGGTAATAGTACAACACTTCTTTCCATTCTCAACACGAAAGTTGACAACCATATTTCTGTCCGGGATTTGTGTCACCGAAAACAAATTGTTGGCCAATCCCGGAACATAGAGGACTTTGTCAATCTGACACTTGCCATCAGGAAGAGTGACTGAAACTGTACCCTCTCCCTGAACCCTATAGGTTTTATCATCAGCAATGATGACAGGTTTGCCCTCTTTGGCCTCAAATGATTCAAACCACGATCTGTCGCCAGTCATATGTTTGCTAGCTCCAGAATCGACATACCAGATAGGATCCCTCTGAGTGGAATATGTGGTAGTCATGAGCACCTTGTGTGCCCATTCAAAATCTGAGTCAGATTCTTCAACAGTAACATTCACCTGGGGTTGCTTGTTTTTATTTTGTGGTTTGTTTTGGCCTTTCGCTTGTTCTTATGCCAACACCTGTTGGTGTCATGGTTGTCTTTCTCACAGATCTTGCACCACCTCTTCTTCTGTTGAGGTTGTTTGCCTTTTCATTTCGTATCCTGTTCAGAATTTCCTCCTTTCTGAAAGTTGCCTCCTTTTTGCCCATTAAATTTCTTCCTAGAACCCTGCGTGTTGGTGTATAGGGCTGTATTGGAAGAATCATCCTTGTGAAGTTGGCGTGCCTCCTGTTGTTGAAGCAGATTGACCAACTCGATGTAGGTAATTTGTCGTTGGGACACCTGGATGGAGGTTATCAACATGTCAAATGAAGAAGGTAAAGCTCTCATCACAAGTGAAATGAGAAGCTTTTCGTCCACAGTATCTCCTAGAGAACTCAATTTCTCTTTCAACTCAGACACTCTGCACAGAAAGAGTTCAACTGTTTCACCCTGTCTCAAACTCAGGTTATGAAGTTGTTGTTGAAGATGAAGAATGGTTGAATCATTCTTCCCCTCATAGATGGTTCTAAGGGCATCCCATGCCTCTTTACCACTTGCTTTGTCAGCTATATGAGGTTGCACTTCACCTGAAACAACAAACAAAATGAGCACCTTTGCTCTACTGTCTTTCTTGTCAAAAGCTATCTGATCTGTTGAAGGACCTGTGGATCCTGCTGTTGGTGAAGGCCTAGTTGCTACTCCAGTAACAATATCCCACAAATATTCCATTTGGAGAATAGCCTTCATCTTATGTTTCCATGGTGTATAATTTGGACCTTTCAATAACTGATGCGGATCAGTCATCAACTTTGCAACAGCGGCCATAGTGAAGGTTCCTTATATCACCAATTGGTCCCCATTTCGATATACCTTTTTCTAGGCCAATATATCATACAAAATACCCGCCCTTACGTGAGGGAAACTATAGGTATTTAGAAATATCAACAAAAAATCACCCGCCCTTACGTGAGGGAGACTATAGGTGAATTTTAGAGATCATACGATACGTGGAACATAAGCGGTACTGAAAGGGAATCGCCTTGTTGATGGCACCTACCGTAGAAGATTCTTCTCATGCGTGGGGCGTAACTTCCCCTAAACACTATGAAGAATAATTCGTCAGGATTTACGCCTAAACACAAGTGCGATAAAGGGTAGTGGATGGAGTAAAAAAAATACAAAAATGGCGTACTTATTTCTCCCCGACGATTTATAGAGAACAAGCTCAGACGTCGTTATAGCAGCTATATTAGGCGGCGGATACGATGAGCCAAATCACGACAGCTTTACCTGTAAGTGCTGGCTAGAGGTATCGCAAATACCGAACGCTGCAGTGCAAATAAATTGCACAGATGGGTTTTATATTCCGGGGACTTAGGGAGTGTTTTGATTTTAAGTTTTTAATGTTATAGTGCAAAAATGAAATATGCAACATACAACATGAAAAAACTGCCCACAAGAATAACCCTCAAGGTGTCGGTCACAGCCAAAAATGCACCTTTTACAATGCCAAATTGCTATTTTTCGAAAAAATTACTCACTATCCCCCTTTGATTTTTGAAAAAATATCCCCCCTTAAAAAACTTTCTTTAACAAAGCATTTTAATAATTATTATAAATTTAAAATTAAAATAAATAATCTTAATTTCTATAGTTTTTAAACTTATAAAAAATAAATTAAAATTAAAAATTTTAATTTATAAAGTTAAAAAACTATATGAAAAAAATTAAAATTAAAAATTTTAATTAAAAAAATAATAATTAAAAAATGACTTTAGAAAAAAAATTTATACCTTAGGGGGGAAGTCGGCGGGATACCGCACAGCTCACTGCCAAGTGAGCTAGCGGGCTGATCCGAAGAGATCAATGGGCCTCCTCCCTTTATCCACCTCTGCCTGCCCGTCCTCTGCCTCTGCAAGTACGTCACGTGCCAGATCTGCCTCTACAAGTGTCGTGTGCCAGATCTGCCTTTGCAAGTGTCGCATGCCAGAATTTCAAAAAAAATACGTTCCCGTCGGGTGCTTGGGGGGGGTATTTGTTTTTTTTTTTAATCTCCCGGCCAAAACGCGCTCGGGTTTTGGAGGGGGGCTGCGAACTCCTGGGTCCCTTCCTCTACGGTGCCTTCTATTTTTTTGTTTTAATTGACGCGTTGGGGAAAGGGGGGGCTTACCGTCCGCCCGCGCGCTGGACGTAAACATTACGTCCACTCGCAGCGTGGCCACGGCGGGGGGGGGGTTTATACCCCCCTAATTTCTCGCGCTCCACGCGCAGGGGGGGCGCGGGCCAGGGAATTTTAAATTCCCGCACGGATGGCTAGCCGTGCTCTCGCACGTACGTCCCGCGGTGGACAGTCCGCTCAGCAGCCTGCACGCGGACTGTCTCGCACGCTCTCTGCCTCCCGTCCACTCGCGGATGCGTTCTACGAGCGTCGCGGTGGGGCGCTGCGTACAGGGGGGGAGCGCTTCTACGCTCCGTCCAACATGCGTTGCGTCCAGGGAGGGGAGCGCACGTACTCTTTTTTTTTTTTTTTTTTTTTTATTTCTTCGCCTGGCGACAATTCTCTCACTGGATATCCCGCAGAGAAAAAAAATTCTGCCTGCCAATTCCAAAGGAAATTTTTTTTTCAACCTCGCTATAAAAAAAAATCTCAGGCCGAGCTTCCCTGCTTCCGCTTCCGCCTTCTCCCTTTACGCCCCTGGCTCTGATGCCATGTAGAAAACCAACGAACTAGTTTATTATTGTATTGCACAACTTAAATAATGTTTACGTTTCCGAGAATAGACACCGGCAGAACTGAACCTGTTACAGCAGTTGTAACAGAGCAACAGTCTGTCTAATAAAGACAAATACAAGTACGCTAACAAGTTTTATTTATTATTTTAGTTTTGTCATTTATGGAATAGAGGGTAGAAATAATCTAATGTTTTAATATTATCTTGATGATTTAGATGTTATACATAAGTTTATTAAATAGAAAAGATAAATTTTTTATAGAAATGCTTTATTAAAGTTAAGACTTTGATAGGAGTAATATTTGTAAATTTTTATATGTCAAGTACATATGTTTTAAAATACCAATATCAATGTTATGATTGATTAATAGCAAAATTCATTTATGAATTTATAAACTCATGGACTCCTTGATAGATTAAAAAAAAATTCAACTGCATATCTTAGAAAGAAACAATGTTGTAAACCTTCAGAGAACCTAGATCCAATATTAACTTGGCTAGTAGTTGTATGGTATAAATATATTATACCCATTAAGGAGGATGGAATACTATGATTCCGATGCCATAAAGAAGGATGACATCCACCCAACTCTGGTAGCTCACGAAAGTGACTTGTAATTCAGGGATAACTATTCTCTAGCAATAATAGAAGGGTTAGTGGATCCTATGATATGGAGAGTAATGCATAGTGAAATGGGACGTCATTTCAGGTTATCGTACAAGGTAGTACATGAGGTTTCTCAAGGCTCATTATCTAGTTTTGGAATAGCCAATAATAACTCAAGACTAGGGGTGCCAATATTAAGGTTGGAAGGTCTAGTGATAGATGGTATGGGATGTCTTATCATCTATTGCGATATGATATGAGATGCCTGGACCCAAATTCAAAGTATTGGCAGGCCTTAATAGTATTCATAGAATGATGGATTGCTATCAGGAACTAGGTATACCAACACCAACTCTAACATGGGATTAAAGCTTAATAATAAACCAGAATGAAAAAATTCAACGAGACCAATGTCCTCCATGCTATGATATGGGAAGAATATGCATCCATCCTTCGAGGTGTTATAGGCCCTGAAAGGATAACCCCTTACTAAGAACCCATAACTCAAGCCAAGAAAAGGTGTCTCATAAAAGGTAGCCTATTTCAGGATTTGGCCAATCTCAAGCACTCATGATTTTGTCTACAACAATATTTTATCTTGGAGTGTGGAATTTTATGCCTATATACTAATATAAAGTTGGGTATGCAACCATCAATTTGTGACTTTGTTTTCAAATGAATCAAAATTTTGTTTTTGTGTTTTTAACAACCAGGAGAGTTAGACCTGGTTGTTATAGTTGGTATCAGAGCCTAGGTTGTAAAACCCTAGGCCATGTGATAAAAAAATGATAATAGTTCTTTTTGCATCTAGGCTTAATGGTAGGCTTCCTTAAGAAAATTAATATCATTTATTTTTGTGTACTCAGATGGAGGATCTTGCATCAAAGTTGGAAATTTTCCAACATCAGATGGACCAGATAAAATCACTAATGAAATTACTAGTGGATAGAATGGGGATTTAGAAAGATATTATGAAACTTTTTATGAAGCAACAAAATAAGAGATACAAGCAAAATTTAAAGTAAAATCTGATAAAAAAGGCCTCCAGAGCATAAAGGAATCATAACATAAGGAAAGAATCTATAAGGATAAGAAAGGGAAAATGAGTGCACCATTATTAGGATGCTTCACCTGTGGAGAGTCCCTTTATATAAACAGGTGCCCATTGAGGGTAAAATGAAAGAGAACATGTTGCTTTATCTATGAAGAATAACATTAGGCCAGAAGTTGCCCACTAAGAATAAACTATGAGAAAGCACCCAACAATATGATAGCTAAAGATCTAAAACCAAGAAAAACAAATAATGATCAAAAATTCAAAATAAAAGGGTAAACCAAGATTGAAGATACAAATCTAAATATTATACTACTCTAAAAAACAATGTAGTGGAAATCCGATCAATATGGATTTTTTCCAACTATAAGGTATGTTAATTAGTATCAGGACTAATGATACTAGTTTTTTTGGAAAAATGATGTTACATACCATAAATGAATATATATTTTTTGCTATTACTTTTGAACTTAAGAAATTTTTGTGATAAGTTATATTGATACCTTTGTTTGAAGGATTGCAATTAAAATATTATGTCCATTTGTGTTTTTGCTACAACTGTTAATAGATAAACATTTGTAGAACAATTTTGTATTTATGAATTGAATATTGGCTAGGACTAACATTTTGTCAACTATGAAAATTAAGAAGGTTTTAAAATCAACCAAGTCAAGAAGTGACTGAATTTAACTCAGGTCGAGCAAGGGCCTGATAAAAGCAAGAAAAATTATGATCTTTGCTACATCATTAAAGCAAGAAAGATAAATACTTTCATCTGGTGAACTTTGTTTAGCTAACACACCACGATGGGTAAGGCACTGATTAAAATATCTATGCTAGCATCGGTGTAGAACACCTATAGTATAAATTAATATGAAAGATAAATTAATGATAAAATCAAATACTATAAGAGGAGTTACGCCAGAGGCTCAAAGAATTCCAAAACTCCCTGAAGATCTATGCCGATCTAGAGAGATCATATGTTGTTGATGATAAAGTTTTTCTTCGAGTCAAACTCACAAAGGGTTCAATAAAATCAACCAAATATTAGTCCTAGGTTTTCGAGCCATTCAAAATTATTGCTAAAAAAACCCTAAATTGGTGTTACCACCTAATTTGTCCATAATCCACAATACTTTCCATGTGTCCTTAGGAAGTATGTGGATAACCCCTCTCATATTTTAAATATTTTATACTTGCAGATCTCAAATCCTCAACTCATTAAGGTTTGCACAATCAATATTTTTGGATTTAGAACTAAGCAGCCAAGGAATAGGACTATTGATCAACAGGATTTGTACTAAAAAATGCCACATGGGAGAATATAACAATAATAAAAAATTATAATTTTCGTTCTTGTTTGCAAACTGATATGTACATGAATATTTGGATATTTGATAAACATTTATGTGTGTATTTGGATTTATAATGAATATTTTATACTCTTGATAAAATGCATGTATCTTTTGATAAAGTTCATAATATATGGTTGATGTTTATATTTCAGTTAAAATGAAACATGCAAAACTATCTTGACTAACATAGGGACTATGTTAATTTTTGGTGGGGAATAATGTAACATCCCCTCTATTTGGTTAAATATTTTCTTGAAGAATGTGATACTATTGAAGATGTTTGTGAGTGTAGGTGCAGGTTTTCACTCCTTGGCAAGTTGGTTGGATGAGAATAGAACCCACCACTGGTGGAGACAGTGGTTGTATGCATCAGGTAATATGGGATATGATGTGCTTCGTGCACCCTGGCCCATGGGTACATGGAAGCCCACTGAGAAAAATTTATGTAGGACATTTTACCTACTGCTGCATTATGTCTGCTTGTGGGAATCAAATGCATTTTTACCTACTGGATAAAAATTAATATGTGTAATGCTTCTTTTTCATAAGGAATTTAAATATATATATATATATATATATATATATATATATATATATATATAAGAAAGTTTATTATTAAAAATATATATATGGTTGATGTTTATAATATTAAAAATTAATATATACTATATATATATATATATATATATATATATATATATATATATATATATATATATATATATATATATATATATATATATATATATAATTAATTAATTAATTAAAACCATGTATATATACCTAGTTTATATAATAAAGTTTGATATTAAAATTTGATAAATTTCATAATATATGGTGATGTTTATGTTTCAATTAAAATGAAATCTACAAAACTATTTTGACTAACACCAGGACTGTGTTAAATTCTAGTGGGGGAGAGTGTAACATCCCCTCTATTTGGTTAAATATTTGTTTGAAGAATGTGATACTACTAAAGATATTTGTGAGTGTAGGTGTAGGTTTTCACTCCTTGGCAAGCGGTCCGGATGAGAATAGCACCCACCCTTGGCGGAGATAGTGGTTGTATGCATCAGGTAAGGTGGGATATAATGTTTTGCTTCGTGCACCATGGCTCATGGGTAGATGGAAGCCCACCAAGAAAATTTCATGAAGGACATTATACCTACTGCTGCATTATGTTTGCTTATGAAAATCAAATACATATTTCACTGTTGGATAAAAATTAATATGTATAGTGCTTTTTTTTCACAAAGGTATATATATATTTATGTATATATATTATAATAGAATATATAATAATAACATAAATTATATGAATAAAACTAGTGCTAATGGCTAGGGTTTGATGAAGAAAAACTGCTCTACGGAGATGACAACTTTTGGAGGAGGTCTAAAAAATTGGAGGAATATCCTGATGGCATCGGGTCCGGAACAGAGAGTGCATGACTATGATATTTTTTCATCTAAAAATGACTAAAAGGAATAGGATTTTCTAGTGCATATCAGTAATCTCTTGTTAAAGAACAATGGATGTTTGGAATGATGTGAATCCAGGCCAGTTCTAGTGGTTCAACCAGACTCGATGGTGGAAGATGTGGAGTATCTAACCAAACATGCCCTTATTGGTAAATTTATGGGCATCCAAATTTCTCTCCCCTTTGTGGAGGCTTGGGTCAGGAAGAATTGGAATCCTAAAGGTGATGTGGAGGTGATGCTAAGTGCGAACAACTATTTTATGGTGGTTTTCTCTTGTATTGTAGATCGTAACAAAGCATTTGAAGGGGGTCCTTATTTCTATAACCAAGTGGGAATATTTATTAAACCCTGGCATGTGGGTTTCAACCCATCAAAGGAGAGGTCATCATGAGTTCCAGTATGGGTGTAGCTTCCATGGCTCCCGTTGAAATTCTGGAGAACTGATATCTTGCATAAGATTGCCCTTCTGCTTGGGAAGCCGATTGGACCGTCACAACAGATAATGGATAAAAATGTAATCTCTATTGCTCGTATTTGTGTTGAAATTGACTTAAATAATCCTATTCCAGATTCTATTGAAATACAATTTGGATCAACTACATGGGTTCAAAAACTTGACTATGAAGCTCTTCCATTTCGTTGTCGGATTTACCGTGAATATGGCCACCTACAAAGAAAATGCCCTAAGTTTGTCTCCCCTGTGGCTTCAAATCCTGGGCCCTCTCGATCTGGAAAAAGTTTGGATAAAGGAAAACCCCGATAAAGGAAGGGGAACGGGATAAGGAAGGTTTTGTTCTGGTAAAATCTTGAAACATAGGACGAAGGGCAAACAAAGACCTTCAGGATAGCCATCCAGATGCTCTACTCAACTATTTTGAAATATTAGATGATATTGATCAGTGCATGGAGATACTTGAAATATCGCTACTTGATGCAAATATAACAAGGTCGAATCAGATGTCTCTTCTTGAGGGGGAACTTAAGGAATCATATCTAGGGGGTTTAAATGAAGAACAAAGGGCTTTGGATCTAAGTATAGGGGACATGGTTGGGTCTAGCCCTATAAGGGAAACTATTTTGGAAAGTGGTACAGATTTAGTTATGCCCTCTCCTACTCAGGAACTGATGTAGTCATACTTGGACTGCAAAACTCCTACGGTGTTGGGATTGCAACAAAAAATAATTAAAAAAAGTTTTTTGGATAAGAATATGAAGGTGGGTTGGAAGAAGGACCAGGATAAAATTAAGTTAATGGGGGAGACTTTGGTGGAGTTAGGCTTGGTGAGAACATTGGACTCCCATTTTTATAACCCCCAAAAATGATTATCCTCTCATGGAATGTAAGGGGGTTGAATAGCATCCCCAGATAAAAAATTGTTCATGATTTGGTTCATGTGCATTATTCGAATGTGGTGTTTATTTAGGAGACTAAATTGGCTATTGATAGTATGTTCAATATTACTCCCAAGTTGTGGAGAAGGGGGAAATTCTAGTGTATTGGTGCATGTGTATATGCTGGTGGTGTCACTTATTTATGGGATCCGATTAAGATATCCCCTCTTACTTGGATTTACAGCAGATGGTCTATTTCAATAGTTGGGCATGATAATGAATCTGGTGATATCATCCTACTTACAAATGTGTATGCTCATGTTGATTAAAATGGTAAAGTGAATTTGTGGAAGCACATTTTCTTTATGAGAAGTTTGGTTCCCCTGTACCCATGGATTTTGGCTGGAGACTTCAAATCTATCACTTATCTAGAGGAGAAACGTGGTAGGGTGGACCATATCAAGCCTTTTTCTTCTATCTTCAGTGCTCATATCCAGGCCCTAAACTTGGTTGACATCAAGCCAGATAATGGGATCTTTACTTGGAACAATAGAAGGTGTGGGGAAGCTTCCATCTCAAAGAGACTGGATAGGTTTTTGATATCCAGTTATTGGATGGGTAATAATAGAGGTGCTAGTTCTATGATTATGGAGGGTAGGGGATTTAATCATTGGCCTATCAAACTCTCTGCTTTGGAGTTAGGGCTAAAAAATAATCCCTCATTTAAGTTTCAACTTATGTGGCTTCGTGATCCTAAGATTCATGATTTCATGCGAGGCTGGTGGACCACTGGCAAACATCCTCATGGCACCGCTATGTATTCCTTTATGAAGCGACTACAATTTTTAAAACATAAATTGAAGAGATGAAATAAACTAAATTTTGGGAACCTTTCCTTGGCTAAGCTGGCATCTCTTAGGAGGATGGAAGAAGCTTCAAGGAAGATTAGAGATCAGGGATTCACGAAGGAGCTTCTTGTTGAGGAATCTGAGGTTATGAAATACCTTACTGAATGGGAACTAAAGGAAGAAATTTTTTGGAAACAAAAAGCTCGAGTATATTGGCTTCAAGAAGGGGAAGGAACACAACCTTCTTTTATAACTCAGTTAAGGCTCATCGTAATTGTAACCTGATTACCTCTATTATGAATTATTAGGGTGTCTTGTTCTCTTCTTTTAAGGATATTTCAAAAGAGACTAAGAGGTATTTTTCCTCTCTCTTCAAGGAGGACTCCCTATCAGATGATGAGAATGAAAAGCTTATTCTAAATTATATTCCAATGATTGTTTCTAGAGAGATGAATGAGCACTTTATGGGTTCAATTTCCCTTGAGAAGTTAGAAAATGTTGTATTCAAGATGAAAAAGGAAAAGCCCCAGGTCTAGATGGATTCTTGATTGAGTTTTATAAGGAGTTTTAGGATTTAATCAAATTTTATCTTTTGGAGGTGGTCAACGAGTCCCAAAAGAACAAGCAGATGCTAAGGCCCCTAAATGCTACCTTTGTGGTGCTTATACCTAAAAAAGAGGGAGCAAATTCCTTGGATATGTTCAGGCCTATTGCTCTATGCAATGTTGTGTATAATATCATCACAAAAATTATTTCTGAGAGGTTGAAGATATGGTTGAGCAAAATCATCTCTGAGGAGCAAGGAGGGTTTGTCACTGGTCGAAAAATCTTGGATGGGGTTGTTATTGCTATAAAAGCTATTAAATCGATTGAAACTTCTAAGGAGAAAACAATGTTCATTAATTTGGACATGGCCAAAGCCTATGATCGGGTCAGATGGTCCTTTCTTCAAAAAGTTCTTGTTGCTTTTGGATTTGAGGAGGAATGTATTAGATGGGTGATGAGCTATGTTTCTTCTTCCTCATTCTCTATTCTTGTTAATAATGAGCCACTAGAGCTATTTGAGGCCTCAAGGGGATTGAGGCAAGGAGATCCTTTATCTCCTTATTTGTTTATCATTATGGTGGAAGGGTTGGGAATATTGCTCAAGTATCAAGTCATGTAGGGTCTCATTTAGGGGTGGAAGTGGGATAGTAGTTTTCCACCTCTTTCCCACCTTCAATTTGTTGATGATACTACTTTTTTGGGAGTTGCCACTATTAGGGAAGCTGGAAATATTAGACAGTATCTTGACATATATCTTGGTGCTTTTGGAAAGTTTATTAATGAGGACAAGTCTTCTATTTTCTTCTTCAATACCCCTCCTCTTATTCAATCTAGGATTGCTTGCATTTTAAGATTCCAGGTTGGGACTCCCCCCTTAATTTATCTTGGTATTCCAATTTCATCTCACCCTCTACCTAGATCTTCTTGGAAGTATATGCTTGGTAATTTTAGAAGGAAGATGAATCACTAGATTTTCAGATGGCTATCCACTGTAGGTAGAGTGTTGCTTTTAAAATTTGTTGTTCAAGCTTTACCCATTTATAGATGTTTTGTACAAATAGCTCCCTCTCACTTAATCAAGGACATGGATGCTTTGTCAAGATAGTTTTATGGTCTGGAAAACTTGATCAATATAAATAGAGTTTGGTTAGGTGGGATTCTATATGTAGGTCGGTGCAAGAGGGAGGCCTTGGGTTGCGACAAACAACTCTTTTTGGGAAGGATTTGGCTGCAAAAATTTATTGGAGATGGTGTACCTCTCAAGATCATATTTGGGATAAAATATTATCTTGTAAATACTTGAGAGGTATTTCTGAGGCTGAAATCCCTAGAGTCAGCTTGGTTGGGAAGGGTTCAGTTATCTAGGACACTCTAAAAAGAGGAGCTTGTTATGGATTTGCAATCAGGGATCAAATGCTATTTTTTGGGAGGATTCTTGGGATGGCCTGGGAGGATTCTTGGGATGGCCACCCTCCTATATTGAATCAATATCCTAGGTTATGTTATCTAAGAATTTTGTTCTTGGAAGCAGGCTGGTCTCGTGTGGAGGACTTAAAAAAAATCTAGTCTTTTGGAAATATGGAGATGTATAGGTGGAAATATCCACAAGAATAGCCCCAAGGGGGACTGGCCAAGGACAGAGAGGTGCTTACTATTATTCTTATGGGGAGGCCTTGTTATTCATTGAGGGGTAAAGATATTCTAGCTTGGAACCCTAATCCTAAGGGAACCTACTCGGTAGCCTATGGTTATCAGGTTCTTGATAAGCAAAAGTATGAGAGTCTTTCTGTCACATGGTGGAAAAAGGTGTGGAACAAATTTTCCTGTCCAAAATGTAACTTCTTTCTCTGGTTGGTAGCTCATAATAAATGCCTCACTTGGGATAATGTGAGGAAGAGGGTATTTTAGGGTCCCTCTTTTTGTGTCCTTTGTAGTAAGAATGAGGATGACTCTTCTCATTTATTTTTCCAATGCTCCTTTGCTAGAGATATTTGGCACCGTTGGTGGAGTGCCTAGAACCATCCATGTTTTCATGTGCTATCCTTGGTGGAGTTTTGGAGTAGTCTGGGCAGACCTCTAGCCAAGGCCCCCTTCCTTCACGTGGCTTGGAATTTGGGCCCTTCTTGCATCATCTAGAAAATTTGGCTCAAACAAAACTGGTGCATATTTCATGGCAGTTATTTGGATATTCAACAGATCTAGCAAAGGATCCTGTATATGGTTCAAGAAACCATCCATAGCAAATGTGATGTGGACCCTCTTTTGGATTATAGGGAGGAGAAGGTACAACAAGCCCTTGGTCCTTTTGGGGATGGTGTGAAATATTCTAGCCCTAGTAGGGTTCCTTAGCTCAACAAGAAGGTTAGGAGAGATGGTAGGTGGAGACCACCCCCTAGAGGAGTTTTAAAAATTAATACTGATGGATCGTCCATGGATAATCCTGGACATGCTGGCATTGGTGGTATTGGGAGAGATTCTACTGGTTGTGTCAATTTTTTCTTTTCCATTTATAAATGTGTTCACTCCAACAATTTTATGGAAGATCTTACAATTATTGAGGCATTACGGAGGGGGTTTTCTCTTTGCTGGCATAGGATTATCTGTGAGTCTGAATCTCAAATTGTAGTTAATATTTTAAATAGTAAAAGGGTGGAGGAAGTTAATTGGCAATTGGCCTCTGTAGCCATTCAGATTCTTAGAATGAGTGAAGAGTTTGAATTTATATCCTTTGTGCACATTCCAAGGGAATGGAATGTGGTTGCTGATTACCTGGCCAAAAGGGCTTCTGAGCTACTGGATCCTTGGAGCATCGATAATTGGGAGAGTCTCTCGTCTGGGGACTCTCAATGCCTGTGGGAGTTGATCCACAAGGATGTACAAACTTAATGTGGTTTATTCTTGTTGTCTTTTTTGGGTGTCATTCTAGTCTAGTGGTTTTAGCTTGTTTGGCTATTTATTTGAGTCCTGGTTGGAAGCTCAGTTGTACTTTATAATCCAGAATTTTTATCAATAAATTTTTACCTCTTTATTTAAAAAAAAAACATGAGAGAACCTAACTTTTAATTTAATATGATTGAATGCTTTACTATGACTTTTGCATTAATAGAAATTTAAAGATAATATACAAATGAAATATGCATTCAAAATGTGTTCTACTTTTGTTGTTGTGTTGCATCGTTGTATTCATAAGTTAGCATGCATTTATGAGGAGCCATGCTAATCCAATTGCATACTTCCTCCTGTCTCCTCACCATTAATAAGATGAAGTGGAGTTTTACCTTGTGCAAAATAAATTTATCTACTTGTAATCAGAATCGTTCTAGTTTATCTGACATTGAAATCAAGCTAGATTTACTTCATGGCAAACAATTCAATGTTTTGAAACATTTGTAGTCTTTCAATATCTCCTGTGAAATAAGAATGAACAAAATCTGACTAGTCTTTAATTTAAAAAGTATGCAAAAGCTAAAGACCAT
The DNA here is from genome assembly GCA_028583015.1 of Wollemia nobilis. Classification (NCBI taxonomy): domain Eukaryota; kingdom Viridiplantae; phylum Streptophyta; class Pinopsida; order Araucariales; family Araucariaceae; genus Wollemia; species Wollemia nobilis. The sequence goes on from JAQPPZ010017033.1 coordinate 8,851,564, forward strand.
AAGAGATAGGATTACATTGGATCAAAACTATTTTGGATTGGTACTAAAATTTTATGTACAATTTTTGACAAAATCTATTTTCCAATATTATGATTTAATTATTAGTTTGTTTTGCCTATAAAACCGTGGTGTTTGCAATGGCAATTATGCTATGGATTTTTGTATAAAAGGTATCTCAAAATTGTGGCTACATGTATAATAGGCCAATAGGGCGTGTCTAAAATATTGTATTTTGATCTAATAGGATATTATATGGTTTAATTGGATATTTTCATAATTAGATGTAAAATTGGTATGGTTTATTTCAATTACATACTTTTTCATATAGTAGTACTTGCTCAACCATGTTTCGGGGTGCTGTGCTAGGACTTTAGGAGTTGGTGAAAATGTTCTCTTTAAAACTTGAACTAAACCATCCTAATTTTATGGCATCAAAATCTCACACTGAAATGCTAGTCTATTAAAAAATTGGAGGTGTAAAATATTTGAAATATTTCCTGTAAAATTGTTTACATATTTTAAAGAATAATTTGATGAAAACATGATGTATGATTTTTAAAAATGTAGGTTGTCATCCGTGGTTCCCTAGGAAAGTCACCTACAAAACTAAACTTGTGTCTCAGTAGAAATATCTGGAAATAAGAAAATATATAATTAGATTATTATATCTATTATAAAGTAAATATTTAAAAAAAAGTACATGTTAGAGTAAATCACTATATAAAAATATATTTATATAGAAAAGCAATTATAGTGTTTCAAACTTTAACGGCAGAATTAAAGAAAAATTATACACACACACAGAAGAAGAGACAACGATTTTAATGTGGTTCACCCAATGTGGGTTACATCCACCGAGAATTTTCAGTCCTTCATTTTCTCAATCCAAGCAATAGAGGGTTACAACCTACAACAAACATCTCGCTGTAATTTCCTCTCTATATTTCCAAGGAATTAACACAGTAATTTTCTTTGTCATAGTCTTCTTTGTTTTTCCTCACAACTATATATAAGAAAAAAATAGAAAAAACAAACTGGCTTTTCTTAATACATTCCAAGATTAACATTGAGTTCCCAACATCTAATTTTGGGATAAAAACAAAAAACTTTCCCCGGTTGTCCCGTTGTAAATCCGGAAACTTTCTCTCGGTAGACTAACAGATCGTAAATCTGGAAACTTTCCCCGCCCGTCCCGCAATAAATCTAGAAAATTTCTCTGTTTAGCCTCCTCATAATTAGGCTCCATTCCTAACAATCTCCCACTTGGAGACTAATTCCATTGCACCATACCGCAACCAAGGACTGAAAAATTCTCATCATGGCCTCTTATTCCTTAAGGCCAACTGAAGTTGAGCAAAAACTCAACTTTTCTCTTGACACCACTTTGTAAGCATATCAGCAGGATTTTGTGATGTGTGAACCTTCCCTAATTTCAAAGATCCATCTTCCACTACTGATCTAATGAAATTATACCTGATTTTGATGTGTTTAGTTTTTGAATGGAATGCTGAATTCTTTGCAAGGTGTATAGCACTATGGCTATCACTCCACAACCTATTATCCTATTGCTTCTTCCCCAGTTCTTCCATTAGTCTTTGCAACCAAACCATCTCTTTGCTTGCTTTTGTAGCAGCAACATATTCAGCTTCAGTGGTTGAAAGGGCAACTACGTGTTGGAGTTTAGAAATCCAACTAACCGCTCCTCCTATAGTAAATATGTAGCCAGTAGTGCTTCTTCCACCATCAAGATCACCTTCCATATCAGAATCTACAAAACCTTTCAAGCATATATTAGAGCCTCCAAAATTCAAAGAATAATTTGAAGTTCCTCTCAAGTACCTGAGTATCCATTTTACCGCTTGCCAATGTCCTTTTCTTGGATTACTCATAAATCTACTCACTACTCCCACTGCATGGGCAATGTCTGGTCTTGTACAAACCATTGCATACATAAAGCTTCCAACCGTTGATGCATAGGGAACCTTAGCCATATGCTCTTGTTCCTTTTGTGTCTTGGGACACAAATCTTTGGTGAGTTTGAAATGCTTTGCCAATGGAGTAGCAACAGACTTTGCATTGTTCATGTTGAATCTCTTAAGCACTTTTTCAATGTATTTTTCTTGTGATAATTTTAGAGTGTGACTCTCCTTGTCTCTTGTTATTCTCATACCAAGGATTTGTTTGGCTTCTCCCAAATCCTTCATGGCAAAGGATTTAGCCAACTTCTTCTTGAGCATGTTTATATCTTGCATATTTGTTCCTGCAACTAACATGTCATCCACATACAATAGCAAAATAACATAGTTACCATTTCCAGCTTGCTTAAAATATACACAGTGATCACTTTGACATCTTTCAAACCTTTGATTAGCCATGAACTTATCAAATTTTAAATACCACTTGTCTAGGAGCTTGTTTTAACCCATACAAGCTCTTTTTCGGTTTACATACCCAATCCTCTTTACCTTTCACCCGAAAGCCTTCTGGTTGGTGCATATAAATTTCCTCCTCCAAATCACCATGAAGAAATGCTGTCTTCACATCCAATTGCTCCAGAAACAAATTTTCTATAGCTACAAGACTCAAAATAGCTCTAATAGAGGTCATTTTTACAACTGGAGAAAAAATCTCATCAAAATCAATACCTTTTTTCTGAGCAAATCCCTTGACCACTAGTCTTGCTTTGTATCTCTTATGCCCTTCATTCTCATCTTTAATCCTGTACACCCATTTATTGGTCAAAGCTCTTTTACCTTTGGGTAGCTCAACCAAATCCCAAGTTTGGTTGTGAAATAAAGAGTCCATTTCTTCATTCATTGCAAGCTCCCACTTATTCCCCGGTATCCATCTCGTAATGCTTCCTAAAAACATTCTGGCTCACCAAAGATCAGTATACAAAACATAATCAGAGAAATGTTGAGGAATTTTACTTATCCTGGTAGATCGTCTAACAACACTTTCTGGAGATTGAGGTGCTTGTTGTTGTTGCTGAACATTTTGATCTTCTACCACCTTTGGAGTTACCTTTTCTATGTGTCCATCAAGGTCTATGTATTCAGAAATTTCCTCTTTCTGTTTCTTTCCCTGCAACCGATATTTATACAAGTTTTTTTCATTAAATATGACATCCCTACTTCTAATGACTTTTTGGTTATCACAATCCCATAATCTATAACCCAAGCCATCAATACCGTAACCAATAAAATAGCACTTTTGGGCCTTAGCATCTAACTTATTTCTGTTCTCTTTGTCTATATGCATAAAAGCCTCACATCCAAATACCTTAAGGAAAGAATAATTTACTGGTTTACCTGTCCAAAGCTCTTCCGGAATTCCTCCATCCAAGGCACTAGACGGTCCTCTATTAATTAGATATACTGTAGTATCAACATCATGAGCCCATAAAAATAATGGTAAGCCTACATGTATTCTCATGCTCCTAGCACGCTCCATGATGGTTCTATTCATTCTTTCTACAACCCCATTTTCTTGAGGTGTTCTTGGAACTACCTTGATTCTTCTAATTCTATTTTTAGAACAAAACACATCAAATTATCTACTGCAATATTCTCCACCATTATCCGACTTTAGAAACTTTAACCTTTTTCCAGTTTCATTTTCAACTAATGCTTTCCAATTCTTAAAGGTATTAAAAACATCACTTTTATTCTTAATGCAATATATCCATGTTTTCCTTGTTGCATCATCAATAAAAAGTACATAGTAAGAGGAACCTCCAAGAGAAGTTACCTGAGCTGGGCCCCAAACATCTAAGTGCACAAGCTCCAATTTCTCTTTCTTCCTTTCCTTGCCATCCTTGAGAAATCTAACTCTCTTTTCTTTACCATAAACACAATCCTCACAGAATTCCAAATCAATCTCTTTTAACTTAGGCAATAACTTTCTTGAATGTAAAATTTCCATACCTTTTCCACTCATATGGCCAAGTCTTTGGTGCCACAAAGATGCACTCTCACCCGTAGAAACTAAATTCATGGAGCAGTGAGAAAAATCAGTAAGTAAATAAAGAGTACCCACCAATTTACCTCTAGCTACTATCAATGAACCTTTAGTAACTTTCCAAGCATTTTCTCCGAATACAACCATGTATCCTTCACCATCAAGCTTACTTGCCGATATAAGATTTCTCTTTAAATCTGGTATATGTCTCACCTCTTTAAGAGCCCATTGACATCCATTTGGGGATTTAATCAAAATCTTTCCAATACCCACGATTTTACATGGTTGGTCATTTCCCAATAGAACCTATCCATAATCTCCAAAAACATAATCTATGAAGTATTCCCTATGTGAGGTAGCATGGAATGAAGCACCACTATCAATTACCCAATAATCACTATTTCTATCAAGAGATAAGATTAAAGCATCTTGTAGAATTTGTCCAAGAATATTGGCTTCCCAAGTGTTACCATTATTATCATTACCTTCATTTTCATCACCCTTTCTTTGCCAACAATCCTTCTTGAGATGACCCTTTTTGCCACAAGTGCCAACACCGTAGCTTTCCTTTTCCACGTGATTTGGATCTGCCTTTGGATTTTCCACGATGTGAACTCTTGCCTCTTTCTCTTCCTCTTCCTCTATTCTCAATAGTTAAGGCGGTGCTAGATGATTCTCTTGTGGTTTTTCTTCTCATGTCCTCATTGAGTATCACACCAACCACATCATCAAATTCTAATTTATTTGAACTCTAAACCTCCCTTCTTTCGCCATTGCTCCCACTTGATCCAGAAATTCTCCTTCTGTCAAGTGCACCCAACAAAACAACTGCTCTGATACCACTTGTTAGAGTAAATCACTATATAAAAATATATTTATATAGAAAAGCAATTATAGTGTTTCAAAATTTAATGGCAGAATTAAAGAAAAATTAGACAAACACACACGGAAGAAGAGACAACGATTTTAACGTGGTTCACCCAATGTGGGTTACATCCACCGAGAATTTTCAGTCCTTCATTTTCTCAATCCAAGCAATAGAGGGTTACAACCTACAAGCAAACATCTGCTGTAATTTCCTCTCTATATTTCCAAGGAATTAACACAATAATTTTCTTTGTCATAGTCTTCTTTGTTTTTCCTCACAACTATATATAAGAAAAAAACAGAAAAAAACAAACTGCTTTTCTTAATACATTCCAAGATTAACATTGAGTTCCCAACATCTAATTTTGGGATAAAAACAAAAAAACTTTCCCCGGTTGTCCTGTTGTAAATCCGGAAACTTTCTCTGGTAGACTAACAGACTGTAAATCTGGAAACTTTCTCTGCCCGTCTTGCAGTAAATCCAAAAACTTTCTCTGTTTAGCCTCCTCATAATTAGGCTCCATTCCTAACAAGACACAACCAAATAATGACAGGTAAATTATTAATTATAGGTTTGGTTTAGCACTGTATGTCACATCCTTCGTGGCATATAAGTAAGGTATGAAAAGTATTTAATGGTGATTTTGGTTAAATGACTAATATATCATAGAGAGGGATACCTATTAGAAAGCCACAGGTCAAACTAGATATTTTCATTGGTGGTTATTAAAAAAAAGTTGAGTTGATTGCATTCTGTTCAGAATAGTGTTGTTATACTTTGATAATAATTGATGTTTTATATGCTTTTAGGACTTTATATTTTTTGCAAATACAAAGGGATTTTATTAAACACTTTTAAAATATAATGATGATGTATAATAGTGGGTTTTCATAGTATGAAATAAATAAGTTTATAATGTTATTGCCGTCTATGATATTGTTGTAAATCCTGATCAATTTTGCACACCATTATAATAATCTAAAGCTTAGACTCTCGAGAACATGAATGCACCACTTTAGGTATATCTCATTTTAAGGAGCATAAATAATGATGAAAGTGTAATCCCTTTACCCTATATTCCAAGGAGCATAAATAATGATGAAAGTGTAATCCCTTTACCCTATATTCCAACCAGTAAATGACAAAAGTAAAATTTAAATTATAGCTAATAATGTTTTTTTTGTATGTCTTCAAACCATCTTGTAGAAAGTGAAGCTTATGCTAGTGTCAGATACACATGATTTATCTTCATGTTTTTGTGTATGTAATGGTTTAAAACTCAGAAAGAAATATTTAACACTAAATGTATATACTATTATTAGTTGAACAACTTCATTATGATGTTTCAATATAATATAATATAATATAAATAAATATATATATTCAAAACTGATAAACATTGTAGCAAATTAAATTTAACTCTAGGAAAACATGTGGATGTGACTAAAACTTGGCAAATGGTCAACGCCACTCTAAATTGTTGGCGATACCGAAAGGAATTCAAATAGAATTTTTCCTCTAAGGATGATAATCTATGTGAAGTTTTGAAACGTCGAGTGGGAGGTTTGCGTAAAATCAAGTTTGGAAGTGATTTCTTTAGATGTATTTGTTGTGTATTTTGATGCTTGTTAGAAACCTTGGTGTACAATACAAGCTTTCTTGGAAATATTTATTTATATTCGTAGCACCTTTGTTAAAGTTTGGATTATCTACTAGGAAACCATAAGCTTTAATATACTTAAAGGAAAATGCTATAAATAGTAGATCGCCATCATTAGAATTATAAAAACTTTAAAGTCATTCTGTGCCCTACCCTAATAAAGGGTCAGTGTTATTTTTATTCATAATGGAATTTTAGTAGAGTGCCACAAGATAAGATTTTGTAGAGAGGCACAAATTCATATGCTAAAGTTATGGTGTTTATCTGTGTAGGAGCTATCTTTGAGTATAGTCACTTCTTAACATAGAATCCTGCACATCTAAAAAGTTATATTTATCTATGGAATTGTGTCTCTTGAGTTTTAGTCCATTCAGTTGGGTGGTGCTCTGAGTTTTTCCATAGTATATGTCGCTATGAGTGATTAAAATTTAAACCTTCTATGATTTGATTACCAAGAATAAAGTACTAGCTAACAATATCACCTTGTGAGATCTGCTGACTATCTCCGAAATATCACCTTGTGAGATCTGCTGACTATCTCCGAATTAAATTTTTTAAATGTTTACACCTACCTTTGGTTTAACTCCGCTCGTAGCATCGAGGTTTGTGATGAATTAAGTTACTTATTTTCTTGTACCAATTATTTTGCTACGATGAAGGTTTAATTTAAAATAGTAGTTATACCTATTTTGTCACATCTGTGGATTGAACTCTAATAGAAAATGGAAATCTTGGTTCTTTATATAGTACCTCAATTGTAGTAATAATGATGTTTTTTTCTGAATCTTGGTTCTTTATATAGTACCTCAATTGTAGTAATAATGATGTTTTTTTGGTTTCAGAAAGAAGAAACAAAGATTAGAATAGCAACCAAACATTTTAAAAAATAATAATAAATATTAAATAATGTGCTTACCTTCCTTATGGCAGACCCATAAGAGTGAATTATCACCACCAAAAGAGAGTTTAATTACATGTCTTTAGGTGGTATTTATTAAATTTAATTTTTTAGGTCAACAAAGGTAGTTGGTTGTATTTCCATTTTGGGTTGGGTAGATTTATAATATGTTTTAATATTATCATTTGTAGATTGGAGTTTTGGTAGTTTTATTTATTATTTCAGTTTTGTCTTTTAGGAAATAGACGGTAGAAATAATTTAATGTTTTAATATTATCTTGATGATTTAGAGGTTATATATAAGTTTATTAAATAGAAAAGACAAATTTTTTTATAGAAATGCCTTGTTGTTAAAGTTAAGACTTTGATAGGAGTAATATTTGTAAATTTTTATATGCCAATTACATATGTTTTAAAATACCAATATCAATATTATGATTGATTAATAGCAAAATCCATTTATGAATTTATAAACTCATGGACTTCATGATAGATTAAAAAAAAATCAATTGTATATTTTGGAAACAAACAATGTTGTAAACCTTTAGCGAAATATAGATCCAATATTTAATTGGCCACCAGTGGGATGGTATAAATATATTATACCTAGTAAGGAGGATGGAATACTATGGTTTTGATGCCATTGATAAGGATGCCATCCACCCAACTCCAACAACTCATAGAGGTGACTATTGTGATTCGAAGATAACTATTCTCTAGTAATAATAGAAGGGTTAGTGGATCCTATGCTATGAAGAGTAATGAACGGTGAAATAAAATGTCATTCTAGGTTATTGTACAAGGTAGTACGTGAGGGTTCTCATGAATCATAATCTAAATGTAAAATAGCCAACAGTAACTCAAGACTAGGGATGCCGATCTTAAGGTTGGAAGATCTAGTGATAAATGGTATGGAACATCTTATTGTCAACTGTGACATGATCTTAGATACTTGGATTCAAAGCCAGAGTATTAATGGGCCCTGATAGTATCCAGACATTATCATCCATAGAGGTAAAATATAATTCTACACTAGGAGCTATGTATGAAATGATATGGTTACATTGTATACTATCGTATATGGGTGTATAGAGCAAGTTACTAGCACTATTGAATTATGGCAACTAAGATGTTATGGAATTGGTCATGAATCCAACATTTTATGAAAGAACAAAGCACATTGAAGCTCAATGTCATTTCATTTAAGAACAAGCAACATTCTAACCATTGATAGAGATTAGGCGTGTTTTAATAAATGATGGTTGTTATTGTTTAATATTAGTTGTTAATAAGGATAAGTGCACCATTATTATTTAATGATCCTTATCCTTAACATGTGTTGTAATACCGTGTTGTAATACCTATTTATAGGCCTCAATTTTTGGATTATCATTTATTTTCCTTTGTTTGTTGCAATTGCTCCCATATCATTGGTATCAGAGTAGGTTGTGGAAATAAAGCTAGTATCCTCTTCCCCTAGGTCGATATTGGTTTAGACAGGGAATGAGAATGAATTTAGAGATCTATTTATAGAACATTTACGCTTGTCTTAGATATTTTTTTACTACAGGATTCTTTCAAAATTGTTGATTCTATTTTACGATTTCATCCCGCTTTGCCTTACAATTTTTGATAAGTCCAAAACCTCCAATCATATCTGTTTGTTTTATTTTCTTATGAGTTCATGCTTTGGAGCTACACATTTACAATGTTATTTTTAGGTGTTAATCCTTATTTTTTGAAATTTGTTTGGCCAGATCTGCCATTTCTAGTTTGTTGTTGTAGTTTTCAAGGATATTTTTGTAATTTTTTGGTTGCATATCTTTAGTGCTTGCTTTCTTCTAGTATTGTTGATACTTTTAGCACCCTCCATTTTTCCATGGTCCGTGGTCTCGATTCGATATGCATTGTTTTTTGACACCCCCACATGTATCTTCAATGATGAATATCATTCTGATCCCGTTGGTTCATTTCTATAGTATTCTATCATTCTAAATAATTTTTGATATAATATGACAATGTTCTACTGGGTCACACTATCTATATCAATGTGTCCTTTCAATCTGGTAGCCTGTGTTCATGTATTCCATAACATTCACATGTTGCTTTGGATCTATACCAACCCAATATTTCTTCTATTTGATATGATACAATCCTTTTTGCAACACCTACCACCACTAATCGCATTCAAGTTATGCTATTGATCCATTCTACATAAATATGTAATCTATGTGGTATACTTTTATCTGGTGGTTATTTACATCGATGTAGTGTAGCTGCTCTCTAATATTGGTACTTCCTCACAATCCATATAGAATCATCATTCACTAATTCCAACCATGATTTGACTTCACTTATCATGTGTGCTCAGAGATTGCTTGTGGTTTGTCTAATTTTTTTTGGCAATGTAGTCTATCCACGGTGACGTGGTTTATCTAAGTAACTACGATCCTTTCATTTTATAATTTTTTTTTTACGATGATCTATTTCATTTTGGCAACTATATTCCATCCATGACACCATTTTCCTATCCCATATGTTCTAGTGCCATCACAGATTTGATGCTCTTCTGCCAATTTCCTCTTTTGACGGTGTAATCTCATGAAACATGTGCTCTTTGTCCATTTGATGCTTTACTATACCATTTTTTTGTGCCCACCCTACTCACATCGGCGACCCACCAGTTACTTGGTCCCATTATGTGACTTCCAAGCATATTTTGAGCCCTCCAATGTCATGCTCCTACCTTCTATAGCATGTTTTTGAGCTATTTTCATAAGACCATCACTTTTCTAGCCTCTCTAGTGGCCACCTCATGCAGATCTGATGCTTATTGATGTAATTTCATGAATATTTTCTCGCACAGGCCTTCTCAAAGAAATTTTGAGAAATTTGGCGATCTTATTAAGAAATCTGATTGGTTCCCTTTAATCTTCGATGAAAGAAAATTAATCTTCCTAAGGTTTTTCATCATTTTTGATAGATTCTATTTTTTTAGTGATAATTTTTTTTAAAATCACATTGGCCATTTTTGGTAGGTATGCGTACGTATGTTTTTAAAATAAAAACCATCATGGGCTAAATTCTACATTCCCCCTATTGTGGTCATTGAGTTATTTATACGCGATGCAGATCCTATTAATGAATAGCCAACTTTTGCTAACTCCCAAACCCATATTCTATGCCATTTGAACCTTGCTTATGACTAGTTTCCACCTTGCCACTAATCAGAGACCCCACCATTTCAATTATTTACAACATATCCCATCACCAAGCTTCTCTTGGTTCTACATGTCATGTCATTTTCCTAGTGTCTTGCATTGTTATAGGTTTTGTGTTGTATTTACTATATAAAATTGTCCTTCTTGACCTGCCTTGTTTCTATTGTGTCCTCCCCATGTCACGGTCATGGTTTGGTAGTTCATCTGTCCATACATCAACATCAAGTCATCCTATCCCATTGGTCAATTCTTGTTAGTTTAATGTGTCCCATCCTAGTCCATGTTGCATGTCACTTCCATCATGTTTATACTTTACTCGTTTCCTCAGTCAGTACACCATAAATTCCTAATCACCCTCTACTGACGTCATTATCATCTTGCCCTATCTTCCATATCTACTAGCCGTTGACATTACCTACTCCATTTAATAGTTGTTGAACCTTGTGACTCTTGACATTAAATGCTTAAATGCTACCAATTGCCACATTGATGTCATTGTAAATTAAATATTGGCTACCCATTGTCATTGAAATTTAATACCATTAATTTACCCAACCATTGCCACTTGTCGCTATTAATAAACTATTAGGGTTTCCACTCAAAAAGGCCATTCCTAATCCATTGAACATTGCCATCACCATCCTAGTTGGAAATAAATTTTCATTTATTTTTAATTCCAGGAGACCTCTGGATATTTTTGCTTTTAAAAGGTCATTATTTCTCTGAGTATACCCTTGCATATACTTGTTGTTGGAAATCTCGGTTCAAGCTCTATTCATCTGCCATGGTAATTTTTCCATTTAACCTTATTTTATCTCTAGAATTGTGTCTCTATTATTCCTTTGTATTTTGGGACTCTATTTTTACTTTGTGATCACCTTTCTTAACTTTTAGCCTTTCTATTTGGCTCTCACTAGACATATGACCACCAATTAGTCCACTACATTGGCTACCATAGTCAATTATTTGATAGACAAACTTTGGGACATCACACGCAAGTCCTCCTTATCTTATGCCAAATGTGAAGTTCATATTTATGAAGGTTCCTAAGATCCTAATGTTCTAAATACTTGGATCCTCAACATGGAGACCTGGTTTGACTATAGTCAAACAATGAAGGATGACAAGGTTCCATTTGCCAAGCTAAATTTTTTGGCATGGCTAAAGTCTTGGTAATTAAATGCCATATTATCACATGGAATGACTTGGCCAGAGATTTGAAGGCCATATTTCATCCATCCCATTATGATGTTTATTTACAGATTCATTGGCTTCATATTCATTAGGGAAATAATTATTCAGTACAATATTATGTGTATCACTTCAATAGGTTGCATGTTTTATTGTGCATTACTGATCCTATCAATTCCATGATTTTAAAATTTAAGAGTGGCTTGCACATTTTTTCATGAATTAAAATATACTTCATGCAGTACACTTGATGATGTTTTCAACCATGCTCAGCTTGTAGAGGAGAAATTCATTGCACAACATCGAGGTCCTTGCTACTTGCCTGGTGGATCCACAAATGAGTCTCATCCAAAACATCAAACACCAAACACCAAACACCAAGACACTCTTCTTCTTTCTCCCTTTCTTCTTCTTCTAATATTGCTTCTCATAACTCATATGCTTCTTAGAAAACATTCATTCTTCTTCTACTTCTTAGCAATTCTATTGATATTGTAAAATACCAAGGCATGACAATATGCATGTCCCAAGTTACAAAATTCTAAGAAGAAAAATCTAATTGTAAAGTCTAATGAGGGAACATTTGATATCCCCATAAAGGCTACCAGTGAGGCAAATATATATGAGGAGTTGAGGGAAAAATTGAATTATGCCACCTTGATGCATCATCATTCCATAGCCCATGATCGTGATAATTTATTTGTAACACATGCACATTTGCTGCATAATTTTGTTGTAGACTATATCATTGATAATGGCTCACAAAAAAAATTGATTGCATAGTCCATTGTTGATAGGCTTAAACTTTCCACCAAACCTCATCTATTTCCATACACTCTTGGGTAGAAGTATGATAACAACACTTCACAGATTACACACACGTGCTCAATTATCTTTGCTTTTGGTCTTAACTTCCAATATAGGGTCACTTGTGATGTGATACCCATGGATTTTTGTGGGTTATTTTTGGGTAAGCCATATCAATATGATAAATGTACCACTTATGATGCCTATCATAATACTTACACTTTGCAGCATGAGAACAAGTCTTTTCTTGTCTATAGTGTTCCACCCACTACACATCAAAATTGCACCAATTTACATTAGGAATTATTTTTAGCATAGCACAATAGTAGGATGTATAACCATGAGTACTTTTGTCTACTCCACAATACATACATCATGCTTTTGCTCCTATTGTACTAATCGTTGCTCTTGTTGTACCTACAAGTGTTCTTGTTCTAGTAGTTGTTCCTATGGTTCCCGCACCTACTTCCATTGTTGCACCAACATCTTTTTGTGTTGATCCTATTCTTACTCTAGTTATAGCTCCTCATTTAGATCTTCATTTTGTTCCCACCATTCTGCATCCTACCTCCTTCCCATTGTAGGACTTTTTGAATGGTAATTTTACCCAATTGCAAAACCACACTCACCTTTAGGATTTTTATTACAAAACCCTCTCTTGCAAAGAAGTTAAAAAAAAAATAACTTTTCCAAGGTTTTTCTATATAAGCATTGCACACGTGTATTTGTAATATATGTGAATATGTATTAAATGAGTACTAGGAATACCTTAGTGATTTGCAAGTAACTGTTAACAAGGGGCCTGTGTTGGTTTATTTTATCATGCCATACTAGTGATTGTTCATGAAACTTAAAAGAAAGAGAAATGTGATTTGTGATTGAATTCCTTTAATTATTGCTTGATGAATAAAAAGGAAATAAATATGCATGAATACCTATGAAATGTAATGGCCTTAAAATGTCATTATAAATTACCCCTCTTTAATAAAATCATAAATTTCTTAAAGAAGAAATAATTTACAGCTTTAAACAATAGCCTTTGATATAATGTATAAATTACCTCTCTTTAATGAAACTAAACTTTTCATAAAGAAAAGCCAATTTATTGCTTTGAAAATGATGGCCTATGGAATGCCATATGAAATATCCCCTTTAATAAAATTACAATTTTCATAAAGGGAGGTTTATTTGTTGCTTATAGATAAAAATACAAAGCTTAAAATTTTTTTTACCTTCAAAATGTGAAATAAAGCAAAATTTTGAAATTATAAAAATACCCATAAAAACAACAATTTTCAATAATTTTTATAATTTTGAAGTGGCTTCAAAATGGGGTCGAAATTGTTTTGAATGAAATATTGAAGCTCATTTTTCACACCCATGTATTTATTTTTGACATTTTAATTTTTTTGATTTTTTTAATCACCAAAGTTTAAAAAAAACTGCAAAAATAAGAGTTATAAAAATAAATGTAAATTCTAGAAAACAAAACAAAAAACTAAAATGTAAACATGTAAAATAAATCTCAGTCTAATTCCACCCTACACAGCAAAATCAAAGAAAGTGAGAAATTTCAAAAGGGTAACTTGACCTAATCAAACTTGCAAAAACATAGCTTGGGTTAGACCAAGTGCTAGCCTCTAAGGAAAATAAATAAAATCTACGTCCCACAAATATTTACATAGTGCAATAGTGTCAAACATCGATAGAAATCTAGGAAAGCATAGATAAAGATAAACACTAAAACAACTACCCATTGAAATTATCTCCCCCTATATTGCTCACAAAGTGCAAGTTTCTAGCTTCTTTGCATTAAAAACAATAATATTTTTATTTTTACAAATGCATTTTCAACTTTCCCAAAAAAAATCTCCAACATCTGGCCTCCAAGAGGATCCAACCCTTCTTCAAGAATTTCAATATCCTTTTAACATTTTTTTATTGTTCCTTCGTTTTATTTCCTTCGACATGTAGACTCTTTGATTTCTCTTTTGTCTTTACTTTTTGTTTCCTATTTTCATTGTAACCATTATCCTTTTTTGATTAATCCATTTGTCCTTATAACCTTGGTAATGCCATTTGCCCATCCATTTCACATTACCATAGAGGGGATAAAATAATATTTCACCATGCACCTCCATCCTTTGACCTATTCTTCACATCATTAACCTACACGATAAGATAGTGATCTAAGTTTCGTGTATAGCATACCATGGAGAAAAATCTTCATCCTTGCCTAAACCTTCATTGGCTCCTTTCGGGCTTCCCCACTATTCATTAATACAGATGTTATACCTCAGAGCTTGCACACATCTACTATCCTTTGGTGATAACACGGATTCAAACATTAAATATTTATGCATGTTTAACCACCTATCTTCATACTTTGTTATTGAGCTCAACCTACGAATAATGTATGTCTTTCACTTACACCTGTGCTTTGGTAGTGATACTCTCACCTCTGTTGTTTACCAATCCTTTGTTCATCTTTGCTCTGACTAACAACATACAATCCACCTGTTCACATTATCACCTTGTAAAATACTATCGTGTACCCGTACTATGGAGTCTGGTACGTATATTAAAATTACTTGCGTAAGCATTACCATTCTACCTCTGAGATTTGGCTAGAATGTGTATGCTTCTCAAGTCATTGATAGTGTAGTGTTCCTCGAAAACATGTTATCTACTCCAACATTTTCTGCTATATCTCATTGCTACCTATACTATACAAATCGAGGAGCCTCGTGAAGATAAAATTATCAACACCATTTTCGCTCTCTGTCACTTGTAATACGTCCTCTAGCACACATATGTTAGGATTCCATGTCTTCCCCTTTTCATAGAGCTATCATCCTCGACGATGTATATCTTTTGCTACATACCGTTGTGTCGACATACTATCCGTTGGTAACTTTACCGATCAACATAGAATTGAACGAAATAATCATCCATCTTTAAGTAGCACCTATGCATATTTTTCTTATTTTAGTATGGGATTCTATTCACATGGTCATCAGAGGTTGTTGCACAAGCTTCAAATTAGTCAGGATAAATTAGACATGATAAAGGAGGTTGGCAACGATCACAGTATAATTAAATGATAAGATTTTTATGGGGTCTATTACACGGTGAAAGGCGAATGCGATCATCATTGGAGGAGTACTGAAGGAGCTCAACCTTGTTGATGGTGTTGTCAGATACGTGCCATAGAAAATTAAACTTATGGTCTCCTTTGGTATAATTTAAAAGTAAATTAATTATGGTCATGATTTTGTATAGGAAAGAAGATGTAGGAGAGATGCATCATAGGATGGACAAATTGTTGTTTCGTTGGCAAAATCACTTTCCTCCAGAGATATTAATACTTCACAACATTAATAGCGCTGATGGTGAAATATTGGACACTGCCATTCATGCACACTCATATTGACAGTCCACAGTGCATCTACATGGGGCCTCATTTTGGAGCATCTCCACATCCTTCGAGATTCACACCAACTTCCTTCCCTTTTGTACACATTGGAGGCCAATGCTTCTATAGTGGGGAGGAATGATAGGGATTAGGTGTGTTTTAATAAATGATGGTTGTTATTGTTTAATGTTAGTTGTTAATAAGGATAAGTGCACCGTTATTATTTAATGACCCTTATCCTTAACATGTGTTGTAATACCGTGTTGTAATACCTATTTATAGGCCTTTGGTTATCAATGAAAATCAATTTTTGAATTATCATTTCTTTTCTTTTATCTGTTGTATTTGCTCAACTATCAAACATGTTGTAAATATTTTCACAAAGGTACTTGTATGTGCCAAGTTTGAATTGTTCTATAGTTCTCTTTATATACCAAATAATGTAATAAAGAGTAAATGTTAAAAATAAATTATTACATTATTATTAGTGAATTATAGTTAACTCATATAAATAAGATACTAATCTTGTAGTTGGACAAGAATATTATAGATTTGATTGCACTAGCCTATTCCTAGTTAGTTATTATAAAAAATACAATCTATTATTAACCAATTTGATGCAATTTATCATCTTATAGATGAAATAAAGTTATTCGCTAATTCAATAAAATTCTTCTACTTTCCTACTTTCTTCTCTTTGACTATTTCTTATAATAATTCTATTACTAAAATATTAATGAAGATATCGATAATATAATCTTATTACCCAAAGCTAACAATATTTTACTAACTAAAGAGAGCGGACATAAATATTAGAGTGAATCAATATTAGAGTGAATCAACAACATATAAAGAGAAAAAAAAAGATCATCACCATAAAACATTAGAGTGGATCGATAACTTATAAAGAAAAAAAAAGTCATCACCATAAAGCGAACCAATAGAAATTAACTTTTCTATACACGTGTCACAATGGACGTTAATAGGTTAAGGACTTGGAAACATCGACCTGAAGCGGAGATTAGACGGCGGGCTGTGGTTAACATTGGTTTATGCTCACATTAGACGTGAGGAAATCAATGTACATTGGCGGGCTGTGGTTGACATTGATTTATGCTCCGATTAGGCGTGAGAAATCAATGCACATTGGTGCGCTGGCTGTCGGACATTGGTTTATGTTCCCATCAATGTTCATTGGTTTATGCTCCCATGAGACGTGAGAAATCAATGCAGATCATGATGGACCAAAACCATGTTCGAAGTGGATATTTATGGACTTTTCCTGGAAATTCACATAGATTCCACGGATACATCTTTGCCCTCGAATATTACGAATCATGATTTATAAGCTATTGCAGCGAAGAGTAAAGAAATGTATTAGCACAGCGAAAACTACGCTAATTTAGCGAGGAAGAGAGAATTAGTATAGCAGATATAAAACTTTGAAAATGAATTTTGGCAAATGGCTTCGTCTTCTACAGGAGCAAACCTTGCCAGAGTGAAGGGAGTACTACGTCTGCTACAAGATCCTCAAGAAACTAATTAAAGTTAATGTTGCTGCTGCCGTGAATGATGATAATAATAATAATTATAATAATGATTATGAAGTGATTTTCATCCATTTGTTCAAAGCAGAAGTGAGCAAGATCAATAACTTCCTGGAGAAGAAGTGTAGAGACTGCTCTGTTCGTTTTCAGGTATTATCAATCTTTATGCATAAATAATTTAGATTATCTCGGTGCGGAAATCAATTTGATACGATGTTATCCAGGGTTTCAAAGATAGAATCGAGAAGGTAAACAATATGGAGAAAACCAATGAATCTGCAGAGAAGACAAGATCAATGAAGGAATTATATTTGGCAAAGATCTAGTGAACTTCTATGGGAAGTTGGTCCTCCTGGAGAACTATATTGTATGGAATTATACAGGTATTATTACGTCTCTTCCGTCTGGAAATAAAAATTTAAAGAGTGCTAAATGTGATTGAGGGATAATTATAGGAGTTTGACTAAATTAGTTTGACAGGTTTAAGAAAGATCCTCAAAAAGTATGACAAGCAAACAGGTGCTGCATTGGGGAAGCGTTATATTGAATGGGTCAAATGTCAGCCATGCTTTCAAGCCACCGGATCTCTCTTAGACCTTATAAAAGAATGCCAAAGTATTTTGCAGTCCCTCTCATTTTCTTCCTTATTTGGAGATAACATGGCAAAGTTTGTGATGACAGAGATATTTCATAACGAGAACGAGGATGAACAGAATGTGTATAAAAGCTCTGTTGCTGCTCTGAAGATCCTAGAAGAGATGATGAAAATCAGCTCTGCTTACAATGACGACTCCTCATAGGCTTCTCTGCTTTCTTAATTTCAACTAATTTAAAACATATCTAAAGCTGTTTTTGTCGCTGTTGTTGCATGTTCTGATGCTTCTGAGATATTTTTATCTAAGGTTAACAAAGTATGTACAATTTTATGTTATTCGATTCAAACAACTTTCTTATTTAAAATTCCAAAATATTATTATAAAACTTATTATCATTAAATCCATTCAAACAAGACAATATTAATATTAAAGAATGTTTTTTAAAAGGGGAAAATGTAACTTAAGAGAAGGATTCCTAGAAAAGATCTAAAATAATATATTTTAATAAATATTATTTTTAAGATATAATATGATTTTGTTGATAGATATATATTTTTATATAAAATATATTTATTTAAATAAATTAAGGTTAAAAATAGGATTTACAATTCTATATTGTTATTATTATTTTTTTTAATAATATTTTTTTATACATATTGATTGTGGGGATTGAATCAGGATTAGATAATTTATAATGCAAATGGCATTCTTACCAATAAACCATACTCACCCGAATACAATTCTATATTATTAAATTCAAGCAAAATTCCTATTTTAAATTTCAAAATATTATTATCACTAAATCCATTCAACTAAAAAGTTATTAATTGTGTTTTTTGGAGAAGCAACAAAATATAGCTTAAGAGAAAGATTTCAATACTTGTGTCGAAATTATACGGCATGCTTGTTATACTTATTATAGTATAAAATTTGTGCTAAGCTGATGTATAAATATTTTATTTTATTAATGGCGTTAACAATGGAAGAAAGAAATTGGATAAAAAATTTAAAGTGGCCAATGATAAAGAGATGGTTACCCATGGAACTAAATTTTTCTAAGGGTTAGGTGGATTAGTAAGTGCTAGTTTGGATGGACACTTGCTAAGAAGAAATTTGGGTTAAAATTTTGGTGGTGGGGTTTGCAAAGGAAGTAGTCTGCTATGAATCCTCTGAGTGCGCGTCAGACCGACCTGCTGTCCCCATATCACACCGGGTCAACAATTAACCAGACGGTTAGGTTTGTGGTTTGAACCTTCCGCTGTTAATTACTAAAAATAGTGATTATAACCAACTCTCCTATGTAACAGAAAAAATTCCACTAAATTAAAAGTATATATATTATAAAGATAATACAGTGATTTTTTTAGAAGATAAAGAACAAACACGTACTTTCCTTCAGGTATAAAATTCCACGTAACATCATGTTGTAGGTTTTTAGAAAACAAGAGGATAAGACCAACATTTGAGTGCGTAGGTTTTTAGAAAACAAGAGGATAAGACCAACATTTGAGTGCGTAGGTTTTTAGAAAACAAGAGGATAAGACCAACATTTGAGTGCGTAGGTATGAATGCTGTTTTAATTGTAGTAACCGGTTGACTTAGGGATAGAATATGCTCATGCAAGCGGAGGGTATTCTTATAGTAAATAGTACTTTTAAAAATAATTAAAAAAAAACATGAACCATGTATTTTGGTGGAGCTAGAATTACAAATGACGTAGGCGCTCGGACATGGTTTTTTAATTTATAAGGAGCACAGATTCATTATACCTACACATTGTTGTTTAATGTTAGCGGTGAAGTATGGAGCACTTTATATTCTTTGAAGAAAGGATAAGCTAAGAATATATGGTGACTTTAAACTCATTGTTAATCAGGTTAATTTCCAATGTTCTACAAAGAACAAGGATCCGAAGTCTTATTAAATTGAGTTTGGTATTTGCTCGAAAGCAGGATACTAACTCAATTCTATCTAATATAATGTTAGCGGTGAAGTATGGAGCACTTTATATTCTTTGAAGAACTTTATATTCTTTGAAGAAAGGATAAGCTAAGAATATATGGTGACTTTAAACTCATTGTTAATCAGGTTAATTTCCAATGTTCTACAAAGAACAAGGATCCGAAGTCTTATAAAATTGAGTTTGGTATTTGCTCGAAAGCAGGATACTAACTCAATTCTATCTAATATATGATATGTAGGATAAACCAAAGGAATAGGGAGTTGTTTACATGCTAGTAGTTTGTAGATAACTTTGATCACTGATAAGTTTTTAATAATTACAAATAAATTGTAGAGTTTCTCATCAAAGGTTTAATATGGAAAAGAATATAATGAATATAGAGATGATATTAAGGATGGATTTATACAGTTAAAATTAAATTATTCACTCAACGACTTTAATATATTAGAAAGTTAATTTAACCTAGATGATAGTACAAGGAAAAGTAGGCTCAAGGTAAAGTCTTCTTCATATTACCTAGTTGAGGTAGTTGAAGAAACACTCTAGTACTTGGAAAAGATTGCTCTCAAGAAGAAAAGGACCTTTTTGAGAAATTTTATGGTAATTACAAAAACATTATTGTCTGGTTATATGAATATTTTAAAGTCTATAACCACAATATCAAAGAGCATACAATCAAATTGAATCTTAGTTCCAAACATTTCAAACAAAACGAAAGACTACTAAACTCAAAAATAAAAGTAATCACAAAAAGGAGTTATTAAAGATTATGCAAGCTCACATTACATTCTTGATTAAACACTCCATTTGGGTTACCAATATGGTCCCAATATTATGAAGAATGAGGATATAAGCTTATGTGTTGACTTTAGGAACCTAAACATATAATCTTTGAAGGATCACTATTTTTACCTATTGTTGATTAGATATTAGAAGGTAGTAGGATCACAAACATTGTCATTCCTAAATGGTTTATCTAGATATAGTCAAAATTAGATTAAAGATGAAGATCAATATAAGATGACCTTCACCACCAAATGGATAACCTCTGTGTACTAAAAGATATTGTTTGGACTTTCAAACGGAGGGTTTATTTTCAAAAGGGATATGAAAATAGCTTTTGTGATGCTCATCGATGAAACTATCCTCATATGCCTTGATTATTTGACAGTATTTTACAAGATTAGAAGTAAGCATATTGAACATCTATATTTTATCTTCTAGAGGTTTAGGGAGTTTGGTATTTCTTTAAATCCACCCAAAGTCTATTTTTATGGTTCAATATGAATTTTTTTTAAGTCATATGGAATCAAAATAAGGTCTAGCCATAGATCCCAATTGAATAAAATCTATTTAACACATGCCACTCTCCACATAAATCAAAGTGATTAGGTCATTCATAGGGTAGATTTAATTTATAGCCAAATTCATTACTAATTTTGCTTAGAATATTAGGACTATAACTAAGATGTTAAATACATATATGTCCCGAGATTGGATTAAAGAAGGAAATAAATCCTTTCAAGATATTAAGGTTACCATCATTAATTCAGATTCCTCCAAAGAATTTTGGGGGGTATGTGTTTAGTACAAATGAGAGTATCACAACTATCCTCATATAAAAGTATGACCAACATGAAGAACATACCATATCCTTAATGAGTCAAGCTCTTCACAACTACAAGGAGAGGAATACTCTAATTTATAAATAAAAATTCATTGTCTTGAAGGCCTTAAATAAGTTTAGATTCAATCTTTCACAAATCTAGACCACTATATTTTTAGTGCACCTTGATGCCTAATCTATTGTGTTACATGACAAACTAGGGAAAAAGAGAGTGGGGTGGACTAATAAAATACAATAATTCAAAATTAAGATTAAACTCATTAAATTGATCATAGGAAGGACTTTATGCAAAATACTAGTAAGGGTAGTTGCTAAAGAATAGGTTGTTCTAGTTGAAGAGATGGATAACAATAGAGGAACTGGATGTATGGGTGATAGGTGTATGTACATGACCATATAAAAAGTTCCTAAAGTATTTTTAGCCAAAGAAAGATCTAAGTTTAGACAAAATATGATATAATACAAATGGTTGGATGAATTTTTATTCAAAAAAGGATACAATGGCATTCTACTCTATTGCATGGAGGAAAACAAACATAGAGCACTAATCAAGTAGTATCATGATGAAGGATAATTCTTTGCATCCATGATGACCCATAATATTTTAAGAATTGGATATTATTGGCCTAACTTTTTCATTGATTTCCACCAATGGGTCATTTATTACAAATCTTGCTACATATTCTAGGGAAGGAAGGAAAGAGCTCCAATGCCTTTAAATCCTGTAATCGTAACTAAACCATTCCAATAGTACAGTATTGCTTCAAAGGTAAGATCATTTTATTATCAAGTGTGGGCCATGTATGGATCTTCATCATAATATACTACTTCACCAAATTGGTAGAAGTGGTACTAGTTAAAGCAACTAATCAAGAGCTAATGGTGCAACTACTTGATATATCATCACTAGGTTTGGTTCCCCTATTGCCATCATCATATACAATGCTATCTATTTCAAGGTATCTAAAGTGATGAAATTCACCATCAAATATAGATTCCTACTCAATACATCATCTAATTATTATTATTAGGGAAATGGAATATCAAAATAAACCAATAAAATATCATAAGGATCACCATTTTAGATACAAAAAGGGACTACCATAAAAAACTATGTAAAGTATTAAGTGTAGACAAGGTGACACTAAATGCAGCCTTTGAATCATCCTCTTACAAGCTAGTATATGAGAAGGAGATTTTTTTACTAATTAACCTTTAGCTCCTTTCCATTCAAATATCATAATCGATCAAGTTAGAGGATGCTAACATCAAATCTATGAAAACAAGATTACTTGCACTATTGGCCCTAGAGGAAGCAAGAAGAATCATTTAGAAAAAATGTACAATGTCAAAAATTTATCAAGAAATGGTTTAACAAAATTCATAGAAGTAGAATACAAATGATATATTATACTCAAATGGGATGAAGACCATGCAAAACTAGATGCTCATCAAAAGTTTAACTCATTATAGAGTAGACCTTACTAGATTTCTAAAATTGTAATTCCAAATACCTATAAGCTTACCTTCATGGAAGGAGTAATATTGTCTATCTCAATTAATGGGTATTTTTATTTTCTATTATAGTGACAATAGTTCTATCCAAAATAATCTATACATACACACACATACATACATAGATTAATAAAAAGAAATATGGTAAAGCAATACTCTAAAAACATAAACTAGTTTCTGATTCACCAGATCACAGATGTGTAAGTTAAGAGCACACTCCTAGTGCTACAATCTTTCTAATTCACCAGATCACACTACATGCAAGTGAAAAGCATAATATTGATAACAAAAATATATTAGAAAACAAAAGGAAAAAATAATGGATTATAAACTTAAAGAAAGAGACAAGTTAGGAAAGGAACAAAAAACATTTGATTGAATTTTTATTTCATAAAAAAGAAGTGATACATCTACAAAAAATTGAATGTGTTTTGACCTATAGATCTCATCAACAGAGTGAGCTTGGAAGAGGTACAACCTCTTTTTATAAAGACCAAACTCTAGGGGGGAGCTGAAGAGTAATAAATATGGGATAAAAACACCCAAGCATTTTTACAAATCGTAAGTATATAGACCAAGATGGTAAAAAGAAGATAAGTTCCAAGCTCAACCCCCCAAAAAAACATCCACCCACAAAAGAGAAAAAATGTATTAAAAAATGTGAAAGTATAAGGTGGGAAAGAGTCCCTCAAATTTTTTTATTTTTATAAAGATAAGATTGAAGAGGTTTTTGGTTCCTCCAATAAATGATGCCTTAAGAAATGTGCTTGAGCTCTCTATATTTTCTCCATTTTTCAAACATTGGAGAAATAATATTTGTGTCGATTTGAAGATCTTTAACAAAATTGTAGTTGTCCAACTTCAAAATAAGAGGAATTATTTTTATTTTGGTTCCATGTTTGTGTGCTACTCGTTACAGAACTTTAGCTAAAAGTGAATGCCTATCATCATATTTAAATTTCTCAAAAAATGAAAGAAAAAATTCATTTGATATCCCTTAGCTCCGAGTCTGTTAAAAATATTATTTTTAACATAAATAAATTCATCCCTCAAGCTTTATCTAACAAGAAATATATTGAGTTTCCTCATGATAAAGGTATTTTTCTAATGAACTGGATGATGAGAGGAAACAAGGATGTATTGGTAGGCATTCATTGACTTTCAAAATAATTTGGTGCAAAGAATTGTAGT
Source organism: Wollemia nobilis (assembly GCA_028583015.1). Classification (NCBI taxonomy): domain Eukaryota; kingdom Viridiplantae; phylum Streptophyta; class Pinopsida; order Araucariales; family Araucariaceae; genus Wollemia; species Wollemia nobilis. Next base: position 8,876,023 of record JAQPPZ010017033.1, read on the forward strand.
ATGAAGAAAATCAGGCCCCTTAAAACATAGTATTTAGAAGTGTTACTTCAGAATCAGAAGCAAATTAAACAATTTTAATACTTTCATAGAAGGAACCATAGGCATCAAGAAAACCATTAAGATCCTCCTTAGGGCCATGCCAAACTCCAATGGCCTCATCAATGTATCTTTTATAAAATAAAATATTTTCCACAAAAAAATTATTAAATAACTATTTGTCTAGATGATAGAGAAATAAACAAGCATAAACCACAACAAAATTACTTTCCATAGTTGTTCTTCTTATTTTCCTGTATTTTTTCCCTTTGAATTCCAAGTAGTATTGTGTTAACACTATCTATGCAAGCCTTACCACAAAGTCTATCTTGACTAGATCAAATTTGTTCCTCAAACAATGATAGAGGGCTACCAATCCTTAGAGGTGGGGATGCTGGGATAGAGGATATCAATATCAAAAGAGAAAAGAATAATGTCATAAGGAAAATTACGACCATGTAGATCTTTAATTAGAGATATGAAATCCAAGAGATGATTTTTTTGCTTCAACAAAATTGACAAGAGCAGATGCTGAAGCCATTTGGAGGCAGGTTCGAGCATGAAACCATAGTAAGAACAAATGGGTTGACCAAAAAGCCTAGGCTTGTGGATTTTAGGGAGTAGGTAAAAGACACACACTCTAGTAGAGGATGGTGTTACTTGGAGCATAAATTTCCTATGGTTTTTTGAAAGCATATTCCTCCTAAAAGCCCAGTCAAGCAAGTCTTGGAGCTGATAAATAATATCTTGCCAGGGGACTATGTTCACTTCAGAGTAAACATTTTGATCTAAAAGCTGGGAAAAACCTTCTAAAATGTACCAGTTTATGGACAACGCACAAACATCTAGGTTTTTATATATAGACCTAATAACAATGGATTTTTCATTGGCAAGGGAACAAATGACAAACCCGATGTGGGGTGGAAAGGCACGTTAGCAGGTGGGATTGACAACAAATAATTTGTTATTGAGGAATCTTTCACCCATACCAATAATTTCTTCCAAAGGCCTATAAAACTACGAGGGATTAAAACTTGGGTTGGAAACACAGAAAGGATTAATAAGCTTAAGCGGTTTTGGAGGGCCACCTCTTGGTCCAAAGAACCATTTAGATGTCTACAAAAGGTTGAAAAATCTTGTTTTAGAACTTCTTTAACCATGAAAAGAGGAACATAAAAAAACATTAAACTAAGGGCTTCAATTTCATTTTAGGTAAGTTTTCTAGAAGAAAAATTATAGACAGCAAAATTTGTGATTTTGCCATCCATAACCAAGATAGACTCCTTGTAAAAATATGGGCAACCCAAATCCTGTCAGCTGACCAAGGGATTAATTTTGGTTTCCGCCACCATTTTAGCGATCATAGGATTATAAAATAATGTAGTAGTTTGACTTTAGTAAAGGACGCTAGTAAAGGTTAAAAGGCACATGGAAACATCGACGTGAAGCGGCGATTAGATGGCGGGCTGTGATTGACATTGGTTTACCCCATCAGACGTGAGAAATCAATGCACATCATGATGGATGAAAACCAGGAAGAACATGGACGTGAAGCGGAGATTCGATGGCGGGAAGTGGTTGACATTGGTTTATGCTCCCATCAGAAGTGAGGAAATCAACCCACATTATGATGGACGAAAACCAGGGAGAACATCGACGTGAAGCGGAGATTCGATGGCGGGCTGTGGTTGACATTACATTGCTCACAAATTTCGAAGAGAAAATTCACTTAGCTTCCACCGATACATCTTTGCCCTCGATATGATGAATTTTGGCAAATGGCTTCGTCTTCTATAGAAGCAAACCTTCCTCAAGAAACTGATTAAAGTGATTGTTGCTGCTGCCGCGAATGATGATTGTAATAATAATTATAATAATGATTATGAAGTGATTTCCATCCATTTGTTGGAAGCAGAAGTGAGCAAAATCAACAAATTCACAAGGAAGAAGTGTAGAGACTGCTCTGCTCGTTTTCAGGTACTATCATATCATCAATCTTTATGCATAAATAGTTTAGATCATTTCGCTACGGGAATCAATTTGATAAGATGTTATTCAGGTTCTCAAAGATAGGATCGAGAAGATAGACAATATGGAGGATAGACAAGATCAATGAAGTAATTATATTTGGCAAAGATCTAGTGAACTTCTATGGGGAGTTGGTCCTCCTGGAAAACTACAGTGTATGGAAGTATATAGGTGTTATTATTCCTCTTCCATCGGAAAATAAAAATTAAAGATTGCTAAATGAGATTGAGAAATAATTATAAGAGCTTGATTAAATTAGTTTGACAGGTCTAAGGAAGATCCTCAAAATCTATGACAGGCAAACAAGTGCTGCATTGGGGAAGCGTTATATTGAATAAGCCAAATGTCAGCCATGCTTTAAAGCCACCGGATCTCTCTTACACCTTATAAAAGAATCCCTGAGCATTTTGCAATCCCTCCCATTTTCTGTTGTTGCTCTGAAGCTCCTAGAAGAGATGATGCAAATCAGCTCTGCTTACAATGACGCTCCTCGTAGTCTTCTCTGCTTTGTTAATTTCAACTAATTTAAAATATAACCTAGTACTGAACTTGTTTTTGTCGCTGTTGCATCTTCTGATGCTTCTCCTTGATGGAAACTGTAGCAAAATGTAGCACACGGAATAGCTAGTTAGAGAAGCATGCAACCAAATAATTATTATTTCTCTACAAGACCTCATACCACGAGGGGTGTTCCAAATACTTGATCTCTTTTAAAATGGATATTTCATTCCTACTCTAAGCAAACAAAACTTTTAATTAAAAGTATTACATAAGTAATAATCCTCGACAACACGGTTTGGGGATCAAAAAGGTCAAGTGAGAGTAGAGAGGGTAAAACATTAATTTATTGATGTATCTATAGGGAAGCAAGAAAAAGTCCAAGTTTACGATGGAGCTCGTCAAAATTTGATTATTGGGTCAAGAGCTAACAGGAGATTAGATATAAAGAAAATAATTTAAAAAAATTAAACGAACAAGAATTTATATTTTTAAGTATTAGCTAGAATTAATGTATATTATGTTAATAAATTTTAATTATTTTATAATGATGTAGAGAAGAGACTTATTTATTTATTAATATAATATATACGAAATAGATTGATATTTAAAGTTGTTTATATTAATTAACGATAATAGATTATAATTATTTCTTTGATTTATAATATTCTTTTTTTATTAAATCAATGTAGAGTAGACGTAGCAATTTAAAATATATGACTAGGGATACACTTACCTAATTATAGGTAATCAATAGGTGTGAGCCTTACTAAAATAATTTATCTTGCGAATAGGATACACACAATTATTCACAAGGACAACACTTTTTTCAATTTAATAAACATATTTCTCCTAATCATCCTTATGGGGGTCTTGAACATGTGTCACAAAATTAATTTCTTTACCATCACTTTCATCAATAATCATTATTGTTTTTTCTATTATTTATTTACGTTTTTTTTTGAATGAAAGGACCTTATATTAATTGGAAATAATCACTTTCATACAAAAATGTTGGGTGGAATTAACACACCCCGTGGCACACACCCAAAAAAATTACAGGATCACATGAATCAACTCAAAAAGCCAATATTACATCAGAACTGAGTAAAGAAAAGAAGACAAAATAGAGACAAGTGTATGCAAGCCATTGGATCAATTGGAATCAAGCGAACATCCCATCCACTAGAGGTGCGGAATTGGACTACAGTGGAGACCAATGATGCTAAGAAGTTGGAGCAGATAAATGATCTTTGCGACCACTGCGAGAACGAGCTGAAGGCGAGCCTGTGCAAGAGAATCCACGTGTTCTAAGTTTACTTTTCATAAAATACCAAGCCTCTCGTTCTCCGACACACCAACACATAGGGGTTCGACTCAGCTTATCAGATGGTTTTTCAACCATATTAAAATCCCCACACGAACCCAAGTAGCAAAAGGTAGAGAGAAAGCAAGCCACCGCCATAAAGCACATCGCTCTAAAGCATTATTAGAGGCATAAACATTAATAATGCCAAATGGTTTCCCAGCCAATTCCAGCAGCACCCAAACAACTTGATTAGAAGGGTCAACTCCCCAAGACACCACTTGCGAGTGCCAATTGGGGGAAATGAAAACTACAACACCACCTTTTCCAGGTTCATGATTTGTGTAAAAAAAAAGGACCACGCGACCAAAGAAAATTGCAGGTACAATCTAACAGGAAATCATTGATCTTAACTTATTACAAACAGACAAAGTCAAATGTACCATAGATATGAGCAGCATTATCAATCACATCCCGGACCATATTTTTCGGATTGGGTCCGTCAGTCCTCGGACATTCCAAGAAAAAAATATCATTTCATGAGTACTAGTGAATCCCCCAATGCTTTGAGGGACTCAAAAGGATTATCATTATCAAAAATAGCAACCTACAGAGGCCCATCAATCACACATCGTTTCTCAGAGGGAGCATCAAAAAAACATCTTCTTGGGCTATGGGACCGCCGAATGTTAGCACGATTAAACTCATCTGTTGATCTGGGAGAAAGAACAGTGGTACCAACAAAATCCTACTGAGTAGAAACATCATCAGAATGAGAAGGGAGAGGAGTAGGCGGATGTTGGGGTTGAGGACAGGGTTGTGGATGGGGTGGCTATGGGGGTTGAGGATGGGGTTGTGGATGGGGTGGCTGTTGGGGTTGTTGACGGGGTGGTGGAGGGGGCGGCTGTGGGCATTGTTGGGGTTGTTGCAGGGGATGATGATTGCGATGATTAGAAACCACATGCCAGTCTGCATCACCATTGGTACCAAAAGTGCTAGGGTTACCCAGGGTTGCAAAGGTAGATGGATTGGCAGAGGGAGAAGTAGATTTATTCAGGAACTAACCAGCCATAAGCGGGCATGCACAAATTTTATGTTGAGAGGATTGGCACCTATAGCAGGTATTCGGGAGATTTATGTACACAATCCTCTGAGTAATAGTATTATCCCCAATATGAATATCGATCTCTTCATCAAGATCTTGAGTAAGATCAACCTTGACACATACTCGCTTGGTGGGACTGGCTTTAAACCACTTGTCAGACTCAAAACAAATAAAGGTGCCTATGTTCTCTGCTAGGGTATGCAGATGCTTCCATAAATGAATGGGAAGGCCAATATTTTCAATCCAAACTGGAACATCTGAGGCTCCCTCCTCAACAACAGAAAAATCTCTGTTATAGGCTTGCAGAATTAACAAAGCGTTTTGAATAGTCCAAGGACCCTGATTGAGCACCTTCTGAGCATGAGCAGGATCAAAAAATTAGAAAAGGAAATACCCTTTGGTGAGATTGGACACATAATCAATCTTAATACCATGAGGATGCCAAACTTGACTTACCCAGGACCGCAATAGAGTGTCATTAGGGATTCTACCCAGAAAATAACCTATGAGGGTATGATTCTCAAACCATTGATAGGAATCAACAAATTCATTCATAGGAATACAAGCAGTGGGCCGATAATTTTTACCTGGAGTTCGACCTTGAGCAGGAACTTCCTGGGATGCTTGTTGGGTGCCATTATGATCTCCAACCACTGTAAGCTCAAGGGAGGTGGGAGAGGGAGCGTTGGCAGCCATTAGAAGAGGGTGGACTACCGCCCTAGGTGGCAAAAATGCAAGAGGTGAACTCAGATCAAACCAGCTTCAAGATGATTGACATGCAAGATGTAGGATGCTTGAGGCAGAACATGCAGGGAACAGCGTTGCAGAGAACATGCAGAACATGCAGAACCAGTAAGTTCTAGGGTGAATTTAGAGGATAACCCAAGGAATTTATTTATTGTATTTTCTATTATTTATTTATGTTCTATGAGATCCTTTGCTTACTGAACACAATTCATACAACATAGCATATTTACTTATAGTAAAAACACATGAATCTAGTCTTTAAAATTTGTTATCTTTGAGGACAATTGGCTAGCTCTAGAGTTAACACTATGTTTGTTCTTCATAAATACTATACTATTACAACTTGTAGATATGCTATTTAATGAAATAACTTTAGCATCATCATTGTGCACTTTGATACTAATTACAATAAGCTAATCTAGTAAAGAGGGAAACTTATACATCAAATAATTTTATTGGCTTTTGTCATCTTTAGTCCAAATAGTTTTTGCTTAAGATTCATCTTTGCACTTGAAGCTTATGTATCAAACAAAGCATTGATCCATCATGAACTTCTTTTAAAATATTCAAGAGGTATATGTGATGTATATAGGCATCATATAGCTCAAGTCCAATGATAGTTAATGCTTTACAATGTTTTCTATTCCATTTTGGTACTTTATTGACATCTTATAATTTTGATATATTTTTGTCTATGATATCCCATAAAAATAGATATTTTTTTTCCATGTATAAAAAATGTTATCCTTCGAATATTTAATAAGACTTTTCTTATCCATATGTTCTAATAAATTCTCCTCCCAAGTTAAAATAATGCAAAGATGTTAGGTCATGACTAGCATATATAAACCTATAGTTGTAAAGGGGTAATAGACTCTCAGATAAAAGATAATCATAAGATATTCAAATAGTTTTTCATCCTCTCATAAAAGGTTTAATTGGAGGTTATAGTATTTAAATGATAATAAAATCTCTTATGCATACATATGGAATAAATAAACATGTTAATTTTTAAGTTTCTTCTCAAACTAAAAATATGCAGTGATCATCTTTAGTATACATCATGCACTCCATAAATTATACCAAATGAAGAAGTAAAATTATATGATGCATTGATTAACTCATTTTTTGTTTCTATTTTGTGCACATTTAAAAGGAAGAAATGAGTAGTCACCATTGAATCTCAAAATATTCTACAGTTTCTCATTATTTTAGTTTTACTCTTAGGTCAATTTGAGAACATAATACATTATCATATGTATGACCATGAAAATGATCAAGTTTATATATTTTACCAATTAGCTAGGTGTGATATGGATAATATATAATCTCAAGTGAAAGGATAACAAGATACAATTCTCAAAATAAGAATACCTTGGTTTCTATATTCTTAGGGTAGAATTACTCTTATACTAGTGATATAGAACTTAATTTGGATCCTTTTCATTAACTAAATGGAATTTAAGAAATGATTATGTATCCCAATTTAGGGATTAACAATCTACTGGATAAAAAGCATGTGATATAAAAAACCAACTAAAGACATAAAGAAATATAATTTAAGCAACAACCAATAAAAAATAGTACAATAAACATAATCACACATTATTTATTATCACAATCATTATATTTTCTTGTTCATTAAACTTATTAGTTTCCTATGGTGTGCCCTTATTAAATTCGACTATCATTATCGGGGTCATGTAATAATTTGGATAAAGTTGATTGATTATCTTGCTTGGATTAGACATGGAAGATATAATAAAAAGATCTTTGTCTTCTAGACCCAAATGAGATTTTAATTTTCTTTCCTCCCTAAGTTGCTATGTATATTGGAGAGATGGTAATAATTCATAAGGAAATTAGCACATCAATAGATCTAGTAAATCAATAAGTGAAAAAGATGAATAATCTATTGGAAACATATAGGTATCAGTAGACAAGGTGATGCATTTTAAGAAAACATATGCTAATGCATTTATATGAGGATTTTTACCGTTGTGGTTATCAATGATAATTTCATCCATCATTTTTCTTTTTATCTCAACTTTTTTGGTTTTCCCATGCCAATCCACCCATGAGAGTATGTGGTCATGCAACCAAAAAACTCATCAATAGTAACATATTCTAAAAATAACATAATCTAACTTTAGAAAGAATAAAGTAAAACTATCAAATGATATTAATAGAACAAAATAGGGTCATGCATTAGATATCAACACACTAGTACATCAATCAAGCAACAAGGAAAAGTACTTCCATGGTGGGCCATTACACATACACTCTTCTTGGCTTATGAAGAAGTCTAACAGTAGTAGTCACAACCTTCTAGTACTTAGATTTTACCATTTCTCAAGAAGACCTAAATGGTTTCAAAAGAGCAAGGTTCAAGGATAGAGGAGGAAAAGAAGAAAGCATTTGATTCAAATGGTCTATTGACTCAATAAGCCTATAAATACCCCTATCTAATAGAGCTTGACTAGCTAAGATGATAATTTCTAAGCCTTTATTCAATTTGTGGAGTCTACCAAGATAGACCAAGGGCAAGAGAAGCAAAAATCAGAACTCCTTTAATGAAATGGGAGATGCTTCACCTCTTTTGTTGTCTTGGTGTTTAAGGTCAATAAAGCAAACACTAATATAGTTAAAAGGTGAACCGAATAGTTGAGAGAAATAAGGATGATTTAGAATGTGTGATGGATAGGTATGAGTTCCTCATATTTTTATCTATTATTCTCTCATTGTGATCTTCTTTTTTTGCTAACATCCTTATTACTACTCATGCACATTATTTATATTGCACACATTTTGTAATTCATAAATTTTCCTCTTCTACCATTTTCTTGACTACGTAGCCCAATGGAAAGGCTAGTCCAATCCTCCCTTCACAAATAATTGTAGTAATTTCAATTGATTATGGGTGTGTGTAAAATTAATTCTCTTAGTATATAAATGATGAAAGAAGATGTCAAAGCTCATCATGATGATGCTATAGAAAATAAAGGAGTTTTGATTGGTTGAATAAAAAGATAAATAAAGGAGTTTTATCTTCACATGAGTAATATGATACAAGAAGTTAATGTCATCTCTGAGAAAATCTAATTCAATTTATATTATATCTATATCAACATCAACAAAGGGTTATAAAATATTTGTAGGGATACCTCATACCTGAAGTTTTTTATAATAATTTTGAGCAACCATGCATATTCTCAAAGCAACAAATCAGGACATGGCATTTACCAACTCAGAGGAGATTTTCCTACATAATTTTACAAGTAAGAAAGTAGTGGAAGGAAGAGAATTTTTGAGTACCTATAATATTTGCCTAATGTAGTTTACACAGGTGAATATTCACTTAAAGCTACTGATATGGCTATGAAGTAGCATTCAGTTGTAGCAAAATATGCTCATGAGATTTTCAATTTTGTTGGAGGTGCTTGCACTAAGTTATCTTTTTTTTCTCTTCTTTCTTTTCCCTTATCCATATTCACCTTACCTTCGTGAATCCACATCATATTTTCCCATACATATCTTCACCATTACCAACCCATCTATTTTCTAGTAGCTTTTCCATTTTTGCATTTTATCATACACTTCCCATTTTATTGCACCTTTCACCTTCCTAATCATATCCATGCTCTCTAAGATTCCATAAATCACAATATTGTCTTCCTTTGATACTTTTTTTCCTTTGTATGTTGTAATGCATCCCACATTTTGTAAGCAAATGGGATGAATTTTAAATAGATGTATCTTTAATGTATGTTTTAGAAGTCATGTTACAACTTTAATATCCATTAACCTCCCTTACATCTCCATTTTGTCTACTTCAATTCCATATTATAAAATTCCTTTATTTCCCATAACTCTAAGATTTGCTTTCTTTTGTCCCTCTATTTTTAATCATCTTATATTATAGCTCCATTTTCTCTCAAAGTTTCTATTATCCCATACACAAGGCTTACTAGGTTCTCAATTTTAGGAGCAAAAACCCTCAAAAGTCGTTAGTAATGTAAGTAAATTTCACCACCTATATTCATAATCTTGGGATGTGAGGTGGTTATGATTTTGTTCAAGCCATATAGACATTTTTCTAAGGCATCAGTATAGAAAATTACATGTAATAGTTTTGAAATTAGCGATATCAAAACTAGATGAAGCTCCTATGGTTGATTTGGCTATAAAGAGAAGGTACACAACAAGTTAGAAGATTGTAAAATAGTGCAAAGAGTATAATTGCATGGCCAAGTGCAAAAAGTAGATGAGGTAGGTAATAGAGCAATAAGCAAAAGCTTCTTGAACTAAAATAAATTCTAAGACAATGAAATATGATAATCAAAAGCAAAATATAGGAATTTCTAAAAATATGGTGTATGATTGATAATATCCTACGCACCAGATATAGTTTTGACTAAATATAAAGTGACCAAACATTTAAAGTGCTTATGTTAGAAAAGGCATAATAAAAATTTGATATTTGATATTCTCAAAAAGAGGAATCTAGTGAAGGATGCTAATGCTCTGACATTCAATGTTATGGCAAAACTTACTAGAAATGAAAATGAAGCCAAACATTGAAAGAAGTCATATGAACAATGATGTTGACATCACCAAGTTTGTGCAAAAATATGGTACAATATGGAAGAAAATCCCGAGCAAAAAATATTCTAAGGTATTTGGTCTAACATGCAATTGGATACTTTGCAAAGTTTCCAAGGGCATATGGATTTTGAAGCAATGATGTCATCATCAAGATCATAACAGTTTGTTAAATCCAAAATGAGTGGCAAATAATTCTATTGAAAAATATAAAGTATGGCTTATTGCAAATGGATATGCATAGAAGGAAGGAAGTGATAATGAAGAGATATTTTCACCCATAGTGAAGATGATAATCATCCATATTCTATATGCACTAGTAATATCGTCCAATTAGAAGCTATAGCAAATGGATGTCAAGAGTTCCTTCAAATATATAGACTATAAATATTCCTTGAAATCTATAAATCAAATCGAAGAATTTGTTATCAATAAATAATAATAATAATAATAATAATAATATATATATATATATATATATATATATATATATAGACTAACCAAGTTTGTATGGGTTGAAGTAGGCTCCTAGATACTGATACATCAAAATTGATGATATCTCAAAAATTTGGATCTGAGAAAGTGATATGTTTGTTTTATGTTGATGATTAGATCAACATTAGAAGTTTATATGAATTGGTGATGCTATGAACAATGATTTGAATGTTTTTTAACATTATAGATCTAGGACTTTTGTACGATTATCTTGGCTTAGATTTTTGAGAAAAAAAAATCACATTGTGATCTAATAGATAAAATATACCAAGACACTATTGGAAAAATATTAGATGCTAGAATATAAACCTAAGACAACACCAATAAATTAAGGGTGTCAACTATCCTAATATGAGAAGTCATCTCAAATATCTGGTATAGTTTATCATCAACTATTTTGGAGTCTTATATACCTAACAAACACCAAATCTGATATTAGCTTTGTCATAAGTTATCTTTTGAGCTTCATGCAGGAACCTAAGGAGATTCATTGGAAGGAAAGAAAGAGGATAATAAATTATATTTGTGGTAAAATGTAATATAGCCTAGAATATAAGAAAAATGATAAATTTTTGCTATAAGGATACACAAACTCTAAATATGCTAAATCTCTAGATGAAAAAATATCAACATTTGGATATATATTTCATATCTAAGGATATTCATTGGAAGGAAAGAAAGAGGATAATACATTATATTTGTGGTACAATGCAATATAGCCTAGAATATAAGAAAAATGATAAATTCTTCCTATAATGATACACAAACTCTAAATATACTAAATATCTAGATGACAAAAGATCATCATTTGGATATATATTTCATCTAGGATCTAGACCTATCTCATGGCACAACAAGAAATAATAAATAATATTATTATCATCCATGTAGGTAGAATATCATTCTACATGGGGAGCTATGTGTGAAGCAATATGGTTAGGTTACATTCTATTAGATATGGATGTACAAAATAAACCACCAACACTATTGAATTGTGAAAATCAAGGTGTTCTAAAATTAGTTAAGAATATCATGTTTTATAAAAGAATAATGTAAATTGAATCTCATGAAGAACATGTGCTTACACTAAGAGGGGGGTGAACAGTATAAGATACAACTTTTTACTTTTCAAACCATATGATAACATTAGCAATATTAATGTAGTAAACATTATATAAAGCATCACACACATGAGAGACATGATTTAATGTGGTTCACCCGATGTGGGCTGGTAAGGAACCTAAGGTGATTCATTGGAAGGAAAGAAAGAGGATAATAAATTATATTTGTGGTACAATGTAATATAGCCTAGAATATAAGAAAAATGATAAATTATTTTTATAAGGATACACAAACTCTAAATATGCTAAATCTCTAGATGACAAAATATCAACATTTGGATATATATTTCATATCTAAAGATATTCATTGGAAGGAAAGAAAGAGGATAATACATTATATTTGTGGTACAATGCAATATAGCCTAGAATATAGGAAAAATGATAAATTCTTCCTATAATGATACATAAAATCTAAATATACTAAATCCCTAGATGACAAAAGATCATCATTTGGATATATATTTCATCTAGGATCTAGACCTATCTCATGGCACAACAAGAAATAATAAATAATATTATTATCATCCATGTAGGTAGAATATCATTCTACATGGGGAGCTATGTGTGAAGCAATATGGTTAGGTTACATTCTATTAGATATGGATGTACAAAATAAACCACCAACACTATTGAATTGTGAAAATCAAGGTGTTCTAAAATTAGTCAATAATATCATGTTTCATAAAAGAATAATGTAAATTGAATCTCATGAAGAACATGTGCTTACACTAAGAGGGGGGTGAACAGTATAAGATACAATTTTTTAATTTTCAAACCATATGATAACATTAGCAATATTAATGTAGTAAACATTATACAAAGCATCACACACATGAGAGACATGATTTAACATGGTTCACTCGATTTGGGCTACTCCACAGAGAAAATATTCCTTATAATGTTTTTTCAATAAATTCTCTTGGGAATCCTTCCCTATTACAATGTTTATGGACCTCTATCCAAAGGAGACACAAATACCCTAATCAAGTTTGTGGATCTCTATCTATAGGATAACCCTTTCTCCTCTTCTCTAGTTGATGATATTCTAGAAGACTACTACCTCAACTACACTGGCTGTGGATCTCTCTCCACTGAAGACCCCTATCCTCACTTAGAAGACCTCTATCCTCACTACCCTGGCTAATGGGTCTCTATACATTGGAGACTACTATCCGATGCTATATAACATCCAAAGCCTACTCTAACTTTGATTTATCTCTATCTCATATTTGTACTGAAAACTATCCGCTGTACTACACAAATCTGCTCATAAATCTATCTCTGCTCTGGCACAAACCTAACCTTAAATTTATCTCTGCTCTAGCACAAACCTAGTCTCAAATTTATCTCTACTCTGACATAAATCTACTCTCAAATATATACCAAAATCTATCCTCAATATTTAACACAAAGCTTGATCAAATCACAAACCAGATCTGCTCAGATTTACCCAAAACCTTAACACAAGGTTTGAAAATTTGAATCAACTCTTCTCTCAAGTATTTACCAAGACTTACCTCTAATTTATCCTTAAACTTCCACATAAGCTCATTAAAACAATTTCAAATAACACAATTTTAATCAAACAAATAATTTTCACTCAGAATCTTGTTTAACCATAGAAACATATAGATAACGGTAAGAGACCCAATATGTTTCACACTCACAAATTACTCTGTCACTTTTAAACCCACTTTCAAATCAAATCTTCTTTGCCAATTTTAAGGTTAGGTATCAAAAATATTTCTCAAAATCTCCTTGCAAATATTTTCCCAATAATTATTTTACCATACAAAAATAACAAGTCTCAAATACACCTTATAATCTCCAAAATTTCAAAATATAAGTCAAAAATTTTATTAAAGGAAAACATACACAATAATCTCCTTTATGCACCTTATTTCTCCTCTCAAATAATTAACACAATATAGCTTAATCTCAAAATATAAAATATAATTTTCCTTGCATACCTTATCACTTCTATTTTATAGAATAAATTCTAACCACCAAAATTAAAATAAAATATTTTAATTTTTTTACACCTTATATATCCCTTAACAAACTCACAAACTATCTTTTCAATCTCACGAAACCCTTTAATGCAAATATCCTAATATCAACAACCTTTGAAAATCAAATCATGAATTACATACCTTTTATTTTAATTCTGCCCAAAAAGTACTTCCACTAAAATTTGAACACACAACCTTGCCTTCTCAACACCCTAGCCCAATGCTAGACCACTGGTTGTGCTATGCACCCAGACAAAAATCAGGAGTGCATGAGTTTTGTTTTACTCCTTATCTCCTCTATCCTTTAGCACAAAAAAAAATGATTCTCTTGCAAAACACAATGACATGAATCAAACCCACGTTCTTGTCCTCACAACGCTCTAGCTTGGTCTCAACTGCCACATGTGCTAACGATGCCAGTGGAACTTCTTCCCATGATTCTTGCACTTAAACCCTTGTCTTTTATTTCAATATTAAATGTGAAATATTTCTTCTTTCATAGCAAGGTAGCACACGAAGTCTTTTGCATAGCATAGCATAGCATTTGAATATAATATCATCGAGGAGAAAAATAATGAAAATTATTTCCCCTATAAATATGTTTGCTTTTTGTCCTTACACGTTGGCCCAATATTCAAATTTTGAAATTTGAATTTAAATTTAAATATTAAATTAAAAACCTTTGGCACCCATTATTTATTTAAATTAAAATTTTAACCATGGGTTAAAATATTTTAATTTAAATAAATTAAATTAAATCCTTTGCGAGTTGCTTAATGGGTCTTTTCAAGGATAGATTATTTTAATAATTCCTTGGACCCGCTTTTCTTCACCTCATAATTTTGCCCGATAATATTAAATATTAGAATATTATTATTTAATTTGAAATTGCTTCTCCTTCCTTGGGTCTTCAACCTTTTAGGCCTTTTTAGGAATATAATATTAAAAATAAATATTATATCCTATTCCTTTTAAAACCTTCCTTACTTTTGGAAAAACGACTTGATGACGAAACTGAAACAACAATCTCTTGAAATCAATGACAACTAACCTTGCTTAAATTTCCAGCATCTCAATATCATTTCATTTGAAAGTATGCTTAAAATCACCAAATTTAACTCCACTATATTTTCATCGATAAATAGATTATGGATATTTTTATGAAGGAACTTCCATGTATCAATTTTGAATTGTTTTGTTTCTCTCTTTGTATAAAAAATAATGTTAAAAAGGGGATTTTAGACATAAATTATTATATTATTATTAATGATCTATAGTTAGATCTTGTAGATAGTTTCTAGAAGTTTACCTAAATAAGATACTGATCTAGTAGCTAGGCAATAATATTACAAATATGATTATATGTAACTACTAGTCTATTCTTGGTTAGTTTTTATAACAAATACAATATATTGTTAATGACATTAACACATTTTATTATCTCATAGAATGAAAAAAATAAGATTCTTTTCTACTCCAATATAATTCTATTACTTTTGTTACATTCTTCTCTTCAAATAATCCAACCCATTTAGGAATATCAATAATTTAGTCTTCTTGGCCAAGGCTAATAG
This sequence comes from Wollemia nobilis, assembly GCA_028583015.1. Taxonomy (NCBI): domain Eukaryota; kingdom Viridiplantae; phylum Streptophyta; class Pinopsida; order Araucariales; family Araucariaceae; genus Wollemia; species Wollemia nobilis. The sequence goes on from JAQPPZ010017033.1 coordinate 8,891,547, forward strand.
TGATGACGTTCCTACGAGCGCTCTTGATATAAACCTATGGGTATATGTAATGTAAGTCTGCAAACATCTTTTATGTAAGTGTATGATTAGTTTTGATGTATTTACCCTTAGTTATATTGAATAAAATAGAATGGAAGTTTTTAATATCCATAAGACCAAAAGCAAACATGCTATAAGAAATTTATAAAAAATTGTGGTTGTCAACCCTAATATTTGACCTAATTAGTTTCTTTCTATAAGGTTGACCATTTTCCATTGATTTTGATGATGAATTCTCCTGCTTTCTCTACTTTCTTCTCTTCAAATAATTATTTTGATTATCCCATTACAATAATATTAGTATAACCAGCTCATCCTAGAATATGAATAATTCAGTCTTATTGGCCGAGGTTGATAGTGATGAAGTGCCTACGAGTGCTCTTAATATAAGCCTATAGCCATATGAAATGTAATCCCATGGATATATTTTATGTAAATTTATAAGCAATTTTGATGTATTAATTCTTAGTGATATTGGTGAAACCACCTATATGGTTAACCCTAATTAAAGAATTTAATACATTTAATATATTACAATTTAAAATTCAAGTTAGTTTATATTGGATTGAGGTTAACATTTTATTGGAGATTAGTTATCACCATAAATACACCCAATGATTAATCCATCATATCCATTTGTAATATTTGATCACAGGGGGCTATAGAAACCCACCCTTTATTCTTACTTCCTCCCCCATATCTCTCTCTTAGGGGGCTATAGAAACCCACCCTTTATTCTTACTTCCTCCCCCATCTCTCTCTCTTAGACACACATACACACATCTATTTGATCTCTTTATTTTGATTTGCATAAGGATATGATGATCAATGATTTGATATATTTAATTGGAAATTGTTATGAAATCCAACAATTCAAATATCACTATATGCCTTGCATTCCTAAAAGAAGCTTCTTTATATCATGTCCTTGATGTTTAAAACATATATATCCTCTCCTCCCATTTTTTATGATTTTTTGTTTGTTTGGTTTACATCTAAATTAGTATAAGTTGGTCATCACGAGGGTGATCATAATCCGTTCTCTTTAGTGATGGTGATCATATAGTATTCAATTTAGAAAAATAATATTCTCTTTTTCTTTGTAGTTTCTTCTTCATCATAGATGATATAATTTTTTTCTTCATAAATGCCTTCATGTCTTTGTTATGACTTGTATATTCATCAAGATTGTTATTTCATTTTTTATTCACTTGTTTTTCTTTAGCTATGTTTTCTATCCTTTGTTTAGGTGTTTTTCTATTATAATTTTAGGCCATCTATTTAATTTTATTCAAATATCCTAGAAGAGCCACAATAGTTACCTCCTTTTTATGTTACAAGAATATCATACAAAATTGATACTTTTATTGTTGAATTCGTTTATAATTAGATAAATGCTCTTTTTTACCTCTATTTTAAGATTTAGTTTTTGCTAGTCCACACTTCACACCCTTAAAACATGAGCACTACCAATTATAGCTTAAATAAAACCTTTTTAGTCTTCAAGTCCCATAAATCAACCTCCATGTTTCTATTGTAATGCAAAAAATATATCCATCCTCATTTTTATCTCAATTTTACACATTTATCGATTGATCTTATTATTGAAGTCTATTTCAAAATATTTTTACTTTACTCCTTTTAGAAAAGTAATTTTCTTGGAATAATCTCAAATGGAACTAACCATTTTATTTTAAATTCATTTGTAATATTTTTGAATCCTCTCTATTTGACTCTATTTTAAGTCAGATGTGTTACCTATACTTCATAACTATACAACATTCCATATACCATTAATATACTAAATAAAACCTTTATATTTTTTTAGTCCTATAAATAAGGCTCTCTACATCTATTTTATTGCAAAAAAATATTCTTCATCCTCCCCATGTTCTATTTAACTTATATATATTTTATTAAACTTATTATCAAAGTGTATCCTAAACTGCTTCTATTGGACCACTTTTTTCATAAGATTCCTTTCAAAATAAAAATAAAAATTTAACTAATTATTTTTTTCTAATTAAAAATCAAGATATTAATTTTATTGATACTGAATAATATGCTTAATATTTACTTAAATTAATAAATGATACAATATATAAATAATAAATTATTATAAAGTTAAAATAAAAACATATATTAAAAATTATTCTAAAAAATAATAATAAACTGCCTAGAAAGTAAAAGAGTCATCTACATGGGGATGAGAGGGAAGAAAGTAGAGAGGGGAGGGCTCTGGTCCCTCCCCTGCTCCCCCTCCCATGGCTCTTGGTTCCTGCCCAGTCCCTGGCTCAATCCAGGTCATCCCTCCCGGGGAGTGGTTGTTTGCAGATGATCTCCTGGGGGGAGATCCTTCTTCACTATCTGCGCCCCTCCCGGCCGGCTAGGGTTTCCTTGGTTTTTTTTTTCAGACTGGTGCTTCCCAGGGATCCCTGTTTGGTTGGGGATCCCTTCCCTTTTTCCCTCAGGCTTCCCCCTGGGGTTTTTTGCAGGTTATTCGCGTGGATCTGGTCCCCTACGTTTCTCGGTGCGGTGGAGGTGACGGTTTAGGGTTTGGACAGCTTCCCCATTTTCTTGCGAATCCTCGGTGGGCTCTATGCTTGGACGGGATTCTTGGTCCCTGCTGCTGGGATCCTCTTCTGTTTTCCTAGGGCGGGTTCCTTGTGGTGCAACTCTCTGGTCACTTCCTGATGGGCTGGATCCTCTCTGTGCTGGCTGTCGGCTTCCTGCAGGATGGATCTCGCTGAACAAAATGTTTTCCCGATGGGCGGGATGGTTTCTCCACAGGGCGGGATCCACCAAATCTGCCGGTTTTCCCGCGAGGCGGGATCCTTTCTTTTCTGCTGGTTTCCCTGATGGCGGGATTTCCCTGTTGCTTCCCGCTAGGCGGGACTGTTTGTGGTGGTTTTGACTGCTTCCCGCGAGGCGGGATTTTATTGTAACGGTTTTTCTTTGCTTCCTGCTGGGCAAAATCTTCTCGATGGTGGTTTTTGGCTACTCCTCGCTGGGCGGGATCTCCAAAACTACTTTCTTTCTTATTTGTTTGTTTCCCGCTGAGAGGGATTGTTTCATGCTTACTGTTACCGCTGGACGGGATTTCTGTTTTGGTGTTCAGTTTCAAGGGATTGATGCCCTAGGCCCATTTCTTATGTAATCAGGTTTTGGGATCCTTGTTAAAACCCGCTATAAATACAAACACTATAATTAACAAAAAAAAAAGAGTCATCTACATGATGGAAGTAACTAAATGTTCATAGAGATAAGAAACCCACTTTAATACAAATAAGGGCTTGTATTTATATCCTTATTATTCCATTAATAAAAGTTTAATTATTAATAATAAATTATTTAAATTTTTATAATTAAATTATTATAATAATATTATCATATTATATTATATTAATTAAAAAATAGATATGTGATTGTAAAATATTGTAGTAGTTTGAATCTAGATTTTATTCTTAAAAAACATGTTTAAATTGAGAAATAGTGAGAGTGAACGTGTTAACAAAAAGCACACACAAATTTTAAGTGAATCACCAACTTATAAAGAAAAAGATTCTCACAATAGACTAAAGCAAGAGAAATTAGCTTCTCTAAACATGTGTCACAATGAACATTAGTAAGGTTAAAGACACTTTGATGTTAGAAAATTAAAGTATATTTGACACCTGAAAAGATCTCTGATAGATCTTATCACTAAAATTCGATTGCCGCAATCTCCTGCGTGAGAAATTAATACTAGTAGTTGTAGATAGAAATAAACCCTAATTTGTTTGGTGATTGGTCAAAAACCTTAGTTTTCCATTAAAGGCATGTCAGAAGTTAAATCTTATACTCTCTTCCGCCCGACTATATAAGGCGGTGGTGCCTTTCAGAAAGAAGGAGTGCACAACAATGCAAAGGGAGAACATAGTGAAACAGAGGTGTTAGAGAAAGGAATCAGAACAACAGTCTACCAAATACTCCTCTGGTGTTTAACCTGCAATTGAGCATGCAAATATTTATAAAGTTTTTGGACAAAGAAGCACTTGTGTAAGGTTTCATTTTGCCTTGTAAAATTGCAGCCATAGTCAAGTTTGCTTTGGTCAATATAATTTATTTGTGCAAGTTTGAATTTTTTGCATGTTTATTTATCTTTGTCCAAATTTGTGATTAGAAAATTCATGGCCGAGTCAAAAAATTGACCTCGTGTAATTTTTGCCCAAGCCGTGGTCCGAAAAATCAATTTCAGGTAATTTTGCTCCGAAAAGGGCATTTCAGCCATTCTCCCTTTGAATAGTTGTTGCACTATTTTATATAAGAGAAAAGCCCTTGCGTGTCTAATTTAATCTGGAACTCCATTGCACATTTTTAATTAATTGGAAATAGGTTTTGACTCCGGTTAAATATCATTTCATGTTTTAACCAATGCGCAAAGACATTGTGTGCTCCTTTCCTCCGCAAAGGCATTTGACCCTTCTTTTCAATTTATTATTGTGCAAAGGATTTTTGTGTTTTACTTTTACTGTAAAGGCATTTCAGGCAAATGATATGCAAAATGGCGTTGCACATTTAAATAATTCCAAAAATGTTTTTGGGACTTATTTCTCTTGTAAGAGAGTTTGACTCTGGTCAACAGGTGTTTCATTCCTTTCATGAGCGATTCAGTATTGTTCTCTTTTTGCTATGCATAAGATCCATTTGTAGCACTTCGGTGAATCGCTCCTATCGTGAGCGATCCAGTAAATTGATACTATTATGAGTGATTTGGAGTTTCTCTCCCTCTATTGTTTGCAAGACCCATTTGTAGCACTTCTCTCAAATTGGTATCAGAGCTAGAGCATTCTCGTGGATGATAAGAAGCAATGGCTTCTGGTAGCAACCCATTGTAGATGCAGATCCTACGGTTCAATGAAAAAAATTACAATTACTAGAGCATTCAGATGAAGATCTTTTTTGGATCTCAAGAGCTATGGGACCTGGTATAGAATGGTTACACAGAACTAGTAAATACAGTAGTGTTGAGTGCTCTCTGCTAGGTGGAGTCAGATTTACTAAAGGAGAGCCGAAAGAAGGACCATAAGGTATTATTCCTCATAATGTAGGTGTTCAAGGAGATAATATTCCCACAAATAGCAGCAACAACCAAGTCGAAGGAGACTTAGGAAATATTAGCTAGCTCCTTCCAAGGATCCAACAAGGTGAGGCTAGTGTGGTTGTAGATGCTGAGAAGGGAGTTCGAGAACTTGCAGATGAGCGAGTCAGTGTCCATTGGTAATTTCTAGATCTGGAAAATGGATGTCATAAACCAAATGAGGTTAAATGGTGATTATGTGGAGAATTAGAGGACTCTGGAGAAGATACTAAGGATCCTATGACATCCAGATGAGGTTGAATGGTGATTATGTGGAGAATCAGAGGATTTTGGAGAAGATACTAAGGATCCTACCAATAAGGTTCAACTCTATGGTAATTACAATCAAATAATTGAGGAACTTGGCAACCCTCTCTATGGATGAGCTCATGGGTTATCTGAAAATACATGAGCATACACTAAGTCGGTCAAATCAGTCCTCATTGAAGTTAGCATTCAAGATGTAGTTCTCATTTCAAGACAATAGCAGAAGAGACAAATCCCACCAAGGAGCCTCCAATTATCGAGGAGGAAGAGGTAGAGGTAAACATGGAAGAGGTAACAAGTGAGGAGGAAGATAAAACTCTGGTGAAGGAGAGAACAATTGCAACTTCCATCAAGCAGGAGGAAGAAGCAACGATAGAAATCAGCAAGGAGGATCAAATAAGAGGTATGACAAATAGAAGATCCAATGCTATTACTACAAGAAATTTGGTCATTATATTTTTGAATGTAGAATAAGATGACTAAGGATAACAAATGAAAAGCCTATTACACAAACAAAAATGAAAATGTAGAGTGTAGAGACGCTTGTAGGAATGTGCTATTAACTTGCAGTATTAAGGAGGAGATCGAGAAGAATATTTGGTATCTCGATAATGGGTGCATCAACCACATGTTTGGGAACAGATAGATATTCTCACAAATTGATGAAACAATCAAGTCTAAAGTGAATATGGGGAACAACAACAAGGTACTAGTCATGGAGAAAAGAAAAAACCTTATCCGCACCAAGCAAGGTTAAAGGAAGTAGATCACCGATGTATATTATGTACTTGGATTAAAGCATAATTTGTTGAGCATTGAATAGCTTGTGCAGAAGGGGCACACTATTTAATTTAAATATGGAGCCTATACCATCAGAGATAGAGCATGGGTAAATTGCAATTGTGGCCATGTTAATGAACAAGATATTTCCCCTATAGATTCAGAATGAATTTTTGATGTCATTATGTGCAGTTGTGAAAGATGCTACCTAGTTGTGGCATCTCAAATTCAGTAACCTGAGTTGCAGTGGCATGAACTTGCTATAGAAGAAGCATATGGTGAAGGGTTTACCCATTATTGAGCAACCAAATCAAGTTTGTGAAGGTTGCTTAGTTGGTAAGTAGAATAGGGATGCATTCCCTCAGGACAATCTTGGAGAGCTTTACAACTATTGAAGCTAGTGCATTCTACTATCTGTGGTCCTATGCAAACCAACTCATTTACCAGTAACAAATACTTCTTGAAATTCATAGATGATTTCAGTTGGAGGACATGGGTATATCCCCTCAAACAAAAGTCAAAGGTATTCGGTAAATTTGAGGAGTTCAAGGCTCTGGTTGAGAAATAAAGCGGCTACATTATGAAGAATCTTAGGAAAAATTGAGGAGGTGAGTATATCTCCAATAAACTCCATAATTTTTGCAAATAAAATTGAATTTGTAGGCAACTCACTACCAGATACACACCACAGCAGAATAGTGTTGCAAAGAGGAAGAATAGAACAATCATGAAGATAGCACAAAGCATGTTGAAGGCAAAGGGTTTGCCACATGAGTTTTAGGTAGAAGCTATATGTTGTGTAGTTTATCTGCTAAATTGATGTCCCAAAAAAGTGTAAAGGATAAAATTCCTTAGGAGGCTTGGAGCAACCAAAAGCCCAGTGTTGCTCACTTAAGAGTTTTTGGATGCATATCATATGCACATGTTCTAGATGAGAAGAGAAAGAAGCTAGATGACAAGATGGAGAAATACATCTACACTGGGTATAGTGAAGAGTCTAAGGCATATAGGTTGTATAATCCTGTTACAAAGAAGCTAATTATCAACCGAGATGTGAAGTTCCTGGAGGATGAAGCATGGAACTGGAAATCCAAGACTGGTCAACCAAAACCAACAATTATTGAGTCTGAGGACTTGGAAGAAGAAAGAGTGCATCAGCTTGTAGCTTCAAGCAACAATACTAGAGATAGTAGCAGCAATGCCTCATCATCACAAACACCTCAACTTGCAAGCAGGATCTCCAACTTGAGGACACTCGTGAAGACGAGGAACTTGCAAGATATTTATGAGATAACCCAAAATCAAGTAGATGAAGAACATTCTGATTTCTCTTTATTATCTAAGTGCGATCCAATTTTATTTTAAGAAGCAATTCAGAATTAAAAATGGATGAAGGCTATGGATAAGAAAATAGAGGCCATAAAGAAGAATAAGACATGGTAGTTGATAGATCTCCCATCAGGGAATAAGACCATTGAAGTCAAATGGGTATACAAAACTATGTTTAATTTCCAAGGTGAGGTTGATAGGCATAAGGTCATACTAGTGGTGAAAGGCTATAAATAGAAGTTAGGCATTGACTATCATGAGGTGTATGTGCCTGTAGCAAGACTTGACACAGTCAGGATGATCTTAGCATTGGCAGCCCAGAAAGGTTGAAATGTGTACTAGATGGATGCCAAGTCTACTAAGTGTTGGAAGAAGAGGTCTACATAGACCAACCACTAGACTATGAGTTGGAAGGACAAAAAGGTAATATATTGAAGTTGAATAAGGCCCTATATGGGTTAAAGCAAGCACCCAGGGTTTGGTATAGTCGGATTGATGGCTACTTTTAGGAGAATGGGTTCATCAAATGCCTATATGAGCACACCCTGTACCTAAAGTAAAATGCAGAAGGAGAGATGATAATCGTCTGCTTATATGTAGATGATCTTATTTACACTGGCAATAGTAATATGCTACTTGACCAGTTTAGAACAACCATGAAGGAGGAGTTCAAGATGATAGACTTAGGGTTGATGAAGTATTTTATTGGCATTGAAGTTACTCAATCTGCAGATGGTATCTTCATTTCTTAGGGCAAGTATGCAAGAGATGTCCTGAAGAGGTTTAAGATGGAGGACATCAAACCTACCATCACACCTATTGCCATAGGTCTAAAGTTGAGAAAAATGGATTATAACATAAATGTTGATCCAAATTTGTATAAGAGGTTAGTTGGCAGTTTCATGTATTTGACTACAACTAGACCAAATTTGGTGTTTAGAGTGAGCTTAATTAGCAGGTTCATGGAGACTCCAACGGACACTCATTGGCAAGCAAGCAAAAGGATTTTACGTTATGTCAATGGGACGCAAAACCATGGAATTTTCTATGCCCAAAAAGACCATCTTGCACTGATTGGCTACACTAATAACGATTGGGTTGGCAGTACAAATGATCGAAAGAGCACTTCTAGGTGTGCTTTCCATCTTGGATCAGGAGCAATTTCATGGTCATCCAAGAAGCAATTGATAGTCGCGTTATCCACTACTAAGGTAGAGTATGTTGCCTCCATGTCAGCCACATGCTAGGCAGTATGGCTACGAAGAATATTATGTGAGCTGAATCATCTACCAAAAGGGATGACAACAATTTTTTGTGACAATAATTCTGCCATAGCACTATCAAAAAATCCAATGTTTCATGGCATGACCAAGCACATTGATATCTGCTACCATTTCATCAAAGAGTTGGTGAAAGCTAACAAAATTGAGTTACTGTTTTATAGGTCAAAAGTGCAGGTAGCAGATATTTTCACAAAACCTTTGAAGGAGGAGGACTTCAATAGGCTGAGGGAAATGTTGGGCATCAAAGTCTTTGTGAAATCTAGTTTAAAGGACAATGTTAGAAAATTAAACCATATTTGACACCTAAAAAGATCTCTAAAAATATTATTGCCAAAATTCGATTGCCACAATCTCCCATACAAGAAATTAATATCAATAGTTGCAGATAGGAAGAAACCCTAATTCGTTTGATGATTGGTCAAAAACCCTAGTTTTGCATTAAAGGCATGTCAAAAGGTAAGCCTTATCCTCTCTTCCACCTAGCTATGTAAGACAGTGGTGCCTTTCAGAAAGAAGCAAGGAGTGCACAATAGTGCAGAGGGAGAACAGAGTGAAACAGAGGCGTTAGAGAAAGGAGTCAGAACAACAGTCTATCGAATACTCCTATGGTGTTTAACCTACAACTGAGCTTGGAGATGTTTGTAAAACTTCTAGACAAATAACCATTTGTATAAGGTTTTATTTTACCTTGTAAAACTGTAGCCACATTCAAGTTTGCTTTGATCAATATAATTTATTTGTGCAAGTTTGAGTTTTTTACATGTTTATTTATCTTTGTCCAAATCCGTCATTTAAAAATTCTTTGTTGAGCTGAAAAACTGACCTCACGTCATTTTCACACAATTCTGGCTCTTAAAAAAACATTTCACCTATTCTACCTCCGAAAATCCATTGCATTATTTATTTTCTCGAAAATAAGGTTGGACCCTGGTCAAAAAGCAATTCGTGTTTCATTCTTCCCGCAAAGACGACTGACTGCGCAAAGGCGTTGCGCTGGTTTTTTGAGCGCAACGACTTTGCACGTTTCACTTTATCTGAAAAAATATTTTGGTCACAAAAAGGATTGGGAATTTTGTTTTGCGCTAAAAACCATTGCGGGACTTGTTTCTCCCGCAAACGAATTTGACCAGTCAATAGTTGTATCGCTCCTTTTGTGAACGATCCAGCACTTCACTCCCTTCGCAGCGTGCAATTCAGATTGACGTGCTTCTTTCATTTTAAACATCGACGTGAAGCGGAGATTAGATGGCTGGCTGTGGTTGACATTGTTTTATGCTCCCATCAGATGTGAGAAATCAATGTACATCATGATGAAATCAATGGACAAAAACAAGGGAGAACATCGACGTGAAGCGGAGATTCGATAATGGGTAGTGGTTGACATTGGTTTATGGTTCCATGTTCATGGTTCACATTACATTTCTCACAACATTCCAAATGAAAAATCACTTAGCTTCCACTAATACATCTTTGCCCTCGATATTATGAATGATGATTTATAAGCTAATTCAACGAAAAGGAAAGAAATATAATAGCATAGAGAAAACGTAGTTAATTTTGCGACGAAGGAAGAGAGAATTAGTATAGCAGAGATAAAACTTTGAAAATGAATTTTGGCAAATGGCTTCATCTTCTACAGGAGCAAACCTTCCTAAGGGAACTAATTAAATTTATTGTTGCTACTGCTACGAATGATGATTATAATAATTATTATGGAGTGATTTTCATACATTTGTTCGAAGCAAAAGTGAGCAAGATAAACAAATTCATGGAGAAGAAGTGTAGAGACTGCTCTGTTCACTTTCAAGTATTATCAATCTTTATGCATAAATAGTTTAGATCATTTTGCTACATAAATCAATTTGATACGATGTGTAGACACCAAAACAGCACCAATTCGATTATGTGACAACAAACACTGATTGCATTGACACACACAACCCCTAGGGCAGCCCCCAAATGTTAAACAGTGGTCCTAACCACTCCCAAAAGTAGTTTGGAGGTCAGAGGTCAATTTGGCACCTTGCTCTCTACTCGTCCCACCCAGGGATGAATACAAACTGGCATTCGTCCCACCCAGGGACGAATATCAGCATTCGCCCTAGGGTGAGGCGAATAGCAAGTTTAACTGGCAAAAAGTCAAACCTCGGCAAGTCCGCCAGTTAACTGAGGCTTCAGGCCATGAAATTGCGAGGAAAAGATTTTATTCAAGAAGAGAGACTTCAGTCATGAATGTATTTATTTTAGAGACCTCATGCAAGGAGATTCTAAATCAGGGAATTAGCTTTTCTCTGAAAATAGGACAAACAACTCAAGTGGCGCCTTCACATGCGCAATTCAAACAGAGAGAACCTAAGGTCTATAAATTGGTGAGTTTTCTCACCCAAAAGAGATACAGAGAAGGAGAATTTGAGCAACGAAGTGCTACCAATTTACATACCTACTTGCGATTTGTGCCTTTCACATCCTTAATCTCTCATTCGAAAGGGAGGTTATTGGGTGACTATTGGAAGCATGAATCCGGACCCAAAACCCGATTTTTGGCCACAAAAATCCACAAAATTTGTCGACAACACCCCATAAGAAGTTTTGGACTCATACCAAGTGGATTGGTTCCGAAACAGTGTCCCAAACGATGGGCGTTTTGCCCTGGGTGCCCCCCAAACTATCACAGTCCTATTCGCCCCACCCAGGGACGATTAGAAATCTGTGATATATTTCTTTTATTTTTCTTTTGCATTTTATTCTAGGTCTGTTAAATAGGCTACATTTTAAATTTCATTTCATTCTGAGCAATTTTGACTAGGTTTTTGTCATTTCCCGCCTTTACTAACTTGCAGATGGCACCAGAAAAATCTGGGTCATATAGGCCAAATTGGAGAAATCTGACCATCTGGGTCTTCCCAAAACACCCCCAATTAGCTAACCCCAACTTTGCAGGTCATTTAGGGCTTTCTAAGCAGGACATTGAAGAGGGTGCTTTCTGACAAGTTATTGCAGGTCTATTCGTCCCACCCTGGGGCGAATACAAATTTGTGAGGAATTTCCTGACTGTTCTTTTTGCAGTCACTTCCTGGTAACATATTTATGCCTCTGTCAAAATTTCAGGTTGATCTGAGGTCATTTGATTATCGTTTTAATATTTTCATGCATATACTGACTGTAGGCCTTGGGAAATACATGCTTTATTCTATCTGCAGGTGCTATTAATATTTTCTGTTTCTTTGAACGCAGGTTTTCGACAGCAGAAGAGCAGGAAGGAGTGAACAATCATATATGCAAGTGGCGGCGACATTTTGGTCCGCCCATATTACATGTGGGCACGCGGAAGAAGGATTGCTATCATGGATGTGACAAGAAACATATTTGACGCTCCTATCCCCTAAAAAGGAAGGAGACATATTGTAACACGACTTTGAAAGCACATCAATAAAGAGGATCCTATTCCATATTGCTTTTATCTTGTGTCGATTCGCTCATGTTCTTTCTTTTTTATGCATATTTCAATACATAGGCTTTTGGCGTTAAGTTTGGTTTTAGACGCATCGTATTCAGCATATTCCTCTTTGTTTCCGTATCCTCGTGCTTTCACGATGTTATTCAGATTCTCAAAGATAGGATCGAGAAGATAAACAATATGGAACCAATGAATCTGCGGGAGAAGACAAGATCAATGAAGTAATTATATTTGGCAAAGATATAGTGAACTTCTATGGGGAGTTGGTCCTCCTGGAGAACTACAGTGTATGGAAGTATGTAAGTGTTGTTATTCCTCTTCCATCGGGAAATAAAAATTAAAGAGTGCTAAATGAGATCGAGGGATAATTATAAGAGCTTGATTAAATTAGTTTGATAGGTCTAAGGAAGATCCTCAAAAGGTATGACAGACAAACAAGTGCTGCATTGGGGAAGCATTATATTGAATGGGCCAAATGTCAGCCATGCTTTCAAGCCACCGGATCTCTCCTACACCTTATAAAAGAATCCCTGAGCATTTTGCAATCCCTCCCTTTTTCTTCCTTATTTGGAGATAACATGGAAAAGCTTGCTATGATAGATATATTTCATAACGAGAACGAGGATGAGTATGAAAGCTCTGTTGTTGCTCTGAAGCTCCTAGAAGAGATGATGAAAATCAGCTCTGCTTACAATGACGACTCCTCGTAGTCTTCTCTGCTTTGTTAATTTCAACTAATTTAAAATATACCTAGTACTGAAGTTGTTTTTGTTGCTGTTGCATCTTCTGATGCTTTTCCTTGATGGAAACTGTACCAGATGTAGCACATGGAATAGTTTTGTTAGAGAAGCATGCAACGAAATCATTATTATTTCTCTACAAGACCTCATACCACGCGGGGTGTTCCAAATACTTGATCTCTTTTAAAATGGGTATAAACTTTTAATTAAAAGTATTACATACATAATAATCCTCGACCACACGGTTTGGGGATCAAAAAGGTCAAGTGAGAGTAGAGACGGTAGAACGTTAACACTTTGCTGTATCTATCACGGAAGCAAGAAAAAGTCCAAATTTACGACGAAGCTCGTCAAAATTTGATTATTAGGTCAAGAGCTGACGGGAGACTAGATTAAATGAAAATAATTTTAAAAATTAAACGAACAAGTGTTTATATTTTTAAGTATTAGTTAGAATTAATGTATATGATGTTATTTTTTAATAAGAAATAAATTTTAATTTTTATATACATGATGTATAGAAGATACATATTTATTTATTATATAATAATATATAAGAAAAAAGATTGATATTTAAATTTGTTTATCTTAATTAACTATAATTGATTATAATTATTTTTTTGATTTATAATATTCTTTCTTTTTTATTAGATCAATGTAAGAGTAGACATAGCAATTTAAAAATTGATAAATGATAAATTAGGATAAGCCAAATAGTTTATCACGTACTGAAAATTTTATGGACTAAGGGACACACTAGAGGATATGAATGACATAGATAAGAATAAACACACACTCAACTATTAACCTCATGACCAATGTTAGGGATAAATAGAACTATCCAAGGTCTTATATCAAATGTGGATAATGACACACATACTATCCATCATTAAAGTTGCAAATAAGGACACCCATTTATCTACAACATATTTATGACTAGGGACACTTACCCAATTATAGGAACCAATAAATGTGAGCCTTACTATAGTTTATCTTGTGATTAGGGACATACACAACTATTCACCATAATAACACTTGTTTCAATTTAATAAATATATTTCTCCTCATTGTCCTTATGGGGGGTGTTTTCAACATTTGTCACAAAACTACTTCCTTTGCCATCACTTTCATCAATAATCATTATTGTCTTTTCTATTTTTAATTTACGCTCTATGAGATCCTTTGCTCATTGAACACAATTTGTACCACATAGCATCTTTACTTACAGTAAAAACACATGAATCTAGTATTTAAAATTTGCTATCTTTGAGGATGATTGACTAGCTCTAGAGGTAACACTAAGTTTATTTTTCACAAGTACTATACTAGTATAGCTGGTAGGCATGCTATTTAATAAAATAACTTTAGCATCATCATTGTCCACTTTGATACTAATTATAATAATCTAATCTAGTAAAGAGTGAAACTTATATATTAAATAATATTATTGGCTTTTATCATTTTAAGTTCAAATTGTTTTTGCTTAAGATCCATCTTTGTACTTGAATCTTATGTATCATCCCTAACTTCTTTTGCAATCTTCAAGAGGTCTATGTGAAGTAGATGGACATCATATAACCCAAGTCCAACTATAGTCATTGCTTTACAATGTTTTCTAGTCCATTTTGATACTTTATTAACATCTTATAATTTTGATATATTTTTATCTGTGAAATCCCATAAAAAATTCTCAATCAATACCAAATAGATGTTGATTTTCTATGTATGAAAAATATTGTCCTTTGGATCTTTAATAAGACTTGTCTTATCCATATTTTCTAATAAATTCTCCTCCTAAGTCAAAATAATGCAAATATGTTAGGTCATGATGACCATATATAAGCCTATAGTTGTGAAGAGGTAATACACTATCAGGTAAAATATAATCATAAGGTTTTTAAATAGTTTTTCATCCTCTAATAATATATTTTATTAGATGTCATAGTATTTAAATAATAATAAAATATCTTATGCATACATGTGGGATAAATAAACATGTTAATTTTTAAGCTTATACTCTAACTAAAAATATGTATTGATCATCTGTAGTATACATTGTGCATTCCATAAATTATAGCAAATCAAGAAGTACAAATTTATGATTCATTGATTGAATCTCTTTTTATTTCTATTTTGAGCACATTTAAAAGGAACAAACGACTATTCACCATTGAATCTTAAAATCTTATAAACTTTCTTATAATTTTAGTCTCACTCTTAGGTTAGGTTAAGAACATAATTCATTGTCATATGTATGCCCATGAAAATGATCAAGCTTATTACTTTTACCAATTAGCTAGGTGTGATATGAATAATATAGAAGCTCAAATGAGATGATAACATGATACATCTCTCAAAATGAGTGTACATTGGTTTCTATATTCTTGGGTAGAATTGTTCTGATACTAGTGATATATAACTTAATTTGGTTTCTTTTCATTAACTAAAAGGGCTTTTTAGAAAGGATTATATATCCCAATGTAGGGATTAACAATCTACTAGAGAAAATGCATGTGATATAACAAACCAAATAAAGACAAATAAATATAATGTAAGTAACAACCAATTAAAAATAGCACAACAAACATAATCACACATTATTTCTCACCACAATCATTATATTTGCTTGCTCATTAAACTTATTATTTTCCTATGGCGTGCCCTTATTAAAGTTGATTGTCAATATGGGGGTCATGTAATAATTTGGATAAATTTGATTGATTGCCTTGTTTGGATTAGAAATGGAAGATATAATAGGAAGGTCTTTGTCTTTTGGACCCAACTGAGATTTTAATTTGCTTTCCTCCCTAAGCTACTATGTATCTTAGAGAGTTGGTAATAATTCGTAAGGAAATTAGCACATCAATAGATCTAGTAAATTAATATGTGAAAAAGAGGAATAATCTATTAGAAACATACAGGAATTAGTAGACCATGTGATGAATTTTAATTAAACATATGCAAATGCATCTATATGAGGGTTTTTACACTTGTGGTTGTCAAGAATTTATCCATCATTTTACTTTTTCTCTCAACTTTGGTGGTTTTCTAATGCCAATCCTCTTGTGAGAGTACCTATTTATACAACCATAAAATTCATCAATAGTACCATTTTATAAAAATAACATAATCTAACTATAAAAAGGATAAAGTAAAACTATCAATTGATCTTGATAGAACAAAATAAGATCATGCATAAGAAATTGATACACTAGTACATGAATCAAGCAATAAGGAAAAGTCCTTATAGGGTGGGCCTTTACACCTACACTCTTCTTGGCATATAAATATGTTTGACAAATAGTAGCCACAATATTTTGGTACATGGATTTTACCCTTTCTCAATAACACCTAAATGGTGCAAAAAGAGCAAGGTCTAGGTGCAAAGGAGAAAAAGAAGAAAAAATTGATTCAAATGTTCTATTGGTTCAATAATCCTATAAATACCCCTTTCTTGTAGAGCTTGACCAACTAAGATGATCATTTCCAAGCCTTTGTTTAATTTATGGAGTCTACCAAGATAGACCAAGGGCAAGAGAAGCAAAAATCAGAGCTCCCTTAATGAAAGAGGAGATGTTTTACCTCTTTTGTTGTCTTGGTGTTTGAAGTTAATACAACAAAGACCAAGAATGTGTGATGTGTAAGTATGACTTTTGGAAAATAAAAGACAATATTATTCAATGACAAAGACCTTGATTAAATAGAAAAAGTGTACAATATGATCCATTCGATCATAACTAACTATGTTAATCTCAACCACACAGACTTATCATGATATTATAGTAACAACTTAGGATATATACTGTAACACCCCCTTAAGTGGTACTAGGTTATACTCTAACACCCCCCCTTAAGTGATACTAGGAGGTAGTGAAAACATCAAAATCAAATAAGTGGCATATCTAAAAGTATGAGTCCCAACAACAAGGCCTGATAAGGTACTTATGTACAATAAGAAATATTTACTGAAATATGATGAAAAACCACAATAGAGAAAAATCACGTGCCAGAATAGAAATAATAAGGAAGATGTGGAAGAAGGATGGAGAGAAAGGAAGATGTTCTCTTCAACCCCCATTAGGACAACTTCTGTCAAGAAGCCTACAAAGGATCCATGTGATGTCTCAAAAAAGTAGAGAAGCCTCATCATCAAATTGAAAGAAATATCACTCCTAGACTAGTGCTTGTGACAAAGATCAAATCTGTGAACCATGAAAAAATGTCACTACATAAAAACTCCTTGAAACCAAAGTATCTCACAAAAAAGAGTGAGAAGATAGGATGGAGAAAGAACCACTAGAATAGAAAGGGTAGTCCAAAATGACTTCATAAGAATAGATTGTGGTTTCCACCTATATGAACACAATGGGCTGATAACAAGTTCTAAAACTTGTGGACAAACAACAAAAACAAGGGAATAAAGAATGGAATGACACCAATGTAGTTATGGAATGTGTCCTTATGATGACCTCCTCATCCTACTAGAATGCATGGGTAACTAGCCACTTCAACTGCTAGGTGATATAGAGGAGATAACTAGATACTAGGATCATTCTAATAAATTTCTTGGGAGTGTTGGATTCAACTGAGAGTGCACTCCATGATACAAAAATATTTGAGGCTAAAAAAGATAAATGGAATACTCTCAAAATTAGAATTTGACACCACCAATGTTTTCATCTTAAAAAATTATTTCCAATGACTATAAACAACCCTATGATCGAGTGTCAAATTGGCCTTCATCTACAGGAAAAATAACAATATT
This sequence comes from Wollemia nobilis, assembly GCA_028583015.1. Classification (NCBI taxonomy): domain Eukaryota; kingdom Viridiplantae; phylum Streptophyta; class Pinopsida; order Araucariales; family Araucariaceae; genus Wollemia; species Wollemia nobilis. The sequence continues at coordinate 8,909,326 of JAQPPZ010017033.1, forward strand.
CTTCATATTACCTCACAAGGGATTCTTTCCATAATTTTCTTTGGAAAAAAATTTCCCTTGCTGGAAAAAATTACAAGGTTTCCTTCAAAATAATTTCAATGTTTTCAAAAGAAACATGGGCCTTCTTTGATTTTATTATCTTTAAAAAAAAAAAATAGTCTAAATTTAAAAAAATTCCCTCCTTAAATAAAACCTTTGTCTAAAAACCCTTGCTCTTGAAAATCACCAAACTCGGTTGACCACCATGGCCCATGTGGTATTCCCATGTGGGTTTTATGTATAGAGTGAATATGCCGTTTACATGTGACTCTCTGAGAGGTTCGGCTGCTACCATGAGAAGCAATAGCAAATAATGTCTCCAAAAATAGAAAATAAATTTACCAGAAAACACTGGGTTTTGTTAGAAATAGTTGTCATCTGGTTTTAGGACATTGACATTCACCAAGCTTGGCCCTCTAGAAGAGAAAAGAGCCATAGTAGGGGCCATTTTGGCATCAAAAGTAGTTTTATAATCTACAATAATAAAAACTACTCACCACGACCATGATAAGTGCCATCATGTTGTGCCATAGTTCCAGTAGTTTTCTACCACCAACGTCAGCCTCGATAGGAAAGTCAAACTTATTGGAGATATCCCCTTCACGCAAAGGATTTTTCCTGTTGCAGGCCTCGAAGAGAAAAGACTACATATTTGAATCCCCATTCATGTTGTTTGCCCTATTGATGCAGGAGCCTATCTTTAGAGGGTTTTTTTAAAAAAGAAGTTTTAAAGTAAATTTTTTATTACTAAAAATGGAATTATTTGACGCAAAATATAATTTGCCAAAAATGGTAATTACTAAAAAGACAAATTTTTATGAAAAAATAATTTTTCGAAAATAGTAATTTTTTTATTTCTAGGGTTTTAAGCTTTAGGATTTTATTTTAGGGTTTCTTTTAGGGCTTCAAGTTTTAGGGTTTCTTTTGGGATATATATTCCCTTGGTATTGTATTGTAAGAGGGGAAGTGAATCTAGGAATGAGAAAATATATTATTTAATGGTTTATTTCCATGTACTATAGTTTTTATGTGAATGAAGGGTTTTACATAATATTTTCATTTACAACAGTGTTTATGTAATGGGAGGTATTTTATTTTGACCTCTTGTATCTGGATTCACATCATTTGGTATCAGAGCAAGTTGGATCTTGTTGGAAGGAGAAAAGAGAAGAGAAGGAAAAAAATGAGAGGAGAGCAAAGAGGCTCCAAAAAAATTTGCACTCTATGCAGTGCTTGTAGAAGGTTTGTAAAATCTTGGAGACAAAAATTAGCACTCTATGTGAGTTCTTGTAGGAGGTTTTTTTATATAAAAGCCTCAAAGAAAGAGATTAACACTTTGTGTAGTGCTTGTAGAAGGTTTGTAAAACCTTAGAGAAAGAAATTGGCACTTTGTGTAAGTGCTTGCAGGAGGTTTTTTTATATAAAACCTCAGAAGGAGGAATTGACACTTTGTGTAGTGCTTGTAGAAGGTTTGTAAAACCTTAAAGAAATAAATTGACACACTGTGTGGTGCTTGTAGGAGATTTTTTTTTCATTAAAAACCTCAAAGGGAAGAATTGGCACTTTGTGTAGTGCTTGCAGGAGGTTTGCTATTTTAAAACCTCGAAGGAATAAATTGGCACTATGTGTAGTGCTTGTAGGAGGTTTGAGATGTAAAACATTATAAGGAGATTGGTACTTTGAGGAGTACTTGCAGATGTGTGACACTCTATGGAAAGCTATTATGAGTTTGATAAGAGGAACTCGTAGGAGCAGAGTTCTTTTCAACCAAAGGAGAATGATGCAGGAGCCTATCTTTAGAGGTTTTTTTTTTTTTTTAAAGTTTTAAAGCAATTTTTTTATTACTCAAAATGGAATTATTTGACGTAAAATATAATTTGCCGAAAATTGTGATTACTAAAAAGACAAATTTTTATGAAAAAATAATTGTCGAAAATAGTAATTTTTTTATTTTTAGGGTTTTAAGCTTTAGGGTTTATTTTAGGGCTTCAAGTTTTAGGGTTTCTTTGGGGATATATATTCCCTTGGTATTGCATTATAAGAGGGGAAGTGATGAGAAAATATATTATTTACTGGTTTATTTCCATGTACTATAGTTTTTATGTGAATGAAGGGTTTTACATATTATTTTCATTTACGACAGTTTTTATGTAATGGGAGGTATTTTTTTTTGACCTCTTGCAGTTGGATTCACATCACCTACCAATATGTGCCATAGCTGAGGTCTCATTTTGCATAAATATCTAATTTTTCAAGATATCTATGACAAGGAGCTCATGATCATATTAGGAAGCCCCACCAAGTTTTTAGTGATTTGAACGTCTATGACATTGACGCTCCTAAATTTATGGATCGAAGAAGAAAATAATACTTCCTGAAAAAAGGAATACATTGGTTCGATCTGACTATAGGATTTATGAACAATCTACAATATCTCCCCATGATATTTACATGATCTATTCCGTAGCTTCCAGCTAAGAAAGAAAGTTCCCATCGAATTTAATCAAGAATATTAGCATTCAGCTTCAATGATTCTCCAACTAAATCTCACATGATGGATGGACATATGGTGCTCTATGCTTTCATAATATCTTTCTATGGTCCTCTACCTTATGCATTCCCTGACATAGTGGCTCTATTCCTACCTCTACCTCAACTCTCTCTGCATTGCCACACTCAACGTCTCACTTGAGGTAAATGAGAAGATGGTGGTACTATGACCATCAGGGTATATGAAATCAATGTCAAAGATCCCATAGCTATGATTTTGAGAGAGATCGAGAGATATCACCAAAAATTGAGAAGCATATTCATGGGAGTCAACAGGTAGTTAGAGTTGCACATTTTCTTTAATTGTAAAAAAATTAGCTGTCACCCATTAATTTAGCTTATTTAGTCTAGAAAAAAAAATCCTCAAATCTCAAATGATTTTCCAGATTGCTCAAAATCGAGCATTCTAGGGCTATTTATTAGCTTTGTGATATGATAGACTTAGTATCCTTTCCATTCCCATTTGCGGTTCAGCTCTGCAGCACGATATTCTTGACAAAAAATTACACTCATCTCAAATGATGCAAAAATGATACAGATGTAAGTATCAAGTGCACACTCCTGGATGAAGCTTATAGACATTGCAAGAATATATTTTCTCAGGCTTGCTGTTGATTCCAATTCACTGGGTATCTCATATGTGTAGAATAAAAATTCTATAATGTCATAACAACTTCGATATGCCATTATAAACATGTATCATGGACAAAAAACTTTGTGATCTACGTGACCTGTGATCCGCTACAGATGACACAACCTCAAGCTTGTACCGAGGGTCACATAAAAGTATAGAACTAGATCTTTCAACACCCTCATCATACTGTATGTGAATATAATGGCAAGCATGTTCTTATTTATGAAAAAAAAACAAATTACAATCCTTCACATCGAGATTACGCTGACCGATTTGGACTTCAATAGTCTTCCACCACAATCCGATCGTTGCCATCGCTTCTTTGCTAGGATTTTTGTTCGCTTATCTCACCAGAAAATATGAAACACCTAGGGTCGGTGTTGGTGCAAAATGAGAGGGATTTCCATAGAGAAAATATTGCAATCCGAAAGCCTCCAACAAAAAATAGCCTTGTAGTCACCATAAACAACACATAGTTCCAGCTATAGTGAGCCCCACATATTTGGTCATAGTTATATCAAGTCGATGCACCCTTTAAAGGTTGAAAACATGAGCTTCAGCAAGGCACCAACAACAAATCTAGATCTGCAATATAAGACTACAAATCTAGAAAACTAAAAAAAACTAAAAAATAACCTCCCAAACTGTAATTTTTTTTTTAACCATCTGGTTTCTGATCCATCAAAAGATGGAAAACATACTCTTTGAGTAAAAAAAATTATGGGTAGGAAAATAAGTGAGGGAAAAAATAGGGAGGATTTCCATGAGGGAAATCCCCCATGAGGAAAAGCTCCTTGGGATCATAGGGCATGGAAAGCCTGCTTTGATACCATATTGGAAAATAAAAGACTTGATATTATTCAATGAAAAAGACCTTGCCTAAATAGCAAAGGTGTACAATATGATCCATTGGATCATAACTAACTAAGTTAATCTCATCAATAAAAACTTATCATGATATCCTAGTAACAACTTAACATATATACTTTAACAATGAATTCATCATATTTTATTCTCTTGTTCTCTCATTCCCATATTTATTTTTTGCTAGCATCGTTCTTACTACTCATGCACATTCTTCATATTTTCCACATTTTGTAAATCATTCCTTTCCATATTCTACCATTTTCTTGACTCCATAGCCCAATGTAAAGGCTAGCCTAATTTTCCCTTCGAAAAAAATTGTAGTCATTTCAAATGATTATGGAAGTGTGCTAGACCATTAATATTTTTTATTTCTTAAATAGGGCTATAGAACTTGATAGAAGAAAATAGTGGTTAGATTAAAATATAGCCAAAGCAAACCATCCAACATGAAAAATCACTCCCTCTTGGTTTCATATCTTTTAGACTCATCCTAATTAGTGAGGTTGCATGTGCCAATCAGTTTCTCAATATCATTGTTTTTAGATTTCAATCACCAAAGGTTCCTCCATCACACACATATCTCTACGTAGTTGACTTAGCATAACAAAAAGGAGTGGACTATAATCAGATGGTTATAATCCAATGAGACAACATACAAGCCAAATTCACTAGAGAAATCCATACCACACACATCAAAAAAACATGCTTGAAATAGTTGAGCATAGTTGACCTAAGTGTTACAACCACTTCTCACATATTTCCTGATAGACTTATAGTTTATTTTGTAAGGAATTATTCTAATCTAACTAAATGCATTGTATAGCTATAATCAACTTGAGTGTAGCTCATTCATGAGGTCAACTCTACAACATTTACAATTGCATATTATATGATGACTATGTTATGCACCTTTGATGAAGGCTAGATTGTTGTTTGATCTCTAACCAAATTTATTGTAGATCATGTATACATGTCAATTTGATTAAGCATTTTTGTAAAAGCTATATGAAAATTTTATTTTATTAAGGTTATTCTATTATCTAGATTCCCACATGGATTTTCTATTAAATAGTTCCTGGAATGCTTAGTAATAATTAGTGCTTAATATTGTTAAAATATTCTATAATATTGAAGGATAATTGATCTATTAGGCAATCTTGTTTAATTAAAAGTGTAAGAATCTCATGCTTTATATTTCTTGATATTGTTGAATCTATTCCATTTTAAATCTAGCTCCTAAATTTATGTATTTCTTATTTTAGTCTAAAACCCTTTTCATTAATTAGCTAGAATCATAAGAACTGGTCTACTTTGGAAGCTGACTTAAAAAATCCCATTTCTAGATATTCCAATCTTGGCCAAGGTCTTGAGGCCACAACTCATCCACTTAGGTGGATTTCAGACTAAGAGTAGCTAGTCTTGAAAAGTAAAAATGAGAGACCATCAAACTGATTATTGGTTGATGGACAACCCATTATTCAGTGTGTTACCATTTCATAGAAGCAAGGTTTTGATGGCCTCCTAAGCCTTCCATAATATTCTAGCTATGAATGTTTCCTTAACATGTACTAGTACTTTCATAACCAAAATTGAGTGTAAGCCAAGTCATTTCCAAGTTTTTTATCGATAGGGTGTTTTAGAGGTAATGTAATTATGGAGTAAGATTTTTCAAGCCTCATTACCTTGTTGGGATTTGATGACCCATTTAGCATAGAGAGAAATCCCTTGTCATTAGGTATCTATATGACCCATCCCTCCAAAGTCCCTTAGGAGAACAAAATACCTAATCAACTCTATGTAAAGCTTTCCCTTCATTTGAAGAGACCCATAAGAAGTCTTTAAGAAGTTTCTCTAATTTTTGGTATGAGGCTTTCTAGGGGTTCTAAAATGATGAGTAATATATATGTGTAGCTTCCAAGAACTTGGACCAGACTTGGATTTCCCATCTAATGAAAGGGGTTTGGTGAGCCATTTCTACAACTTTGTTTTTACACTATCAATGAATTAATACCAAAATGTAGAGGAGGATTAGAAAGAAAAAATATTCCTAAGAATTTGAACATTTATCTATGTTTTATCCACTTCCAACAATACCTATTGAGCTATGAGGGCGGGAGGATTATCTATTGCACTAAGCATTCCACCATTAGATACTACAACTTGAGGCCAAGAAAAATGTGTACAAACATTGTAGGTTATGCCTGAAGGTGTCTTCATCCTTGATAAAAGTGAAAAAATAACCGTCTATAAAGTACCTGAAAGCACGAGGATACGAAAGCAAACAAAAGGAAAATGTAATGCTAAGTCCTACGAACGAGAATGAATGAAAAGAGGGAAAACAAACAAACTAAAATGAGATTTAAAGCAAATATAAAAGTGCAGCCCTTTATTTTATTAATTTTCATGATATCGGGTTACAATACGTCTCCTCCCTTTTCAGGGGCTAGGAGCATCGGACATATTTTGGTTACACCATGAATGATACATTACCCTTGGGGATCTTTCGCGTGCCCACATTGAAAATGGGTGGACCAAACGTCGCCACCACTTGCATGAATACATATATAGTTCCTTCATTCCCATTCAGTGTTGAGATCCTATTTTCATAGAAATAGTAAACGATTAGTAGCACCTGCAGATGCAAGAAAACATGCAATCCCCAAGGCCTACGGTTAATGCATACATAAAATAATTAAAACTGTAAGAAAAACATATCAGAATGAGCTAAAAATTTGAAAGAAGTAAGAAAAAATTACCAGGAACACATTGCAAAAGGAATAGTTGAGAAATATGCCACAGATTTCTAATTGCTCCAGGGTGGGACGATTAGGACTGTCATAAACTGTCAGAAGGTGACCTCCTAAATGTACCATCTAGGGGCCTCCAAAACACATGCAAAGTTGGGGTTAGGGAAAAAGGGGCATTTTGGGACAACCCAGAAGGTCGAATTTTACAAATTTGGCCTTGATCACCTTGTATCCAATGATGCTCCCTGTATGTTAGCGAAAGCGAGAAATAATAAAATCACAACCAAAACTCATCAGAATCCCATGAAAATTGAATGGAAGCATATGTAAATGACCTAAAATAAAATGCAAAATAAATATTAGGGAAATATGCCACAAATTTCTAATCACTCTGGGGTGGGGCGATTAGGCCTGTAGTGGTGCGGGGGGCGCTCGAGGGCAGGACGCCCACCGTTTGGGGCTTGGTTTCGACACAAATCCACATGGGATGGGTCCAAAAACTCTTATGGGGTTGTGTCAGAAAATTTTGTGGGGTATTGTGACAAAATGTTTAGGTTTTGGGTCCGGATTGCACTTCCAATGATCACCCAATAACCTCCTTTCCAAAAGAGAGATCAAGGATGTAAGAAGCACAAGCGATGGGCGAGGATGTAATTCGGCAGCACTTCGTTGCTCCAAATTATCCTACCCTACTCCTAATTCTTTTTGGGTGAGGATGATCACCCTTTTATAGACCTAGGGTATCTATTTGAATGTGCATGTGAGGGCACCACTTGGATTGCTTGCCCTATTTTGGGAGAAAATATTCTTCCCTGATTTAGAGTCTCCTTGCATGAGGTTTCCATGATCAAGGCATGTTTGAGTAAAGTCCCTCTCTCTGATTTGAAGCCGTTCCTCACAATTGCATGCTCTAAAGGCACAGTTAAGTGGTGAACCTATCGAGGTTTGAATTTTTGCCAATAAAACCTGCTAATCATCCCACCCTAGGATGATTGCTGCTAATCGTCCCAGGATGGGATGAATACCAATTTGTAATCGTCCTAGGATGGGACGAGTAGGGAGAAAAGTGCTAAAAAGGTGCCAAATTGACCTTTGACCTTCCAAAACTATTGTGGGAGTGGTTAGGACCATTGTTTAACCTTTGGGGGCTGCCCTAGGGGCTATGTATGTCAATTTGATCAGTTCTTATCATCACATAATCGGATTGGTGCCATTTTGGTGCCTACAGTACCCATTTAGTAGTTATTGAGAGCTATATAGGATGAAAATCCCTTTCATTAGACCCTTGGACACCACATCTACGAAAAGGTAGCTAAATCCTTTTATTTCTAGAACATACAAACCTAGGGTGATTGGGTATCCCTAGAAAATTGATCTATGTAGGCTAAAATAGATGGACTACTTGTCATTAATGGTGAGGTAGGTAAATTTATCCATTGAAAATATTTTAATCATGTACAAAAAATTAGGTCCAAATCCTAATGCCTACAACATTACCAAAATGAATGATCGTTCAATCTTATCATAAGCCACAGGTCTAGACCACATGTACTAGGAAATGTTGGATCAATGGTGGCTAGTGTTGGGATTAAAAAATCCTAATTTATTAAGCATTTAAAACCAATTTTCTCTTTTTTTGACTATCAATTGTATATACTAGCCACCATGATTATATATTATATTTCCAATCATATTAAAATCACCACATATGACCTACAATGTAGTTTGTAAGAAGTCTACCACCCAATGTTATAATTGGGATCATTCAATAGTTTCATTGGAAGTATAAACATTAATCACTCCAAACAAGTGATGTGGTTGGATGGCCAAGTGGCATGACAAATAGTGGAGAGCAAAAAGCCTATAGATTTTAATTCTTATAAGTAAAAAATATTGAGATGTGGGAATTTTTTATGAAATTTCCACACAACACACTTATGCTTAGAGTCTATTAGAACCCAAGCATCCTATAAAAGGAATATCATTGAGAGGGTCCGAATAATTGAATATCGTCACCATCAAGGGACTCCAAACCACCAAAATTGTTTTGATAACTAAATATCTCTAAATACAACTTGTAGCTACCAATTTGAGCATTGGATAAATACAACCATATTTTAGATTGAACTCATCATCCTCCACCTTTTGGTGTGAACTATATGATCATTTGGTTCTTGCTATAGGAGAGTGAGGGAGAGCCCATATGACTGGTAGGCTATGAAGAAATCACATTCACTACCCTCAAAATTTGAATTTGTCATGGTTTAGAAACCTCTTTGCTTATGGTATCCACCATTAATGGTGGACCAATACTCTTTTTATCCTTTTCCTTCTCAAAGAGCTTTGAAGTTATTATGAATATCATATTAGCCATGGCCTTGGGATATGAAACATTGGGAGCAATAGAGAGCATTTTTTCTCTTGAAATTTGGTCCAACCATCTTCACTTGTTTGAGGAGGGTTCACACTAGTTAGTTAGGGGGTCAACTTATCCTTATTATGAGGCATGGGAGGATATTCCTTGATTTTATGATCAAAATATTAGTATCTAAAACAAGTTTTAGATAGATTTATATATGAAAATATCATCGATCTATTCAATATATTCCCTAAGGTCCTTAGAGATATCCAATTTAATACACATGCTTTTGAGGATAAGCTTTTAAAAAAATTGATTCCACCAAGATATCTAAAGAAGACACTTAAACATAGAGAAAGCATTCAATCTTTGCTAGGGTTTGATGAGGAAAAACTACTCTGCTAGGGTTTGATGAAGAAAAAATACTTTGCGGGGATGGCAACAACTTTTGGAGGAGGTCTAAAAAATTGGAGGAATGTCGTGATGGCATCGGGTTCGACATAGAGAGTGCATTCTCATGATATTTTTCATCTAAAAATGAATGGAAGGAACAAGATTTTCCAGTGCATGTCGGGAACCGCTTGTTAAAGAGCAATGGATGTTTGGAACGATGTGAAGCCAGGCCAGTTCTAGTGGTTCAACTAGACTCGGTGGTGGAAGATGTGGAGTATCTAACCAAACATTTCCTTATTGGAAAATTTTTGGGCATCCAAATTTCTCTCCCCTTTGTGGAGGCTTGGGTTAGGAATACTTGGAATCCTAAAGGTGATGTGGAGGTGATGCTAAGTGCGAACAACTATTTTATGGCAGTTTTATCTTGTATTGTAGATCATAACAAAGCATTTGAAGGGGGTCCTTATTTCTATAACCAAGTGGGACTCTTTCTTAAACCCTGGCATGTGGGTTTCAACCCATCAGAAGAGTTGCCATCATGGGTTCCAGTATTGGTGCAACTTCCATGGCTCTCGTTGGAATTTTGGAGAACTGATATCTTGCATAAGATTGCCCTTCTGCTTGGGAAGTCGGTTGGACCATCACAACAAACAATGGATAAAAAGGTAATCTCTGTTTCTTGTATTTGTGTTGAAATTGACTTAAATAATCCTATTCCAGATTCTATTGAAATACAATTTGGATCAACTACATGGGTTCAAAAACTTGACTATGAAGCTCTTCCATTTCGTTGCCGGATTTGCCATGAATATGACCACCTGCAAAGAAAATATCGTAAGTTTATCTCACCCGTGGCTTCAAATCCTGAGCCCTCTTGGTCTGGACAAAATTTGGATAAAGGAAAAGCCCTAATAAAGGAAGGGGAATGGGATAAGGAAGGTTTTGTTCTAGTAAAATCCCGAAACAGAGGACGAAGGGAAAACAAAGACCTTAAGGATAGCTAGCCAGATGCTCTACTCAACCATTTTGAAATATTAGATGATCTTGATAAGTGCATGGAGATACCTGAAATGTCACTACCTGTTGCAAATATAACAAGGCCGAATCATATGTCTCTTCTTGAGGTGGAACTTAAGGAATCAGATCTAGGGGGTTTAAACAAAGAACAAAGAGCTTTGGATCTGAGTATAGGGGACATGGTTGGATCAAACCCTATAAGGGAAAATATTTTGGAAAGTGGTATAGATTTAGTTATGCCCTTTCCTACTTAGGCACTGATGTAGTCATCATTGGACTGCAAAACTCCTACAGTGTTGGGATTGCAGCAAAAAATAATTAATTTTTTTTTCAGATAAGAATATGAAGGTGGGTTAGAAGAAGGACCAGGATAAAATTAAGTTAACGGGGGAGACTTTGGTGGAGTCAGGATTAGTGAGAACATTGGACTCCCATTTTTATAACCCCCCAAAATGATTATCCTCTCATGGAATGTAAGGGGGTTGAATAACATCCCCAAATAAAAAGTTGTTCATGATTTGGTTCATGTGCATTCTCTGGATGTGGTGTTTATTCAGGAGACTAAATTGGCTATTGATAGTATGTTCAATATTGCTCCCAAGTTGTGGAGAAGGGGGCAATGCCAGTGTATTGGTGCATGTGGATATGCTGGTGGTGTCGCTTGTTTATGGGATCCGATTAAGATATCACCTCTTACTTGGATTTATAGAAGATGGTCTATTTGAATGGTCGAGAATGATAATGAATCTGGTGAAATCATCCTACTTACAAATGTGTATGCTCCTATTGATTACAATGGTAAAGTGAATTTGTGGAAGCACATTTGCTTTGTGAGAAGTTTGGTTCCCCCGTACCCATGGATTTTGGCTAGAGACTTCAACTCTATCACTTGTCTAGAGGAGAAACATGGTGGGGTGGACCGTCTCGAGTATTTTTCTTTTGTCTTCAATGCTCATATCTAGGCCCTAAACTTGGTTGACATCAAGCCAGATAATGGGATATTTACTTGGCACAATAGAAGGTGTGGGGAAGCTTCCATATCAGAGAGACTGGATAGGTTTTTGATATCCAGTTATTGGATGGGTAATAACAAAGGTGCTAGTTATGTGATTCTGGAGGGTAGGCGATCTGATCATTGGCCTATCAAACTCTCTGATTTGGATTTAGGGCTAAAAAATAATCCCTCCTTTAAGTTTTAACTTATGTGGCTTCATGATCCTAAGCTTCATGATTTCATGTGAGGCTGGTGGACCATTGTCAAACCTCCTCATGGCACCGCTATGTATTCCTTTATGAAGCGACTACAATTTGTAAAACATATGGAATAGACTAAATTTTGGGAACCTTTCCTTGTGTTAGCTAGTAGATCTTAGGAGGATGGAAGAAGCTTCAAGGAATATTAGAGATTAGGGATTCAAGAAGGAGCTTCTTATTGAGGAATCTGAGGCTGTGTAAGACCTTGCTAAATGGGAACTGAGGGAAGAAATTTTTTGAAAACAAAAAGCTCGAGTAGATTGGCTTTAGGAAGGGGATAGGAACACATCCTTCTTTCATAACTCAATTAAGGCTCGCCTTAATGGTAACCTAATTACCTCTCTTGTGAATTCTCAGGGTGCCTTGCTCTCTTCTTTCAGGGATTATTTAGAAGAGACTAAGAGGTATTTTTTATCTCTCTTCAAGGAGGACCCCATATCAGATGATGAGAATGAAAAGGTTATTCTAAATTGTATTCCAATGATTGCTTCTAGAGAGATGAATGAGAACTTGATGGGTCCAATTTCCCTTGAGGAGTTGGAAAATGTTGTATTCAAGATGAAAAAAGGAAAATCCCCAAGCCTAGATGGATTCCTGATTGAGTTTTATCAATATTTTTGGGATTTAATAAAATTTGAAATTTTGGAGGTGGTCCATGAGTTCCAAAAGAACAAACAGATGCTAAGGAAATTCTACCTTTGTGGTGCTTATACCAAAAAAAGAGGGACCAAATTCCTTGGATATGTTCAATCCTATTGCTCTTTACAATGTTGTGTATAAGATCATCACAAAAATTATTGTTGAGAGGCTAAATATATGGTTGAGAAAAATCATCTTTGAGGAGCAAGGAGGGTTTGTTGCTGGCCGACAAATATTGGATAGGATTTTTATTGCTAAAAAAGTTATTCACTCGATGGAAACTTCTAAAGATAAAAATATGTTCATTAAGTTGGACATGGCCAAAGCCTATGATCGGGTCAGATGGTCCTTTCTTCAAAAAGTTCTTGCTACTTTTGGGTTTGAGGAGGAATGGATTAGATGGGTGATGAGCTGTGTTTCTTCTTCCTCATTATTTGTTATTGTTAATAATGAGCCATCAGAGCTATTTGAGACCTCAAGGGGATTGAGGCAAGGATATCCTTGATCTTCTTATTTGTTTATCATTATGGCGGAAGGGTTGGAAAGATTTCTCAAGTCTCAAGTCATGTAGGGTCTCATTCAGGGGTGGAAGTGGGATAGTATTTTGCCACCTCTTTCCCACCTTCAATTTGTTGATGATACTACTTTGTTGGGAGTTGCCACTATCAGGGAAGCTGGCAATATTAGATAGTCTCTTGACATATATATTGGTGCTTCTAGACAGTTGATTAATGAGGACAAGTCTTTTATTTTCTTCTTCAATACCCCTCCTCTTATTCAAGCCATGATTGCTCGCATTCTAAGATTTTGGGTTGGGACTCCCCCCTTCATTTATCTTGGTATTCCAATTTCATATCACCCTCTACCTAGATATTCTTGGCAGTTTATGCTTGATAAGTTTAGAAGGAATGTGAATCACTGGACTTTCATATGGCTATCCACTGCAGGTAGAGTGTTGCTTTTAAAATCTATTGTTCAAGCTTTACCCATTTATAGATGTTTTGTATAAATAACTCCCTCTCACTTCATCAAGGACATGGATGCTTTATCAAGATAGTTTTTATGGTCTGGAAAACTTGATCAATCTAAATGGAGTTTGGTTAGGTGGGATTCTATATGTAGGTCGGTGCAAGAGGGAGGCCTTGGGTTGTGATAGATAACTCTTTTTGGGTAGGATTTGGCTGCAAAAATTTATTGGAGATGGTGTACCTCTCAAGATCAGATTTGGGCTAAAATATTATCTTGTAAATACTTGAGAGGTATTTCTGAGGCTGAAATCCCTAAAGTCAACTTGGCTGGGAAGGGTTCAGTTATTTGGGACACTCTAAAAAGAGAAGCTAATTTAATCAAGAAAGGTTTGTTCTGTATTTGCAATCAGGGATCAAATGCTCTTTTTTGGGAGGATTTTTGGGATGGTCACCATCCTATCTTGAATCAATATCCTAGGTTACGTTCCCTAAGAATTTTTTTTTTGGAAGCAGGTTGGTCTCGTATGGAGGACTTAAAAAAAATCTAGTCTTTTGGAAATATGGAGATGTATAGGTGGAAAGATCTACAAGAATGGCCCTAGGGGGGACTAGCCAAGGATAGAGAGGTGCTTGCTCTTATTCTTATGAGGAGGCCTTGTTATTAATTGAGGGGTAAAGATATTTTGGCTTGGAACCCTGATCCTAAGGGAACCTACTCGATAGCCTATGTTTATTAGGTTCTTGATATGCAAAAGTATGGGAGCCTTCTTGTCACTTGGTGGAAAAAAGTGTGGAACAAATTTTCCTAGCCAAAATGTAACTTCTTTCTTTGGTTGGTAGCTCGTAATAAATGCCTCACTTGGGATAATGTGAGGAAGAGGGGATTTCAGGGTCCCTCTTTTTGTGTCCTTTGCAGTAAGAATGAGGATGACTCTTCTCATTTATTTTTCAATGCTCCTTTGCTAGAGATATTTGGCACCATTGGTGGAGCTCCTAGAACCATCCATGTTTTCATGTGTTGTCCTTGATGGAGTTTTGGAGTAGTCTGGACAAACCTCTGGCCAAGGCCCCCTTCCTTTAGGTGCCTTGGAATCTAGGCCCTTCTTGCATCATCTGAAAAATTTGGCTCAAACAAAACCAACGTATATTTTAGGGTAGTTATTTGGATGTTCAACAGATCTAGCAAAGGATCTTGTATATGGTTCAAGAAACCATCAATAACAAATGTGATATGGACCCTCTTTTTGATTCTAGGTAGGAGAAGGTACAAAAAGCCCTTGGTCTCTTTGGGTATGGTATGAACTCTTCTAGCCCTGGTAGGGTTCCTAAGCTCAACAAGAAGGTTAGAAGAGATGGTAGGTGGAGGCCACCCCTTAGAGGAGTTTTAAGAATTAATACTGATGGATCATCCAGGGGTAATACTAGAAATGCTGGCATTGGTGGTGTTGGGAGAGATTCTACTGGTGGTGTTAGTTTTTTCTTGTCCATTTATGAAGGTGTTCACTCCAACAATTTTATGGAATCTCTTACAATTCTTGAGGCCTTGCGAAGGGGGTTTTCTCTTGGCTGGCATAGGATTATCTACGAGTCTGACTCTCAAATTATGGTTAATATTTTAAATAGTAAAAGGGTGGAGGAATTTAATTGGTAGTTGGCCTTTGTAGCCGTTTAGATTCTCAGAATGAGTGAAGAGTTCAAATTCATATCCTTTATGAACATTCTAAGGGAATGTAATGTGGTTGTTGATTACCTGGCCAAAAGGGCTTTTGAGCTACTGGATCCTTGGAGTATCAATAATTGGAAGAGTCTCCCATTTGGGGACTCTCAATGCCTATGGGAGTTGATCCACAAGGATGTACATACTTAATTTGGTTTATTCTTGTTGTCTTTTCTAGGTGTCATTCTAGTCTAGTGGTTTTATTCTGTTTGGCTGTTTATTTGAGTCCTGGTTGGAAGCTCAGTTGTACTTTGTAATCCAAATTTCTTATCAATAAATTTTTACCCCTTTATTTAAAAAAAATAAGCCACTATGTGGTCCAAGAAGGACCAAAGTAGAAGGGAGAGACTTGGAACTCAACCCATACTAAGGCCTTGGTGGTAATTTCATCTAAGACCATAAAGTCTTAGGTCCAAGGATAAAATACAAACAAGGAAATTTGAAGAATCCATGAACCATGCTTATAAATTGCTTTTGCATGTTTGATATCTTAAAATAAAAATAGAAAAGGCCCCTGGAAATGTTTTGGATCATCTCCAACTTGACACCATGTGGAGTCCAAGAAAATTTCACCCAAGAACATAAAGTGGTTTTGTTGGGGATATGCCCCATAAAATAACCTACCATAGTCAAAGACTAACCATTTACATGCATTACTAAATTTTGGCAAAAGTAAAATGACATTGGGTGAGGTATTACCTCATGTATCACTTTCATGATGAATTTCTTAGGTGTCTTGAGTGGAGCCATCACTCCAAACATTCCCACTTATGCATCTAGCATTAATCATTGCTCATAGGGTTGGGAACCATGTTATACTAAAAAGAAATATAAAATAGTGAAAATGTGGTGAGATCTCAAAGTCATATCTTATATATATATATATGAATCTTATCTATTTTATTTTAAAGATCTTATGTATATATAGAAACCCTCTCTTAATCTTAATGATAAGTATACACATATGAACTCATAATTGTATCAAAACTTATTATAAGAAGAAACTTAGGTAGAAAGAGTTTTCTTTATTTATATTAGTTTTGTAGTGTATACTATTATACCGTGTCGTATAATTCATAATGGATTGAAAAACTTTATTTTTATAATATTTAAACGATTTATTTAATTATTTTTACTAAAATGGTATAATGTTTGACTAGAGAGGTAGATCCCTTATAAAACACATTGTTATATAATAATTTAATATATCTTAGTACTTCAATGCAATTAAATTTAGTTTTCAAATTATTTTAAATTATAAAAAATTATATATATATATATATATATATATATATATATATTATATATAATTGAATTTGTAAAATTATTGTTTTTCTTTTATAAATTAGAATGTTACAAAAAAATAATATAAAAACTTTTATTTGCTAAATATATTAGCTAAGATTTATGTAGCCATTAAAGATTGAGAAATATCAAACTCAAGTTGTCTATCTTATATGTTTACTTTTGAAAAGTTTAAGATAGACACCTCAAGTTTATCTATTTGTAATAGATACATTTACTATAGATATCTTATCTAATCTCTAGTTTGTTAATAAAAGCAACTATTCTTATGAAATGAATTTTGATATATTCAATTCAACTAATATTTATTATTTTTAAGATAGCTACAGTTTTTGTAAATGTTTATTATAATTTTAATTTATATAGCCATATTTTATGGTAAACATGTGGCATTCCAACTAATATTCATTCAATATAAGTTTTAGGAGTTATTAAACAAATTACATGACTTATTTGATGATTTTATAGCCTTTTCTTCTTTAATTTTTTTTTTAATATTTAAAAAAAAAGATCAAAGGTGTATATAGATGAAATGAAATGGTTTACAAATTTGAAATTTGTACATTAAATATTGAATATTTTTATTCAAAATGGACTTTTATGTCAATGCAAGTTGGGAGTGAGCATGAAGCATGAGCAAAAAGTAGGAAGCATAAGTAAGAATCGAAGTGCAAAGAAAGAGCTAGTGTCACTTCTTGTTCATCTTAGGATAAACTCAAAAACTAAAGGATTAATATAATGAAAATCTAGGTAACATGGTAGGAAAATCATTTTTGAAAGTCCTTACTAGAAGTAAGGATTTCCTAGTTGGAAGTATGGATGTGATATATAGCAATAAGAGGAAGATCAAATATATGTCAAACCCTCTCCAAGTAGCATATACTACACCAAAAGTTATTATGAAGGATGAGATGATTGATCTTGATTAAATATTCTTAAAATGTGATCGTTAATACTTAAGTTACATGAATATTGGCCAAAATTTTCTAAGATTAAAAATTGGATCAAGTGGAAGTGAGGATTCAAATTACTCTAACTTTTATTTTGAAAGGATTTTTCCCATTATCTTGTCTAGCTAAAAATAATAAATAAAATAATAGATGGTATCCCTTATTTTAGAGGTAAAGATGTATTATATTAACACCATGGAGTTAGAATGTTTCTATGGAGATAAACTAATAAAAGGGTTGTAGTGTTGATTAATTTTTTTAGACTTCCTTGTCAACTCATTAATAATAAGGTTTTCAATATTATTGGTAATAATCTAGTGAAGTTTATCTAGGAGGGACCAACTGTAAAGGAGAGAAGACATGCCATATACACTCAAATATGTGTTTCCATGGATGTTTCAAGATATTTACCATAGGATATTAGAATTAAATATGAATCAAGATAATTGGATCAATAAATGGGTTATAAAAAAATTGCATTCATATTTTATAAATGTTATGAGA
This sequence comes from Wollemia nobilis, assembly GCA_028583015.1. Lineage (NCBI taxonomy): Eukaryota > Viridiplantae > Streptophyta > Pinopsida > Araucariales > Araucariaceae > Wollemia > Wollemia nobilis. The sequence continues at coordinate 8,927,269 of JAQPPZ010017033.1, forward strand.
CTATATACATAGAAAGAGATTGGAAAATGATGGATAAAGAGATGAAAATTTTTGGACATGAGACAAAAATCAAAATGAAACAATATCCTATCATAGTAGGAGCTAAGTTAAATCAAGGATATACTAATCCTAATAAAGTGGTAAGAAAAACCCATATGCATTATAAAATGAAAAAGGTCATTATAATTCACTCGAATCATCCATCAGAATAAAATATTGACACAAGGAATAAGGAAGTACAACGCACAAGTTCAAATATGAAAGGAATTAAATGTGCAAATGAAGACAAGGAGGCAAATTTTAAATTATATGAGGTGAAGGAGGGTAAGGTTAATTAGGGTATATCATCTTCATTTTACTCAAGTATCATAATATTCTCTCCTTGCAAAAAAAAAAAGAGTAGTATAGAGTATATCCATTAGAATTTAGGGTTTTGAGAGTAGCATAATAAATAAATTCATTTGGAGGATGTCCATGAAAATTTAGGGTTTTTAGGGTAGCATAAGAAATTAATTACTATGGAGGCTCACCCTTGTACTTTATATTTTTTTGGGAAACATAAAAAAAAATGGCATTTATTAGGCTATCCATTTCAAATTATTTAATGCAAAATAATTTTTAGAATATAAGTTTCATTATGAACAACACAATGTAATAAAATATATTTATGAATATTAAAGTTTTGGTGGGAATGCAAAGAGGAGAGGAAGGTCATCAAAGCATGAACAAAGAGAAAAAAAAACTTAAAGGGTAATTGTTTAAAGAGTCTAATTAGAAATATCATAGGTGCTAACAAGAAGTGGATCTAAGCCTTTTAATATAAATAAAAAGTGATGATGAAAATGACATCATGGAATATTAGGCATATAAATATGACCCCTCAAAAAAGAGTTATTAAGGATAGGTTCTTATAGTCCTAAGTTCATTTAAAGGCAATAAATAACATTTAATGAGAAATGTAAGGATTGTTTTAAAAAAAAGAAAGATGAATTTTTGTTTGGTAATTTATTCTTTAGGAGGTTCAGATAGTATAGCAACAGTATGGTAAACAAAAATGGAATAGACAACCATTAGAAGTAAAAAATAACTAGGCTGATTACAAGAAATAGAAAAACATAAATGTTGGTGTTATGAATATATATGCATCAACTATAGTTACTTCTTGTCAAATGTGTTAGAAGAACTTTAAGATATTTTGTACATATAATAATTATTCATAATTGTAGTCTATGGATTCTTGGGAGTGACTTTAACATAGTTCTAGCTCCATTGGAAAAGAAGGGTGGTACTCTGGGATGGTCTAAATCAATGCAAGATATTACTTTATTTGTCTATTAAAATGGAATTTGGAATGCTACTACTTAAAGTTTTCAATATACATTGGAAAAAATCATATAGTATAATTAGTGGATAGATTTTTGTTATCCAACACATGACTGGACATAACCTATACAATCTCTTCAGAAATTTTATTGCAAGTAGGATTGGGTCTAAAATCCATTCTTTTGACTTGTGATTTACCCAAAAATTGTCATCCAAATCCATTTTTCTTCCATTATATGTAGCTACAAGTTCCTAATTTCTTCCATATGGTTATTTTATGGTTTGATGAAGCACAAAGTAGGAAGAGTGAGTAAGAAGCAAAGTGTAAACAAATATAGAGTGTCACTTTTTATTGTTCCATATATTAGGATAAAATAAAAAACTAAAGGATTAATGTGAAGAAAATCTAGATAACATGGTAGGAAAGTCATTTTTTAAAGTCCTTACTAGAAGTAAGGATGCTCTAGTTAGAAGTATGGATATTCTAGTTAGCGATAAGAGGAAGATAAAATATATGGAAAACCCTATCTACATAACATATACTACACTGAAAGTGATTATAAAGGATGAGATGATCAAGCATGATATAATGGTTCTTAAAACTAGAGGGTTAATATGTAATTTACATGGATACTAGCCAAGTTTTTTATATTCAAAATTGGATCAAGTGGAAGTGGGGATTGAATTCAAATTACTCTAACGTTTCTTTCGAAAGTATTTTTTACCATTATCTTCTCTATTTTAGAAATAAGAAATAAAATAATGGATGGTAGACCTTGGTTTAGAGGTAAAGATACATTATATTAAGACCATGGAGTGGGAATGTTTTATGGAGATAGAGACTATTAAAAGGATTCTAGTGTGAATTAGGCTTTTTAGACATCCTTATCAACTAATCAATAAGGATTTTTTGAAAATCATTGGTAATACGCTAGTGGATTTCATCAAGGAGGGACCAACTACAAAGGAGAGAAGACATGTAGTATACATTGGAATATGTGTTTCCATGGATATTTTAAAACCTTTACCATACTACAATAGAATTAAATATAACTTAGGATAATAGGATCAACATGTGGGATATGAAAACATTACATTCATATGTTATAAATGTTATGAGACTATATACAAGAAAGAGATTGGAGGATTATAGAGAAAGAGATGGATAATTTTTGGTATGAGACAAACTTCAATATTAAACAAGGAGATCATATTATAGTATAAGCTAATCTAAATCAAGGATTTTCCACTTCTAAAAAAATGGCAAGAAAACCCATTTGCATTGTCAAATAAAAAAGACCTTTATAGTTCACTTTAATCATCCATGAGAAGAAACAAATGACACAAGGGATGAAGAAGTACAATGCACAAGTTCAAATATATAAGGAGTTAATTGTGCAAATGAAGATAAGGATGAAATTTTAAATCAAATGAGGTGAACGAGGTCAAGGTTAATCAAGGTAAATCCTCTTCATTTTGCTTAAGTAGCTTAAATTCCTCTCCTTGCAATAAAAATAAAAATTAGTACAATTTGTATCCATTGCATTATGAAGAAGTAGCATAATAAATAAATGCATATGGAGGATGCCCATATAAATTTAAGGTTTCTAGGGAAGCATAAGAAAATAATTACTATAAAGGATTATCATTGTATTTTAGGATTTTGGGGGGAACATAAATAAGAAAGTATTTATGATGCTATTCATTGTATTTAAAATTCATTAAGATAGTGTTATCCTCTCCAATTATTCCAATAATAAAATGTGGTGTGGATAAGGTGTATAGGGTAGATTATACCTCATGCAAAGTGATACAATGGGGTCAATATTGAGATCATGGGATTTGGCTTAGTTGGGGAGATATAACATTTTGACAAAGGTCAACTTCTTTATAGGATGAGATATCTAACACACGTTTCCTAATATAATATCTTGGGATAAAAGGGGATAGAGAAATAAAATACAAATACTGAAGAGAAAAACCTAAGCTAAAAATGTGGTGATACATCAAAGATTTAATAATATCTCCTTGTATAATGGCTCTAATCATATGTGTCAGTGTGAACACTTACTCTCCTTGACATAAATAATCATAAAAATATCAAGATGAAAACACACACATAAAAGATATGGGTCAAGGCATGAGATCCATAGATGGAGTCAAAGTAAATGCATAGTCCTCTAGTGTATATATCTGAATGCAAAAATTATTACAAAAGTTTATGCTAAAGTGGGGGTTCAATTGCCTCCAAGACCACCCAAATATACATTTACTACTATAGAATCATAAATGAAAGGAAATATTTACAAAAATGTTGTTTTTATAAAGCATAAACTACTATTTATAGATTATAATGAGGGAGAGTTTCTCTCTAAAATTGTGAATATATTTCAAGAATGACTATTCGTCTATGTGTTGGGTCATGCTCTCATTGAAGTCATTATGTTCTTCTAAGTTATCTAGATCTAGAATTATTAGTGTTGGGTTTTTTGAATCCTTAGATGCTCAACTACCTATGTTATTGCCATCTACCCTTTTTGAGGATTCCTATATTTTGAGTGTGGGAAATTAATAACACTTGGCTTGAGGATTTTCCCTAGTATGGTTGTCTTTAATTTGTTAATTATTTCCTTGAGTTGCCATATCTTCCTTATAATATGAGGATTGTTTATTTTAAAATATTTCATACCCCAACACAATGTGTAGGGTCTAGGGTCATGAACCCAACTTGGGATATGGGGATGAATGGCCCTTCATGTGAGGGTTCAAGGGTGAGAGCCCCGAAAGTAAATTTTGATCTCCTAAAATATTGAAGAATAATTTGCACAAACCCATTGTATTCAGATACATGTGATGCTATGGGGTTTCCCCTTTGATCAAATGACTGATCATTTTTCATCCTTGGATGTCAAAACTTTCTTCGTCCATTTCTCAAAACTTCTCTAGATTTTCCCTTTTTAGAAAATTTAAAGCTTTTGAACTTTAGACCTTATGTACTTTGTAGACTCTCAAAATTTCTATTCATACTTTTTCTTCAAATATTTTAAAACTTTCAATCTTTAGGATTTTACATTCTTTATTCCCATTGGAAAATTTGATTTGAAATGTTGCCCCTGCTTGTTTGACACTTCCTTTTTTGCTTCTCTATTATTTTTTATCTACTTGGAACATCTTTTATGATTTTCCAAATGTAATATTATTTAGTGTAGTGATAATTCACTACAGTTCTAGTAACTTATAGGGTATCTTCATCTTGATGAATATAAAGAACCTAGAAATAACATATACCTTTTGTATTGGGAATTGAGTCAATAAGAGGTAGGGGGAATTGGAGTAGTCTTAATATTTCTATAGTTTTCATAGAACTAGGATTATTCTTGATTGAATGTATCTATCCATACTAAAGCCTACAAAAAATTAAAATAAACATTAAATATAATGCATATATACAAGGTTTATATTGGTGGCATTAATTTATTGGGTATGGAGTCAAAAGAGGCCTCTAGTTCCTACATGAGATCTCCACTTTTTTCTTCTTTTCTAGTTATTTTGGTGAAATACCTTTACCCAAACTAGAGTGGGACTCCTAAAAAACCCTTTTGGGAAGAATAGGATATCACTAAAGTGACCCTTCTTTATTCTTAGCATCCTTCAAGTATAGCACCTATTTGTTAGTTAATCCTTTGGCTATTTTCATGTTCTCTAGGATGAAGAGGCTCTTTGATTGGATCCAAATGAAAATTATAATTTCTGGATCAATAACTCTATAGAGATCTACTTCCCAAATTTTGATCATTTAATAGCCCATTTTCCTATCAGAAAGGTAGAGGACCAACTTGAGCTAAAATCGTTTTATAACATGGATCTGATAGAATCCTAGGTAGTTTGAATACCCATGTTCCTCTTGATAGATATAGAGAGCCTCCATAATGATTATATCTTACTGTTTAAGGGCCTCATAAATATATCCCTTGGTATCCACTAATATTTTTTGCACCTCTTAGTTAGGTGTGGCCATAGAGAGTGTGCTCAATTTAGGATCCATTGGCTTACTTTGGGTGTTAAGAACCATTTGATTTCTTTTTGGATTCTTTAGGAGAGATATTATATCTACCATCTCTTTGAGTCTATTCATGATTAGGATAGCAAGTTGGTCCTAATAAGTTATTTAATGAGGGGGTAGAGAGTTGTATCTCTCATCATATTTTTATTTTAGTGAAGCCATCAGTAGTATAAGATCTACATCCTATTCTATAATATTGTGAACTTGGTATAAAAATAATATTTCATACAAGTGCTCCAATGGGGCTGTTGAACCTTTGCTAATATATTCTGGTCATATTTTTAGTATTTATTTTGGTATCTTTCCTCATAGAGTTGGTGGTTGTTGAGGTCATAAAGGAATTCTATTATTCAAGGTATGGGATAACCTAGGTGGCAGAGTGGTCATATTTGGGTCTTCAAGTCCTTTGGTGGATGTGGAGTTGCAAAGTGAATGTAACTTGTAATGTAAGAGAAGATATACTAAGACTTTAATTGTAGCCTCAATATGATGTACTTCATAGTGACTTTTTTTGGATGTTTATTCAGGAGTGGATTCGCTAGGTGAGTTAGAAGCACTTCAAAAAATTAGTAGAAAAATACCCTCACAAAATCTAAGTCTAAATTGTTGTTGTGATTGTGGGACCATATATGTGTCAATGGAGTCCCACTGGGCATGCCATTAAATTGTTATCCTCTATGATTATCTTAGCTATCAAATATTATGTGGACCAATTAGATAGGGTAGATCATACCTCATGTAGAGTAGCACAATAAGGCTAGTCCCAAGATCATGGGTTTTAGCTCAGTTGGGGACCTATAAGATTTTTATAAAGGCTAGATCCTTTATAGAATTAGATCTCTAGTGCACTTTTTCTGATCTAATACCTTGGGGAGAAAGGGTAAGAGAAAGAAAATAAAAGTAGTGAAAATAAAAACCTAAGATAAAAGGATGGTGATGTGTCAAAGATCAAATACTATCTCCCTACATAGCAACTCCAACCATAACGCATTGATGTGAACACTTTATCTCGACATAAATAAGCTTAGAAATATCAAGATGTAAACTCACACACATAAAAGATATGAATCAGGGTATGAGATCCATATATGGACTCAAAGTAAATGTGTAGACCTCTAGTATATATATGAATGCAAAAAATATTTCAAAATATTATGCCAAAAGTAGGGATTTGATTACCTACAAGACATCCCAAAGATACGTGTATTGTTATTAAGAGAGAAATGAAAATAAATATTTTTAAAATTATCATGCTTTACGAATTCTAAATTACTACTATTTATAGATTACAATCAAGGAGAGTTTCCCTTCAAAATTGTGTAGAGATTTAAAGATTCATTTGTGTGTAGGGTCATGCTTTCATTGAAGTTATTGTGTGCTAAGTTATCTAGATGTGGAATCATAAATTTTAGGATTTTTTTCCTTAGATGATCAACTACCTCTATTATTTCCATCTACCCATTTTGGAGATTCCTAAAGTTTGAGCATGGGAAATTAATGTTCCCCAATTGGAGAATTGACTCCCATCGCATCTCTCTTTAATGTGTTAATTGTTTCCTTGGGTTTCCATGTCTTCCTTGTAAGATAAGGACTACTTATATTAAAATATTGTATACCTTAGCACAATGTCTAGGGTTTAGGGTTAAGATCACAACTAGGGGTATGGGAGGCAAGAAGTCCTCAATGTGGAGGTTTAGAGGTAAGATACCTATAATCAATTTTTGATCTTCTAAAATATTATAGAATGGCTAGTGCAAACCTATTATATTTAGATACATGTGATGCTATGGGGTTCCCCATTTGATCTGGTAACTAACCATTCATCATACTTGGTTGTCATAACTTTCTTGGTTCATTCCTTAAAACCTTTTTTTTCTTTTTAGAAATTTCAAAACCTTTGACCTTTAAAACTTATGTGCTTTGTAGAATATCATAATTTATGTTCTTTTATTTTCTTTGGATATTTTAAAACTTTTGATCTTTTGAATTTTTTATTGTGCCCATTGGAACTTTTGATTTAAAATTTTGATCATGCTTATCTAACATTTCATTTTTTTCTTCCTAACTGCTTTTTCTCTACTCGAATAATATTTCAATATTTTCCTAAGGCAACATTTTCATGTGTAGTGAGAATCACTATAGGCAGAATAAATATTTAGAAGATAAGTTTCATTATGAATAATACGGAAAAATAGCAGATATTGATGAAGAAGTGAAGCTAAGCCTACTAATAAAAATAAAAATAAATGATGAAATTGATATCATAGAATATTAGGCATATGCATGAAATATAAATAAAGAGTTATTAAGGAATTAATAGGTTTTTATTGTCTTAAGTTTATTTTAGTTCAAGAAATTGTTGGAGGTATTACATTATTTGGTTACCTTTGTAAATATTTAAATTAGGGTGTATGATTATTATTTGAGTCAATAATAGAAAGTGAAGAGTTATGATTGTGAGGTGTCATGTACGAAAGCAAAGAGTTATGAGTGTGAGATGTCTTATGTGTAAGTGAGATTTATAAGTATGAAGTGCCATGTTTAGAAGTAAGGAGTTATGTGCAATCATGAGAGAATTTGTCATTATGTAATATTTGATATTTTCATGTAAAGAGAGAAATATGAAATGTTGCACCTCCCATGATTTTTGGAAGAGCAAAAGTTAAGAGTCGGGTTGATTGAAGAAGTCTCGTGTAAGGTTATATATTGAAGATAAAATTTTGTATCATGTGATTGAGTAATTTGAATGTATTGAAAGATAATCAAAGAATCATTCATTTATGCATGCTTTTGTGGATATATTTTTCAATAAAGATTTATTTTTAGTGTGCAATACTATTATTGAATGGTTAAATTATGTGAGTTACCATAATATCTTGGGAATTATTGACCTATGATATTTGGGCCCATCTGCTAGTAGAAATAAAATTAAGTAGTGATAAATGTAAGGATTTTTTAAAATATTTGGAAGATGAATGATTGTTTAACAATTTATTTTATAGGAACTTCAGGTAGTATAGAAGCAATATGGGACAAACACAAATGGTATGGAAAACCGTTAGAAGAAAAAAGTAATTAGGTTGATGTATTTTTATATGAAATAGATTAATATTAAAGTTGATTTATAAATGTATATAAATCAACTATAGTTACTCATGAAAGATGTTGGAAGGACTTTAGCATATTTTTATCAAACACAATAATGATTCATAATTATAATCTATGGATTCTTGGGGGTGACTTCAACACAATTCTATCTCCTTTGGAAAAGAAGGTTGGTACTCTAGGATGGTCTAAATCAGTACAATATTTTTCTTCACTTGTCAATTCAAATGGTTTTTGGGATGTTATTCCTTCATGTTTTTTATATACATGGGATAATAAATGCATTGGAAAAGCACATGTAGAAGAAAAAGTGGATAGATTTTGGTTATCCTTCACATGATTGCTAACAAAGTATACAATCTCTTCAAATATTTTACTAGAAGTAGGACTAGATCAGAAACCCATTATTTTGACTTGTGATTTACCCAAAAAAATTCATCTAAATTTATTTTACCTCGAACATGTGTAACTACAAGACCTTTATTTCTTTTATATGGTTATAGTATGGTGGGATGAAGAAAATTTTGAAGATTCATGTATGTATACATTTGTTCAAAATATGAAATATTTAAAATAGAAAATAAATGTTTGGAATTCCAAATATTTTGGTACTATCTTTAAATAAAATATGGAAATTGAATCCAAGATTAAAAAATTATAAGAGAGAGTAGAAATTAATGAAATAGACTAGGATTATTATGTAAAATAAAATAATTACTTCTAATTGTGCTAAAAGTAGGGATTTGGTTACCTCCAAGACTTCCCAAAGATACATGTATTATTTTACAAAGAAAAATGAAAAGAAAGCTTTATGAACTTATCGATGCTTTACAAATCCTAAAATACTACTATTTATAGATTACAATCAGGAAGAGTTTCCCTTCAAAATTGTGTAGATATTTCAATAATGACTATTTGTTTGTGTGTAGGGTCAATATTTCATTGACCAACAAGATTGAGAAAATTGAGCCATAAATAAAGAGTGTCGATATCTACCGAATATGCACTCCATACAATAATATTAAGAAAGTTGAGCCATTACAATCCCAAAGTGGAATATGGGAAAAGGAGAATCTTTTGAAGTGTCTTTATCTGTAGTCTTCAAAATTCAATGATGTCTAAAGTGTCAAGATTTTGTAGTCTTCAGATGAAATCTAGGGTGTCTAGATTCTGGAGTCCCCAGATGCTGGTTAACATGGTTTGAATCATGATATATTTCTTGGTTTACATGGTTTGAATTATGATATATTTGTTGGTTTATGTGGTTTGGATCATGATACTTGAGCTCTAAGTCATAAAATTTAAAAAAAAACTAGAATTTGATGGTTATAGTGAATTATTCTCGAAAAATATTATTTGATGAGTATAAACAAGGCTATACTCCTAAAGCATTAATTTGTGCCTCTATTTTTTGAGAACAATGTCCTGTTGGGTAAAAATAAAATGAGGGGTAATTTTTACCTAAATGTGGAATTAAAATGTGTCCCTTGTAGGGGAATATTCTTCCTTTTATAATTTTCCCTCACAAGGGAATATTTTGAGCATTGTGCTCTTTCAAAATAATTACAATGATGTAAAAATAATTACATAGCCTTCTTCATTTTAAATTTAATTCACTGATATGAAAAGTGAATTTATGGGCTACTTGGGCCCTCCATGTGTAATATGGTATATACATTTGATAATGCATTTTAAAATATGTAAGTGGAGGCCATATTGGTGGTCATTTGTGCAAAGGATTTGAATTTTGGCCTTGCATGTGGATGCTAGGTGTCCACTTACTCATTTTTGTACCATGTGCAAGGGAATATTATACCAAATTGGTGCTCCCATTCCACTTGGATTTGTGGAAACTGCCATTACCCTAACCACATGTGCAACGAATCAAGGCATTGTTTTTTCATGTAGACCTGATGATGATGCAAACATAAAATCTCACCTAATGCAAGATATATTTCCATAGCTTTCCTTAGACATTGGATGCAATGTGAATGGAATTCAGTGAGGAGGCACAAGGGTCATCACTCATTATGTCTTGCATTTGGTGATGAGGTCCACACAATCATCAACATTTACACTACTTTTCAAGCAATGTTTGCATATGGATAGATTTTACCGTTTGGATTCCATGGATGAGAGCAAAGGGTTATTACAACCATGCTATCTTTGACCTAGAACAACCATGCATCCAAGGAGTCATTGTGAATGTCATATTTATGTGGAAATTGATAAACAACCATATTTACATTTTATCTATTTTTAAGTCACCCAAAGCACAGAGACACGACATCATGGTTATTCCTAATTTTTTTATAGACCATAGAGATATGTCTTCCTAGGGTGGTTGAGGCTTTCAATAGGATACTTCCTAAGATCTGTGTAGCTTGAATGTTTTTACATATTGAAACCATAAATATCCTTTTGAGACGTGGGTAGTTGAGATCTGATATGATGTTTTTGTTCTTATTGGACGAAAATCATGTTGAATATGTACCATCCCTTCTATATCTAAAGTAGAAGTTTGAGTGGGTAGATCACTAAAATACTGAGCATCATGGTTGGATTGGACCACTCTAGTAGTTTCATATCTACTCCCACAAAACAATCGATCCAAGATTTATAGACTGAGCCATTATAGTCACCCAAATATTTGCATCACCATTTTACCCATAGTGGGAGGTCTGTAGTGCTACGTCTGATCTACTAAAAATATATCTAGGTCTTTATATGTCTTCTTTACTATTTTATCATTCAAGGATACTACAAATATATGTGAAGGTATTATATGATGTTTTATGGTCATTATTGCATTATTCATCATGGTGGTAGAGATAGAGAGTTAACTATACTTCTTTAGGTGAAATTACAACAAAAAAATCCACTACATCCATAATACATTCATTAGAAAAATAGTTGGTAAATACATCCATGGTAAGGGGACCAATGCTCATTGATATCTACCAAACTAAAATTATACCCTCCTTCACCAGGTTATTCCCAACTTCAATAGATTAACATACATTTTATTTGTAGAGTACATCCCAATTTCTTTCTCTATGGATTCATGGCCTAGGCCAAGCTGCATTGGGATTTGTTCAGTCTTCTACTACATGTACGATCCTTGCTACAACATGACCTTATGGAATCAGGATCTCATTTCCCTCTAGTATTTATCCATCATAATAGGACCTATTTATCCACTAATTTTGTAAATGAATTAAGATGCAGTTGAAAAACAACACAATAGTTTGTTGTGATTTGGTGTTGTTGGGAAATTTGATGTTACTGCCTCACAAGAACAGAAAAAAAATATTGAATGCAACCCAAAACAGTTACACCATCAACTCTCCTCCAACAAATATTTCTTATTTTTAATTTTTTTCTCCCAAGCTTGGATTTGAGCTCGTCCAAATTAGGAAAACCCTTACCATGATAAAGTGTCTCTACATCATTTTTTTTAGTCATTGGTTGAAAATTTTGGAATAAATTTGGTCATAGACATTACCATTTCCAAGTGTTTTGGTGAGTTCGCATCATAGATTTAGCCATCAAAAATTCACAGTTAAGTATATTTTGGGTAGAGTAGAACTAGGATGGATGATCACCTAGGAAGTCTCAATGGTGTTGCACCCATTTTTTTAAATTTATTTTTTTAAATATGCCTAGTTAAAATTGGATAGTGGGCAACATAGAATTTTGGGAAGAACTCCACCATGAAATTTTTATCCTTGGGAAGGGAAGCCAACTTGGTATTGACTACAACGTTCACAAAACCACTAAGGTGGTTTTGGCAAGGATGAATTAGCTTTATTTATGGCTCTAAGCATTACATATTTAGGGGTAGGCATGAATATCCTTCCATGAACTTTCTATTTTCTGATCGACTTACAAAGTGGAGAGCATACTCCCTAAGCCATGGGAGAAGGGGATAATTTCCATAGAGATAATTTCTCCCTCAATATTTTTAGGAAAGAAGGAGTCCTACTCTGATACCCATGTTAGAGGAAGAAATTAATTATATGTATTAAAAACTAATACATATTTATACATTAATGTGTTAACAATAACCTTAATTTAGTAGTTGTTAACATGGGATATACACTACCTAAATAATGTAATAATATTTTCTAACAGTCATTGTGTCCTTCTAACTTCTCTAGATATGGAATCATTAATGTTGGGATTTTATGCCTTAGATGCTCAACTGCCTCTATTATTTTGATCTACCCTTTTTAGAGATTCCTAAAGTTTGAGCATGGGAAATTAATGTTCCCAATTGGAAACTTTCTTGTAGTATGACTTCTATCATATTTATATTTAATGCCTTAATTATTTCTTTGGGTTGCTATATATTCCTTATAATATGAGGACTATTTATCTTAGAATATTATATATCTTAGCATAATGTGTAGGGTTTAGATTCAACATCCCAAATAGGGGTATGGGGGGCAAGTGAATCTCATTGTGGAGGTTTAGGGGTAAGATCCCTAGAAGAAAATTTTGATCTTATAAAATATCAAAGAACGACTAGTGCAAACCCATTGTATTTAGATACATGTGATTTTATGGGGTTACCTTTTGATCTGGTAACTGACCATTCATCATCCTCGGTTGTCAAAACTTTCATGGTTCATTCCTCAAAGTTTTTTTCCCCATTTTGAGAACTTTCAAAACTTTTGACCTTTAGAATTTATGTGCTTTGTAGAATGTTAGAACTTATATTCTTTTATTTTTTTTTAATATTTCAAAACTTTTAATATTTTGGATTTTTTCTTCTTTGTATCTATAAAATTTTTTTATCTAAACTTTTGATTAGGCTTGTCTAGCACTTTTTGCTTCCTGATTGATTTTTCTCTACTCAAACCATCTATCAATATTTTCCAAAGGCAACAATTTTTAGTGTAGTGAGAATCACTATAGGTAGAATAAATATTTAGAAGATAAGTTTCATTATGAAAAATATGGAAAAATAACAAATATTGATGAAGATGTGGAGCTAAGACTTCTAATAAAAATAAAAAGTGATGATAAAAATGATATAATGGAATATTAGGCATACGGATAAGATCTCTAAATAAATAATTATTAAGGAATTAATAGGTTCTTATAGTATTAATTTTATTCTAATTCAATAAATTTCTGGGGCTATTACATTATTTGGTCACCTTTGTAACTATTTAGATTAGGGTGTATAATTATTATTTGAGTCAATAATAGGAAGTTAAGAGTTATGAGTGTGAGATGTCTTAGGTGTAAGTGAGAGTTATAAGTGTGAAGTGGTAAGTTTATAAGTAGGGAGTCATGTGTAATCATGAGAGATTTTATCATTATGTAATATGTAATATTTTTTTATATAAAGAGATAAATATGAAATGTTGCACCTCCCAAGAGATTATGAGAGCAAAGATCAAGAGTCAGGTTCATTGGAGAGTCTCATGTAAGGTTATATATTGAAGATAAAACTTTGTATTATGTGATTCAGTAATTTGAATGTATTGAAAGAGAATCAAAGAAACATTCATTTGTGCATGCTTTTATGGATACATTTTTCAATAAAGTTATATTTTTTAGTGTGCAATATTGTTATTGAATGGCTGAATTATGTGAGTTACTATACGATTTTGAGAATTATTGACCTATAATATTTGGGTTCATCTACTAGTAGAAATAAAACTAAGTAGTGATAAATGTAAGGATGCTTTATAAAATATTTGGAAGATGAATGATTGTTTAAAAATTTATTTTATAGGAGCTTTAGGTAGTATAGAAACAATATGGGATAAACACAAATGGGATGGACAATTGTTAGAAGCAAAATGTAATTAGGTTGATGTATTATTTTATATGAAATATATTAATATTAAATTTGGTGTTATAAATGCATACACATCAACTATAGTTACTCATGAAAGATGTTTGAAGGACTTTAGCATATTTTTATCAAACACAATAATTATTCATAATTGTAATCTATGGATTCTTGGGTAACTTCAAAATAGTTCTATATCCTTTGGAAAAGAAGGGTGGTTCTATAGGACTGTCTAAATCAGTTCAATATTTTGCTTTACTTGTCAATTTAAATGGTATTTAGGATGTTATTCATTCAAGTTATTAATATACATGGGATAATAAATGCATTGGGAAAAATCATATAGTAGAAAGAGTGGATATATTATGGTTATCCTAAAAATGATTGCAAATAAAGTATACAATCTCTTCAAATATTTCATTACAAGTAGGATTGGATCAGAAACCCATTATTTTGACTTGTGATTTACCCAAAAATTATCTAAATTTATTTTACCTGCAACCTATGTAACTACAAGACCCTTATTTCTTTCATATGGTTATGTTATAGTGGGATGAAGCAAAATTTGAAGAATCATATATGTATAGATTTGTTCAAAATATGAAATATTTAAAAGAGAAAATAAATGTTTGGAATTCCAAATATTTTGGTAATATCTTTAAAGAAAAGAAGGAAATTGAATCCAAGCTTAAAAAATTATAAGAGAGTAGAAATCAATGAAATAGACTAGGATTCTTATGTAAAAAAAAATAATTAATTCTAATTATGATAATGCATTAAATTTTTTTTTATATAAATTCTATAATTGTAGGGAGATATGGCTCAAGAATGGAGATAGAAGTACAAAAAAAAATATTGCTGCATATAAAATATGTTAACTCTAGATGGAAGAAATATTAAGAAATAATAATATTTCATGAAGGAAGCAACCAATTATTTTAAATGCATTTTGTTATATAATAGGTAAGATAAGAAGGCACAAGGTAAGATCTTTTAAAATATTCCATCAATTATCACACAAGGAAAAAATAAAATTTTAATGAAGAAGATATCTATGGAGGACCTACATGAAGTAACTTTCTCTTTCCATCCTAATAAGGCACCTAAACCTGATGGATTTCTTACAATTTCATTTCAAAAAAATTGGTATTTATTTAGGAAATATGTGTTGGTTACCATTGAATTGCTTACAATTTTCTTTCAAAGATTCTTACAATTATCATTTCAATTGAGATGCTATAACTAGATAACTACATTTTTTGATAAAAAAGTTTGAATTCTTGATATTCATTCTCTGGATATTATTCACTTTTGTTTGTAAATACAAATATTCAAAATTCTTCTTCTTGACATTTTTATGCAATGAAATAGATAAATTTAAAATTTAAAAGCCCTCTAAAATGAAAATCATATGAGTCATTTTTCGTATATAAAAACCTGAAAAATAATGTTCCTTTGTTCGATTTCTATCCTAAAATCCTATTACTCACTTATAAATAATATAAAATAGATAAATTCATGAAAAGAACATCCAATTCCTGTGGAAAATATGTTGAGTCACTTTTTGATATATATAACCCAAATATTTTAAAATCTATTTATAAATTTGACTAGAAAAATCATATGAATCATTTTTACATCTATGCATTAAGAAATAACATTCCTAAAAATAATTTTAGAGTGAAAATATATTGAGTCACTTTTCCATATATATGAACCTAAAAAATAACATTTGATGCTCATAAAAGAGGAAGATAAATTTGAGTCACTGAAGAATTAAAACAACCTTCACAATACTAAAACTCTATATCTATTGTGAATGCACTACATCTTAGTAGAGTAATATTTTTAAACCTTTATTTTATCATAAACTATTTACTAAATCTAATTTATTATTTTCATTTATTAAGCATAAGTGCAACCACAAGAACTATAATAAATAGTTCAAAAATCTCAAATTGTTGAAAGAGCCAATCCATAATCTGTAATATAATCCAACCAATGACTAAAATAATCCATTCAACAATGATGTCAACTTATTTTGCTTTAGCATACAAAACATCTACTTGTTTCATGAAATTCTAATTTGCTTTACCAAATCTAGATTTTAAGTTCTCTCCAATGCATTGATCTATAAATGGATCCCCTAAAATATTTTGTAGTCTTGTGGAACATTATTTTGAATTTGCTCCTTTTATATTTTTCTTGTTGGCTTCAAGTAAACTTACTACTTCCTGTAACAATGTAGACGATAATTTAACTTCACCATTCTTTATTTAAATCCCCATATTATCTAGCCTATCTATAATTTTTTCCCCTTCCCTTAACGTATGTGTAAACTTGATTAATTCAAAAACTAAAGCAGGATCTTGTATTTTCACAATAATCTCTTTTATGTTCCATGGAGCCTTTGCTTTCCTTAAAATTGAATTTATTACTATCAATGAATCACCTTCCATCCACTCTATTCCATTTTATTTTTCTCCATATTTTTAATCCCTCCAAATCTTCCCAAGCTTCAACTTTATTATGTATTAAATCCACTTCTAAAAGCATTATGTGACAAAAATTACCCCTAATATTTTTTTATTATTCCTCCTCTTGTTAGACTTGTATTTTATTTATATTTTCTATTAATATTCAATTTTACCAACTCTAATTTTGGTGGTTTCCACTTTCTATTATTTTCCTTCCTTTTATTTCTTCTATACCCAACATCATAATTCTATTTGATGACTTGACTCCATATATCAAGGTTTTGCTTCAATATTAGGTATAATGTGAGTTGATAGGGTTGTACTAGACTCTTATATAGCTAAACAAGTCTTCATTTTCATTACCTCAGCTATTATTTCCTTTTATTTTAATATTTTTCTATTCTTTTTTAACCATATTTTAAAAAATATTGTATCTTTTGATGTATTCCTAATTGTTTATAATATATCACTTCTAAAAGTGCTCTGTCATTGCTTTAACTATTATTCAATTATATCATTCATCACCATCTATTTACTAAACATATTAAGAATCCATTATCATAGTTTCCACACTATTGAGTATTGTTGCAAGATACGACCTTTAATATCCTCCTTTTTACATAGAATATATTATGAAAGGCCATGAAATCCCCTTTTCATTAGGTTATCATAGGATAAATTTTTTGTGATCTACTAGCCATACAAATATTTTAACTTTTTAAATGCTTGGGCTATCCCAAATATCTCTCTATATTCTTATTTTGTTGGTGCTTTACATTATATCCACTTTTTTTGTGTGTATTTATATATGCTATTCAACTTCCAAATCAACTTATCCTTGGCTCCACTTAGAATAATACAATGCTCATTTTGGAAGGAAGCCACTCCATAGGATCTCTAACTCCACAAGCCAATACTTCTCCAATAATTCATCATAGATACCTTTCACGATGACGGTGCATATCTATTTATACAAAGTGTGATGGTTCACCTTCCATGAGTTATAAGATCACACATGTGGTGGTTCACCTTCCATGAGTTACAAGATCACACATGTGGTGGTTCACCTTCCATGATTTACAAAGTGCATAATAATATGACAATATTCCTTAAGGTTGCATATGATGATATTTCCCAAACGGTTATAAATATGATTCAATGACATATCGAATTCTAATTTGACTAGGGTTATACATAAGGGATTGGACTCAAAATATACTTGTAAAAAATGGTGAATCTTAATCAAAATCAAAGTGAATCACGAAGAATCCTAAGAAAATCAAATAGAGCATATTCGTACCAAAATTTAGAGTATTTGAAGCCCTAAAATGTAAGGTCATATTTAGGACAACTTTTGACCTATTAAATCATATTATAACTTCATAAAAAAACCACCATTAGATCAATCTTGAAAAGAGTTTTCCAACAAGTACAAATATACCTATGTTTGGATATATATTGTGGCAAATTGACCCTAAGAAAAAATTGGTCCTGAAAATTTTAGGCGAATGGGCCAACGTCAAGGGTACTCATATTCGTTAATTTCTAATTTTTGAAATACTAATATTCACCCAATTTATGAATATTTTTCACTGTACATAACCCTAAATTTACCCTAAATTTGACATGTGGTATTCCTTACTCAATAATTAATTAATGGCTCATACCATTATACAATACAATATTAAATTATTAAGTACCTATCTTGGGTACCTAACATTCCATCCCCATTTCATGTTTGAAATATTAGAAGAGGCTAAATAATAGGATCTTTTAAGCCATGTTGTGTATTGGTACCAATATCGATCATCCATCCATCCCAATGAAATAATGATTGGTGGTGGTCTTTGTTGATGCCAATTCCATGTTTTAGAAGCATAAATTACATCGTTTTTCATCCATACCTACTTGTATTTATAACTTGTAGCATATCCAATTTTTTGGCTACTTTGGTTCCTTGTATGTACCTCATTGTTTTTATGATGCCTCAAGCCTTGTCTCTATGATTGTTACCTCTCATGGTGGTGTGGATGGGAATATACTCCAACCTTAGCCTGATGTTCAACCTATTTTTGCTCTTCGCTCTTACTCCCTTTTTTACTACATCTTTTGTTTTTGTTTCTTTATTATATCTATTACTACCTCCTCCTTAGGTTCTATTTTAGGTTATTTTGTTTATTATGTATTTTGTTCCCCTACAATAGCTACTTGTTTGTCTTTACATTGAGAAATGTCCTGTAATGTTATATTATTTTTATTGTACCATAACTTCATGAACTGTTTTTACACATTAATTTTAATAGTATTCAAATAATACAACCAAGAATAACCAAGGATAATATCTGCATCATTCATCTCAGTAGCATGAAAATCTGAATGTAAAACATATTTATCCATGAAAATATTCAAAATTTTAAACATTGTGACCATCAAGTTGTATGTCTTTGATTTTATTTGCTTGGACATGCAACATCTTAGTCAAAGACATATTTATAAAATTATATTTCCTTCTAGGGTTAACGGAAATAATAATTTTTTTTATTTTGAATGCAACCATGAATTTCCAAAATATAATTTTTACATTCAAACAAATCTTTTGGACCATTGTTTGGCCTTTTTAGAGAAGGTGTCCTTTTAGTAGTCTACACAAAATGCAACTTCAAATTCTTCCCATGTTTCACTAGAAAGCGTTATAAACGAACATAAAGCTTCTTCTCTCAAAGAAAAAAAAAAGAATTCTCCATAGTTTTTAAAAATTATATAAATATTTTAACTTCTTAAACCATTCTCTGAAATTACTATCATCTCTTCTAGTGAATTGTGTAGACATCATGATTTATTATTATTATTTTTTATTTTTCAAAGTAGCTAGGGTTTTAAATAATCGAAAACTTTCAAAAATTAAAATTTTTGAAATCTCATCTATTCTCTTCTTCAACAATTAAATCTATAAATTTTCTTCAAAAAAAAACAAACAACAACTAATTTGCTTACCTGGATTGAAAGTTATGATTTTTTTCCCTTTTACCGGTAACCCGAAAACACCACCAAATACCCAACTTGTAATAATTATAACTCCCTCAATACTTATTATAATTTAACAGTAAGTAGTAATTTTTTTAGTTCTCAAAATAGCCCACATGCTGATGCAAAACTATTCTGAAAATGATTGCTAGAAAATTTAATACAATTTTTTTATTTTTGAAACAATTCGCGTAGCCAAAAAATAGCTTGAATAGCCCAACTTCAAACAATTGTAACTCTCCCAAAACTTATTATAAATCCACAAATAAGTATTTATTTTTATAGTACTCAAAATAATCTATATTATGGTGCCAAAATCTTCTACAAATTATTATTGAAAAATCTAATACAAATATTTTTTTTGAAAAACATTCGTACAACCAAAAAAACAATAAAATTAACTCAACTTCAAACAGCCATAAATTTCTTAAAACATATCAAAATTGAACAAATGAGCAATAATTTTTGTAGCACTAAAAATTATTTACACAATAGAGCAAAAACCCTTATGAAAATGGTTGCTAAAATAAAAGATATAGTCACAACAAAATATGATATTTATTTTTGAAAAGTGTGCCTTAGCTTTGCAAAAACAAACCCACTTCACCAAAATAACTACTATGATATCAAATTTTATGAATCTCTCTTATCATAACATTAATCATTCAATAATTTGCATAAATATTCAACAATAAATTGCTCATAATAAAATAGATATTAATTATACCCTTGATGTAGGGAAACACCGTACAATGCTCCTTTTAGAAGGAAGCCAATCCATAAGATATCTAGCTCCATGAGCCAAGACTTCTTCAATAATTCATCATAGATATTTTTAACAATGCGGGTACATATCTCTTTATACAAGAGTGTGATGGTTCACCTTCTATAAGTTACAAGATCACACATGTGGTGGTTCACCTTGCATGAGTTACAAAGTGCATAATAATATGATAATATTCCTTGCGGTTACATATGACAATATTTCCGCAATGGTTACAAATAGGATTCTATGACATACTTAATTCTAATTTGACATGTGGTCTTCCTTACTCAATAAATAATTAATGGATCATACCATTATACAATATAAAATTAAAATTTTAAGTACCTATATTGGGTATCTAACATCTTAGACAAACATGATTCTAGGATTGAGTGTTTTGATTTTAAATATGTTAAATACAACATTGAATGGTAATATCTATCTTGTCAAGTAGTGATTTGATGAGTGAAGAAGTAGAATACAACAACAAAGTGCTTAACCAAAGGCCTTTATGAAACAATGGTTGACATTATGATAATTTAATGGGTGTCATGCTAGGATGTTATGGGTGGATGATATAATGTAAGGGTTATAAATGATGTGTAGAATGATGCGGTAATTGAAAATATATTTTTGAATTTTTTGTTATCATGATTTGTGATTTTATGATTTTGATTTTGAATTTTGGGATAGATGTATGGGGTGAGATACATAGGACATGTTAGATGACATGGATGTAATATGCTAATATGATGGATAATATGACGTATATTTATTTGCATGGATGTGGCTCACATGTGTTATTTAGTCACTTTTGGATGTTTGGATATGAATTTCATCATAAACAAATGGATTAGTTAATAAATGATAAGTGAATGATTATAATAATATATTAACACAACATGAGATAAGGAACACAATACTAAGGGTAAATATGATAAGATAACATGTAACATATAATACACAAACCATATAAATAATGGATAATAACTAAGGATGAATTTCATGAATTGAGACATAAGACATATGTAGAGTGAATGGTGGCTAGCCAATATGCTTTTCACCCAAATATCTTAGGATTATTGGATCCAAGAAGCATTTAAGGAAATTCAAAAACCCTAGTTGTGATAATAAAACTCATCTAATAGTCAATTAGTATTACATAGAAACGTAGAACACCTTAAAAGTATCAAGTCAATCATGGGCCGAAGTGTGTATAGTGAAGTTAATTTCTTATCTTTAGTAATTTTGGACTAACCAATGGTGACTCAAGCTAATATAAGCTAGCTTATTTGCAAGCATGCATTGTTCTATAGAAAATAAGGGTACTAATATAACATATATATCACCATTCAAAAGGTATATTCCACTACCAAACAAGAATTTATAGCCTCGATGGGGGTTATACCCACAATAATTTGATGTATATTTACTACCAACCAAGTATCTATAATCCTGATGGAGGCATCTAAAATACCTGAGGGTACCAATAGATGAATATATTTTTATGATTTTGCTTTTTTGTTTTGCAACTTGCTATAGGATCCTTAGGTTTAGATTATTTGAATGATAGGATGAACAAGAAATTTTTTACTTTATGGTAAGACTATTCATGGATGCGTCTTCTCTAAACTCAAAATTTGATTATATGTAATGTGTGATTGGTCTAAGAGAGAACTCAAGTTAGCCACGGGAGACCAAAAATCTCCTTAGAACATGATGATATTCGATAAATCTTGAGTGAAACACTATGTATGGTTGAAGGATAAAAATGAATTCCATTTCTAAGCAACCTAAGAAGATGTATGAACAAGACATCATGAAAAGTGGGACAACTAGTCAAAAATAACTAAAAGTTATGTGCAACATAATTGAAAAAACAAGATATAGAGACAATTAACAAGGATACATAAGGTGGAAAAAAACATGATACATACAAATGACACTGATATGTGTAATATGTATGGAATTTATTAATTACATCAATCAATATTTAGGAACACATATCCACGCATCCAAAAGATAACTAGAATAGGAGTTTATGCACCTAAGTTTATTTATGGATGAAGGTGTTGGATGAATACAATACAAATAATGATGAGAGATGAGTCAAAATGAGTGATAGTATGGAGATGGATAAATGAGAAGTGAGAGAATTGAATGTGGAGAGATAATGAACTCCCTCATATACAAAATTAGGTTGGAGTATCAACTTCCCAAGATAGAAAAGTTGTTTTGAAGGAGTGGAGAGAAATAAAAAGGAAAATAAGTTGGAAGGATGGAAGAAGAAAAATAAGAGCAAAAAGGACCAACCATAGGTACATAGCCATTTATGCGTGACTGTACAACAATAACACAAAACCTATGAAAGAAGAGAAAATAAAGGATGAGGAGAAGGTGGGAGAAGAAGAGTGGTGAGGATAAGGAGAAAAAAGAGGTTGATAAAAGGAAGAAAAAATATGTTGGACATGATGTTGGTTTGTGATTGTTCTTGTTTGTGTGTGTTTTCTAACACATAATGTGTAAGAAGAAAGAGCATGGATAATGTCATTATGCATAAAAAGCATGAAGATGACTATTGTAAGAATGATTTGGATTGATGCAATGAAATAAAATGACGAGAGAGAAGTGTAAATGAGTGGAGGTGAGAAGTTATAAAATTGAATTCAAAAGGAATGTCAACTACCCTAGATATAAATTTGGTCATAAGGAGTGCCCACTCATCCAAATGGAAAAGTAGTTTGATAGAGGGTCAACTCTTCCAATCATAGAAATGGGTTAAATACGAGGAGAGAAAGATGGAGAAAAAAAAGGTTGAGAAAGGTGAGGAAGGAGGAGCAATTAGAGTGGAGTCAGTGAGAAAATAGATAATGACAATGGTTGATGGCAGTTGGAAGTGAGCCATAGATACACTTGATGAAGAAGATGTAAGACTATCTCAAAGTATTGTCAATATGAAATACCCAAATTATGGAAGGGATGAATATCTTAGAACCTTACCATTTATAGAGTGTTGATATGATTTAATTTGGCAAGTTGACAAGCCATAGGTAGGTATCCTCATGATATAAAAATTAATTAGATAAGTGATATTACTTTGTCACCTTGATGAAAAAAGTGTATGAGTAACCATATAGACATTGGCATGGATCATACCAAATTGGATTGGATTAGAGTTTTAGTTGAGAAGAGAGATTTTGCTTTTGGACCCAACAAAGGAGGACTAGTGATAGTCTTAGGTAATATTCTTTGACAAATATAAATTTCAAGAATGAGTGTTTATATATTGATCATATTATTGACAAAATTGGTAGGTAATATCATCCAACTCAAGTGGTGATTTAATGGGTGGTGGTAAAGGATGTGGAACTCAAAAAAATGAGTGTATCCACTAATAAGAGGTGAATAGGAGTGGTTACTTTGGAGACATAGAAGGCTGACTGAGAGGCTACAAAGTAGGATGGGAAAATAGATATGATGTAATGGAATAGATAGAAGGGAGATATTGAGGAAGGAATTGATCCATTTGGGGAATCAGTTGTTGAGATGGTCAACTTGGATATATTGAATTTTTGGTAGTAATATCGATCATATGAACAAAACCTTGGTGGAAAGGGATGTGATTGACATGGATATATGTTGTTTAGGTGTACATGCAAATGTTGAGGTGTTTCCCTATTGTCATTGCATACCATGTTGTAACGATGTATTTTTAAATATACCAAGGTATTCATTGGAGGGGACAAGGGGAGTATCAACTTGTAGATCCTCTCAATAAAGTAGATATTGTACTAGCCATTTAAAATATTGACAATAATTAATTTCATGATCTCTCTACCAATGGTATACACAAAATTGATGGTCTTTATACAATTTTGGTTTCATAAAATTTGGATCTACTGGTTGAACGTTAGGTAAAAGGATTACTTTTGTGTCATAAAACTTGTGAAAGAAATTAGATAACTACTTAGAAAGGGAGTCTAATTATGAGATGAACAAGGATGATACTGATGTTGAAAAAAGTTTGGTTAGGGGGAGGTGAGGCGAATACCTTCCTAGAGGTAATGGAGGACTAGAAATATTACTTCTAAGGTGTAATACTTTATTGTGAAGGAACTATTGTGGTAATATTGTTGACCTAATTATAGGTGGGTTATGACATCCATTGCCACTCAAATATATATTATGACTTGTGATTTGATCAAGGATTTTTTGTAGTTTATTTGAAAAATAAGTTGGAGTTGCTTGGGTAAGACTGATAGAGATGGTAATATGGGGAAGAAAAAGTTGATAGGGATAATAATATGAGTAGGATAAAGGTGCATGAGGAGGATAAGATGAGTTGTGAAACTATGGGATGTAAGCCATTTGGGCCATTTGGAATGGATAATGGGGTGTCAAAAGAGGATGTGGAAGATATGGTGTTTAAAGAAGAGGTAAAATAAATGGGGTTGAAATAAGAGGTGGAAGACATTGTGTGGATCATTGTGAGGATGATAAAATGGTCCTCTCATAAGGGCTCTTAGGGTAGGTGATGTAAGTTTCCTAACACATTAGGCCCTGGTAATAATACAAGGATCAAAGAGGACTCACGTCACTCAAATAAGGTATATGATGGATGATGGATAGACTACAAGGTGGAGTGAAGAGTTCCTCCTCTGGATGAGTTGGAGGTATAATCTCAAAGAGATCCATGGAAGGTCACTCGTATCCTCTAGCTTAATTTTTAGTTACAACTAGAAGAGGTTAGGGACATAATAGGAGATAGAAAGTAGAGGGTATGAGAAGGGGAGACTGTAACTTAGCTCTATTAGTAACCATTCTTGTTTGGATGGTCCTTGTTTTAAACTATCCTTGTTTGGATGGTCATTGTTGGTCTCTATCAGTGACAAGTTACAAAGGAGGAAATGGTAGAAAAGAAAAAAGGATATGTTGTTGACATATTTTTATGGTCACTTATGTATTTTTCATTATTTTTATTGTATTTTGAATAAGAATCTAACTAAAAAAGCAAGTAAGAATACAAAAAATAATTAAAATAAATGTATTTGACATGATTGAGATTCATTTTGATGTGTGATGTTGCGTATGTTTTGATTTTTGATTTTTTTTAAAGTTTTTTGATGTTATCTACCTAAAAAATCTACAAAAGGTGTAGGGGTGAGATCTAAATATGTGTCTATACACTCTCCCAAATATACCCAAGAGTACTTTGGAATAATTTGTGCATAAAAAACCAAGAGAAGCTAAGGTAGGGGTGAATTGGGATACATAAAAGTAAAAAATACTTCTAATATCCTCTTTAGGGATATAAAAGGTAAAATTATCTAAAATCTACATTGTCCCAACCAACTTTCACTTTACCCTCAGGTGGGCTCGATCAAAAATGACATATGCACACTCATGAATTATTTAGTCTTGTGAGCGAGGGCATCTAACCTTAGACTACCCTATGCAAAATTCCAAAGGTAGTTAGCTTCCTAGTGATGAAATCCAGGAAACTATGTAAACTAAATATTGCATCTAAAGGGACAACCAATGGTTGAGGATGAACTATAATGTCATCTATTGGTTTGTAATATGATGTGCAATAGTGATGTGAACGTATGTTTTTGATTGATTGTTTTAGATTTTCTTTGAATTTTACCTAACTATGATGCACAAACAAGACTATCTAAGAATGCAAATGCAAACTCTTCCTAAACCAAATCTAATAAAACAAATTATAGTCTAATAATTCCTATTTTCTATCTAAAATATGAGGAAATAAAATTATATGTATGAAATGGAATTCAATTTGCCTATGCAATTTGCTTAACATAAATTACAAGAAATGAAACTACTCAAACAAAATTATTTTTGAAAGGACAACCTAATATAAGAAGCAAACAACAAGAAATTTTTATGCTAATCAAGGAAGTAAAGAAACCTATGCTATTTGGATACAAAAGTAAATTTCTATACTAAATAACAAGAAAAAAATCCTATGCTATTGAAAATAAAAGGAAAAGACAATAAAACAAATTTATATTCTAATGAAAGAAAATTGCAAGTTTAATAAAAGAAATCTATTCTAATGAAATAAAATTCAGGTGCAAGAAAGTAACCTAGATTAACAAAAAAATTCCAAGACAAGGAAATAAATCTATTCTAATAAAAATAATAAACAATACAAGTAAATAAAACTAGATTAAGGAAATAAATGTACAAGACATAAAAGTAAATAACTTGAATGTAAAGGACTTGAAAAAAACTGACCTGAATGTAAATGACTTGGTAGGTAAAGGACTTAAAGGAAAATGACTTTGAAAGGTAAATGAATTGAAAATAGATGGCTTTCAAAGGTAAATGACTTGAAAATAAATGAATTGAAATCAAATTACTTGAAAGGTAAATGTTTTATAAGGTAAAAGGCTTGAAGGCAAATGATTTTGAAAGGTAAATGACTTTGAAGGTAAAGGACATGAAGTCAAATGACTTTGAGAGGTAAATGACTTAAAAATGAAAACTTGAAAGGAAGAGATTTGAAACCAAAACCTACACTAATGTACTCTAAAAAAGAAAAGAAAATACATGAAAGGAAATATAATATAATAAAAAAAGAAAATGATGAGGTTATTTTACTTGAGGTGAATCATTCACTTTTGATTCCCAAGGTCGCATGAAGCTTAAGGGAAGAT
This sequence comes from Wollemia nobilis, assembly GCA_028583015.1. Taxonomy (NCBI): domain Eukaryota; kingdom Viridiplantae; phylum Streptophyta; class Pinopsida; order Araucariales; family Araucariaceae; genus Wollemia; species Wollemia nobilis. Next base: position 8,954,516 of record JAQPPZ010017033.1, read on the forward strand.
CATAAATGGGATAAGGGTCCTATTAATATAATATGATGTAACATGTATGTGTTGTTGCTTGACCTAGAAAAGTGACTCTCTTCTTATATCCAATATTGCCCTAAGGTGCAAGAAGAGAGTATATGCGGATCAAATATCCTATTTAATGTAGAGTGTGCAAATGCAATTAAATTTAAAGTTGTAGAAATCAAATCAAATTTCTTTGACATCAAAATATATTACCACTTTTTTGATCCTCAAAATCATTTTTTAGTATGAGAGGAAAACATACGGGTGACAAGGAAGCTTCTATTTTAATATTATCTAGGCTAAAGAAAGAAATTTTGCAAATAAAGCAAAAGCCCTAGATTAAGTGTCCTTTCAATGAAAGTATTAAAATAGATTGAATGATAAATAATAGGTGGGGGAAGGAATGCTACCTTTGGACACCCCAATACTATTAAAGTGACCTATGAAGGAACTTTAGTGATTATTTCAATAAATAACTAGGAAGTATGAACTCATACTCACCTAAAACTATTGTGTTTTGCTATGTGAAACTAGGTACATGACAGATTGGGTCTCCATTCAGAGCTCAATAAGGACGGTCCTCGTAAGGATGGTCTTGACTACAAATCATCCTCATGAGGATAGTATTAACTGTAAGTAATCCTTGCAAGGATGGTATTGAACAATGAATGTTAATGCTAGACTAGCCTAGGTGGGTCTTGATTTGGATGAATTTTGAAAGGATCAGAGAAAAGAAAATTTAGAAATTGGTATTGGATATAAAAAGAAACAACAAAAGGTAATAGTACTAGCTAACTAAACACTAGAAGCAATTTAAAGCACTTTATCCTAGAGAAAGATCAAATCTAACTAAAAAAATACAAAGCATGCAATGAAAGGACCAAAATGGATTGATTGATAAATGATTTGTGGAGAAGGAATGATACCTTTGGATACTTCCAATATTATTGATTTATCCTAATAAGGCGATTAATGATGATGATACTAAATGGTAATATATAGCTAGGAATCAAGAGTTCTTAACTTATACTCACCTGAAATGGATATGTTCTGTTGTGTAGAACTAGATACCTAACATAATGGGCCCCAATTATGAGCCTGGATAAAATCATCCCTATAGGTATGATCTTGACTATAAAATATCATCTTAGAGATGGTCTTGACTATAAATCATCCCTCAGTAGGCAATATTGAATAAAATATTCTTATGGTGAACCATCATAGATGGATCTTGAATTAGATGTATTTGGATCAATTTTAGACCTACAAACACAAATATAAAGCAAAAAATATGAACAAAATGAGTAAAATACCAATAAAACACAAAAGGAAAAATATGAAATGAGTGATCATAAACCAATAGTTTTAAAACCTATGAAATAAAAGTACCTATGTGTGATTAAGGATTATAAATGTCCCACCATGATTGCCAAAATGTAGCAAAGAAAACATGCCATTTTATTAAATATAAAAGATGTTACAATGCAATGTTTTATAATGCCCCTTGGGATACAATTAGGGTCTTTCAAGAATGGCATCCTTTTTACAATATAGATTTTGGCATTTCATATTCCTTACCCACCTCTAGAAGGGATGATTTTATACATGCATACCACATCAAGTTGAGTAGAGCCTCCAAAACCTACACACAACCAAAAAACTAATAAGTAGCACTTGTGGATCTATCTCAGTTTGATCCAGATTTATAAGAAAGTAAAAATAAATAACATCAATCTAATACATCGAAATAAGACTAAAATAACCTAAAAGCATTTAAAAAAATCTTTCTCACCTTTCTAACTAGTTTTTAGGTTTGCATGTGATTGAATATAGATTTTGGACAGACCATCCCCTTGAGGATTCTCTTCATTATAAATTATCCCTTTATGGATGGTATTTATTGGGTTAATAAATATGAAATTTCCTCTAAAGAGGATTTTTTGTAGATTTCCAAGAATTTATTCTCCAAGTTTGGTTCTTGTTGAATCTCCATCCTGCAAGTAATTTTACAAAACATAAACATGCATGGAGGGGCACACAGTGTTTTTCATGATTAAAATACAATTGCATGTAAATTGATCTTAGATCATTTTCGATAGAGTTTACCTATGATATCTTACACGTCTATCACAAAATAAAAGAAATAGGAGCCTATTTATAAAATTTCCCAAGAGTGAGTGGAGTGATTAGGGGGGAGGTAGCATGATGGAAAAATGGCTTGGGTGAGAGATGTTAGTCTTACAATGGCACTGAGAGGGGGGGTGAATCAGTGTAGCTCTTTAAACTTGAATTTATAGCTCTTAATATCACAGCAATTAAAACTTATTACTAGATACAACAAGTATAACACAAGAGCATCACATAACACAAGATTTAACGAGGTTCACCAATGTGGCTACTCCTCAAAAATTGATTGCTTGGACTACCATCCAAATCCAGCCTTTGCAAAGCACCAACTTTACAATCAATTTACCAGCACCCACTAGAAGGAGCACCAACCCCTTATTTATCTGCACCAACAGAAAGGAGCACCAACCCCTAATTTACCAGCACCTACTAGAAGGAGCACCAACCCCTGATGCCAAGCTACAACCTGGACTTCAATTTTGAATCTATAAGTTTTACAGTAAGATACCTTTGCTTTTGCAAGACCCTGACTGGTCTTCTTCACCTTTGTGATCTCTGCACTCTGCTCTCTCTATGCAATCACTTCGCACACTCTGCTTTGTTACAGTCAAACTTCATGATCATCTTCTCCCTTTTGTGCACTCTGCTCTCTTTGCGAATTTTACACTTAGCATGATTCGATACGACTTGCTCTCTATGCACAACGACCGTATATCACATACATTCAACACATCACAATTCTCCAAACAACCCTCCTTTTATAACAATATTTTTCATGATGAAAATCCTAATCTTAGTCGATTGTAAACCCTAATCTTGGTCGGCTTTCATAACAACTGTAAACCCTAATTTTAGTCGATTGTCATCCTTCTCATTTTTTTTGGGTTCTCCTTCTTGACTTGCGCATTTATGACCTATCATGAAAATACATGTCACGATATCACGACACTTTTTTCTCTCTCCTATTTCTCTTTGCTTTGGCCTACGAAAATACATGTCACGATATCATGACACTTTTTTCTCTCTCCTCTTTCTCTTTGCTTTGGCCCACGAAAATGCAACATGTCGCGATATCGCGACACTTTTTCTCTCTCCTCTTTCTCTTTGCTTTGGCCCACGAAAATACAACATGTCGCGATATCGCGACACTTTTTCCTCTCTCCTCTTTCTCTTTGCTTAGGCCCACAAAAATACATGTCACGATATCATGACACTTTCGCCTCCGTACGCTTTATCTATTCTTTTGTCATGATATCGCGACATTTTTGCCTCAATATACTTCATCTTTGCTTTTGTCATGATATCGTGACACTTCTGCTTCCATAGACTTTGACTTTGCTTTTGTCATGATATCGTGACACTTCTGCCTTCGTAGTCTTCAACTTAGCTTTTGTCATGAAATCATGACACTTCTGCTTTCATACTTAGCTTCTTTGCTTTTGTCATGAAATCATGACACTTCTGCCTTTGAAGTCTTCTTCTCTGCTTTTGTCGTGAAATCGTGACACTTCTGCCTTCGAAGTCTTCTTCTCTGCTTTTGTCACGAAATCATGACACTTCTACTTTTGAAGTCTTGCTTTCTACTTTTGTCGCAAAATCATGACAGTTCTGCTTTCGTACGCTTCCTCTCTTTCTTTTGTCACGAAAATGCGACATGTCACGAAATCGTGACACTTTTCCAACTTACTTTCTCTCTCCTATTTTAGTCGCGAAAATGCGACATGTCACGAAATCGTGACACTTTTCCAACTTACTTTCTCTCTCCTATTTTAGTCACGAAAATGTGACATGTCACGAAATCGTGACACTTTTCTTACTTGTTCTCTTTCTTCGAACTTGTCGAGAAATCGTGACACTTTTTCCTGCTTTCTCTTTCTCTTCCAACATGTCACGAAATCGTGACAGTTTTTCCACTTGCCTTTTTCTCTTCCAACATGTCGCGAAATCGTGACAGTTTTTCCTATTTTTTCTCTCTTCCAACATGTCGCAAAATCGTGACAGTTTTTCCACTTGCATTTTTCTCTTCCAACATGTCACGAAATCGTGACAGTTTTTCTTGCTTTTTCTCTCTCTTCCAACATGTCGCGAAATCGTGACAGTTTTTCTTGCCTGCTGTATATGTCGCGATATCGTGACACTTTTCTTACTTGTCTTTTTCTTTGATCTTTTGCATATGGGCCACTTCGGTCTTCTTGGAAAATCATTGTACATACTCTGAATAACCTTTGAACTCTTGTCTTCTCCATCTGAATAGATTTTGAACTTCCTATCCACTCGCATCAATAGATCTATCCGACCGTGTTGACAACAATGACAATATTGTTGTTGCACCTTGCTCAACAATCTCCCCCTTTGGAATTGTTGGCAACACATGTGCAATTTCCTGTAACTCTTCTCCCCCTTTGACAATAATACCAAAGGGCTACTGTAGACTCCCCCTGAGTCCATGCACAACATTCTCAGGCAAAATTGATTACACTTAGCAAAAATCATGAACATGAGCAAAAAGATAATCAAATACTTAAATGCTCCCCCCGAGAATGTGATCCCTGTAGCTAGTCAATTCTTGGGAAGTGTGACCACTCCCAATTTATTGCGAAGGTACTCAAAAACTTCCTTGGGCAATGGTTTTGTGAAGATATCCGCTACTTGCTCTGTAGTTGGAACAAAATCCAACTTAACCTCACCTTCTGCAACTTTCTCCTTCAAAAAGTGATACCCGATAGCAATGTGTTTTGTGCATGAATGCATAACCGGATTCTTGGAGATGTTAATGGCACTGGTGTTGTCACACTTAACTGATATTGGCTCACTGAAGTTAATACCAAGATATTTCAGGGTTTGTTTCATCCACAATACCTACGTACAACATGTTGTCGCTGCAATATATTCTGCTTCTACTGTCGATAAAGAAACTGACTCTTGTTTCTTACTGTGCCACGTGACCAATCTGTCTCCAAGATAGAATGCACCTCCACTGGTACTCTTTCTGTCATCGACACATCCTGCCCAATCTGCATCTGAATACAAAATAAGGGTGAAGTCTTTACCTTTCGGATACCATAACCCATACTCCATAGTACCCTTGAGGTACCGAAGAATCCTCTTCACTACTATCACATGAGTCTCCTTGGGATTAGCCTGAAATCGTGCTACCATGCATACTGCCTGCAAAATATCTGGTCTGGTAGTTGTCAGTGCAAGTAAGCTTCCAATCATAGATATGTACATGGTTTGATCAACAGGTGGAGATTTGTCATCCTTGCTCAACTTGCAACCTGTCATCATGGGAGTGCTAACTGGCTTACAATCCTCCATTGTGAACTTCTTTAACATCTCTTTTACATATTTAACTTGAGAAATAAATATGCCCTTCTTACATTGATTAACTTGCAACCCGAGGAAATACGAAAGTTCACCAATCATTGACATTTCAAATTCTTTCTGCATCTTATTTGCTAAATCTTTACATGACTCATCTTTGCTGCTGCCAAATATGATATCATCTACGTATACAACAAGAACAATAAGATGCCCATTTTCTATTTTGACATACAAATTACTATCCACCATACCTTTCTTAAACCTTTGTTGAGTGAGATAGTTGTCTAGCCTTGCATACCAGGCTCGGGGTGCCTGTTTTAAGCCATATAATGCTTTCTTCAACTTGCAAACCAAGTTGGGATCATCACCAAGTTGGAAACCATCTTTTTTTCTCAATATAAACCTCTTCTTCAAGTTTCCCATTCAAAAATGCTGATTTCACATCCATTTGATAAACTTTGAAATTCTTGTAGACTCCTAAAGCCAAAAACATTCTAATTGCCTCTAGTCTAGCTACTGGTGCAAAAGTTTCCTCAAAGTCAATGCCTTCAACTTGTGCATAACCCTTACATACCAATCTTGCTTTATTTCTGACTACCTGTCCGTCTTCATTCAATTTGTTTTAAAAAATCCATTTAGTCCCGATTATATTTTTATTTGTAGGTCTAGGTACTAACTCCCAAGTTTCATTTTTCTCGATCTGATCTAATTCTTCATTTATTGCCTTCATCCAACTTTCATCTTTGCTTGCATCAGCAATATTTTTGGGCTCAATGCTGGATAATAGAGAGTAGTTACTTACTACTCTTCTCCTTGTCTGAACACCAACTTTGGGGTCTCCAATTATTTGCTCTCTAGGATGATTTTTTTGCCAACTTCCTGTTTTGAATTTCTTATTTTCTTCCACTTCTGAATCACAACTTAAATCATCTGAGTCAATTTTCTGTATCTTTTCCATTTCATTTTCCTCATCTCCTTCAATAACCTCTTCATAAATTGGGTAGTTCGTTTCATAGCTAATTACTCGTTCTCTACCTTCATCAAATTTAACATCGACACTATCCACAATTTTCTTTAGCCTCTTGTTGTAGCATTTGTAAGCTTTGCTTCTTGGTGAATAACCAACAAAAATACCTTCATCCGCTCTATCTTCAAACTTACCAAGATTATCTTCGGTTCTTTTGATGTAGCACTTGCTGCCAAAAACTTTGAGGTATTTTGTTGTTGCCCTTTTACCGAACCACAACTCATAAGGAGTTTTGCTTTCATGTGTTCTCAGCATGTACCTATTTTGGATATACACCGCAATATGGACCGCTTCTCTCCAAAATTTGTCTGCTACTCTGCTTTCAACCAACATAGTCTGTGCCATTTCCTGCACTCGTCTTGTTCTTTCTTTCTACCACTCCATTCTGCTGAGGTGTCCTTGCTACTGAAAACTGTCTCCTAATACCGTATTTTTCATAGTACTATGCAAACTCCTCTGAGATGAATTCTCCTCCTCTATCTGATCTTAAACATTTGATCCTCCTTCCTGTTTTATTCTCAACTTGGTTTTTGAAAATCTTGAACCTTTCAAAAGCTTCCGATTTATGCTTCAAGAAAAATATCCATGTCATTCTGGAATAGTCATCAATGCACAACATAAAATATTTGTCACCATTTATGCTTTGTGTTCTCATGGGTCCACATAGATCAGTGTGTATTAGTTCCAAAGGTTTGCTTGTGTAGTACTCTTTTGTTTTGAATGTGACTCTAGTTTGCTTCCCCTTTTGGCATGAAGCACAAATGTTGTTTGCAGGTTTGCTGATGGTGGGAATATCTCTCACTACCCTTTTTGAGTTGATTTTTACTAGATTATCAAAATTGATATGACCGAGTCTCTTGTGCCACAACCAACTTTCTTCTTCCTGTCCAATAAAACAAGCTCCTTCTAAAGTCTCTGAGAGCGTGTATAGGTTTCCAGATGTCCTTGATCCAGTTGCTATCAATTTTCCACTATTTGTTTTTCTGACTTCACAACCTTGCTTCTTAAAAACTACTTCATGACCTTTATCACAAATCTGACTTACGCTCAACAAGTTATGTTTCAAACCATCCACAAACAAGACTTCTTCTGACTTAATTTTTTCGTCAATAATTTTAACTGAACCTTTGCCAACTATCTTAGCTCCATCATTATTTCCAAACTTTACTGAACCACCTTCATATTTTTGTAACTTCTCAAATTTCTGTTTGTTACCTATCATATGACTGGAGCATCCACTATCAAGTATCCATGGTACATATTTATTCTGTGCTTTAAATGTTGTTTGTACGATTAAGGATTCCTTTTCTTCCTTAAGTCACTCTTTTTCTTTCCACTCCGTTTTGATAGTAGTTTTGGGCTCTTGTTTTGCCTTTCCCTTATCAACATCTTGTGCATGTTTTACGGGAAGTTTTCTATTTTGTCTCATCTTATTTGGTTGAAATTTCCTTCCCTGAAACCGATTTGATGCAAATGTACTTCTACGATTTCTTGCAATGTGCCCAAAATTATGACAGTTATAACATTCTACTGTATAATTCATCAGAGGAGAAAAAGCATTTCTCTCGATGAAATTCCTTGGTCTTACATTATATTTGCAGTCTGAGATTTTATGTCCATAGCCATTGCATTTAAAACAGAAACCAGAAAAGGGATAATTGAACCTGGATGATGGTCTTTGCCATGTTGTCGTAGTAGCCATAGGTCTTCTTCTTCTTTGATGTGTGACATTGGTGAATCCATCATTGTCAGTTCTCCTTTCGTGCCTGGCATTATTGCTTTCTTTTGCATGAGACATTTTTCCTTGATCAACCTGTTTCTTATCTTCATTCTTTATGGATTCTACATTTCTGGCCTTTGATCCATTTGAAGATTCTCCTTCGATGAAACCTAGACCAAATTTGATGCCCGTGAGCCTTTGGTCATTTATAATCTTATCCAGCTTCATAGAACTTTCTTCGCATTTGTGATAGCAACTAATTTTGTGATTCATCTCTTCTATCTGTGTTCGTAAACCAACATTCTCTTCTTCTAGTTTGCAGCAATAATCTATTTTCATGGTAATTTGTATTTCGAGATCTTCAGATATTTTCTTGTATTCTTCTATCTGTACTTTCAGATTGGTTATGATTTCATTTGCATCCTCAAGCCTTTTTGAAATTTTCTTATTCTTTTTCTTCTCTATTTTCCACTCTTCAAGTGCAGAGATCAACTCACCTTCTAGATCTACTTCAGCCTCAGGGTTTTCACCACATACTTCAGAGTTCACTCCTTCTTCCTTTTCTGATTTTACTTCTTCAAATGCCATGAAAAGAGCTTCACCTGTTTCCTCTTCAGAATCCCGACCGGAGCTGTCTTCTGATGAACTGGCATTCCTGGAGATGAAACTTTTCTTCTTGAAGTTGCCTTTTCTGAAATTCATTTTCTTCTTCCAGTCACTTCTTTCTTGGTGCGATCCTTCATCATTTTTGTTCTTCTCATTAAGTGGACATTTAGTCACAAAATGCCCAATGCCTCCATAGTTGAAACATTTAAACGGTAGCTTTCCTCTGTATTTTCCTTTTCCCCTTTTTAGTTTTCTAACAAAGTTTGCTTCCATTTCATTTGATGTCTCTTCTTCCTCGGACTCTTGTTTTGCGTTTTTATTTTTAAGGGCTTTAAAAGCCGCTTCCCTGTCTGTGGGTTTAGATCTTCCTATCCTCATCTCATATGCAGTCAAGGAACCATACATCTCATCTATACTAAAATAATTTAGATTTTTAGCTTCTTCTATCGCTGAGACTTTAGAATCAAACCTTTGAGGAAGAGATCTTAATACCTTTTTCACGATGGTAGAGTCTTCGATATCCTCGTCGAGTCCTCTCATCGCATTAATGATTCCATTAACTCTCAACATATATGCCTCAATGTTTTCATCGTCATTCATTTTTAATGCTTCGAACTGAGCTCGATGTGTCTGTAACTTGGCCTCCTTGATCTTATCATTTCCTTCATGAATACTCCTCAGTTTGTCCCATATCTCTTTTGTCATTTTACAGCTCATGATCTTTACTAGTTCACTGTCTGCTATTCCGCTCATGAGAGCATTCGTTGCTTTTGAGTTATTGTCAAACAATTTCTTTTCATCAACCTCTTCTAGAGGAGTGATGGGTATTGTGTATCCACTAACTACTGAACCCCAGACGTCGTATCCCAAAGCACAGAGATATGCCTGCATCCTGATTCTCTAGAACGCGTAATTAGATCCATCAAACAATGGTGCTTTGTTTGATGAGAAGCCTTCACCACCTGCCATTGTGTTACTTCCAAGATCACCCTAGCCGGTTAAGCTTGTATAAGAACTTAGCTCTGATACCAATTGTTAGTCTTACAATGGCACTGAGAGGGGGGTGAATCAATGTAGCTCTTTAAACTTGAATTTATAGCTCTTAATATCGTAGCAATTAAAACTTATTACTAGATACAGTAAGTATAACACAAGAGCATCACATAACACAAGATTTAACGAGGTTCACCAATGTGGCTACTCCTCAAAAATTGACTGCTTGGACTACCATCCAAATCCAGCCTTTGCAAAGCACCAACTTTACAATCAATTTACCAGCACCCACTGGAAGGAGCACCAACCCCTTATTTATTTGCACCAATAGAAAGGAGCACCAACCCCTAATTTACCTAGCACCTACTAGAAGGAGCACCAACCCCTGATGCCAAGCTACAACCTGGACTTCAATTTTGAATCTATAAGTTTTACAGTAAGATACCTTTGCTTTTGCAAGACCCTGACTGGTCTTCTTCACCTTTGCGATCTCTATGCACACTCTGCTCTCTCTGTGCAATCACTTCGCACACTCTACTTTGTTACAATCGAACTTCATGATCATCTTCTCCCTTTTGCGCACTTTGCTCTCTTTGCAAATTTTGCACTTAGCATGATTTGATACGACTTGCTCTCTATGCACAACGACCGTATATCGCATACATTCAACACATCACAATTCTCCAAACAACCCTCCTTTTATAACAATATTTTTCATGATGAAAATCCTAATCTTAGTCAGTTGTAAACCCTAATCTTGGTCGGCTTTCATAACAACTATAAACCCTAATTTTAGTCGACTGTCATCCTTCTCATTTTCATTGGGTTCTCCTTCTTGACTTGCGCATTTACGACCTATCACGAAAATACATGTCATGATATCGCGACACTTTTTTCTCTTTTCTCTTTCTCTTTGCTTTGGCCCAAGAAAATACAACATGTCACGATATCACGACACTTTTTTCTCTCTCCTCTTTCTCTTTGCTTTGGCCCGCAAAAATGCAACATGTCGCGATATCGTGACACTTTTTTCTCTCTCCTCTTTCTCTTTGCTTTGGCCCATGAAAATACATGTCGTGATATCAGGACACTTTTTTCTCTCTCCTCTTTCTCTTTGCTTTGGCCCACAAAAATACATGTCACGATATCATGACACTTTCACCTCCATACACTCTCTATTATTTTTTCGTGATATCATGACATTTCTACCTCAGTATACTTCGTCTTTGCTTTTGTCGTGATATCGCGACACTTCTACTTCCATAGACTTTGACTTTGCTTTTGTCACGATATCGTGACACTTCTGCCTCCGTAGTCTTCAACTTAGCTTTTGTCATGAAATCATGACACTTCTGCTTTCATACTTAGCTTCTTTGCTTTTGTCATAAAATCGTGACACTTCTGCCTTCAAAGTCTTCTTCTCTGCTTTTGTCGTGAAATCGTGACACTTCTGCCTTCAAAGTCTTCTTCTCTGCTTTTGTCACGAAATCATGACACTTCTACTTTCGAAGTCTTGCTTTCTACTTTTGTCATGAAATCATGACAGTTCTACTTCCGTACACTTCCTCTCTTTCTTTTGTCATGAAAATGCGACATGTCACGAAATCGTGACACTTTTCCAACTTACTTTCTCTCTCCTATTTTAGTCGCAAAAATGCGACATGTCACGAAATCGTGACACTTTTCCAACTTACTTTCTCTCTCCTATTTTAGTCACGAAAATGTGACATGTCGCGAAATCGTGACACTTTTCTTACTTGTTCTCTTTCTTCGAACTTGCATGAAATCGTGACATTTTTTCCTGCTTTTTCTTTCTCTTCCAACATGTCGCGAAATCGTGATAGTTTTTCCACTTGCCTTTTTCTCTTCCAACATGTCACGAAATCGCGACAGTTTTTCCTTGCTTTTCTCTCTCTTCCAACATGTCATGAAATCGTGACAGTTTTTCCACTTGCCTTTTTCTCTTCCAACATGTCGCGAAATCATGACAGTTTTTCCTACTTTTTCTCTCTCTTCCAACATGTCATGAAATCGTGACAATTTTTCTTGCCTGCTGTATATGTCGCGATATCGCGACACTTTTCTTACTTGTCTTTTTCTTTGATCTTTTGCATATGGGCCACTTCGGTCTTCTTGGAAAATCACTGTACATACTCTGAATAACCTTTGAACTCCTGTCTTCTGCATCCGAATAGCTTTTGAACTTCCTGTCCACTGCATCAACAGATCTATCTGACTGTGTTGACAACAATGACAATACTGTTGTTGCACCTTGCTCAACAAGAGAATGAAGTAATCTAAGTTTATCCATTTGGATAGATAGATAAACATATGTACACTATTCTTTATTAAGGTTATTACATGTTTCATTAATGTCCTTGGGTGGAGAGATTCCTCATCCACAAAAATGGTATGATTTATTAATGTGCCTAGGTGGAGATAATCCTTGCCCATGTGCATTAATGATTGCAAAAACGTTACAAGTCTCTTTTATGTCAATTTGTGCCACTTGTGCAAAATCATTTAGTTGGCTGTTTCGACCATGAAGAGTTGCCAGAGTTTCAATTTCAGTGTTGTTACACCTTCAAGGCATCAAATAGATCATCTTTTGCTTTTGGTTTGAGTTCTCACGTGGCTCCGAAGCATGAGAATGAGTAAGGTGTCAATTCTTTACATATGACGTGTTTGACGAAATGCCTTCTCAATATATACAAAAGGAGTTACATAAAGAAAGAGTTACAATTGACAAGTGGCATATGAGAATATGGAAGGAGTTATAATTGATAGGTGGCATATGAGAATATGGAAGTTACAAAAGGAGTTACAATTGATAGGTGGCATGTGAGAATATGGAAGTTACAAAAGAAGGAGTTATAAAGAGAAAATATTGTTATAAAAGGAGTGTTGCTTGGAGAATTTTTAGATGCGATAAGTGTGTGTGTTTTGTGAATTGTGGTAGACGTTGGGTAAGCAATAGACCAGTTAGGGTCTTGTAAAAGTGAAGGCATTTTTATGTCAATCTTCTAGTTTTAAAATTGAAGTCCAAGTTGGTGCTTGGAATCAGGGGTTGGTGCTCCTTCCAGTTGGTGCTGGTAAATCAGGGGTTGGTGCTCCTTTCTGTTGGTGCAGATAAATCAGGGGTTGGTTCTCCTTTCTATTGGTGCAGATAAATCAGGGGTTGGTGCTCCTTCTAGTGGGTGCTGGTAAATTGATTGTAAAGTTGGTGCTTTGCAAAGGCTGGATTTGGATGGGAGTCCAAACAGTTATTTTTAGGAGTAGCGAAATCGATGACCCTTAGTACATCTTATGTTGTGTGATGTTATCTTGTTATATTTACTTTATTTGGTTTTAAGTTTTCATTGTTTTGGCTTTAAGAGTTGAATATTTAAGTTTAAAAGAGCTACACTGATTCACCCCCATCTCAGTGTCATTGTGATACTAACAATTGGTATCAGAGAAAATTTCCTGAACAAGATTAATCGAATAGGGTGATCTTGGAAGTGACACAATGGCAGGTGGTGAAGGCTTCTCATCAAACAAAGCACCATTGTTTGACGAAACTAATTACATATTTTGGAGACTCAAGATGTAGACATATCTTTGTGCTTTGGGATATGACATTTGGGATTCAGTAGATAGTGGATACACAATACCCACCACTTCTCCAATTGATGTTGTCGGTAAGAAACTGTTTGAGAATAACTCAAAAGCAAAGAATGCTATCATGTGTGGATTAGTGGATAGTGAACTGGTAAAGATTATGAGTTGTAAAATGGCAAAAGAAATATGGGAAAAACTAAGAAGCATTCATGAAGGAGATGTTAAGATCAAGGAGGCCATGTTACAAACACATAGAGCTCAGTTCAAAGTATTAAAGATAAATGACGATGATAACATAGAGGCATATATGCTAAGAGTTAATGAAGTCATTAATGCGATTAGAGGACTCGGTGAGGAAATCAAATATTCTGTCATCATGAAAAAGTTATTAAGATCTCTTCCCCAAAGATTTGATTCTAAAGTTTCAGCTATAGAAGAAGCTAAAGATCTAAATTATTTTAGTATGGATGAGATGCATGGTTCTTTGAATGTAGATGAGATGAGAATAGAAAAATCTAAACCCACAGACAGAGAATCTACTTTTAAAGCCCATAAAAATATGAAAGCAAAACAAGAATCTGAGGAAGAAGAGACATCAGATGAAATGGAAGCAAACTTTGTTCGAAAACTAAAAAGGGGAAAAGAAAAATACAGAGGAAAGTTACCGTTTAAATGTTTCAATTGTGGAGGCATTGGGAATTTTGTAGCTAAATGTCCACTTAATGAGAAGAACAAAAGTGATGAAGGATCGCACCAAGAAAAAAGTGACTGGAAGAAAAAAACAAATTTTAGAAAATGCAACTTCAAGAAGAAAAGTTTCATCTCCAAGAATGTTAGTTCATCAGAAGACATCTGTGGTGAGGATTCTGAAAATGAAACAGGTCAAGCTCTTTTCATGGCACTCAAAGAAGTAAAAATAGAAAAAGAATAGGAATGTGATGAAGAAGAAATAGATGCAGAAGTAAATTTGGAAGAGGAACTAATTGCAACTCTGAATGAATTGAAGATAGAAATAAAAAAGAATAAGAAAATTTCAAGAAAGCTTGAGGATGCAAATGAAATCATAACAAGTTTGAAAGTACAGATAGAAGAATCCAAAAAAATATCTGAAGATCTCAAAGTGCAAATAACCATGAAAATAGATTATTGCAACAAGCTAGAAGAAGAGATTGTTGGTTTAAGGATGTAGATAGAAGAGATGAATCATAAAATTAGTTGTTATCACAAACGTGAAGAAAGTTCTATGAAGTTGGATAAGATCATAAATAACCAAAATACTATAGGCATCAAATTTGGTTTGGGCTTTGACTAAGGAGAATCATCAAATGGATCAAAGGCCATAAATGAAGAATCCATAAAGAATGAAGATAAGAAACAAGTTGATCAAGAAAAATTGACTCATGCAAAAGAAAGCAATAATGCAAGGCACAAAAGGAGAATTGACAATGATGGATTCACCAATGTCACACATCAAAGAAGAAGAAGATTTATGACTCCTACGACAACATGGCAAAGACCATCACCCAGGTTCAATCATCTCTTTTCTGGTTACTTGTTTTAAATGCAATGGTTATGGACATAAGATTTCAGATTGCAAGTATAATGTAGGACCAAGGAATTTTACCAAGAGAAATGTTTTTTCACCTTTGATGGATTATGCAATGAGAATGTTATAACTGTCATTATTTTGGGAACATTGTAAGAAATTGTCGAAGTACATTTGCATCAAATCAATTTTAGGGAAGAAAATTTCAACCAAATGGAATGAGACAAAATAGAAAATTTCTCGAAAAACATGCACAAGCTATTGAAAAAGAAAAGTCAAAACAAGAGCCCAAAACTATAATCAAACCAGAGTGGAAAGAAAAAGAGTGATCTAAGGAAGAAAAGGAATCCCTGATCATACAAACAACATTTAAAGCACAAAATAAATCTACACCATGGATACTTGATAGTGGATGCTCTAGTCATATGACAGGTGACAATTTTTTTTTGAGAAGTTATAGCAATATGAAGGTGATTTAGTAAAATTTGGAAATAATGATGGAGCCAAGATAGTTGGCAAAGGTTCAGTTAAGATCAGTGATAGAAAAATCAAGTCAAAAGAAGTCTTGTTTGTGGTTGGTCTAAAGCATAACTTGTTGATCATAAGTCAGATTTGTGATAGAGGTCATGAAGTGATTTTTAAGAAGGGTTGTGAAGTCAGAAAAGCAAACAGTGAAAAGTTGATAACAAATTGATTGAGGACATCTGTAAACTTGTATACTCTCTTAGAGACTTTAGAAGGAGCTTGCTTGATTGGACATGAAGAAGAAAATTGGTTGTGGCACAAGAGGCTCGGTCATATCAGTTTTGACAATCTAGTAAAAATCAGCTCAAAAAAGGCAGTGAGAGATATTCCCACCATTGGAAAACCATCAAATAGCATTTGTGCTTCATGCCAAAATGGAAAGAAAACTAGAGTCTCATTTAAAACAAAAGAGTACTACACAAGCAAACCTTTGGAACTAATACATACTGATTTATGTGGACCCATGAGAACACAAAGCATAAATGGTGACAAATATTTTATGTTGTGTATAGATGACTATTCCAGGATGACATGGGTACTATTTTTGAAGCATAAATCAGAAGATTTTGAGATGTTCAAGGTTTTCAAAAACCAAGTTGAGAATCAAACAAGAAAAATTATTAAATGTTTAAGATCAGATAGAGGAGGAGAGTTCATTTCAGAGGATCTTACAGAGTACTATGAAAAATATGGTATTAGGAGACAATTTTTAGTAGCCAAGATACCTCAGCAGAATGGTGTGGTAGAAATAAAGAACAGGACAGTGCAGGAAATGGCACAGACTATGTTGACTGAGAGAAAAGTAGCAGATAAATTTTAGAAAGAGGTAGTTCATACTGTGGTATACATCCAAAATAGGTGCATGTTGAGGATGCATGAAAACAAAAATCCTTATGAGTTGTGGTTTGGTAAAAAAACAATAGTAAGATACTTTAAATTTTTTGGCAGCAAGTGTTACATCAAAAGAACTGAAGAAAACCTTGGTAAGTTTGAATATAAAGCTGATGAAGGTATTTTTATTAGTTATTCGTCAAAAATCAAAGCTTACAAATGCTACAACAAGAAGCTAAGGAAAATTGTGGATAGTGTCGATGTTAAATTTGATGAAGGTAGGGAACGAGTAATTATATATGAAGAGAAATACCCAATTTATGAAGAGGTTATTAAAGGAGATGAGAAAAAGGAAATAGAAAAGAAACAAAAAATTGACTCAGATGATTCAAACAGTGATTCAAAAGTGGAAGAAAATAAGAAATTCAAAATAGGCAGCTGGCAGAAAGATCATTCTAGAGAGCAAATAATTGGAGACCCCACAGTTGGTGTTCAGACAAGAAGAAGAGTAGTAAGTAACTACTCTCTATTATCCAAACATTGAGCCCAAAAATGTTGTTGATGCAAGCAAAGATGAAAGTTGGATGAAGGAAATAAATGAAGAATTAGATCAGATCGAGAAAAACAAAACTTGGGAGTTAGTACCAAGACCTGCAAATAAAAATATAATCGATACTAAATGGGTCTTTCGAAACAAATTGAATGAAGACGGATAGGTAGTCAGGAATAAAGCAATATTGGTATGTAAAGGCTATGCACAAGTTGAAGGTATTGACTTTGAGGAAACCTTTGCACCTGTGTATAGACTAGAGGCTATTAGAATGTTTCTGGCTTTAGCAGTTACAAGAATTTCAAAGTTTATCAAATGGATGTGAAATCAACATTTTTGAATGGGAAACTTGAAGAAGAGGTTTATATTGAGCAGCCAGATGGTTTCCAACTTGGTGATGATCCCAACTTGGTTTGCAAGTTGAAGAAAGCATTATATGGCTTAAAATAGGCACCCCGAGCATGGTATGCAAGGCTAGACAACTATCTTACTCAACAAGGGTTCAAGAAAGGTATGGTGGATAGTAATTTGTATTTCAAAACAAAAAATGGGCATCTTATTGTTCTTGTTGTATACGTAGATGATATCATATTTGGCAGCAGCAAAGATGAGTCGTGTAAAGATTTAGAAAATAAGATGCAGAAAGAATTTGAAATGTCAATGATTGGTGAACTTTCGTATTTCCTCAAGTTGCAAGTTAATCAATGTAAGAAGGGCATATTTATTTCTCAAGTTAAATATGTAAAAAATATGTTAAAGAAGTTCACAATGGAGGATTGTAAGCCAGTTAGCACTCCCATGACAACAGGTTGCAATTTGATCAAGGATGACAAATCTCCATCTGTTGATCAAACCATGTACAGATCTATGATTGGAAGCTTACTGTACCTGATAGCTACTAGACCAAATATTTTGCAGGTAGTATGCATGGTAGCATGATTTTAGGCTAGTCCCAAGGAGAATCATGTGACAGCAGTGAGGAGGATTATTCGATATCTCAAGGGTACTATGGAGTATGGGTTATGGTATCCGAAAGGTAAGGAATTCACCCTTATTTCGTATTTAGATGCAAATTGGGTAGGATGTGTAGATGACAAAAAGAGTATCGGTGGAGGTGCATTCTATCTTAGAGATAGGTTGGTCACGTGGCACAGTAAGAAACAAGAGTCGGTCTTCTTATCCATAGCAGAGGCAGGATATATTATAGCGACAACGTGTTGTACGTAGGTATTATGGATGAAACAAACCCTGAAAGATCTTGGTATTAACTTCAGTGAGCCAATTTTAGTTAAGTGTGATAAAACCAGTGCCATTAACATCTCAAAGAATCCGGTTATGCATTCTTGCACAAAACATATTGCTATCCGGTATCACTTTTTAAAGGAGAAAGTTACGGAAGGTGAGGTTAAGTTGGATTTTGTTCCAAAAACAAAGAAAGTAGTGGATATCTTCACAAAACCGTTTCCCAAGGAAGTCTTTGAGTACCTTCGTAATAAATTGGGAGTGGTCACACTTCCCAAGAATTGACTAGCTATCGGGACCACATTCTTAGGGGGAGCATTTGTGTATTTGTTTATCTTTTTGCTCATGTTTGTGATTTTTTCTAAGTGTAATAATTTTGGCCTGAGAATGTTGTGCATGGAATCAGGGGGAGTTTGCAACAACCTTTTAGTATTGTTGTCAAAGGGGGAGAAGAGTTACAGAAAATTGCATGTGTTTTGCCAACAATTCCAAAGGGGGAGATTGTTGAGCAATGTGGAGCGACAGTATTGTCATTGCTGTCAACACAGTCAAATAGATCAATTGATGCAGTGGATAAGAGTTTAGAGGTTATTCAGAGTATGTACAGTGATGTTAAATGCTTATGAGGATGTTTTTGATGTTTGGGTGAAGTTGTTACAGGTTGTTTGTGCAAAGTGAAAAAAACCGTTATGTTGTGGCTGCTCGACAACGTACCCCAAAATTGGGGACCCACCTTTTTGCATATTTTCCAAGAAGACCGAAGTGGCCCATATGCTAAAGATCAAATAAAAAGCAAAACACCACAAAGAAAAAAAGTGTCACGATATCACGACATGTTGCATTTTCGTGGCCAAAAGAGAAGAGAAAAAGCAAGGAGAAAAAAAGTGTCGCGATATCACGACATGTTGCATTTTCGTGGCCAAAAGAGAAGAGAAAAAACAAGGAGAAAAAAGTGTCACGATATTGCGGCATGTTGCATTTTTGTGGCCAAAAGAGAAGAGAAAAAGCAAGGAGAAAAAAAAAACGTGATATCGCGACATGTTGCATTTTTGCGACCAAAAGAGAAGAGAAAGAACAAGAAAGAAAAAGTGTTGCGATATCACGACATGTTGCATTTTCATGGTCCAAAGCAAAGAGAAAGAGCAAGGAGAAAAAAATGTCGCGATATCGCGACATGTTGCATTTTCGTGGGCCAAAGAAAAGAGAAAGAGCAAAGAAAAAAGTGTCGAGATATCACGACATGTTGCATTTTTGTGGGCCAAATCAAAGATAAAGAGCAAGGAGAAAAAAGTGTCGCGATATCGCAACATGTTGTATTTTCGTAGTCCAAAGAAAAGAGAAAGAGCAAGAAGGAAAAAGTGTCATGATATCGCAACATGTCGCATTTTCATGACTCAAAAAGGCCAGGCAGGCAATTGAAACAAAAGTGTCGCGATATCGCGACATGTCGCATTTTCATGACTCAAAAAGGGTAGCTTGGCAGAGAAACAAAAGTGTCGCGATATCACGACATGTCACATTTTTGCAACTCAAAAGGGTAGGTAGGCAGAGAAACAAAAGTGTCACGATATTGCAACATGTTGTATTTTTGCCAAAGGAACAGAGTAGTTAACATTGCGTCTGATATTAGTGATGAACACCAGGATAGTGAAACTGAAGACTACATAGTGACGTGGACCTATAAGGAATATTTAATGATTTGAAATCATATAATATGGTCGTTACACATGGAAAGAAATGGATGCATGCCCATGTGGAGAAAAGGAAACGAAGGGCCACAAAATAGAAACGAAAAGCCTTTTTGGAAAAAGTGTGTCAGTAGCAGTTTTTGTGGAAGTGGTATAGGCGAATCGTAAGGAGTTAGGCAGTGAGTTTTGGTTTGGACATAGTCAGTGTTGCAAAGATTCTACATTTAAAATTTTAGAGAAAACCAAGTTACGAGGTGAGTGTTATGATTTTTGCAAAAACGTTATAGGTCTCTTTTATGTCAATTTGTGCCACTTGTGCAAAATCCTTTAGTTGGCCGTTTCGACCTTGAAGATTCACCAGAGTTTCAGTTTCAATGTTGTTAAACCTTCAAGCCATCAAATAGATCATCTTTTTCTTTTGGTTTGAGTTGTCACGTGGCTCCGAAGTATGAGAACGAGTAAGGTGTCAATTCTTTGCATGTGACATGTTTGACGAAATGCCTTCTCAATATATACAAAAGGAGTTACATAAAGAAGGAGTTACAATTGACAAGTGGCATATGAGAATATGAAAGAAGGAATTACAATTGATAGGTGGCATATGAGAATATGGAAGTTACAAAAGAAGGAGTTACAATTGATAGGTGGCATGTGAGAATATGGAAGTTACAAAAGGAGTTACAAAGAGAAAATATTGTTATAAAAGGAGTGTTGCTTGGAGAATTTTTAGCGTGTGATAAGTGTGTGTGTTTTGTGAATTATGGTAGACATTGGGTAAGCAATAGACCAGTCAGGGTCTTGTAAAAGTGAAGGCATTTTTATGTCAATCTTCTAGTTTCAAAATTGAAGTCCAAGTTTGTGCTTGGCATCAGGGGTTGGTGCTCCTTCCAGTTGGTGCTTGTAAATCAGGGTTTGGTGCTCCTTTATGTTGGTGCAGATAAATCAGGGGTTGGTGCTCCTTTCTGTTGGTGCAGATAAATCAGGGGTTGGTGCTCCTTCTAGTGGGTGTTGGTAAATTGATGGTAAAGTTGGTGCTTTGGAAAGGCTGGATTTGGATGGGAGTCCAAACAGTCATTTTGAGGAGTAGCCAAATTGGTGAACCTCGATACATCTTATGTTGTGTGATGTTATCTTGTTATATTTGCTTTATTTGGTTTTAAGTTTTCATTGTTTCAGCTTTAAGAGTTGAAGATTTAAGTTTTAAAAGAGCTACACTGATTCACCCCCCCTCTCAGTGTCATTGTGATACTAACATATTTTGGACAAACCATCCCCTTGAGGATTGTCTTCACTATAAATTATCCCTTCATGGATGGTATTTATTGGGTTAATCAATATGAAATTTCTTCTAAAGCAAATTTTTCATAGATTGCCAAGAATTTATTCTCTAAGTTTGGTTCTTGTTGAATCTCCATCCTGTAAGTAATTTTACAAAACATAAACATGCATGGAGGGGCACATGGTGTTTTTCATGATTAAAATACAATTGCATGCAAATTTATCTTAGATAATTTTCGATAGAGTTTACCTATGATATCTTACATGTCTATCACAAAATAAAAGAAATAGGATCCTATTTATAAAATTTTCCAAGAGTGAGTGGAGTGATGAGGGGGGAGGTAGCATGATGGAAAAATGGCTTGGGTGAGAGAATGAAAGAATCTAAGTTTCTCCATTTGGATAGATAGATGGACATATGTGCACTATTCTTTATTAAGGTTATTACATGCTTCATTAATGTCCTTGGGTGGAGATATTCCTCATCCACTAAAATGGTATGCTTTATTAATGTGCCTACGTGGAGAGAATCCTTGCCCATGTGCATTAATGAGTATAATATGATGTGGAGAGTGGGGAGTTAAGCTAAACTAGGGTAAGTTGGACCCAGTTTAAGATAGTGGTATGGTATCATGGTGATCATGGGCTAGATGTAGGATGGGGTTTAGTGGGTCAAAAGGGGTTAGGATGGTCAAAATTAACATATCTAAGGTTTCAATGAATTATTTAGCACAATTGCCAATTTATTAAAATTTTACAATGAAAAAATGTTAAAATGATACTTTTTAGGTGTCTACAATTCCAATAAATTCAATCATACATAACTCCCTTGGAAGTAGATAACCAAGATAGGATAGTAGTAAGACATGCACTCTTGTGATGCACAAGAAATACCTAGTACCTTATAAGTCTATGGATCCTAAATTGGTGATTAAAAAGGCTTCTCATACAATCTAAAAATATTTCATGAATTAAAAATATAATGCATGAGCCCATCATGGTCTTGCCATTATTTGTTGGAATTTATGGCTTGAAAGGAATAATAAAATTGTTAGAAATAAATGTCAAAATTATGCCCAAGTTTGAAATTGTACTATTGCCTCTCTTGTATAATGTTTACAGATATGGTATTCATCATGGAAAGTCTCAACTGCAAAAAATAGGTGGTAACAATTTGGTTATAATAGTTGATTGTACATTGAAGATTCATCTATGACAATGGCATTAAAACAAAGAAATTGCTTTTATCTAAGGTAAAATATTAATATCCAAAACTTGGGTTTGTTAAAATTATTTTTGATGGTGCTTCCAAAGCAAATCCAAAAAAAGTTAGTGGAGGTGGTTTTTTTTGAATTAATGAAGGTAAAATTATCCTCACTCATCAAAATAATATGGAATTTTAACAAACAACTATGTAAGGGCTATGGCATTTCTTACAAGGATTAAATTGCATTTGAAAAATTATGGAAATATATTTTGTTTGAAGGGGATTCATAAATTATCATTAATGCTATAAAAAAATGGATGTGGGGATTGGATAAAGAATAATATTGTTGTAAATGTTCATCATTGGAGGCAATATCTTGAAAATATGAGCATATCTATAGAGAAGAGAATAAAGTAGTAAATAATATAGTCAATCATGATGTTGATCTTTGGGTCCATAAAACTCAAATTTTAAAAGGCAACTAGTGGAGTGAGATTCATCTCTTAATGAAGATGATGTGAAGGAGGTGATTGCAGACATATAACAATTAGAGGAAGACAAAGAACATATTTGAAAAAAATTTAAAAATATCTATGATATAATCCAAGTTCTATGATTTAATCAACCTAACAACAATTGATATTTTGATGGGAGTGGCCCAATACAAGCCACATACAACATATTAAAAATAAAATTAAAATTATAAAATAAAAAATGGAGTTTTACTAATGAAGTAACATGTTTCCCAGTGCTTAAAAAATTATTAAAATTTTATCTTTAAGATTCTGTATAAAATTAGGATAGGTTTATATTTACCACATTCTATTTTTTGACATTGTCATTCTGTTAGAATTGTATTTAAAGTCCAATTTTTTATAAAACGCATATTTTAAAATATTTATAAAATTTATTTAGGTGTATCTATTGATGAAAAATAATTGATTGCAATGAATTGATCCAAATATTTACCAAACAGTCTATAATAAAATTTGACCACTACTTTACTGACTAAAATTTCAAAATTTTTTAGCAAATATGTAAAGAACCTAAGTTTCTAGGTTTAAATATCGCATAATAACAATAAGCCAAGATAGGCTAAATTTTTTGGAAAGACCATTTCATGCATATATATTTATTTATTTTTAATAAGGCATATGTCCATTCTACTGGGGTTCACACCCATCAAAATAATAAAACATTATATTTATTGATAGCTTAAGTAAACCCTATCCAACTTGCTTTTTTGTCAAATATATTCTTGATCTACCTTTCCATCAAAGTTATTATTCAATCAACTTCTTTATACTATTTTCATAAAAATATTATATTTCAATCAATATATTGCCTTCTAAGATTTATATTTAACCATAACAAATATCAAAACTATAATTGGCTAAATTATTATTATTTTTTTATATTTCCTTTAGAAGAAACATCAAAATTTATTTTGATGAAACTAACTTCTAGATGTTTCTATTTTACCATATATCAATGTATACCATTTATAATAACTTGATTGTCATAGATGACCTTTCCATGTATATTCAAATATTTTAACTAAAAGACTAGAACCTTTCTTCTAGACTTGGGACTTCCCATGATGAGCACCATGCATACAAAAATCATGCAAGAGAGACAATAATATGATTATAAATTTGGGCATGATTTTTAGATTTATTTTTAAAATTTCCATAATTCCTTTCAAGTCATAATTTTAATAAATAATAAGACTAATCCTTCATAGAATACGTAAAGCTTTAGTATTAAAACCATTAATATAAAATTTCATTCTTTCAATGTTGATGGTGTTTACTAATATATTCTCATTTATTTTTAGAAAGTAGCCCAAATGATGTAAGCAAAGGTATGGTGAAAAAGTAAATGGTTTGATATTTCTACATCCTTCTTACACAAGAGACACATAAAAGGTCCATGATATCCTCTTCTTTGTACACTTATCTATAAGAATATTACCTTGGATTGCTAATCAAATATATGTTGATGCCATAGTTATGGATTCACATAACCAAATATTCTTCAAAAGGAAATCCTTGGGATTAGGAAATAATAGTTTCTCTAAATCCTTAAATAGCAATTTGACTAAGTATCCACCATATTATAATAGATTCCAAACCAACTAATCCTTTAATGTAAAAATAGCCAAGTAAAACTCTTAAAGAATTCCTCCAAACTCATGTGTTACTTGTTTGAAGTCCTCTCCTTCAAGTAGGTTGCTAAAATAAATCCATGATATAGGGTTATTGATCACATTAATATAATTTTTAGTTTTTGAAAGCTCATAAGCTAAGAATTTTGAATCAACTATTGTCATTTTAGATTAGAAAATAAAAGCTTATTACTTCAATCAAGCATGATGCCAAAATATTAATAAATCCACCTCATTAACTAACCATTAATATATTTTTTGATCAATTGAAAATAATATGATGTGAAGTTATTTTATCCCTCAAAAGGAAGGGAGAATACCCCTTTCAAATATATTAGTTGATTCTTAGTTTTATCATATATAAGGAAAATATTAGTAAATAGCAGACAAAAATATGCAAATATATACTAGTATCAATCTCAAATATTATATTCCAAGGAGCGTCTCACCATATTTGCACTATGAGGCATATATCCATATATAGGACTACTAGATGTTCCTTGAAGGTGATACACATGTTCATCATGTTAATATACTATGGTATTAGTCACTAATATTGGTGGTAACTATTATACTTATCATGTCATCTTATAGAGTAGCACTAGCCTATGATACTAACATAGAGACCGATGTTATGCTAATTAGAGACCTTGATAATATTATTCCTAGCTTATTTTGTAGGCATATTTTGAATCAACCTTAAAATTTTATCTTATCGACTTGAAAAATAAGGAGTCATGTGGGGTCATCACTTTTTCAATAGATATGACTTTAGTTGCTAGGGAAGAATTGGTAGTAATAGGAAATGATATTCAGACATAAATTTATTTTGTAGTTCAATCTATCCAATAATTAATTCTATGATATTATATCTTAGAATATCACCCTTCATCCATTTTTTTATTATTGTCACCATTGTTGTAGGATCTTCAACTATCAATGATTATATTTCTTTGATATATACTTATACTTATCTTGAAGTGCCTTGGCATATGACATCATATTTTTTACTAATGCCTATATATTTTCTAATAGATTATTCCTCTTTTCATTTTTGACCCACTAGATCCATTGATTCACTAATTTAGAAGGCAAATAAATTTTTACTATAACTTCCATGTCTAATCCAAGAAAGATAATCAACTGATGGCGAGGTCAAGATTCAGAACACACCAGTCTCACAAATTGCAGTAAATTTCATTAATATGGTCTCTGTTATAGTTTTTCTCAGCACACTTCCTCCTCCCAAATCCCGAACTCACCATCCCCCATCCTTACAGCATTTCGGGTTTTTAACGAGGCCCCCGATCCTCTCGGCCATCAATGCCCTACCTAACAAATTCAAATTCTAATTTTCCCTCCCTCGGTCGAACTTCCCAAATTTTGTCATAAATGGCCACTGCCTCACCCACCATGAAAACCTCATTAAAGATCTTCTCTGACTTGCAAACACCGCCTTGGTCAGATCGTCCTTCCGTGCCTCTGTTTTGCCCATAATGTCCATGCTCTGTACTGTTGTGAAGACCATTCCCATATTAATACACGCGGTCACCAATTTCAATTTCAATCTTTGTGGCAGCCCACGCGTTTAATTAATTAATTTTTTTTTTCTGCTTTGTCTTCGACTGACCGTGTCACTTTAACACACGTGGAGGTCGCGTGTCACTATGGCTTTCCTTCTCATTTGAATGCGTGTCCACAAGCTTGTCTTCATACTTGTCGCGATACCGTGACATGTCGCGATATCGCGACATGTCGCGATATCGTGACCCACTGTCCCTTTGCTTTCACCTTGGCAAAAAAAGTCGTGATATTACGACATGTCGCGATATCGCGACCCAACGGTCACCTCTCTTCAATTTGCAAATGATGCCGCGATATCGCGACCAAAACCTTCTCCCCTTCTTCGTCTGCACCGAGCCTTTGATTTTAATTGCCAACTGTAGTCGCGATATCGCGACAGAAATTCAATGCTGTTGAAGTCAAAACAAGAGTCACGATATCACGATGTCGAGATATCGCGACGTCATGATATCGTGACTCAAACTGGCCATTGCCCTTCCGAAGATTTGGGGTCACGAAATCGCGACATGTCACGAAATCGCGACATGTCACGAAATCGCGACATGTCACGAAATCGCGACATGTCACGAAATCGCGACATGTCACGATTTCACGACGCCAATGCAACTTGTGCCTTTACTCTAAAACTTCCTCCTCTTTTTACAAAACCTCCCTCTTGGGCCAAGATTTGAAACAAACCCAACACAAGTACTTAGAAAATAAAAGCAAACAATAAAATGATTTGGAGGATGCAAGATTGCTCCTTGACCACCGGATGCTCCTGCATCATCAACCAACACTATCCAAATGATTATGTGAACCCATAAGTACAATTGAATTTCATAAGGGTAAACCAAAGAAAAATATTGAGTTTAATGAGAAATTGAACGTAATGATTATGATGAGAAATAATGTGTGATTATGTTCATTGTGCTAGCCTTGTTTGTTGTTGCTTATATTATATTTAATTATGTCTTTAGTTGGTTTATTATATTACAAGTTTTTTATCTAGTAGATTGTTAATACCTAAATTAGAATATGTAATCCCTTTTAAAGGCCCTCTTGTTTAATGGAAAGGAATCAAATTAAGTTCTATATCACTAGTATCAAAGCAATTCTACCCTGAGAATACAAAATCCAAGGTACTCTTATTTTGAGAGTTATATCTTGCTATCATGTAATTTGAGCTTCTATATTATCCTTATCACACCTAGCAAAGTGGTGAAAGTCATAAGCTTGATCATTTTCATTGACAAGCAACTGGTAATACAATATGTTCTCAAATCGATCAAAAAATAAGACTAAAATTATGAAAAAGTGTAAAATATTTGGAGATCCAACGATGAATATTCATTTGTTCCGTTGAAATATGTATAAAATAGATAGAAAAAAATATTCAATCAATGAACCATAATTTTTTACTTCTTGATTTGTTACAACCCATTGAGTGTAAAATATATACTAGAGATGTTTAATGCATAATTTTAAATAGAGAAGAAGCTTAAAGTCAACATGTTTATTTATCCCACATGTATGCATAAGGGATTTTATTATTTTTTAAATACTATAACCTCCAATGTATAAAACAATATGTTTATTTAAATCTTATATTGGAGGATGGCTAACTATTTGAAGATAATATAATATAGGATTATATACTCATCGTAACCTAATGTCTTCAATTTATTTTGACTTGGAAGGAGAATTGGTTAGAATATATGGATAACATAATTTAAATTAAACATTTAAAATATAAAGGTATTCATACATGGTAAGTCAAGATCCAATTGGTATTGATCGAAAAGGTTTTGTGAGGTAGATAAAAATATATCAAAATTATAATATGTCAATAAAGTAGCAAAATAAAAATGGATATAATTGGACTTGGGATATTTGATACCTACCTAGATCATATAGACCTCTTGAATATTGCAGAAAAAGTTTAGGATTGAATCAATGTTTTTTTGATCCATAAGCCTCAAGTGCAAAGATTGTCTTAAGCTAAAATTATTTGGACTAAGGATAACAAAAGCCAATAATTATTGTTCAGGGTATAGGTTTCACTCTTTACTAGATCAACTTATTATAATTAGTGTTGAAGTGGACAATGATGATGCTAAATTTATTTTATTAAATAGCATGCCTACCATTTATACTAGTATAGTATTTACAAAGAATAAACTTAATATTACCTTGAAGCCAATCAATCATCCTTGATGACAAAGAAAATTTTAAACGCTAGATTCATGTGTTTTAACTATAAGCAAAAATATCATGTTCTATGAATTGTGTTCAATGAGCAAAGGATCTCATGAAGTGTAACTTAAAAATACATAAGAAATTAGTGATTATGGATGAAAGTGATGATAAAAAATATTGTTTTGTGACACATGTTCAAGATTTCCTCCCTCCGGTGAGGATAGTAAGGAGAAATATTTTAATTAAATTGAAATAGAGGTTTTTCTTGTAAATAGTTGTGTGTGTTGTCATTCACAAGATAAAGTATTTTGATAAGGCTCACACCTCCTAGTTACCTATAATTTGTTAAGTCTATTCCTAGTCATAGTTTTATGTAGACGAATGTGTCCCTATTTGCAACATTGATGATGTATAATATGTATGTCACTATCCATATTTGATATAAAAACTTGGATAGTTGTGTTTATCCCTAACATTGATCACAAGTTGAATAGTTGAGTATGTCTCTATTTATATCAATTCATTAATATACTCTAGTGTGTATATTAAACCATAAACTTTAGAATACATGATAAAATATTGTGTATATCCTAATTTATCATTTATTAGCTTTAAAATTATTATTAATTTTTATTAATATATAAAAAATAAGATTGATACTTCAAATTGATTATACTTATTTAATTTATAACATTCATCCCTTATTACATTGTAGGAATAGACACAAAAATATAAAAACTAAAAACTAATATTGTATACATTGTTATATAAATTAAAATGTATCTATTATAAAAACATAACATGTTAGAGTTGGTGATGCAAAATTGCCAAAAATCTCAAAAAAGCAAAAAGGATAAAAAGATAGATCTAAAGATATAAAAACATGGTCTATAGTTAAGAAAAGCTATTGTAATGATTCTATATATTTGTGTATCCTCATTAGTTAATCCATCCATCCATCCCACTTGGGTGGATCATCCTTAGTTATATGGAACATGTATTTATGGTTTGTTGAATGGTGCAACAACATCATGATATAATGCATTGAGGTTTTTAATAGAAATAATTTTTAGTAGTATTTTATGTGTTTTGTAGTAGCAATTTGAGTAATATGTATCCTTGTATTTTTCTCTTGTATTTTGTACTATTCTACTCAGTTTGTTTTTTGATACAAAAAATGATATCTAAGCTAGAGTTAGCATCAAAATCAAGAATTGAAGTTAAGAGTCAATTTAAAGCTCATAGTTGGTGTTGAAGCTAGGAGTCCCAAGCACTTGCAATGTGGCTTACAGAAAATGTTCGAGCAATAAATAAGACTCCTATATTCAAATCATAGGCTGGTTCAATGAGGAGCTAGAAGCTCATCGATGGAGCAACCTCAAGAGATGGAGGTCCTAGATTTGAGTCCTAGTTGCTTCATACTTTTAACAAGGTATGGAAGCTAAAGTAAACAAAGAAAAGAAGAAGAAAAAGAAGCAGCAACAAAAGAAGAAAAGCAAAAGCATAAGCTATGTTGAAAGAGCAGTGTAGAATTGTGTGTGATTTCAGTATTTGAATGTGAATCTAAATATGAAGTTTCAACATTTCACCATTTTTACATCAAATGAGAGAATGTTAAAGTTGATGATGGAAAATAACCAAAAAGCTAAAAAAGAAAAATAAGTAAAAATCTCGAAAAAGAAAAAAAAAACCAAGAAAACAAAAAAGATAAAAAGATATATCTAAATATATAAAATTATGGTCTATATTTAAGAAAAGCTATTGTAATGATTCTATATATTTATGTATCCTCATTAGTTAATCCATCCATCCATCCATCCACTTGGGTGGATCATCCTTAGTTATATGGAATAGGTATTTATGGTTTGTTGAATGGTTTCAGCAGCATCATGATACAATGCATTGATGTTTTTAATAAAAATAATTTTTAACAATATTTTATGTGTTTTACACTAACAATTTGAGCAATATGTATCCTTGAAATTTTATCTTGTATTTTATACTATTATAATAATTTGTTTTTCGATCCAACATAACATAATATATTTTAACAATTTGAGCAATATGTATCCTTGAATTTTTATCTTGTATTTTATACTATTATTGTTTTTCGATCCAACATAACATAATATACGCCTCAAAATATATTCTCGTTCGTTTTTTTTTACATATTTCTTTTAATCTAATCTCGAGTTACCTCTGGACCCAATAATCAATTTTTGACGAGCTCCGTCGTAATCATGTACTTTTTCTTGCTCCCGTCATAGATACATCAAATTCTTAATGTTCTGCTCTGACCTTTTTGCCCACAAGGTCTATTATATATGAAACATTTTTAATTAAAAAGATTTTCGTCGAGTATGAATGAAATATCCATCTTAAAGAGATCAAGTATTTGGAGCACCCCTTCTAATATCAGGTCTTGTAGAAAAATAATAATGATTTGGGTGCGTGCATCTCTAACAAATCTATTCCATGTGCTACATGTGATACAATTTCCATCAAGGAGAAGCATCAGAAGATGCAACAACGACGAAAACTGCTTCAGTACTAGGTATATTTTATATTAGTTGAAATTAACAAAGCAGAGAAGCCTACGAGGAGTCGTCATTGTAAGCAGAGCTGATTTTCATCATCTCTTCTAGGATCTTCAGAGCAGCAACAGAGCTTTTATACACATTCGGTTCATCCTCGTTCTCGTTTTGAAATATCTCTGTCATCACAAACTTTGCCATGTTATCTCCAAATAAGGAAGAAAATGGGAGGGACTGCAAAATGCTTTGGCATTCTTTTATAAGGTGTAAGAGAGATCCGGTGGCTTCAAAGCATGGCTGAATTTTGATCCATTCAATATAACGCTTCCCCAATGCGGCACTTGTTTGCTTGTCATACTTTTTGAGGATCTTCCTTAAACCTGTCAAACTAATTTAATCAAAATCTTATAATTATCCCTCGATCTCATTTAGCACTCTTTAATTTTTATTTCCAGATGGAAGAGTCATAAATACCTGTATAATTCCATACACTGTAGTTCTCCAGGAGGACCAACTCCCCATAGAAGTTCACAAGATTTTTGCCAAATATAATTACTTCATTGATCGTGTCTTCTCCCGCAGATTCATTGGCTTCCTCCATATTGTTTATCTTCTCGATCCTATCTTTGAGAACCTGAATAATATCGTATCAAATTGATTTCCTTAGCGAAATGATCTAAGATTCTAAACTATTTATGCATAAAGGTTGACGATATGATAATACCTGAAAACGAACAGAGCAGTCTCTACACTTCTTCTCCATGAATTTGTTGATCTTGCTCACTTCTGCTTTGAACAAATGGATGAACACCACTTCATAATTATTATTATATTTATAATTATTGTCATCAATCGCGGCAGCAGCAACAATAACTTTAATCAGTTTCTTGAGGATCTTGTAAGAGACGTAGTACTCCCTCCACTCTGGCAAGGTTTGCTCCTGTAGAAGACGAAGCCATTTGCCAAAATTCATTTTCAAAGTTTTATCTCTGCTATACTAATCCTCTCTTCCTCGCTAAATTAGCTTAGTTTTCTCTGTGCTATTATATTTCTTTCCTTTTCACTCCATTAGGTTATAAGTCATCATTCGTAATATTTGAGACCAAAGATGTATCGGTGGAAGCTAAGTGATGTGCATTGAAAAAGTCCATAAATAATCACTTCGAACATGGTTTTGGTCCATCATGATGTGCATTGATTTCTCACGTCTGATGGGAACATACTGCCAGCCATCGAATCTCCGCTTGACGTCGATATTTTCCCAGGTTTTGGTCCATAATGACGTGCATTGATCTCCTCACGTCTGATGGGAGCCCGCCATTTAATCTCCGCCTCAAGTCGATGTTTCCAAGTAGCTTTAACATTATTAACGTCCATTGCGGTGATCTTTTCCTTTATGAGTTGTTGATCCAGTTTAGTATTTTTCTGTTCTGTTGTCTTTAGTGGGTATGGTATATGCCATAATAATAGTGTGATAATAATAGTGATAAATAATAATTTTTTTCTTATAATGAGATATTTAAATTTTTTTTCTTAATAAATATAAATTATTTATTTTCATTTTTCTAATCTTTTTAAATTTTTAAATATATATATTGGTACTATTAGAAAAAAAAAAGGTTTTGAAAGGTTACCCACAATCTTTTACAACATTTCCTAGGAGGAGCACAAGGTACAACTTACGAAGGAGGGTTTTCCAAGGTGTCCTACAACCTTACACAACAATTCCAAGGAGGGGCACAATGCCAATATTCAACAATCAATAGCTCCAAAGGAGGATAACCCATAGTTGCCAATCTAAATAAAAGAAAACCCACATGCCAAAGGACTGGATCAAACAACAAACAACAACTCCAATTGAAGTTAAAATAACAACATAAAATACTACCACATGTCGGTAGGTCCCATCAATAGACAACAGTGCCAACAAGGCCAAACCACCGCCAAACAAAATGAATGACAAACCGACCACCAACAAAGCCGAAAAGCAAAGGACAAAGAGCGACAAGAAAAATGAAAAATGAAATTTGAATCTTCAAACCCGCTCAAGATGAAACCTGATATCAGTACCCCATCAGTGGAAACTACCAATAACACTACGATCCCCTATATCACCTCTAAGAATACCAACAACTCAACCCAACACCCGTAGAAGCAAACCATCTACCAAAGCAACAGGTCAAACAAACCCACGCACCCATGGAGACAACAAGAAAGAAAGTAAGAGCATGATAGAACTAAAAGGAAAATTAAATAAATGATCTTGCTCTATCCAGAAAAGTGAACTCCCAGCAGAGGATACTATCCAAAAATATAAAAGTCCTCTACAATTCCTCTACAAATAATATCCTCTCACAACAAATCACACAAGATCAATTAAATTGCTATATCTACAAATCTAACAATCCCACACACCAACAGAACTAGAAATAAACAAAACCTCTCCACAACACTAGGGATCAAAGATCCAACAAGTTCTCAAAAAAATGGAAACATAGAAATCAGGAGCACTTGCCGCACCAAGAGGCACAACGAAGAAAAATAAAACATCCACTAGGAAAAAATGAAAGATTTGCAAATTGAGGAGACCGACTCGAGAGGGGAAAAAACCCCATAGTGACATCTAAAAGTTAGGACCCTGCAATGAAAACCTCTCCAAATCATAGATGGTCACTGAAACTCTTTAGGGACCACCTAGAAAGACCAACTGCAAGCACACGTCAATAGTTCCACCTAGTGAGACCAAGAGAAATAAACTCTACAGTCATCAACTTCACCAAACTACCTAAGCACCAAAAATCTAGACTCAACGCCAGCCAAAGAGAGCAGCTAGCAACTACTGCAGTAATAACACCTTGAAATTATCCTCGCAAGTTTGGATCAATATTTGGCCCTATCTCCCTTAGGGACCTTTACCAGATAAATAGTGGTAAATC
Organism: Wollemia nobilis; assembly: GCA_028583015.1. Lineage (NCBI taxonomy): Eukaryota > Viridiplantae > Streptophyta > Pinopsida > Araucariales > Araucariaceae > Wollemia > Wollemia nobilis. The sequence goes on from JAQPPZ010017033.1 coordinate 8,988,188, forward strand.
GAATTCAAAAGATATGCAAAATCGACTGATCAAGACCCCAACTAACAACCAACCCAAGAAAAATCGGTGCTCATCGAACAAGAATGCATGTCCAAAACCAAATAAGGTACCACCATCTAGAACATTCCCCACAACAACAATAGTTCCAAATCACCCCTATAGGTTTGGCTAACATATAACTCTATCCCCTTAGGGACCTCAACCAAATCTACAATAACTTACTGAGCACACAATAAATCCAGGATGAACTAGAAATACCTCCCATCCAAAAAAAGACACCGTCCACCTTTGAAGTAGAGTATTCAGGTCAAAAGCAACCAAATCAAATAGGGGAACACAGGGAGCCTCCCACTCATAGGGATCAATGCGACAAAGACGGAGTGGAAGCCAAATATAAATATATTAAAAATCAATATTTTTTTGACTTTTTCTTATAGAAACCTTCATAATACCAAAACTCTATCTTTATTATTTGTGCATTGCATTTTAGTAGAGTAATATTTCCAAAACCTTGGACTATTATAGTTTGTTTTACCATATCTAGACTATTAGTTTTTTTTCTAAAGCATAAATGCAACCACAAGAACTGTAGTAAATAGTTTATATGAACATATTAATGTTACAATATTACCAATGGAAAACTTTAAAGTAAATATTAATCATTATTTGGTTTAGACAATTAGCATTTTCTTGTCACCTTTAGCTAAAATGAACCAAGCATATTGATATAAATGCATTATGTGCAAGAGATTTATGCTCATGGGATACTTGATCCTTTTTTTCTAACACCAATGGCGTAGAAAATAAATATCCAAACCACGCTCATACCCAAAGTACCTTTAGCATGCATGTGGGAGTTTCTTAGATTAGGAGATATTTCCTTAATTGGGGATGACTAATAAGGGCATGTCTTCGTGTCCCTAGTTAAACTTAAGAGGGGATGTAAAATATGTAACATTAAGCTTCTCTTGAGAAAATAATTGACTTTTGCATTATATTCCTTGTATATTCCTTTGGTCCCTTGTAAAACTTGTATAGGTGAATTTATTATAATAATTTATAGTTTAACCTAAAGGTTGGTTATTTAACCCTGAAATGAAGGTATCTTGTAATTGGGAATTTATACCCCTTCCTACCAACCATATTAAAATTGGTTGGAGTGTAGAATATTGTTTCCCTTCATTTATAGAAACTATTGTGAAATCTAATGATTTTAGTTTCTGAAATTTAATCCATTTGGTTAAATATTTTTATTTTGATGGATTATTCCATTAATGCCCTAGTCTAGGAGAAGTAATTTTGCTAAAAAGTAATGGTTATATTCTTTGAGGTTTGCCATACCTTATTTATCTTTTATTGTTTTTGTCAAAAATTCTATTTTCTTCTCTACTTTAGATTTGTTGTTATCAATACAATAAAAATAAGAGGACCATTTGCTTGACTTCTAAAATAGATAAGAATTGGCTAAATTTTTTTACCTTTCCAAATGAAAATATTTTAGATCATAGCAAAGACATTAAATTGACTATGAAAATGTATTAAGATGGTCCAAATTTTTTTATGTTGCACTAGCAAGAGAAGATGGCTTAACGTGCTATGCTCTAAAAATGATTGTATATGGAAAAATATGGCATATATGGATAAATTATTTAGAATTTTTATTCTTTAAAAAATTTAGGGTGTCCCAATTTAACATTTTTGTGAATATCATTAGAGAAGTTTTGTTTTTAAGCACCAAATATTTATTTATTATTTTTCTGCAAAATTTGAAAATAAAATTTTAAATTTGGAAATATATCATCAAATATTCCATGGTTAGGATGGAATAGGTGGAGAATATTGGTTTAAGGTTTAATATTTCAAAAGGAAAAAGTAGTATAATTTATTATTGTTTGTATAGCATAATGGATAGTATCACATGCGTAAAATAATGAATGAAATGATGTTATAAGTTTGAATATATTTCATTACAATCTTACTTTGGATGCTATTGGGTTATTATCTTCCTTGGATAAAGACTTCAATTGAGGATCATTTTACAATGGTTAAGTAATTGGAATGTAAATGTGGATGTCCTAAGATTAAGATGCATGAGTCCTTTATATAGCACTTTCTCCTTATTACTTATGCTTCATTTATGAGTTCTCTATTTTTAGAATCAAGTATTGTTGTTGGTATATTGGTTGGTTGGACTCTCCTAATAGAGAGGAGGTTGTAAGTTTAAATACATCTAAAAAATTCTTTGGTTTCTTATCTATGTTTCCAACCCATTTTCAATATAAAACTTTGAACTCACATGGATTTCATGTCGCCAACATGTGATTGACATAAAGACAACAAGTGACATAGCGCATGGGTTGAATGTAATTAAGATTTTGGAGTACTATTGACTTAGTTTTGGATCTTAAATCCTTAGTTTCCTTTTTATTTTTTAGTCTTACAATGACACTGAGAGGGGGGGTGAATTAGTGTAGTTATTTAAATTGAAATAATGAAACCTTAAAACTATATAAAGCAAGTATCACAAGAGAACATCACACAACACAAGATTTAACGAGGTTCACCAATTTGGCTACTCCTCAAGAATGACTGCTTGGACTACCATCCAAATCCAGCCTTTGCAAAGCACCAACTTTACAATCAATTTACCAGCACCAACTGGAAGGAGCACCAACCCCTTATTTATCTGCACCAACAAAAAGGAGCACCAACCCCTGATTTACCAACACCAACTGGAAGGAGCACCAACCCCTGATTTACCAGCACCAACTGGAAGGAGCACCAACCCCTGATGCCAAGCACCAACTTGGACTTCAATTCTGAAACTAGAAGATTGATAGTAAGATACCTTTGCTTTTGCAAGACCCTGACTGGTCTTCTTCACCTTTGTGCTCTCTATGCACTCTGCTCTCTCTGTGCAATCACTTCGCACACTCTGCTTCGTTACAGCTGCACTTTGCGTTCGTCTTCACCCTTTGCACTCTCTGTGCCTTCTGCTTTCTCTACGCAATCACAGCCGCACTTGGTCGAATTTCAACCTTTTTGCTCTCTGTGCACTTTGCTCTATCTATGCACTCACAGATGCACTTAGGACAATTCGACACGACTCTTCGCTCACTTTGCGCACTTCGCCATCATCTCGCCGCTTCTGCGCTTTCTGCGCTCTTACGGCCACATTTCACACTTCGACACGCATTCGACGACTTATCCAACCACACCACAATTCTCCAAACAGCCCTCCTTTTATAACAATATTTTCATGATGAAAATCCTAATCTTAGTTGGCTTTCATAACAACTGTAAACCCTAATTTTAGTTGGTTGTCATCCTTCTCATTTTCGTCGGGTTCTCCTTCTTGACTTGTGCATTTACGACCTGTCATGAAATCGTGACATTTCTGCCTCTATAGCTTCTTTTGTTGCTGTTGCCACGAAACTACAACATGTCGCGATATCGCGACACTTTTTTCTCTCTCCTCTTTCTCTTTGCCTTGGCCCATGAAAATGCAACATGTCGTGATATCGTGACACTTTTTCTCCTTGCTCTTTTTCTTTGCTTAGGCCCATGAAAATACAACATGTCGCGATATCGCGACACTTTTTCTCCTTGCTCTTTTTCTTTGCTTAGGCCCGCGAAAATACAACATGTCACGATATCATGACACTTTTTCTCCTTGCTCTTTAGGGAAAAAAAAGGACACTTTTCTCCGATTTTTTCTTTGCTTAGGCCCATGAAAATACAACATGTCACGATATCGCGACACTTTCACCTCCGTATACTTCGTCTTTGCTTTTGTCGTGATATCGTGACACTTCTGCTTCCATAGACTTTGACTTTGCTTTTGTCGCGATATCGTGACACTTCTGCCTCCGTAGTCTTCAACTTAGCTTTTGTCATGAAATCATGACACTTTTGCTTTCGTACTTAGCTTCTTTGCTTTTGTCACGAAATCGTGACACTTCTGCCTTTGAAGTCTTCTTCTCTGCTTTTGTCATGAAATCGTGACACTTCTTCGTACTTAGCTTATTTGCTTTTGTCATAAAATCGTGACACTTCTGCTTCGAAGTCTTGCTTTTTGCTTTTGTCATGAGATCACGACAGTTTTGCTTCCGTACGCTTCCTCTCTTTCTTTTGTTGCAAAAATGCGACATGTCGTGATATCGCGACACTTCTTCTTTCGAAGTCTTTCTTTCTGCTTTTGTCATGAAATCGTGACACTTTTCAAACTTACTTTCTCTCTCCTATTTTAGTCGCAAAAATGCGACATGTCATGAAATCGTGACACTTTTCCAACTTACTTTCTCTCTCCTATTTTAGTCATGAAAATGCGACATGTCGTGAAATCGTGACACTTTTCCAACTTACTTTCTCTCTCCTATTTTAGTCGCGAAAATGCGACATGTCATGAAATCGCGACACTTTTCCAACTTACTTTCTCTCTCCTATTTTAGTCGCGAAAATGCGACATGTCGCGAAATCGTGACACTTTTCCTACTTGTTCTCTTTCTTCGAACTTGTCGCGAAATCGTGACACTTTTTCCTGCTTTCTCTTTCTCTTCCAACATGTCATGAAATCATGACAATTTTTCCACTTGCCTTTTTCTCTTCCAACATGTCGCGAAATCGCGACAGTTTTTCCACTTGCCTTTTTCTCTTCCAACATGTCATGAAATCGTGACAGTTTTTCCACTTGCCTTTTTCTCTTCCAACATGTCACGAAATCGTGACAGTTTTTCCACTTGCCTTTTTCTCTTCCAACATGTCACGAAATCGCGACAGTTTTCCTTGCTTTTTCTCTCTTCCAACATGTCGCGAAATCATGACAGTTTTTCCTGTTTTTTCTCTCTCTTCCAACATGTCGCGAAATCGTGACAGTTTTTCCTGCTTTTTCTCTCTCTTCCAACATGTCACGAAATCGTGATAGTTTTTCTTGCTTTTTCTCTCTCTTCCAACATGTCACGAAATCGCGACAATTTTTCTTGCCTGTTGTATATGTCACGATATCGCGACACTTTTCTTACTTGTCTTTTTCTTTGATCTTTTGCAAATGGGCCACTTCGGTCTTCTTGGAAAATCACTGTACATACTCTGAATAACCTTTGAACTCCTGTCCTCTGCATCTGAATAGCTTTTGAACTTCCTGTCCACTTGCATCAACAGATCTATCTGACTGTGTTGACAACAATGACAATACTGTTGTTGCACCTTGCTCAACAATCTCCCCCTTTGGAATTGTTGGCAACACATGTGCAATTTCCTGTAACTCTTCTCCCCCTTTGACAATAATACCAAAGGGCTACTGCAGACTCCCCCGAGTCCATGCACAACATTCTCAGGCAAAATTTATTACACTTAGCAAAAATCATGAACATGAGCAAAAAAGATAATCAAATACTTAAATGCTCCCCCTGAGAATGTGATCCCTGTAGCTAGTCAATTCTTGGGAAGTGTGACCACTCCCAATTTATTGCGAAGGTACTCAAAAACTTCCTTAGGCAATGGTTTTGTGAAGATATCTGCTACTTGCTTTGTAGTTGGAACAAAATCCAACTTAACCTCACCTTTCGCAACTTTCTCCTTCAAAAAGTGATACCTGCGTACAACCTGTTGTCGCTGCAATATATTCTGCTTCTGCTGTCGATAAAGAAACTGACTCTTGTTTCTTACTGTGCCACGTGACCAATCTGTCTCCAAGATAGAATGCACTTCCACTGGTACTCTTTCTGTCATCGACACCTCCTGCCCAATCTGCATCTGAATATGAAATAAGGGTGAAGTCTTTACCTTTCGGATACCATAACCCATATTCCATAGTACCCTTGAGGTACATAAGGGTGAAAAGGCTTGTTTCAAATCTGCTTAACAAGATCACACAGAACTTATCCAATCTCATAGAATCATAAAGAGAATTGTTAGAGACTCAATATGTTCTATACTTAATGCTCAATCAATATATCAACTAAATCTCATAGAAGCATAAAGAGAATTGTTAGAGACTCAATATGTTCTATACTCAGATCCCAATCTCAACTCAAATCAATCTCATAGAAGCATAAAGAGAATTGTTAGAGACTCAATATGTTCTATACTCAAATCTCAATCTCAACTCAAATCAAGAAAATATAATAGTTTATTTTATGGAACTTGAACAACCACATGCATCCAATCACTTGACTAGGCTCAATCAACTCTACTCAACCAATCACCTCAATGAACAACCCTTTATCACAAACCCTAGTTGAAGCATGTATCAACCAACTCAAAATATTTTCAACAGTCACCGTTGGTCACACCTTACTTTCAACTGATCGAATCAGGAGACAACATTTTGTCAAACACTTCACGGCCAACTATAGTGCACCTTACTCAAACTCATACTTCTGGACCTCGGATAGGTATGATTCACAAAGCAAAGTTGCTCATCTTGATGAGCTAAACATGAATCAATAATCAGACTTCAATATTTTTCACCACAACGTCATAATAGATCTAACAATCTTCACGTCAATGTGTAGTTCAAGTACATACTGCTTTTATCGAAACACATATATGCGGCTAGGGCAACATTCTTTCACTAACCAAATTATCTGAATTGTTATAATCCTTAACTTTGGACAGTGGCAGTAAGAACCATCACCAGTACAACAATGACATATAGCAATACTACCAATAATGACAACTCTCAATTTAATCACAACCCTTCACGACACTTCCACAAACAACTACATGAACTGAAAACACACTTCGACAACTATGCGACAACTTCCCTGACTACTTGCCTTTCATCCTCAGATAACCAAACAAACATAGGAGCATTAAAATAAAACTTTAAGATTGCTCCCCCTGAGGATGTGCTACCTGGAGTTGCTTAGTGCAATAGAGGAGTAGTCTCCTTCAGTCCAAGGAGACACGATTTCCTTTCTTCTTTCTTTCTCCACTCTGGTTTGATTACAGTTTTGGGCTCTTGTTTTGAATTTTCTTTTTTAGTAGCTTGTGCATGTTTTCCGAGAAATCTTATATTTTGTCTCATTCTATTTGGTTGAAATTTTCTTCCCTAAAATTGATTTGATGCAAATGTACTTCGACAATTTCTTGCAGTGTGCCCAAAATTATGATAGTTATAACATTCTACTACATAATCCATCAAAGGTGAAAAACCATTTCTACTTGGGTGGTTGTCTCTTGTGCATCCTTGATGGATGATTATTTTCCTTTCTTTGATGCACATGATTTCTTCCCTGTCTGTGTTGCATTCTTTGTGTCTGATGAAATCTACTGTCTTGCCTTAGATTAGATACAAAAGTTCTAGGACAAAACCTTGCTATGTGCCCATGAGCATTACATTGAAAACATTGTACATAGTGTTCACTTAGAAACGTAGATGTATTTCTACCAGCATAACTCTTTGATTTATTATTCAATCCACAATAAGTTGCCTTGTGACCATACTTGTTGCATCTGAAACAATAGCCATTAAAAGTATTATTATGAATAGAGTGAGAGTGATAGAACCTCTTTTGTTGTGGTTGCTTTGCTGTAGATCTCCTTTGATATTTTCTTCCTTTTGAAGATTCAGCTTCAAACTTTTCTTGCTTCGATCCTTCAACAGTGAACTTCTTCTTCTCTGCAGAGTTGGAAGATGAAGGTTGTTCAACTTCATATCCAAGACCATGCTTATCCATGGAGCTTCTTTGTTGGCTTATCATTTTATCTAGCAACTCTGTGCTCTTCTCGAATTTGAGATTTGTATTGGCCTCTTCTAGTTGTTTCTTCAATAAAACAATCTCTTCCTCTTGTTTGTAGCAACCAATCTCTTTCTCATTGATCTGTGACCTGAGTGTTTCTTCAATCCTTTTGGACTCTTCTACTTGCAACTTTAGATCACTAATAACTTTGTTAGATTCCTCTTCACGTTTGCTACATACATCGTCTTTATCATCCAGGCGTGACTTCAAGGCTTCTTCTATTTTCTTGGCTTTCTAAATTTGTAAGAGGAGATCTTCAATATTATCCCCATATTCTTCCAACTTCTTGGACAGTCTTATATTCAACTCTTTAAGTGCAGCGATCAACTCACCTTCATCACATACTTCAGAATTCACTCCTTCAACCTTTTCTAGTTCAATTTTCTCTTCCATAGGAACTGAAACTGACTGAGATACCCTTTTGGAGGAGGATCTATTCTTCTTACCCATTGCATACTAATCCAAGATCAACCCTGACTGATTTAGCCTGAGAAGGGAACTTGGCTCTGATACCAATTGTTAGTCTTACAATGGCACTGAGAGGGGGGTGAATAAGTGTAGTTCTTTAAACTTAAATTCATAGCTCTTAAAACTAAAATAATGAAACCTTAAAACCAGATAAAGCAAGTATCACAAGAGAACATCACACAACACAAGATTTAATGAGGTTCACCAATTTGGCTACTCCTCAAGAATGACTGCTTGGACTACCATCCAAATCCAGCCTTTGCAAAGCACCAACTTTACAATCAATTTACCAGCACCAACTGGAAGGAGCACCAACCCCTTATTTATCTACACCAATAGAAAGGAGCACCAACCCCTGATTTACTAGCACCAACTGGAAGGAGCACCAACCCCTGATTTACCAGCACCAACTGGAAGGAGCACCAACCCCTGATGCCAAGCACCAACTTGGACTTCAATTCTGAAACTAGAAGATTGATAGTAAGATACCTTTGCTTTTGCAAGACCTTGACTGGTCTTCTTCACCTTTGCACTCTCTGTGCACTCTGCTCTCTCTGCAATCACTTCACACACTCTGCTTCATTACAGCTGCACTTTGCGTTCATCTTCGCCCTTTGCACTCTCTGCACCTTCTGCTTTCTCTACGCAATCACAGTCGCACTTGGTCAAATTTCAACCTTTTTGCTCTTTGTGCACTTTGCTCTATCTGCGCACTCACAGACGCACTTAGGACAATTCGACACGACTCTTCGCTCACTTTGCGCACTTCGCCATCATCTCACCGCTTCTGTGCTTTCTACGCTCTTACGACCACATTTCACACTTCGACACGCATTCGACGACTTATCCAACCACGCAACAATTCTCCAAATAGCCCTCCTTTTATAACAATATTTTCATGATGAAAACCCTAATCTTAGTCAGACTTTCATAACAACTGTAAACCCTAATTTTAGTCGGATGTCATACTTCTCATTTCAGTCGGGTTCTCCTTCTTGACTTGCGCATTTATGACCTATCATGAAATCATGACATTTCTGCCTCTATAGCTTCTTTTGTTGCTATTGCCATGAAACTACAACATGTCGCGATATCGTGACACTTTTTTCTCTCTCCTCTTTCTCTTTGCCTTGGCCCGCGAAAATGCAACATGTCGCGATATCGCGACACTTTTTCTCCTTGCTCTTTTTCTTTGCTTAGGCCCATGAAAATACAACATGTCGCGATATCGCGACACTTTTTCTCCTTCCTCTTTTTCTTTGCTTTGGCCCGCGAAAATACAACATGTCACGATATCGCGACACTTTTTCTCCTTGCTCTTTTTCTTTGCTTAGGCCCACAAAAATACAACATGTCGTGATATCGTGACACTTTTTCTCCTAGCTCTTTTTCTTTGCTTAGGTCCGTGAAAATACATGTCACGATATCGTGACACTTTCGCCTCCGTATACTTCGTCTTTGCTTTTGTCGTGATATCGTGACACTTATGCTTCCATAGACTTTGACTTTGCTTTTGTCACGATATCGTGACACTTATGCCTCCGTAGTCTTCAACTTAGCTTTTGTCATGAAATCGTGACACTTCTGCTTCCGTACTTAGCTTCTTTGCTTTTGTCGTGAAATCGTGACACTTCTGCCTTCGAAGTCTTCTTCTCTACTTTTGTCATGAAATCGTGACACTTCGCTTTCATACTTAGCTTATTTGCTTTTGTCGCGATATCATGACACTTCTGCTTCGAAGTCTTGCTTTTTGCTTTTGTCGTGAAATCGTGACACTTCTGCTTTCGTACGCTTCCTCTCTTTCTTTTGTCGCGAAAATGCGACATGTCGCGAAATCGTGACACTTTTGCTTTCGAAGTCTTGCTTTCTGCTTTTGTCATGAAATCGTGACACTTTTCAAATTTACTTTCTCTCTCCTATTTTAGTCGCAAAAATGCGACATGTCACGAAATCGTGACACTTTTCCAACTTACTTTCTCTCTCCTATTTTAGTCACGAAAATGCGACATGTCGCAAAATCGTGACACTTTTCCAACTTACTTTCTCTCTCCTATTTTAGTCGCAAAAATGCGACATGTCGCGAAATCGCGACACTTTTCCAACTTACTTTCTCTCTCCTATTTTAGTCGCAAAAATGCGACATGTCATGAAATCGTGACACTTTTCTTACTTGTTCTCTTTCTTCGAACTTGTCACGAAATCGCGACACTTTTTCCTGCTTTCTCTTTCTCTTCCAACATGTCGCGAAATCGTGACAGTTTTTCCACTTGCCTTTTTCTCTTCCAACATGTCACGAAATCGTGATAGTTTTTCCACTTGCCTTTTTCTCTTCCAACATGTCGTGAAATCGCGATAGTTTTTCCACTTGCCTTTTTCTCTTCCAACATGTCACGAAATCGTGACAGTTTTTCCACTTGCCTTTTTCTCTTCCAACATGTCGCGAAATCGCGACAGTTTTCCTTGCTTTTTCTCTCTTCCAACATGTCGCAAAATCGCGACAGTTTTTCCTATTTTTTCTCTCTCTTCCAACATGTCGCGAAATCGCGACAGTTTTTCCTGCTTTTTCTCTCTCTTCCAACATGTTGCGAAATCGCGATAGTTTTTCTTGCTTTTTCTCTCTCTTCCAACATGTCGTGAAATCGCGATAGTTTTTCTTGCCTATTGTATATGTCATGATATCGCGACACTTTTCTTACTTGTCTTTTTCTTTGATCTTTTGCAAATGGGCCACTTCGGTCTTCTTGGAAAATCACTGTACATACTCTGAATAACCTTTGAACTCCTGACTTCTGCATCTGAATAGCTTTTGAACTTCCTGTCCACTGCATCAACAGATCTATCTGACTGTGTTGACAACAATGACAATACTGTTGCTGCACCTTGCTCAACATTATTCCTCAATATTTATAAATATTATGGTCAAATACATGGTATGCATATTTTTATTTTGACAATCCCATGGGCTTATTGAGCAAAGAATGGTGTATAAGAATCTAGTTGGTAAGAGGTCATGTGTTAAAATCCCCCATATTTTCTTTTAATACTTAATATAAGATTTGCAAAGACTAATATGACAATGTTATCCATTAATGAATTCTTAGCTAATTATACTTTGACATGTGATATTTTTCAATACACCCATTGCCTAGTTAGTTATATGCATACGATAACTTATTATTTGTAGGATCTATGATGTATGAAAACATGCCACTTGTCACATATATTTTTAAATAAATTTAATAATTTTTAATGTTTGGTTTGAATTAAGACTCAAAATTATGGATCCCATAACTATGTAATAAATAATTTGGAGGTTATTATTTTCAAATCACATGATTTCTTAAGATCATAATGATGTTATCTATTCTAATCTATTATACTATAAAAATAACAAAAATTTATGGGGTATTCATGGAAAATATATTGATATTGCCTATGATAAATGAAAAAAATATTTCTTAATTAAGAAACCTATGTATTTTTCTAAGAGTAAGTCATAAGGTTGATTTTTGTTGTCAATGAATTAAAAAATTAAGGATGCAACTAATAAGGATGGAGGTGATACTACTCTTTTTCTTGTATATAGTGAATAAGCATGAGAGTAATATCCCATATGCATATAATATTCTTTATTTGACCTATTTGAACTCCACATATTTAGAGGAATAGATTATAGATTCAAGGGAAATATGTTATATGACAAATCATCATCATATTTTGTATAACTATAATGGGTAATATCATATTGAATAGATGATAATTGATGATAATTCCTCTTCGCACATGTATAAATATGGTATGATGACTCAAGTATCCTTAAAATTTAAAAAAAATACTTCATATTATAGGTGTGGGCTATAATTTCCTTTTTATTTATCGCATCACTCATACTAACAAAAGGGTGGAATTCTAGTCTATTAGGAAGGTGATTATGGGTATTGATTATTATTTTATTTAGGTTATCATGATGAGTATAATTATATGTATAATATTTATTAGTTCCCTTCTACTTTTAGGAAGAAAGGTTTGTTTCTAGGGTGGCTAAGGAAGATGAAATCAACAATAATTGGCATCATAGGCTTGGGTACATCAACTATGAATAATTGAGCTATATGAGTTGTTTTTAGATAGCAAAGAACATTCCTTCAATTACTTCTTATAGTGGTTTTTTTGGGAAGCATCATTGAGATCCTTTTACAAAAGAAAAAGTTAGATGTTCTACTCAACCATTGGAGCTCATTCATAGTGATAGTTATGGATTTATGAATTATCATTTCTTTTGGAAACAAGTATTTTCTCATATTGGTAGGGGTTATTGTCTTTATGATCCATTTAGTTAGGATATTATCATTCAACATAATATAGTATTTGATGATATACTTCCATAAACTCATTATAGTTATCTTGGAAGATAATCCTATCGTACCTATTCTTTCTTCTCCTCCTCTATAGGTTCTTGTTGCTACTTATTCTCTCTTAGAGGTTTGTGTTATTTTTTCTTCAATGATGATAATATTATCCAATAATTTCTTTATTGGTTGACCATGATTCTTTACTTACTAGTTAGAGTATTAATGTCTAAGGGCACCTTTCATATATGCATTCTTATTATATGAGATATGTTATACTTTATTTAGTTAATGTGTTTGATTTCGTTTATTCCTAAAAATATTATATATATATATTTGGTACGTTAGAAAGGTAAACTGAAGAATACAATTCATAAAGGATATATTACAATCTATCCATATATATGACATCACTTTCAATATTACTATTAGCTATATTATTTGAATTTAACCAATTTAAATAATTTTTGAAAAATATGTGAGTATATATATAGATTTTCTATTTGCAAGTGCGATAGAATTTGTAGATACAAATATATTAGATGGATAAGCTTTCAAATTTGTAAACTTTGTAAGTTTTTCTTTAAGAACAAATCTTGAATGGATGCTATTCAAATGTCATGGTAAGTGTTGGGGATAAAGCTACTTTATAAATATATAATTCTAGGGAAGCAATAAAATTATTAAGGAAATGAAAATCCACTACAAGTGCTAAATAATTTAGCCAATCATAGTGGTGGCAAAATTTAAAATTTGGAAGGTAATTGGATGAAGGAGATTCTATCTCTTAAAATAAATATTATCAAAGATTTGATAGAGGAATCTTAGTAATTTGAGGAAAATGAAGAATATTTTTCAGAGAAATTAAAGCTAAATATTATCTAATTGACCTAATAGCAAATGTAATGCTTGATTGTTTTATGGAAGTGACATGATAGAAGCCACATAAAAAAATATTTAAAAATATATAGTCTTTGATATTTTTCTCAAGTGATTTTACACTTCCATACTAGATGCATTTTAGAACTTCAATTTATTTATTTATGTAATGCTCATATTTTATCTATTTTGAGCATGAAAGTTTCTAATTTCTACAACATAACCAATTATTCTTTTTATAAAAATAATATTTATAAATCTAACATAAAAGTGAATATTTATAGTATTTTAGGTATCAACATTAACAATCTTAAGAGGTAAATAAGTTTTTTCAATATAATATTGTAAATATTTTTTTTTTTTTTGGTAAGTAAGAGAATATTATAATTAACACCGGGTTTTAACTGGTTGACCCAAAACCATTTTACAAAATAGGGTCCACTGACCAACTGGACAAAGGCCAAGCCCTAAAAGTTTAAACTGACAACAAAAATGGCCAAGACCTACTCTTCCATTATAATACAGCCAAACTAAACTATGGAAGCCTAATATTATGGCCATCATAAAAGAAAGACGCAAAAAATAACTAACAAAGACAAAAACTAATCATGCAAGCACCATGCAGAGTAGCTTGTGCCCATATAAAAATAATAGAATATGGTCAAAAAAAAAAAAAAAAAAAAAACATCCCATAGAATGGACAGCCAAGAGGCCAAGCAGTCTTCCTTGTAGTCCTCATCTAACTTCTTATCATCGTTCTTGCCATCATATTTAGATTTTGCCTTTGACTCCTTGTGCCCTCGGAACTCGCTGGCTATAAAACAGAAGATTTAAGGAATCACACAAATCAACAACTGCACCGATGAGGCCGGACGGGACTCTTCAATCTGGTTGATACTCGTTGGAGGCTGATGAAATTGTCATCTTCTCCAAGACTATTATGGTGGGGTCTGGAGCCTCATTGTCAGGGATCTCCAACACTTTGTTATTTCTTGCTAGGGCCTTTTTGCGACATCGAATCCAAACACACCTTGGGAAATACTTGGGAAATAATATTGTAAATATTTAATATTAATTAATAAATTTAAATTCAATGAAATTGTGGACCGTTATGTAGTACAAGAAAAAATTACTATAAAATCTTAAAAAACAACTATTAATATATCTATCTATATAAATATATAGTTAACATGAAATATTTATAAGGTTATTTAAATTTTGTCCTTCTAATGACTTGTTATTTAAAAGATAAAAAGAAAATAAAAATAAATATAAAAGAGTATACACACTAAGAAATGTTGATTCAAGAAATTAAATATAAATAATTAATTATATGAGATTAGAATAGCTTTAATTGTGTTACATCATACTATTGGATAGAAATAGTTAAGAAGTATCCAAATTGCCATGTTGTTTGGTCTCCATATATTTAATTTTATAAACCATAAATAATAAAATAGAATAGAAGATTTTAACATCTACAAGACCAAAAATAGACATGGGATGATAAATTTATAAAGAATAGTGGTTATTAAACCTAATATATGACATAATTATTTTTCTTTATCTAACGATGATTATTTGCTATTGATTTTGATGATAAATTTGTTAGAAATAACTTATTATGTTATTATTAGTAAGCTATAGCTAGATCACATAGATAATTTCTTGAATCTCATGTAGATATGATACTAATTTGGTAGTTATGAAGGGATATTACAGATCTAATTGCATGCTACTACTAGCCTACTCTCAGTTAGTTGTTATAATAAATGCAATCTATTATTAACCATGTTGATGTATTTTATCATATTGTAGAATGAATGAAATAATATTCTTTGCTAACTTAACATTAATATTAGAGAAATAAAATGGGTTAAACTATTGACTCATGTCCTATGAGTAGTTTAAATCATGTAGACACTAGAAGCCATCCTAAACATAGTAGGCATAGGTTTTTGTTAGTAGATACAATGAGCTTGACATTGCATAGGGATCACTATCCATATGACTAATGGAGTAAATGGTGTACATGAACCACATCTCGAGTTTGATCTATATCTTTATAGGGAGAACGTCCTTCTCCATGAATGGATGATATTGTGCATAGAAAAATTATTTATATCCATCAAGACAATAGTTCAAATACTGCAAGATAGAATTGAAAAATTGACTTTCATTGGCAATAAATTTGCAACATCAAAGTTTCAATTTCTTAGAATAAAAAAAAATATGGAGCAAGAAAACATAGTCTATAATACAATAATGTTATAGGAAGAGAAAAATCACTAGCATTAGCATCAATGAAAATGATTATTTGAAAATAATCATCATGAGAAAAAGGGTCCCCAAGACTCCTGAGTATTGCTCTTGTCCATGTTGAAGCTCTTATTTTCACCATATATTTAGTTGAGGATATCTATTGGCATATCATATTTGGTATTTTCTCCACACATGAGGAGGGGATTATAGAATAGACTAAATATAATGAGGCCACAAGGAGGGGAGAACCTATTATATTTAGTAGAAATATTTTTATAGCATGCTGAAAGTCAATATTTGATGTTCACCACTTGACATCAGCTAGCAATAGAACCAACTACATCTCCACCATATCTTACATGGTAGGACCTACTTGAATGATACTGATTATACTCATGACTTCACCAAAATTATGATATTGTCTTACTACTAGATAACAAGATCAAGGAGTTTATTATACATAGGTGCCTATTGAGTGCAATGTCATTGAGATTAGAATCAAGGCAAAAAAACCTCTAAAGCATGAAGATTAGAAAAGTAAGGGTAGATATATTTGTGTTTATTCTATGGTTCATCTACATGGGATTCTACAACATGCTAAAAAGGGGTCACAATGTATTGAGGTGGTGCAACACAACACTTTTTATCTCACAATAATTGAGGTGGGTCACATTGCCCATGAAGATTTTACCAATAACATTTTGAGCACCATGTAGTGGTTGGCTAAGGAATATGACATATAGAAGGAAATAAAACCCTTAGAAGAGGTCCATAGGACCCATAATTTTTGTAGGTGGATCCTCCACCTACTCAATTGAAGTTGGTCAAAATTCTAGCAATGTGAAGCTTTAGAAAGTTGTAGGAATGATTCCTAGATGTGGTGAATTTAATCCAAGGAAATAAATCACATATTGAAAGTGAAAGCACAAGGATATGGAAGCAAAAATAAAACATCAAATGCGATGCAAACAAAAATAAACTTAACGCTAAATCCTACAAACTAAAATGCATGAAAGGAGAGAAACATAAATGCATTGAAACAAGGTATAGAAGTGAATATGGAGTACAACCATTTTTATTAATATGCTTTAGAACCCAGTTACAATCCGTATCCTCCCTTTTCAGGGGCTAGGAGCGTGAAATATGTTCTTGTCACATCAATAGATGGTATTCCTTCTTCTGCATGCCCCCATGTATAATGGGCGGACCAAACGTCGTCGCCACTTGCATTGATGAGTCTTGACTCCTTGCTGCTCCTCTAATGTCGAGATCCTACGCTCAAAGAAACAAAAAATAGCCAATAGCACCTGTAGATGGAATGAAACATGCAATCCCTAAGCCTATGATTAGTGCATGCAAAAATAAATAAAATGATAACTAAATAGCATCAGAATGATCTAAAAATTTAACAAAAGCATGAGGACATTACCAGAAGGGCACTGCAAATGGAACAGTCAGAAAATTCACCACGGATTTCTAATCACTCCGGGGTGGGATGATAAACTTGCAATAAAACGTCAAAAAGCACTATCCCAAATGTCACATCCGGGAGGCTCCAAATCACCTAAAAATTTGGGGGTTAGGTAAAATGGGGTATTTTGGAAAGACCCGAAAGGTCAGATTTTTTCAATTCGGCCTCTATCGCTGGGAATTTGATGATGCTACTTGCATGTTAGAAAAAGCAGGAACTGAAAAAAACATGATCAAAACAGCTCAAAATGATGTGAAATTTGAATGACAACCTATCTAAGCAACATAGAATCAGATGCAAAAATAAAAGAAAGGAAATCTGCTACAAATTTCTAATCATTCTGGGGTGGGGCGATTAGGACTGCAATAGTGCAGGGGCACCCGGGGGCAGGATGCCCGTCGTTTGGGGCCCGGTTTTAGCACCAATCCACTTGGTATGGGTCCAAAACCTCTTGTGGGGTGTTATAGACAAATTTGGTAGGATGTTATGGCCAAGTGTCAGGTTTTGGTTTCGGAGTTTGCGCTTCCAATAATCACCCAATGACCTCTCTTCCAAAAGAGATCAAGGATGTGAAAGGCACAAATCAAAAGGTGTGAGGATGTAAAATGGTAGCACTTCATTGCTCAAAATGCTCCTTCTCTCTCCTTTTTGAGGTGAGAAGACTCACCATTTTATAGACCTAATGGTCTCTTTTGATGAGCATGCAGAGGCGCCACTTGGCAATCATGCCTTCCCAGGGGGAGAAGATTCCTCCCTGATTAGGGGCTCCATGACTGCCCATGTAACTGCCTCTAGCGCTAAAAAATTCTCACTCACACTCCCATGCAATTAAGGAAGAGTTAAGTGGCAGATCTGAGCTGCCATTTGTCAAGATTTGACTTTTTTCCTGTCAAACATGCTATTCACCCCACCTTGGAGCGAATACTGCTAATCGTCCTTGGGTGGAATGAATGCCAGTTTGTAATCATCCCTGGGTGGAACGAGTAGAGAGAAAAGTGCCTAAAAGGTGCCAAATTGACCTCTGACCTTCCAAAATTGCTATGTGAGTGGTTAGTACCACTGTTTAACCTCTAGAGGCTGCCATGGGGGCTGTGTGTGTCCATGCAATCAGTGTTTGTAGTCACATAATTGGATTGGTGCTATTTTGGTGTCTATAGATACCCATTTTGGGGATGCATTGTGCATGGCACAGTGCTAAGAAAAAATAGATAACCAAAGTACTAATGATTAGGGTTTATCAGTAACCTAACCAACTTTTGATGCCATAAGTATGGAAAGGGCATGCATTCTTGAATCCTTGCTTCTGACGAGTGAAGGAACTTAATTCAAGTGCTAACCTTTTTCGGTGAGGTGTTACTTGATCTTGGTCATTGATTAGTCATGAATAGGAAAAGGGTGCAACATTTTGTCTATGGGAACCTTGAGTTCATGATTCACAAATGCCAAGTGTTTGATCAGCTTGTGATTATTGCTTGTTTACTGCCCCAAGCAGGAGCGTGATTGTATTTGTCAATGATTCTTCGAATGCATGCCATTTCATTAATTGGGTGTGTATTTTTTTATTGGTGACTAAGTGTGACTACCCCCTCAAGTGACGAATCGATGAGGGAATGACCGACATGAGAAAAGCGACGAGTTGCTTGACCCAAGATGACTTGTGTAAGGGTGCCTTTCAGCTATTTATATTTGAATGTGCATGTAGTTTCCCAAAATTTAGACCTATTTTTGGTGGGTGTTAACCCTTTTTGGTGACACTGTTTAGGGTTGAAATTCTCAACAATCCATCCTCCCGTGGAGCGGTTTGGCTATGGTAGTATTCTTAGGGAGTAGGATAGTGAGGATTTGTGACCCCGACATCTATTTTGTATGCCCAGAAGCAGAGGCACAAATGCGCCTTGTTCGGAAATGTTATTGCTATTTTTGGGTGGGTTTGGACCCGTCTTGGGACGTCGTTTGGGGATGAAATTATCGGTAATACGTCTTCCCGTGGAGCGGTCTGGCTATGGTAGCCTTATTAGGAGTAGGATAGTGAGGATTTGTGACCCCGATGTCTGTTTTGCATGCCCGAAATGTCAAGTGCAAAAGCACTCTTATTAGACAATTTTATTGCTTGTTTTTGTGCATTTTGGTGCATTTTTGATGATATATACATACATATGACTTTCTTTTGTTTATACACATGTTGTGATTTGATATTATGCACAGTGACTGATGTTTGATGGATGCATGTTAATTTATATTATGTATGGATATTTTGCGATGAATGCTAATATTTTTAATTGATATGATATGCAAATGGAATGGATGAATTGAATTTGTGATTTTTGGCGGTGGCACCATAGACTGTTTAGAACTTATGGCTTTTTTTCCTAGGCAATTTCTATGGTAAATGAATTTTTATGTTATTTTTTTGTATTTTCTGATGGTGATACAAGGATGAAATATATCACAGTTGGTTTAGAATGTAGTTAAGGTTTTCTGAGACTCAGATATTTTAACTAACTAGCCAAGACTGTACTTTTATCTTACAAGACTTTTGAACGGGGTATGAATCCAACTTGTATTTGACCAAGTTATTTCACATCCCTGTGTGTGCAATTGAGTTTATTTATGTGGTATTTGTAATGATACCGCCAGTGCCAGATAGGCTATCAACCAAACCTATACTAAGGATCACCTAATTAGCTCCACTAACTCCTTTGTTGTATTTAGTCAAATTAATCTACGGTGCTATCTAGGATACCATAAGCTAGCTCATCCACATGCAAACATTGATCTGCACACAAGTTAATGTGACAGATATATCATCATGTGGGAGGTTTTCCACTAGTGACTGATAGGCTATCCACCAAACCAGTACTGAGGTTCACCTCATGACCTTATGAATGCTGAGAGTTCTAGGAATTCAAGTTTGACTCCCTTCTTTTCTTCAATTGTATTGGGATACTTGCTCTTATATAGTGATAAAAATCACTATTTATTTTTGTTTTTTCTTTTGAGCAAGGGATTTGAATTTTGAGTGATTAGAATCACTATTGCCTATGCTATTTGATGTATGCACTTTGTGGGATTTGATGTCAAACTTTGTAGTATTGAATTTTGCAAATTTTGGATGTTTTGCAACTTTTTGAGAACTTGGGATTCTTAGGGAATTGGGTAGGGAAGATGCTTGTCCTTTTGCCAACTCTGAGCATTCTTGGGGTCATTCGCACAGGGGGATAAGCAAGGTAACCTTTTCACTAGATGGTATCCTGGATTGCTTTGCAGGTTTAATCTTTTGTTCACACAACTTGGGAATTTTTATGTGTTGTAACTTGTGTTGGGATGCTACGTAACAAGGGGTGGTCCAAGTAGTTCCCCCATTCTTGTTGCAAAACATAGTGTAATTAATTTCTGAAGAAAGTGTGACTAAGGTGTTGGTCAAAGCCGAAAATGCACCCTTATAAGTCATATTCCCTATTTACAAAAATCAGTAAAGAAAAGAAATGGATATCCCCCCTCAATTGCAAAAAGTGTGCAACTCAAGAGTGTTGTGAAGGATTTTACAAATATTGCCTCCTAGACAATTGTACACCACAAAAAATCGCTCCTCTTGTTACAAATACTTCAAACACCTAGAATTTGCTATTTATGAAGCCTAAAATAGGTACAAGTACCCATTATTGCAAGGTCTTCAAACAAAAAACTTATGCTATTTATGAAGCCTAAAATAAGAGTGAGAGAAAATGGTGTTTTTGCCCAAGGGACACATGTGTGTTCCCTCTACAAAACTATTTTAGAAATGTAGCACTCCTTGTGCTATATTTGAACCAGAAACATAATCAGTATGAGACACTTCACTAGAAAGATGGCTTCTGTGATGTGCCTTTCCAATTTTAGTTTTGCTTGTTTTGAAACCAACACTGAATGGTGTCATGGTTTTCATTTTTACAATTTGTGCAAAACAATGCTTTCTAGGCAATTTGATCAAAAAAAGTTCACCAATTTGTCCTTTCTTATTGTAAGTACTTCAAGCATGATTTCTATTATGAAGTCTAAAAGAAAAGTTTTAATGTGGATGACTTGGACTTTTTTGATTGCCTTTACAAGTTTTATTTTCCTCTTATCAAAATCGATGTTTGAAGGAAGAAAGGAATTATCCCCCCTTAGTGCAAAGGATTGCAACTTTTAAGGTTCCTTATTTAAAAAAAAAAACTTGTTCTTTCTTTTGATTACCCTAAAAGAGTACCAAAATATAATTCACTCAAACAAATATTTAATGGCACTTGCCTTAACCCCCTTCAAGAAGGATGAAAAGTTTGAGGAAATTAAGCCAAACAAATAAGAGTGAATTAGGGGTTTTGATGATTTAGGAGAGAATATCAAGTAATTTTGGCTTTAAATCTGTGCAAGAATTTACACAAATTTGTGAAATTTTGGGGTTTAGTGTGTTCTTGATTCTATGACTTATAGTTGCAAAAAGAATGATGCAACAATAAAACAAGAAATGCCCTCAAAATTCTTATCACCTAGGTGTCGGATGCTACCGAAAATGCACCTAATTTGCCAATTAAGGTGTCGAGTAAAATCGAAAATGCACCTTTTTAATTTTTGCAACAAAATGTGTGTTTTGTGTATTGCAAAAAATGATATTTTTATGTCTCCTACTTTGTTTTCCAATTTTGCAAAAGAAGTACAATGTTGTCTTCTCCCCTTAATTTTGCAAAATTAAAAATTTTGAGCACTCCTTCCAAGACAAGTCGACACATGACCCACATTTGGAAGGCTTCCAGAACTAGTCGACACACGACTTAGTTTTTGATGGACCAAAGGTTACAATTACTTCTCAAATTTTTGCAAAAAAAAAGAATGTGTAATTTTATGTCTTATATCCCCCCTTGGAGAAAACAAATGCACACTTTGCCTTTGAATTTTACAAAAAAAATTGGGTCTCCTTGTGTTACAATGTGGCAAAAAAGGATTCATTTTTGAACCTTTATTGTATGCTAAATTAACAAGGTTGAGAAGAGTTTAGGGTTTTCTTATTTTCCAAAAAAATTGCTCTTCTATGTCTTATATCCCCTCGTGGAGAAAACAAAAGCTCTTCTTGATTTGTTTGCAAAAAAAATCCTTTAATTCTCTATTTTAATGCAAAATTGTAATAAATCTAATCATTATTTAATTAATAATAAAATTTAATTTTGTAAAAAAAACATTGTAATTTAAAAAAAAAATTGATTTTACACAAAATATATTAAATTATTAAAAAAAATGATTAAAAATAAAAAAAATTACAAAAAAAAAAAAAAATTATTACCTTTTGGGGTCTCCGTTTTATTGCTCCATGGAGCAAAATTTATATTTGCCCCCCGCCCCCCCTCGACGGGAGTCGAACTCTCGACCTCCCGTCGGGCAGCGCCTTAGCGCTAGCCTGCTCTCTAGTCGGGCTAGCTAGCCCGACGAGAGGGGGAGGGCATTGCCTTCATCTTGAAGGCTTTGCCCGCCCCGTAGATTTTTTTTTTTTTAAATGGGGAATTTTGTCCCACATTGATGCCACAGGGCATCTATTGCTCTATAAAAGAGCAAAAGCCCTTAAAGTGCTTGTGACTGCCTCCGAGAAGTCACTCCCCCACATGGCTGGTTTTGCTACCAGCCACATGGACTGTCCACGTCAGGACACATGGCTTGTCCACCACATGTCATCCTCGTCAGGTCCAATGACACGTGGCTAGTCTGCCATGTGTTGCGTTCGTCGTCATCTAGTGGTTTTTTTGCCACATGTCGGTCCAGTCTAGGTGTCCTATCCAGGTCCTGTCCAGTGGTAGTGCCACATCAGCCTACCACGTGTCCTTTCCAGTGGCAGTGCCATGTCAGAAACTCAGGATCAGTGCCTGAGGTTGCATCAGCCTACCACATGTCCTGTCTAGGTCTTGTGTCAGGCCCAACAAGTCAGACAGCAAAGTGCTGTCAAAACTTTTAGGGTCTACGGGCCTGCTCTCGTGGTCGCCCGATGACGTGGGCCTGCGAGCATGCTCTCATGGCCAACTGATGATATGGGCCTACAGGCCCTCTCCCGTGTTCACCCGGTGATATGGGCCTATGGGCCTTGCTGCCTGGGATTTGACTCGAGATCTGTGCAAGTCCTGAGTAAGCCAGTAGGGCCCTCGAAGACCGTGCTAGGTCCAGGTCAAGTGGAATGAGTGAAGCTCATATTAGGCCACCCGGCTGCGATGATACCAATGATGCAAGGTAAGATAAGAGTTAGGAAAATAATAGTCTAACTAAAATCATTAGGAAATAAATTAAACATTTAGGTTTATATAGGTTACAAGAAATAGTATATCCCTAATAAAATCTAACAAACATGCTATGAAATATTCACGCATAGTTTAACAACCTAGGTAGGATAGATAACTCGCTAACCTAGTTTACCATAAGATATTTCCAACAGTAAAATTCTTCATGGTAAATGGTAAAAGATGAATGTAAATATTCTTTTACCTAGTGGAGTAAATGGTAATTATCCCAAGTAATGGAATATTACTCTAACAAAGGGTAAGGTAGTCGGCTTGCTCTTCGAGGGATAGGCTTACCCCCAGCTTTATTATTTGTGGATTCATTGGATCAGAGCCGATGTCTACGTCAGTCATCTCCTCGATTGACATGTGGGAGCCGTCCTCCAACTGGTGTGGATTTGGGATCAATTGGATATCATTCGCTGAATTTAGATCTACGTTAGGAACTTCGGGTTCCTCTTCAACATGGAAGATATTTTGAGTTGGTCTTGGGGTGAAATGAAGCATCTCACTGCAAGGCTAGGACTCTAATGGGGATGTGGTGAATTGGTTCGATCCCAATCTATGGCATCTATATCTAGATATAATGACTTTTCTAGATCATTTGGATTGTGGATTGGGGCGGTTAAGTCAATGGAGATCATGTTGATGAAATGATTTTGGTCTCCATTACCATAGGTGTGGTGACTCAGACATCTTGGATGATTTTTGTGCTTTGGATCGGGCTTTGTAGGTATTGGCACGAATGGATCGGCCCTATGTGCAGATAGGAGGATAGGGTCTACCCTCAACACTGATATCACTATAGGGTTTCTAGGTTTCTTGGTCCAATTATGATGGGTTTAGGTGCCACCTATGCCTTGGCCCTATGTTTAGTTGTTCAAAAATGTCATCAATATCCAGGGGGTATTGCTGTTGTTGCATATGATTGAGATAGGCCATCTCAGTTTCATCTTCATAATCACTATCGGAGATCCAAAGGCCTTCATTGGATCCAACAACTATTTGCGACATGTGAGGCTCGTACTTCTTGAGAAAATTGATATGGTCCCATCGGGGTTGTTCTGCTCTCTGTGGGGACCTGATTTTCTTGAGGTGGCACTTGCTCGATCAGAGCATCTAAAGGGAACATTGCCAAGAGGCTTTCTTGGTAGTCATCCATGGGGGTCACTTGTGAGTGATTGCTAGCTGATTCGAAAGGGTCGCATGGTGCTACCTCATATTCTTACTCGTCTTCTAAAGATCCTTCTTGACCTTGTCTATATCCCCCTTGTTGGTGAGCTCTCGAGTTTTATCCTTTCTCGAGCGAAGAGAAAGGGTTTTTAAGGTCAACAAGGTTGGTTGTCCACAATGGGAGATAATCCCCCAATGTATATGTTGTGTTAGGGTTGGCATATGGATCTAATGCCAACCCATCCTTTTGCCTATACCTAGGCAATGCATGTTCTCTACCAAGATGTCCAAGGGTAGGGGGTGGTTGAACCCTACTCCTGATTTGTCGTATGGCATCTGATATCTTCGTTGGCAAAGAACGCACACTCCTTGCTCATATTTGCCCAACCCATATCCATGCCAATTGCATTGGCCAAGATATATTAAAGAAAAGTTTGGTTTGGACAAATAGTTGACATTCTCAACGAAAGGCTCTTCATCTTTGTCTTCTCGCATGTAAGGTTCAATGCCATTATCAAGGTCCCCATATACAAAGTTCATCTGGTTTGGCGGGTAGCCTAGAGGAACAATAGTGCCTAGGGGAGGCGAGGTCTCCCCATGTCCTGCATGGATTCCAGTGCGGGTGTTGCTACAATTTTGTGCACTAGATACTCCCCCAGGCCCGTGTTGGCCATCTCAACGATGATTGTTGGCGGTTGAGGGGGAGGGAATGGAAGTTCTTTCGAGGTCCACTCCATGTCGGGTGAACTAAGAGCCTTGACTTCCATTCTGCTAGGCATCTCCTTAGTAGAGATGGTTGAGACTGATAGTGGTGCCTCTTCCAGGGATTTCTTCCCTTTGTCCTTTGGTGTGGCCATCATAGGTGGCCTCGTTGGTGAAGGACCAGACGATGAATATGGACCCGAATGGGGATTTGATGGACTTGTCAATAGGGATGCCTGTAGAATCAGACCCTATTTGGATGGATTCAATTGAAAATCCAAATGTGTTGATGGAAGGGTCGATTGTAGCATTAGCTGCACCATATTGCAATAATTGAATGGCTCCAAGTCTGCAGGGACTACATGCACTTGCCCTTCAAATGTATACTTTAAGAACTGATGAACTATTGAAGGGACACACTTCATGCCCCTAATCCATGGCCAACCCAGCAAGATGTTATAGGCCATCTGACCCTCCAATATGTGGCACAATGTAGGTATAGTATTTTGTCCCACTTGGATGGGTAGGATAATTGTGCCAACTGTCGAGCAGATTGTATCATTGAATGCTCGTAGGGTATAGGTGGATGCCACTATGTGAGATGTAGGAAAATTTAGGTGCTTCAAGGCCGCTGTTGTAATGATATTATTGGATGAGCCAGTGTCCACCAACACCCTCTTATACAGAATCCCGTTGACTCATGCAATAACGTGCAGGGGTGGATCCGCCATGTCACCAGTCACTGATTTCAATTTGTCCTCTCGAAAGGTGATGACTGACTCAGTGCATCGTTTGACATGTCCCACAAAGTTTTTGAAGGAATTTGCTTCGTGGGGCTACAACTCGATGGATTTTAGTATCTCCATTAGAGCCTCCCGATGGGGCGATGATTGTTGTATGAGCTCATAGATGGAGAGCCTAGCCGATGTGGTCCTCAAACTCTGGGTGAGTTTGGTTCGAATCATGGCCACTGGTCTAGGTGGAGCAGGTTGCGTAAGGTGTTGTTGTGGTTGTGATGTTGTTGGCATCTCTCCTGTAGCTATCGTGGGGGTAGCTGTGCTCAGGTACCTCTTTTTCTGAGTCACTATACTGATCATCCCTACATACCCCTACATGGGGCAGTTCTGTGTTACCTCATTGACTTGTAGGGTATTTTCCTATGCATCATGGGCATGCAAGGGGTCCTTAAAGACCTCCATTTGTTGGTTGCTTGGTGCCACAGGATTATCTACCGCTAATGTCTTGTTATCTATTAGGTCTTGCACCAAGCCTTTAAACTTACAACATGCATTAAGTTCATTTCCCTTTCGTCTGTGGAACCTACAATACAAGTCTTCCCTGTAGCCCTTAGGTTTTTGCGCATTGGGGTCTATGGGTTGACTCTCAGGAAGGTTGATCAAGTTTGCCATTGACAAGCGGTCAAACATGGAGTCTCTGGACTCTGTGTAAGGTGTGAATTGTCATCTAGGGCGATGCTATTGATTTTGTTCTTGTCTCTGATTTTCTCTGTCATAACTGTTAAGAGGCACCGCCTGATAGTTAGCCTTTTGGGGTTGTGTTACTTGTGCAGGCTTAAGGACTTGTATAGCAACCTGATTGACCGCAGTGGGTTTATGTTGCGTGGTCCCTATTTTGGTGTTCTTAGACCATTCTTTCTTCTTTGGCTTGGCTATCTCACCATCCTGAATCTTGATCTCCTCAATGATTCTGGCTTGCGCCAGAGCTTCCTCTAAAGTGGCATATTGTTGTAGCTACAATAGCACAGAGATCAATCTCAAACAATTCCTTGAGAACATTTGGGTGAGGTTGGACATAGGAGGGAGGTAGGGCAGGTTTGAAAGCAAAGTCCTCCACCGGGTCCCATAGGCCGCCATGGTTTCTTCCTCATACTATCTGATGCTGGCTAGGTCGCTTAGTGACTCCTTCTTGGTGTTGAAGGCAAAGCGTTCGAGGAACGCATCCACTAGCTGATCTAAGTTACTAATGTTGTGCTTTGGCAATTGAGTGAACCAATCCAAGGCAGGGCCTACGAACGTGGTGATGAATGTTCTTAACAAAAAAGCATCATTGTCCTAAATGCCAAAGCATTAGCTCAGGAATCTAGTCACATGCTCTTGGGCATCTTCCTCCCCTCTAAAGATTACCAACTAAGGCAGTTTAAAGTGTTCAGGGTAAGGGGGTGCCGACACTAATGGATGCACAGGATGGCTGTGGAGTTGGCGTAACGTGGGCTTTTGGGGCCCATAAGTCTTGGTCTCCATAGACTTCAAGCACTCTAGCAATGCTTTATATGCATCAAAATATTTAATCTCTTCCTCCTTATTTTGTTCCCGTTGCAGGTTATGGGGAACTTGAGGCCTATAGAGGGGTGGCCGAATAGCTGCCCCCTCTACCTTGATAGGGCATTTCTGCCTGTTCTTACTCATCATAAGCTTCTTGAGGAGTTCCAGGGTGAGACCCATGACCATGGCCAGGCATCCGTGGAGGGTAACCATCATTTTTCCTAGGAGTGGCCTCCCGCTCAGGTCTAGGGGGTCTCAGAGGTAGCACTTGGTAAGGTCTTGGAGACCTATCTTATACTAAGGGGTTATGCCTATCGTACCTTTTTGTACTCTATGTTCGAGGGGTTGCAACCCTCTTAGGCATAGTGTTGCAGAGTAGCTCATCTTTTTGGCACTGAATGCACTCTTTGCTAAGGCGATATAGATGCTCTAGCTACTGTTAGTCTTGCTCAAGCTGTATGATCTACGCTTGGTGGGTGACATGTTTAGAAAATTCCAGTTCTATCTGCTCTACCGTATTGAGTATAGGAGGCCTAGATGCCTCTCCTACACATTTGTCTCAGTCATGGTGATTCAAGATTTCTACAGGTCACTTCCCTCTATCGAGGTTAGCGACATTCACCTGAGGTTCTGGCCTCAGTGGGTGACCCTGATAAATAGCAGGTGCGGAGGCGCATTGCTCCCGCATTGTATATTGCTCTTAAGGAATGTAGTGGTCTTCCTCATTTTCCCTTTCATAAATGTGAAAGGTGTGGGAAGAGTTGGCTCACCCTGCTAGAAGAGCCTTGTGCTCTGGATTTTTCTTGTTATTTCTAACAATAAGAGGGGGTAAAGGAGGGATGATGTAATCATGTGGCCCCTCCCGATGGACCCTGTACTATCCTAACGCTTCATCACATGATGGCCACTCATAGCGAGTGTCTAAGGGAGCTTTCCCATATATGTTGAGTGCCATGTGTAGAGACTCCTCCTGAAAGGGTCTATGCTGGGTGGGCGTACCCCTCGAAGGGGTGCCTCTATAGTCCCGTTCCATCAAGGTACGATGTGGACTATCTTGTGGGTCAAGCCGCCAAGGTGGAATGACCAAGTCCTTGGGGCTGTAGCGGAGGTGACTTGTGCCCCCTTGTACACTCTCCGTAGCTTTTGCCCTTGATTGGGCTTGGCTATGGGTGTACACCATGGTGGTGTCTCCCTACAAGATGCGTAGATTTTTATTTCTTTTTATGATTTTTATGCTACACTAAACAGAGGGAACCACATAATCAAAGCAGTGATTATCTCATTTATAGATTAAAGGTGTGCCCTAAACCTAGTTTAGTGTGTTTTGATTTTTGTTTTGAAAGTTTTGTAAAGAATGTTTTGTAGCAAATGCAATATGATGGCTCTTATGACTCCCAAAAATGGTTGCCCCTTTGATATACCATTGCCAGGCCATTATACCAAACCTCTCTATATACCCACCCTTACGTGAGGGAAACTATTGGTATGTGAGAGCAGAATGGTACGTGGAACATAGGTGGTACAGAAGGGGGATCACCCTATTTTTGACACCTACCATAGAAGACTTATCCTCATGCACTAGGAATCACCCTAGCTACACTTGGTCAACTTTCGTCAAGATTTACGTCTAGCAACAGTAGCGATCGGGGTTATGGATGCAAAAATTCAAGCCAAGGTGGTGATGAAATCCACCGTTGGTCTTGATCAAGGGTTAGGGTTTTACGACCAACTCCTTGGTGTTTAAATTTCCATGTGATGTGTGGGGTTATTTTTATTTTGCATAAAATAAAGCAAACATGTAGTAAAAACTTTCCCTAAGCAAGCAAATAACTAGAAAACAGAAAACAAAAAATGACAGAAGGTGTTTAGGACCTCTACCTCTTCTCTGCCCAAACAAGATGTCTCTGAGTTTCTATTCTGAAACTGCATAGAGAACTATTCATCCTTGGGTGGGATGAATAACAGAGTTGTATTTGTCATCGGGTGGGATGAATGCCCATTCACCCCAGGGTGGCATGAATTTTAGCTCTGTACTCGTCACAGACTGGAACAAACAGTAGTCCAGCATTTGAAAACTTGGTACCTGCAAGAAAAAAAAAACAAGTTTTGATCAGATTTTTGATCTCAAAATAGATGACAAGGTCCCACCGTGATTTCCACTGAAAGCACGAGGATACAGAAGCAAAAAGGAAACATCAAGTGCGATGCAAACGAAACTAAACTTAACGCTAAATCCTACAAACTAAAATGCATGAAAGGAGAGAAACATAAACACATTGAAACAAGGTATAGAAGTGAATATGGAGTACATATCTTTTTATTAATATGCTTTAGAACCCAGTTACAATTCGTCTCCTCCATTTTCAGGGGCTAGGAGTGTTAAATATATTTTTGTCACATCAACAGATGGTATTCCTTCTTTCGCGTGCCCACATGTATAATGGGAAGACCAAAAATCGCCACCAATTGTGTTGATGAGTCTTGAATCCTTGCATTCAAGGAAACAAAAAATAGTTAGTAGCACGTATACATGGAACGAAACATGCAATCCCCAAGCCTAGGATTAGTGCATGCGAAAAATAAATAAAAAGATAACTAAATAGCATCAGAATGATCTAAAAATTTAACAGAAGCATGAGGACATTACAATAAGGGCACTACAAATGGAACAGTCAAAAAATTCACAACGGATTTCTAATTGCTCCGGGGTGGGATGATTAGACCTGCAACAAAACATTAGAAAGCACTGTCCCAAATGTCACATCCAGGAGGCTCCAAATCATATGCAAAGTTTGGGGTTAGGTAAAATAGGGTATTTTGGAAAGACCTAGAAGGTCATATTTTTCCAATTCAGCCTCTATCGCCAGGAATTTGATGATGCTACCTACATGTTAGAAAAAGCAGGAAATGACAAAAACATGATCAAAACAGCTCAAAATGATGTGAAATTTGAATGAAAACCTATATAAGAAACATAGAATCAGATGCAAAAATAATAGAAAGGAAATATACTATAGATTTCTAATCGCTCTAGGGTGGGGCGATTAGGACTGCAGTAGTGCGGGGGCCCGAGGGCAGGACGCCCACCATTTGGGGCCCTATTTTGGCACAAATCCACTTGGGATGGGTTCAAAACCTCTTGTGGGGTTTTGTCGATAAATTTGGTAGGATGTTATGGCCAAATGTCGGGTTTTGGTTCCAAAGTTTGCACTTCCAATAATCACCCAATGACCTCTCTTCGAAAAGAGATCAAGGATGTGAAAGACACAAATCAAAATGTGTGAGGATGTAAAATGGTAGCACTTCATTGCTCAAAATTCTCCTTATCTCTCCTTTTTGAGGTGAGAAGACTCACCATTTTATAGACCTGACGGTCTCTTTGGATGAGCATGCAGAGGCGCCACTTGGCAATCATGCCTTCCCATGGGGGAAGAAGATTCCTCCCTAATTAGGGGCTCCATGACTGCCCCTGTAACTTCCTCTAGCACTAAAAAATGCTCACTCACACTCCCATGCAATGAAGGAAGAGTTAAGTGGCGGATCTAAGCTGCCATTTGTCAAGATTTGAATTTTTGCTTGTCAAACCTGCTATTCACCCCACCCTGGAGCGAATACTGCTAATCGTCCCTGGGTGGAATGAATACCAGTTTGTAATCGTCCCTAGGTGGAACGAGTAGAGATAAGAGTGCCTGAAAGGTGCCAAATTGACCTTTGACCTTCCAAAACTACTGTGTGAGTGGTTAGGACCACTGTTTAACCTCTGGGGGTTGCCTTGGGGGCTGTGTGTGTCCATGCGATTAGTGTTTGCAGTCACATAATTGGATTGGTGCTATTTTTGTGTCTACATAAAGATATATGAGGTGTAGTTTTAGACAAATTCTAATATGTCCAAGGAATAAGTAGTAGGTTCCATCATCAGTCTCCATTTATTTTCATTATAATTTTATTTTTTTGGAAAATGTTAACAAAAATATTTCCCATTATTCATGCACACAAAATTTGAGTAGGAGAGTTGAAAGTTTGAAAGAATGCATGCAATTTCAAGGTAAAGGTCATGAGGTTCAATCCCATAAATATCACTCTATTTTTATTGTCTTAGGATAAAATTTATTATTAATTTTATTATTTTAAAAGTATAGTGAATATTTTTTTGCAAAATTAAAATAAGGGTATCAAATTATTTGTAAGAGGTTCATTTTTATGGTGATTGACACCTTAATTTTTGTTTTTCAAATACTATTTACTACTCTTCACAATAGTGCAAGTAGTTTTCAATATCAATGACACACCTAGCTTACATATACTGGTAATGTTATAACATTGAGCTACTATGTATAATTCCTAAAATACTTGCCATAACAATATTTGGGCAACAACCCTATAAATTGTTAGGAAGAAGTAAGGTCTTCTAAAAATTTCACTCCATAATTAATCCTTATTTATCATTATCAATAGATGTAAAAATTAGAACTAAGTATTTCTTAGTATATAGGGAAGTTACAATTATGTCAAAAATTTCTATTTAAGAATTTGTCATTGATAGGATGAATCCATTTTTATACTACCTAGACACCATATATCATTATCTTTGATAGCTAAAAATATGTCTCACTTACACCACATATTGAGAGGACAAACTTATTTCATGTACTAATAGGTATAAAAATGGTGGATATATAGAAAGGTTTGGTATATTGAATTTACAATATATTGAAAGGGGGACAATTTGGAGATAGAAGGAACGCTCACCATGGATGCACTAAAAGTATTTCTTATAGATTCATAGCTCATAAGAGGTTCAAACTTTGGACCTTGGAATGCTAATATGAGAACCATATTGGACATTGAAAAACTATGGGATATTTCCATAGGAAGAGTTACATGACCTCAAGACTACGATAATGCAAATGCAAGAGCACTAATGCTCATTACCATTGCCAAGATTGATATTATCTAGCCATAAATTTATCAAACACAATCATCAAAGAAAGCATAAGATACACTTACTACCATCTATTAAGGGAAGAATGAATCCACCATTATTCACCATTAGTCACAATTTCACATAGTGAGAGTACATGATGGACACAGTATACAGATATTTTTTTGAAGAGTTATAGAGTTGAAGGTACAATTGAATACCATGGATAAAAATGTAGAAACATATCATAAAAAGTTCCTCCTTCATCCTCATCATCATCACAAAATCCCTCTTAAAAACAAAAGAGGTATTGTCACATTTATGGTAGAGAAGGACATAATACCAAGAATTGTTGGTATAGATTATTGACTTAAGGATATTGAGTCCATCAAATTTTAGCATATATTTTAGTTATTACATTATTATTAGCATCTTTTTATTAAGTTGCAACAAGGGCTATTTCAGCCTCGGATGGTTTCGTAACCTCCGGGCTATTTCAGCCTGTAGATGTACTATTTAATCCATCTCCAATGAATTATCAAGTTGCTGTTTTACTCAACATGGTATCCGAGCCATTTGCAGATTTTGTTTGCAGAAGCCTGCTGGGAAACAGTTCGCATTTTTCTAGGACGTGCGACTGTATTTAAAAAAAAAACCGAAGTTTTCTTTTGGCTGGGCAGGCGCATTTATTTTTTTTTGTTGGAAGTCGCACTGTTTATTGTGCAGCGAAAGGAGAATTTAAAGAGAAAAAAAAACAGAGGCAGATTGAGGATCGCGCACTTCCATTACGCGATCCCCCCATGCCCTTTTTTTCCCACGCGCGACGTGCATTTCTTTTTTTTCCCCACCCCCTCTTCCCCCATGCGCGTGACGCGCGTTTTTCAAAACAAAAAAAAAAAATTTCCCACCCCGCCTGCGGACGGAGTCGCGCGCAGACAGCAGACAGTGGACGTCCATCTGCTTCCCCCCCGCTGCGGACAGAGCCGCGCATAGGCAGCAGATGTCCATCCGCCCCCCCCGCTGGAACGCAGTCGCACGTAGGCAGTGGACCTATGCCACGACGCGGACGTGCATCTCCCCCCCCGCTGGAACGCAGCCGCACGTAGGCAGTGGACCTGTGTCGCGATGCGGACGTGCATCTCCCTCCCCCCACTGGAACCGCTATGGGCACAGCCACGTGCAAGTAGCGGACTTGAGCCGCGACACGGACGTCCGTCCGCCCCCGCAGCGGATTTATAAAAAAAAATGAGAGTTTTTTTTTTTTTAATCTATTTTTTTTTTTTTTTTTTTGCGGACGTGGCCGCCTTCCCCCGCACTGTGTCATGCTACGTGCGCAGCGAGTTGCAGCCAATGACCAAGGAGCGGAGGACAGCAAGCTGCAGCCGCTGTCGCGACCAGCAGGAGGGCAGCGGACTGGGGACCAGCAGCAGAGGCTGCGCTCGTGCAGTAGACTGGGAACCCTCCTCAAATACAAGGGGGCCCCTGATCCAAGCGGATCAGTCCGCTAGCTCACTTGGCAGTGAGCTGTGCGGTAGGGCTCGGGGAGCCCTGAGGTTGCAGGTTCCAATCCTGCCAGGTATAAGTTTTTTTATTTTTTTTGATTAAAGTTTTATTTTTTTAATAATTAATATTTTATATTAATTAAATTGTTTTCTAATTATTTTTTTTAATTTAATTAGAAACGTATTTAATTAATTTTGAAATATTTTTATTAAAAGTTTAAATTTTACTTTTTTCAAAATTTATAAATTGCTAAAATACCATATAAAAAAAAAAAAAGGGGGGATAGTGAGAGTATTTTTTTTAAAATAGCAATTTGGCGAATTGTAAAAGGTGCATTTTCGGCTGCGCCCGACACCTTGTGGGTTATTCCTGTGGGCATTTTTTTTGTTGTATGTTGCATATTTGTCTTTTGCACTATAACATTAAAAATTAAAATCAAATTCACTCCCTAAGTCCCCGGAATAATTAAAACCCATCCGTGCAATTTATTGCACTGCAGCGTTCGGTATTTGTGATACCTCTGGCCAGCACTTATAGGTAAAGCTATCGTGATTGCGCTACTGTATCCGCCACCTAATATAGCTGCTACAATGACGTCTGAGCTTGTTCTCTATAAATCATCGGGGAGAGATAAGTTTGCCATTTTTGCATTTTTTTACTCCATCCACTACCCTTAATCGCTCTTGTGTTTAGGCGTAAATCCTGACGAAGTATTCTTCATAGTGTTTAGGGGAAGTTACGCCCCACGCATGAGAAGAATCTTCTATGGTAGGTGCCATCAACAAGGCGATTCCCTTTCAATACTGCTTATGTTCCACGTATCGTATGATCTCTAAAACTCACCTATAGTTTCCCTCACGTAAGGGCGGGTGATTTTTGTTGATCTTTCTAAATACCTATAGTTTCCCTCACGTAAGGGAGGGTATTTTGTATAGTATAATGGCCTAGCAAAAGGTATATCGAAAGGGGGACCAATTGGTGTTATAAGGAACCTTCATCATGTCTGCAAAACTAATGACTGATTCTCATCAGTTGTTGAAAGGTCCTAATTACACACCATGGAAAAATAAGATGAAGGCCATCCTAGCAATGGATGATTTATGGGATGTTGTATCTGGAGCAACAACCAGACCTTCACCTGTTGCTGGTGCTACAGCTCCATCTAATGCTCAAAGAGACTTTGATAAGCTAGACAGTAAAGCAAAAGTGCTCATCTTGCTTGCTGTGTCTGATGAAGTCCAACCCCATATTGCTGACTGTGCAACTAGTAAAGCGGCATGGGATGCCCTTAATACTATATATGAGGGAAAGAATGATTCCACCATTCTATTTCTTCAATCTCAATTACATAGTCTGAGCATGAAGTAGGGTGAGACAGTTGAATTCTTTCTTTGCAAAGTTTCTGAATTGAAAGCAAAGTTGAATTCTTTGGGAGAACCAGTTGAAGACAAGCTCCTTACTTCAGTTGTATTGAGAGCTTTACCTGATTCTTATCGGGTGTTGATTACTTCTCTTCATGTATCACAACGAAAAGTTACTTTTGTAGAATTGGTTAATATGCTTCAAGAGGAGGAAGCACGCCAACTACAGAGAGATGATTCTTCTAACACTGCTCTCTACATCAATAGGAAAGGGCAGAACCAGAAGAAGGGTAATTTTTAGAAGGGAGGGAATTCACAAAAGGATTCAAAAGGGAAACAAACTCAACAACCTCAATAGAAAAAGAGATATTGCAAGATCTGTGACAAAGAAGGTCATGATACAAACAGATGTTGGCATAAGAATAAGCAATCAAAACAGAAAGGCCAAAACAAACCACAAAAGAACAAACAACAAGTGAATGTTGCTGTTGAAGAATCTGACATGGATTCTGAGAGAGCTCACAAAGTTCTCATGACTACCACAGTGTCCAAGCAGACGGATCCTATATGGTATGTTGATTCTGGAGCCAATAAGCACATGACTGGTGACAAATCATGGTTTGAGTCTTTTGAGGCCAAAGAGGGCAAACCTGTCACTATTGCTGATGATAAAACCTACAAGGTTCAGGGAGAAGGCACTGTTTCAGTCACTCTTCCTGATGGCAAGTGTCAGATTGATAAAGTCCTCTATGTTCCAGGATTGGCAAACAACTTGTTGTCAGTCACACAAATTCTGGACAAAGATATGGTTGTGAACTTTAGTGTTGAGGGAGGCAAGAAGT
Source organism: Wollemia nobilis (assembly GCA_028583015.1). Classification (NCBI taxonomy): domain Eukaryota; kingdom Viridiplantae; phylum Streptophyta; class Pinopsida; order Araucariales; family Araucariaceae; genus Wollemia; species Wollemia nobilis. The sequence continues at coordinate 9,024,421 of JAQPPZ010017033.1, forward strand.
GTTGTTCAATTACCAGGAGGGGTAAAAACATTGCAACCGCTTCATATAAGCATGGCTTATTTGCCTTAGATACTATCTCTACTCCACATGTTGCCATGACAGTCTCTACAAAGGAGGCAACTTCCCTATGGCACAAGAGATATGGACATTTGAGTTCTAGTTACTTACTTGAGCTAAGTAAGTATGAGATGGTTAAGGGTCTTCCTTCCCTTTCTACCACTTTACCAGTTTGCTCTGATCGCTTGGCAGGAAAGCAGCATAGAGTGCCTTTTGAAAAGAGCTCTACTAGAGCAAAGAAACCTCTAGAGTTGGTTCATACTGATCTGTGCGGTCCCTTCACTCCCAACAGTTGTGGGGGTAAGAGGTATTTTCAGTTATTTGTAGATGATTACTCACGAAATATGTGGGTATTTTTTCTTCAACTGAAATCTGAAGCATTTGGCTTCTTTCAGCAATTCAAGAAATCTGTTGAGAAGGAGTCAGGGACTTCTATAAAGACCCTCCGCTCAGATCGAGGGGGGGAGTTCACCTCTAAAGAATTTTTTGCATTCTTGAAAGAAAATGGGATCACAAGACAGTTAACTACTGCTTATACTCCTCAGCAAAATGGAGTTTCTGAAAGGAGGAATCGTTCCATCATGGAAATGGTTCGTTGCATGCTCACAGGAGCTAGACTTGAGCAACTATATTGGGTAGAAGCTGTCACCACAATAGTATATCTATTGAATAGGGCACCCACAAAGGCCCTACAAGGAATGACTCCACAGGAAGCATGGAGTGGTAGGAAACCCTCCATTTCTCATCTACGCATTTTTGGGTGTAAAGCTTTCATGCACATACCAAAAGAGAAAAGGAAGAAGCTAGATGAGAAGTCATTGAAGTGTATTCTTCTTGGGTATGATGAGCACTCTAAGGGTTATCATTTGATTGATCCCTTAACCAAGAAGATTCACATAAGTAGAGATGTTGTTTTTGATGAGGCTTTCACATCAAGCAAACACATCAGATGTATACCTAGACCTTGTGGAAACTCAGATTGTTAAATCTCCTTCATCAAAGGTTGGAGGTTCTTCTGGATCTTCTTCAACACCTAAGAAGAAGAATCCAAAGTGGTATACAAATACAATCAAAGACTCTAAGCTATCTACTCCACCAGATTTGACTTTGGATAGGCCTCGTACTCGCAGCATGGCTCGACAGGAGAAAGCTGCAACAGAGAATACTGGGGTTGATGATCTGTGTCAGTCTTTTGAAGAACTTTATATAGATCTAGCAAGAGATACAGAAGATATGGATATTGATAGTGATAAGGTGTTTATGTCTTCCATAGATGATCTTGAACCTGCATCAGTACAAGTTGCTCTCGGTGAGCCTCAGTGGAAGGCTACTATGGATGCAGAGTATAAGTCTTTGATGAAAAACAAAACTTGGAAGCTTGTCGATCTGCCGCATGGAAAGAAACCCATTGGCTGCAAATGGGTGTATAAATTCAAGTACAAAGCAGATGGGACAATTGATAAGCATAAGGCCCGTCTTGTTGCAAAGGGCTATGCTCAAAAGGAAGGCATTGACTACGAGGAAACTTTTGCACCTACTGCTCGGATGACAACAATTCGAGTTATTTGTGCTATGGCAACATAGTTTGGGTGGAAAGTTCATCAGATGGATGTCAAAAGTGCCTTTCTGAATGGTGATCTCCAAGAAGAAGTCTATATGACTCAGCCAGAAGGATTTGTAGTGGAAGGCCAACAGCAGAAAGTTTGCAAATTGGTCAAATCCTTATATGGCCTGAAACAAGCTCCTCGAGCTTGGTATATAAAAATGGACAATCACCTCCTGCAGCATGGTTTTAAGAGATGTCCGTCAGATGCAAACCTCTATTTCAAGAAACAGGGTTCTGAGATAGTGTTGCTTGTACTCTATGTTGATGATCTGCTCATTACAGGGAGTTCAAAAACTATGATCTCTACTGTCAAAAGAGACTTGTGTCAATCTTTTGAGATGTCAGATCTCGGACTTCTCCATTACTGTCTTGGTCCGGAATTCAGCCAGAAGGAGCACTCCATCAAAGTGTCTCAGAAAAAATATGCCAAGACATTGCTAGAAAAATATCGCATGACTGATTGCAAGCCAATGGCAACTCCGATGGAGACGGGACTTCAGTTATCACGATATGATGATTCACCTCAGGTAGATGGTACTCTCTATCGAAAGTTGATTGGGAGTCTCATATATCTGACCAATACTAGGCCAGATCTCGTATTTGCTGTCAACTATCTTTCGAGGTTCATGCAGGAGCCTAAGACCACTCATTGGAAAGCAGCAAAACGTGTTCTTCACTATGTCCGTGGCACAATAGAATATGGCCTAGAATACAAGAGGAACAACAAATTCTTCTTGCAAGGATACACGGACTCCGACTATGCCGGATCATTTGATGATCGCAAGTCAACTTCAGGATATATTTTTCATCTTGGATCCGGTCCTGTCTCTTGGCACAGCAAGAAGCAATAGGTGGTTGCTATTTCATCAACAGAGGCAGAGTATCACGCCGCACGTGAAGCTGTGTGCAAAGTGATATGGTTGCGTCGCATTCTGACAAGTATGGGCCATCCATCCAAATCTCCAATACACTTGTTTTGCGACAATCAGGGTGTTCTGAACCTAGTCAAGAATCCAGTCCATCATGAAAGAACAAAACACATTGACACACAATGTCATTTCATTCGAGATGAAGTTTCGAGGCACCGAATTCAGCTTCAGCACATTCCCACCGATGCTCAAGTTGCAGACATTTTCACTAAGGCACTTGCACGTGTCAAATTTGAATTGTTTCGCAGCTCTCTTTGTATTGCAAAATGATGTAATCAGGGGGGATGTTAGTATAGCTAGTAGTTATATTATTACCCAAATAATGTAATAAGGGGGGATGTTAGCGTATATTTCAGTTATTACATTATTATTAGCATCTTGTTATTAAGTTACAACAAGGGCTATTTCAGCCTCGGATGGTTTCGTAACCTCCGGGCTATTTCAGCCTGTAGATGTACTATTTAATCCATCTCCAATGAATTATCAAGTTGCTGTTTTACTCAACATCAACCTTAGAATATTAAGACACAAAACAAGCCACACCCCAAATAGAATTTTCCACATAAACATGTAGTACTTGAAGAATCCACTTTATATTCTAAAAAGCACATAAGGTGCTAATATCTAAGGAATAGCCAAACCAAATGATGATGCTTGGTATATTGATTAAGATTCTAGCAAGCACATTGTAGGGGATAAAGCATGGTTTGAATCATGATAAGATCAAGAAGGGAAATCAGTGACTATTGCTAATGGTAAAACCTATTAGGTCAAAGGAGTGGGAGATATTTCTCTCAAAATTTTGAATGATAAAAGCATAATTGAAAAGGTACTATATATACCAATATTGATAAACAACTTATTTTCTATCCCACAAGTTCTAGATTACAATATGGTGGTGAAATTTAAAATTTTTATGGCCACAAGTGTTTTACCACTAAATATGGTAAGAATTTTGTAACTTATTCTAATAAATATGGCTTGTTATATCTATATGTCTTATCTTCTCCTAATATCATATTGTTGACAACTATGACAAATGCAACATTCATTTGGCATTATAGATATGGTCATCTCAATTTAGGGTACCTACTCCAACTAAATAAGCTTCAAATGGTGAAATATTTACCCAAAATTTAACCCATGCTAGTTTTTTTAGGTTTTTTTGAAGGGAAGCAATATTGAGTAGCATTTGAATTAAGCACTCATAGAGCCAAAGAACTATTGGATGTGATACACATTGATATATGTAGACCCATGATAGGTAAATTTGGTGAAAAATATACTTCTAGTTGTTAGTCAATGACTACTCTAGAAATATGTGGATGTCCTTCTTGTAATTGAATTGTAAAGCACTCACACACCTCTAGTATTTTACGCAATTTATGAAAAAATAAACTACACTTTCAATTTATGTCCTCCACTTTGATAGAGGAGGAATACACATCCAACACAAATATTTCTAGCATAGAATATAATCAAGTGAAAGCTCACTATAACATATTTTTCCATAATAGAATGGGGTTTATAAAAGAGGAAACCATTCTAACATGGAAATGGTTCCCTACATGCTCACAAGAGCAAATACAAATTAGTAGTATTGGGCTAAAGTTATCTATGTTGTAATGCATCTTCTATATAAAGCATCCACAAAGGCACCACAAGGAGTTACACCTAAAGAAGCTTAATATAGGAGTAAGCCTTCAATTACACATCTTAGAGTCTTGGGCATCAAGGCATACATGCATGTGTTAGAGGAAAAGAAGATCAAGCTAGATGTAAAAAACTTATCATGAGTATTTCCTAGATATGATGATGAGTCAAAAGGTTATTAACCACTAGATCTAGTTACAAAGAAATTACATGCAAGTTGAGATATGGTACTTGATGGAGTATATATACCTAAGTCAAATACTAAGAATTCCTTCAAGCCTAAAGATGCCACATCTCTAGTCGTGATCATAGAGTTTGATGAGGAAGTTTAAATAGAAGTTTTAGTAGTTGTTTATGAACTTGATGTAGTTGCTTCGTCACAATAATAAAAGACTTTAAAATGGCTTACAACTATCATCAAAGATGCTAAACTTGATGCACCTCCCAATATTGTTTCCACATGACCATCTACTAATAGTATACCATGTTAGAAAGTAAATATAGGATTGATATCTTCAATAATAGAAAAATTAAAACCAACCTCATTGAAGGATTACATAGTTTGCCATAGTGGAAGGTAGCCATTGATAGAGTATAATTCTCTAATGAAAAATAAAACATAGGGTCTCGTTGATCTTCCAAAAGGAAAGAAACCCATAGGATACAAGTGGATCTCCAAAATCAAGTATAAGGAATATGGATTCATTGAAAATATAAAGCATAGCTATTTGCAAATGGCTTTGCATAGAAGGAATAAAATGACTATGAAGAGACTATTATACCCACAATGAATATGACAACCATCCATGTTTCTATGCACTAACAACATAGTTTAGTTGGAAGATGTAATAAATGGATGTCAAGAGTGTATTCAATAATGGTGATCTCTAGGAGGATATGTATATGACTTAACCCAAAAGATTTTTTGTCAATAGGAAATAACAAATGATCTAAAGGTAAATCAGGTCCTTGTATAGGTTAAAATAGGCTCCTAGAACCTACTACATAAAAATTAATAATCACCTATTACAACATAATTTTACAAGAAGCCCCTTTGATACAAATCTCTATCTCAAAAATTTGGATCTGATATATTAATACTTGTGTTGTATGTTGATGTTTTTATTATTATTAGTAGCTTAGATGAATTGGTGAATGCTATGAAGAATGACTTGAGATATCTTGGAGGTTTGAAAATAAAATAATCACATTGTGATCTCACAAATAAAATATGCCAAGACACTACTATAAAAATATCAAATTATAGACTATAAATCAAAGGAAATACCAATGGAGTAGGGGTTAGAATTGTTACAATTGTTCCAATATGACAAGTCATCTTAGGTATTTTGTATTCTTTATTGTCAATTGATTGGGTTCATATACCTAATAAATAGCAAATATTGTATAAACTTTATTGTAACTTATCTTTAAAGGCTCATGTAGGAACCTAAGGAGAGTCATTAGAAGGTAGCAAAGAGGATACTGCATTATGTCCATGGTATAGTGAAATATAGCCTAAAATATTAGAAGAATGATAAATTCTTCCTACAAGGATACATGGACTTTGATTATACTAGATATATACATGATAGAAAGTCAACATCTAGATATGGGTTTCATCTAGGATCTAGACCTACTATGTGGTATAGCAAGAAATAATAGGCAATGACACTATCATCGATAGAGGTAAAATATCATATGCTACAACGTAAGCTATGTGTGAAATGATATGGTTATATTGCATATTATCATATATGGGTGTATAAAGCAAGTTACTGACACTATTAAATTACAACAATTAAGATGTTATATGACTCGTCATGAATCCAACATTTTATGAAAAAACAAAGTGCATTAAAGCTCAAATTCATTTAATTTGAGAACAAGTTCAAAATGACCAAATTCGACTCCACTACATTCCCACCAACAAACATGTTGTGGATATTTTCACAAAGGTACTTGCATGTACCAAGTTTGAATTATTTTGCAACTCTCTTTATAAAGCAAATAATATAATAGAGGCTGAATGCTAGAAATAAATTATTACATTATTATTATTAGTGAGCTATAGTTAACTCATGTAAATAAACTCATGCAAATAAAATACTAATATGATAACTGGATAAGAATATTATAGATCTGATTACACCTAACTACTAGCCATTTTTGGTTGGTTGTTATAACAAATACAATCTATTATTAACCAAGTTGATGCATTTTATCATCCTCTTCTTTACTAATCTAATAAAATTATTCTACTTTATTACTTTCTTCTCTTCAGATATTTTTTTTAATAATTTCATCACTAAAATATTAAAATAATCAAATTAAAATATCAATAATGTAATCTTATTACCCAAGGCTAACTATACCAGACTAACTATAGAGACCAGAGTTAAATATTAGAGTGAATCAACAACTTATAAAGAAAAAAAAGATCATTGGAAACATCGAAGTGAAGCGGAGATTAGACGGCGGGCTGTGGTTGACATTGGTTAATGCGCCCATCAGACGCGAGGAAATTAATACACAGTGGCCGGCTGTGGTTAACATTGGTTTATGCTCCCATCAGACGCGAGGAAATCTATGCACGTTGACGGGCTGTCGGACGGTTTATGCTCCCATCAAAAGTGAGGAAATGAATGCATTTTGGCAGGCTGTGGTTGACATTGGTTCATGCTCCCATGAGACGTGAGAAATCAATGCGCATCATGATGGACCAAAACCATGTTCGAAGTGGATATTTATGGACTTTTCCTGGAAATTCACATAGATTTCACCGATACATCCTTGCCCTCGAATATTACGAATGATGATTTATAAGCTAATGCAGCGAAGAGGAAAGAAATGTATTACCACATAGAAAACGAAGCTAACTTAGCGAGGAAGAGAGAATTGGTATAGCAGATATAAAACTTTGAAAATGAATTTTGGCAAATGGCTTCGTCTTCTACAGGAGCAAACCTTGCCAGAGTGGAGGGAGTACTACGTCTGCTACAAGATCCTCAAGAAACTAATTAAAGTTAATGTTGCTGCTGCCGTGAATGATGATAATAATAATAATTATAATAATGATTATGAAGTAATTTTCATCCATTTGTTCAAAGCAGAAGTGAACAAGATCAATAACTTCATGGAGAAGAAGTGTAGAGACTGCTCTGTTCGCTTTCAGGTATTATCATTCTTTACGCATAAATAGTTTAGATCATCTCGGTATGGAAATATATTTGATACGATGTTATTCAGGTTCTCAAAGATAGAATCGAGAAGGTAAACAATATGGAGGAATCTGCGCGAGAAGACAAGATCAATGAAGGAATTATATTTGGAAAAGATCTAGTGAACTTCTATGGAGAGTTGGTCCTCCTGGAGAACTATAGTGTATGGAACTATACAGGTATTATTACGTCTCTTCCGTCTGGAAATAAAAATTAAAGAGTGAGGGATAATTATAAGAGTTTGACTAAATTAGTTTGACAGGTTTAAGGAAGATCCTCAAAAAGTATGACAGGCAAACAAATGCTGCATTGGGGAAGCGTTATCTTGAATGGGTCAAATGTCAGCCATGCTTTCAAGCCACCGGACCTCTATTAGACCTTATAAAAGAATGCAAAACAATTTGGAAGTCCCTCCTATTTTCTTCCTTATTTGGAGATAACATGGAAAAGTTTGTGATGACAGAGATATTTCATAACGAGAACGAAGATGAACCGAATGTGTATAAAAGCTCTGTTGCTGCTCTGAAGATCCTAGAAGAGATGATGAAAATCAGCTCTGCTTACAATGACGACTCCTCATAGGCTTCTTTGCTTTCTTAATTTCAACTAATATAAAACATTTCTAAAGTTGTTTTTGTCGCTGTTGCATGTTCCGATGCTTCTGAGATATGCTTATTTAAGGTTGAGGTTAACAAAGTATATAGGTACCAAACATCTTATTCAAAATTCTAAAATATTATTATAAAATTTATTATTATTAAATGCATTCAAACAAAATAATATTAAAGAATGTTTTTTTAAAAGAAGAGAAAATGTAACTTAAAAGAAGGATGCTTAGGAAAGATCTAAAATAATATATTATAATAAATATTGTTTTCAAAGATATAATATGATTTTGTGGAAGATAGCTGCCATGAATTCGAGTAGGTTGTCGGGTGTTTATGGTGGTTTTTTTCGTGCAATCCACCCTTATAATCACCATACCACAGTCATTTTAAACCAATTAAACTACACCTCAAACCTACAATTCTATATTATTAAATTCAAACAAACTTCTATTTAAAATTCTAAAATGTTATTATCACAAAATCCATTCAACTAAAACATGTTATTAATTTTTAAGAGAAAGATTTCAATACGTAGGTCGAAATTATATTTCATGCTTGTTATAATTATAATAGTATAAAATTTATGCTAATATGATGTTCCGGAGAATTTAGATTGGTTCATCTTATATATTTTATTTTATTAATGGCGTTAACAATGGAGCATAGAAATTGGATAAAAATTTCAAAGTGGCCAAAATTGGCCAATGGTAAAGAGATGGTCACCGTGGTCACCGTCTATATCACTGGAACTAAATTTTCCACTAAACTAAAAAAAAATATTAAAAAATAATATAAATTTCTTAGAAGATAAACCACAAACACATATTTTCCTTCAGGTATAAAATTCCACGTAACATCATGTTGTAGGTTTTTAGAAAACAAGAGGATAAGACCAAGATTTGACAACTGTTTTGTGTGCGTAGGTATGAATGTTGTTTTAATTGTAGTAAACGGTTGACATGGGGATGGACTATGCTCATGCAAAGAAGGGTTATAAGCGGTCGATTTTCTTATAGTAATATATATATAAAATAATTAAAAAAAATAAAAACCATGTGTTTGGATGGAGTTAAAATTATAAGTGACATAGGCGTTGGGACATAGTTTCTTAAGAGTCATTATACCTACAAATTGTTGCTTAATGTTAGTGGTGAAATACGAAGTATTTTATATTATTTGAAGAAAGCAGAGAAGTTGGGAATCAAGGACCTAGTGATTTTAAATATATATATATTTTTTTAATTTTCAATGCTCTATGAAGAAATAGTACTTGAAGTCTTATAAGTGTTGAGTTTGGTATTTGGTCGAAAGTAGGATGCTAATCCAATTTTACCTAACAAACGATATATGAGATAAACCAAAGGAATAGGGAGTTGTTAACATATTAGTAGTTTGTATGTATGTAACTCTGATTATTGACAAGTCTTTAATAATGGCAAACAAATTGCAGAGTTTTTGATCAAATATCTGATATGCCAAAGAATATAATGAGTATGGAGATGAGATAAGGGATGGATTCATGCAGCTAAAATAAAACTAGTTACCCAAAGGTCTTAATATACTAGAAAGTCTATTTAACCCAGATGATAATGCAAGGAAAAGTAGCTTCTAGGTAAAGTTTTCATATCACCTAGTCAAGGTAGTTGAAGAAAGGACTCTAGTACTTGCAAAAGATTGCACTCAAGAAGAAAAATACCTTTTTAAGGAAGTTTATGGCAATTATATAAATATTATTTTCTGGTTATATGAATATTTTAAATTCCATGACCACAATATCAAAGAGCATACAATCAAATTGAATCCTAGTTCCAAACCTTTCAAATAAAAGCAAAGACTACTAAAATCAAAAATAAAAGTAGTCATAAAATGAAATTATTACACATTACATTCTTGATCAAACACTCCACTTGGGTTACCAATCTGGTCCCAATATATATGAAGAATGAGGATATAAGATTATGTGTTGATTTTAGGAACCTAAACATGACATCTTTGAAGGATCACTATTTTTTGTCTATTGTTGATTAGATATTAGAAGGTGGTAGAATCACAAACATTGTCATTCCTAAATGGTTTCTCTAGATATCATCAAATTTAGATTAAATACAAATACCAACATAAGATGACCTTAATCGTTTGGAATTTCAAATGTAGGGGTGATTTTCAAAAGGGATATGAATATAGCTTTTGTGAAGCTTATAAATGAAACTATCATCATATTCCTTGATGATTTGATAGTATTTTCCAAGATTATAAGTAAGCATATTAAACATCTAGATTTTCTCTTCTATAGGTGTAGGGAGTTTTGTGTTTCTTTAAATCCACATGAAGATAATTTTTATGGCTCAAGAGAGAAATTTTTTATGTCATGTAGAATCAAAATAAGGCCTAGCCATATATCCCAATCGAATAAAATCCATCTAAGACCTACCACTACCCACATCAATCAAAGTGATCAGGTAATTCATAGGGTAGATTGAATTTATAGCCAAATTCATTACCATTTTTGCTTAGATGATTAGGCCTATAACTAATATGTTGAAGATATATATTTCCCTAGATTGTACCAAATAAGAAAATAAACCCTTTAAAGATATTAAGGTTACCATTACTAAAGCTCTAATTCTAATTAATATAGATTTCTCCAAAGAATTTAGGGGGCATTTGTTTAATACAAATGAGAGTATGCATGACCAACATGAAGATCATCCCATATCCTTCATAAGTCAATCCCTTCACAACTACAAGGAGATGAATACTCTAATTGATAAACACAAATTCACCATCTTGATGGTATTAAAGAATTTTAGATTCCATATTTTACAAAGCTAGAGCACTATAATTTTATTGTACCTTGATGTCTAATCTATTAAAATAGAGTTTTTGTATGTGGTATTAATGACATCCTATAATTTTCATGGTTGGGTGAGTGTAAAAGGTATTTGTAGGATGGTTTTTTATTGGCCCCCCTCTGGACGGGGGATGTTATTGGTTTTGGCTCTACTATTTGGTGTTTAGTTAAGTTTTCTGGTTTCATTATGTTGGTACCATCAAATAGCATTATCCTCTACCCCAGGATTTGTTTGTGGAGCCCTTGGTATATTGAGTTAACTATCTAGTATATGTGTCCTTGTGTCTATATGGAAGTTTTTCGAGGTTCCCATCGAATGTTTGTTTCTTTCTCCTGATAGGTAGGATTTGGTTTGTCCTAAGTGAGAAGTGTATTTTAAATTTTAAATTTTATTGCTCAAACTCTTGAGTATTGAAATCAACTATTAATATTGTAGAAGGTTGTGGAGCCCTTTCAAAACCCTCTTTTTTCTAGATTTTGGGTTCTCCTTTGGATTTTTTTGTTTTTGTATTTCCTTATCTGGGTAGGCCTTTTTAAGGAGTTTGGATCGGCCATGGACCTCTATAATTTTATTTAAGGTGATCTCTACCTCAGGGTTGATTTGGTGATCCTCTCTTTGGGGTTGTAAATATATTTCTTGTGGTGCATGAATTTGCATAATTTTCATAGGTTGATGTGGTGATTGAATTTAGTTCTCCGTTTTCTAGTCATTTGCTCCATGTTGGATGGGTAACCCTTATTGGGTTTGTTGATTGTAAATACCCATTTGTAACCTATTGTTTAAGGTTGTGGAATCCTCTCAAAACCCTTACCGTTTAATTAATTAATGAAAAAAATATTGCTAATATCATTTCTACAAATACTTGAATAAAAATTACAATGGAATTACTCAAACTATATACAAGCTTCTTTGTACGATGCTTGAAATACATATATTATTTAATTGATCAAATAACATGGAGTTTTGTCTCCATAATATAGTATTACAAATATGACTCTTCAATAATTGACTTTTGCTCTCCTCACATATTTGGGAGATGTATTTACTATTTCATTCATAAGAAAAATCCAGTCATATATTTTAGTTTCTCATATTTCCACTTGTATACATGACTCTTGACTCTTTATTTACTCTTGTGGACTTTATTATATGACACTTGCACACTATTAATTGTACAATTTACTATATGACACATTGTACAATCCTTCATATATACACATTCACACTCTTATAGACACCAAAACAACACCAATCCGATTATGTGACAACAAGCACCGATCGCATTGACACACACAACCCCTAGGGTAGCCCCCAAAGGTTAAACAATGGTCATAACAACTCCCAAAAATAGTTTGGAAGGTCAGAGGTCAATTTGGCACCTTTTTGGAACTTTGCTCCTTACTCGTCCCACCCTGGGATGATTACAAATTGGTATTCATCCCACCCAGGAATGATTATTAGCATTTGCCCCAGGGTGGGGCGAATAGTAGGTTTGACTGAAAAAAATTCAAACCTTGATGGGTCCGCCAGTTAACTGCAGCTTCAGGCCATGCAATTGTGAGGAATGGATTTAAATCAAGGAGAGAGACTTCAGTCATGCATGTATTTGATTTTGGAGGCCTCATGCAAGGAGACTCTAAATTAGGGAATAATATTTTCTCTCAAAATAGGACAACTAACTCATGTGGCGCCCTTGCATGCACATTCAAAGAGAGATACCCTAGGTCTATAAATTGGTGAGTCTTCTCACCCAAAAAGAGAATAGAGAGAAGATTTTGGAGCAACGAAGTGCTACAAAAGTACATCCTCACCCATTGTTTGTGCTTTCACATCCTTAGTCTCTCTTTTGGAGGAAGGTTATTGGGTGATTATTGGAAGCGCAATTTGGACCCAAACCTGAAAATTTGGCCACAATATCCCACCAAATTTGCTGACACAAGCCCATAAAAGGTTTTGGACCCATCCCAACTAGATTTGTGCCAAAACAAAGTCCCAAACGATGGGTGTCTTGCCGCTGAGTGCCCCCCAAACTATCATAGTTCTAATCACCCACCCCAGAGCGATTAGAAATCTATGGTATATTTCCATGATTTTTATTTTGCATCTGATTCTAGGTTGTTTACATATACTATCATTTAAATTTTAGGTGATTTTGACAAGTTTTGATCATGCTTTTATCATTTCTCGCTTTCACTAACACGTAGATAGCATCATCAGATTCTGGGTGATAGAGGCCAAATTGGTAAAATATAACAATCTAGGTCATCCCAAAATACCTCTTTTTACCTAACACCAACTCTACAGGTGATTTGGAGGCTTTTGGACCTGACATTTAGGAGGTGGCTCTTGGATAGGTTATGATAGTTCTAATCGTCACACCCCAGAGCGATTAGAAATATGTGCAATATTTATGGACTATTCATTTTGCAGTGTCTTCATGGTAAGGTTTTATTGCTTTTGTCAAATTTTTAGCTCATTTTGATATGTTTCAGTTATCGGTTTAATCATTTTATGCATACACTGATCGTAGGCTTGGGGATTGAATGTTTCATTTTATCTACAGGTGCTACTGACTATTTTTTATTTCCTTGAACATAGGATCTCGACATTAAAGGAGCAGCAAGGAGTCAACACTCATCAATGCAAGCATCGACGATGTTTGGTCCACCCATTCTACATGTAGGCATGCAAAAGAAGGAATACCATCTGTTGATGTGACAAGAACATATTTAACGCTCCTAGCCCCTGAAAAGGGAGGAGACATATTGTAACCAAGATTTAAAGCATATTAATAAAAAGGTTTGTACTTCCATATTGGATTTCTATTTGGTTTTGATTCATTTATGTTTCCCTCCGTTCATGCACTTTCAATTCATAGGATTTAGCGTTATCTTTTGTTTCGTTAGCATCGCATCTTGGAATTTCCTTTTTGTTTTTGTATCCTCATGCTTTCAGTGGTGATCACAGTGGGAACTCTATCCCTTTATTTTAGGATTAAATTTCTAATCAAAAGTTGCTTGTTTTTGTTTACAGGTACCAAGTTTTCAAACGTTGGACTGCTATTCGTTCCAGTCTATGACGAGTACAAAGCTGGAATTCGTCTTACCCAGGGATGAATGGGCATTTGCCCCACCCTGTGATGAATACAGTTCTAGTATTCATTTCACCCTGGGATTAATAGCTCTCTATGCAATTTTAGGGTAGAAATTCAGAGGCATCCGATTTGGGCAGAGAAGAGGTAGGGGTCCTAAACACCTTCTATCATTTTTTGCTTTTTGTTTTCTATTTTTTGGTTATTTTCTTGCATAGGAGAGTTTGAATGCTTGTTTTATTCATTTATGCAAATTAAAAAGAATAGCAGGAGTGATTCCTAGCGCATGAGGATAAGTCTTCTATGGTAGGTGTCATAAATAGAGTGATTCCTCTTTCGTACCGCCTATGTTCCACGTACTGTTATGCTCTCATGTACCTATAGTCTCCCTCACGTAAGGGTGGGTATATAGAGAGGTTCGGTATAATGTCTTGGAAGTGGTATATCGAAGGGGAGGCATTTTTGGGAGTCATAAGAGCTATCATATTGCATTTGTTACAAAATGTTCTTTATAAAATTATCAAAACAAACATCAAAACACATTGAACTAGATTTAGGGCACACTTTTAATCTATAAACAAGATAATCATTACTTTAATTGTGTGTTTCCCTTCTATTTAGTGTAGCATAAGAAACCTTAAAGCAGATAAAAATGTATACATATTTAGGTAAACATCACCATGGTGTACACCTATAGCTGAGCCCAATCACAGGCAGGAGCTGCAAAGAGTGCACATAGGGGGACAAGTCACCTCTGATATAGTCCTGAGGACTTGGTCATCCCGCCTTGGTGACTTGACACAGAAGATAGTCCACATCATGCCATTATATAATAGGACTATAGAGGCACCACTTTGAGGGGCACTCCTACTCAGCATAGACCCTTTCAGGAGGAGGACATATACATGGCACTCAACATAGATAGGAGTGCTCCCTTAGACGCTCGTTATGAGTGGCATAGTGATGAAGCACTAGAGCAACATAGGGTCCATAAGGAGGGGAAAAATGATTTCTTCATCCCTCATTTACCCCTTATTACTGTTAGAAACACTAGAAAAAATCTAGAGCATAAGGCTCTCCAGACAGGGCAAGCCAATTCGGCCCACCCCTTTCACACATACAAAAGGGAGTACAAGGAAGACCACTAAATTCCTTAAGAGTAGTACACAACATGGGAGTGATGTACCTCTGCACCTGCTATGTATCAGGATCACCCATTGAGGCCAGAGCCTTGGGTGAATGTCGCTAACCTCAACAAAGGAAAGCAACCCATAGGGATCTTGGATCACCATGATCGAGATAGACATGTAGGAGAGGCATCTAGGCTTACTAAACATGAGACGATGGAATAAATTGACTTGGAATTTTCCAAACATGTCATTCGCCAAGCGCAAATCATGCAGCTCATGCAAGATCAACAACAGTTAGAGCATCTGTACCGCCTTAGCAAAGAGCGCATTCAATGTTAGACAATCGAATTGCTTCATAACACTATGCTTGAGAAGGTCCCAACCCCTCGTGTGCATAAAGTAGAAGTGTATGAGAGGCACAACCCCTTGGTGCGAGATAGGTCTCCGTGACCTATCAAAAATTACCTCTAAGACCTCCTAGACCTGAATGGGAGGCCACTCCCAGAAACAATGATGGGCACCCTCTGTGGGCACCCACCCATGTTTATAGCTCTCACCCAGGCACTCCTCAAGAAGCCTATGAGGAGTATGAGCAAGAATAAGAGTGGGCTGAAACACCCTACCAAGGCATGGGGGATGCTGGCCAGTTACCCCTCCATAGGCCTCAAGTTCCCCACAACCCACAGTGGAAGCAAACCAAGGAGGAAGAGATCAAATCCTTTGATGCATATAAAGTGCTGCTAGAGTGCTTAGATTTTATGGAGACCAAGATTTTTGGGCCCCAAAATCCCACTTTATGACAACTCCATAGTCACCCTGTGCATCCGTCAGTGCCAAAACCCCCATACCTTGAACACTTTAAACTGCCCCAGTTGGCACTCTTTAGAGGAGAGGAGGATGCCCAAGAGCATGTGACTATATTCTTGAGCCAATGCTTTGGCATTCAGGACAATGATGCTTTGTTTCTAAGAACATTTATAACCACATTCGTAGGCCCTACCTCAGATTGGTTCACTTAGTTGCCAAAACATAGCATCAGTAACTTGGATCAGCTAGTGGATGCATTCATCAAAAACTTTGCCTTCAACACCAAGAAAATGGCGTCAGTAAGTGACCTAGCTAGCCTCAGGCAGTATGAGGAAGAAACCATGGTAGCATATGGGAACCGATGGAGGACGTTGCTTTAAAAGCTACCCTACCTCCCTCCCATGTCTGACCTTACCCAAATGTTCTCAAAGAGCTGTTTGAGATCGATCTTTGTGCTATTGCAGCTACAGCAATATGCCACTTTAGAGGAAGCTCTGGTGTAAGCCAGAATCATTAAGGAGGTCAAGATATAGGATGGTGAGATTGCCAAGCCAAAGAAGAAAGAATGGTCTAAGAACACCAAAATAGGGACCATGCAATAAAAACCCGCTGCGGTCAATCAGGTTGCAATAAAAGTCCCTAAGCCTGCATAAGCAACACAACCCCAAAGGGCTAACTATCAGGTGGTTCCTCTTAATAGTTATGATAGAGAAAATTAGAGGCAAGAAAAAAATTAGTAGCATCACCCTAGGCGATAGTTCACACCTTACATAGAGTCCAGGGACTCCCTGTTTGATCGCTTGTTAGCGGAAAACTTGATCAACCTGCCCAAAATTCAAACCATAGACCCTAATGCACCAAATCCTAAGGGGTACAAGGAGGACTTGTATTGTAGGTTCCACAAATAGAAGGGACATGACCTTAATGCATGTTGGAAGTTTAAAGTCTTGGTGCAAGACCTAATCAACAACAAGATACTAGTAGTGGACAACCCTGTAGTGCCAAACAACCAATAGATGGGAGTCTTTAGAGACCCCCTGCCTGCCCATGATGCGCAGGAAAAACCCCTTCAAGTCAATGAGATAACACAAAATTGCCCCATGCAAGGGTATGTAGGGATGATAAGCATAGTTACTAGGAATAGGAGGTACCTAGGAGCTGCCCCTACGATGGCCACAAGAGAGGTTCCATCGACGTCACAACCTCAAAAACACCCTACGCAACCTCCCCCGCCTAGACTAGTGGCCACGATTCGGACTAGACTTACCCAAAGTCTAAGGACCACGTCGGCTAGGCTCTCCATTTATGAGCTCATTCAATAATCATTGCCCCATCGGGAGGCTCTAATGGAGATATTAAAAGCCATCGAGCTACAGCCCCACCAAGCAAACTCTTTCAAAAACTTTGTGGGACATGTAAAACAATGTACAAAACCAGTCATCACCTTTAGAGAAGAATTGAAATCAGTGACTGGTGATGTGGCAAATCCACCCCTACACGTCATTGTGTGGGTCAACTGGATTCCATATAAGAGGGTGTTGGTGGTGAAAGCATGAGATTATGGAATATTTGAAAGGAAAACTATTTGTGATGCATTCAAAATACAAACAAACGCTTAAGTCCTAAAATGTGAAACGCATGAAATGAAAGAAGCGAATTGAACGGAGACAAAAGAAATTAGAGAAAGCACAACCCTTTTATTTAACTCTCTTAATCTCGGTTACAAATATGCCTCCTCCCTTTTCAGGGGCTAGGAGTGTTAAATGAATTTTGGTTACAATCATGACTTAGTCTTCCTCCTTTCGCATGCCCACATTTGAAATGGGCGGGCCAAAGTGTTGCCACCGCTTGCATTGATGAATCCTTGATTCTTGCTACTCTTCCTGCATTCAAAGACACAACAAGTCATTAGTAGCACCTGTGACAAAATATGAGGCATTTGATCCTAAAACCAATGGAAGATGCATGCGTAAGATTAGCTAAATCGATAAATACAATGATTTCGAATAACCTACAAATTTGACAGAGACGAGGGAACATTACCAGAGGGCCACTGCCATTCGAACAGTCAGGAAAACTTTGCCAATTCACATTCAATTGTAATTCATCCCTGGTCAGGATGAATTCTATTGTAATTCATCCTCGGGTAGGATGAATTCTCCTGTGACAAAGCACCGAAGTACAGCTGCCCAAATGTCGCATCTCGGGAGCTCCAAAACACCTACAAACATGGGGGTTAGCTAATTGGGGGCATTTTGGGATGACCCAGATGGTCGGATTCTCCCAATTTGACCTCCATCACCGAGAATTTGACGTCGCTACCTGCAAGTTAGTGAGGACAACAAAAGCGACAAAACATGGTAAAATATGATCAAAGCCTTGTGAAATTGGAATTACAAACTATCTAAACAACATAAAATGGAATTCAAGATAAACAAGTGACAAAAGAACAAATGAAAATAAAACTAAGAAGTGTAGGGCGCCCGAGCGGGCCACCCACCGTTAGAACTTGATTTCAGCACCAATCCACTCGAGATGGGCCCAAAATATCTTGTGATGGGTTGTCGGCGAATTGGTAGATCAATGTGGTCAAATGTCGGGTTTTGGGACTGGATTCACACTTCCAATAGCCACCCAATAACCTCTCTTGCAAAAGATATTAAGGATGTGGAAGAGGTGAATCAAAGGGGTAAAAGGTGGTATTCAATTTTGGCAGCACTTCATTGCTTGAAAATGCCTCCAACTTGTCTCTTTTTGGGTGAGAAAGTTCACCATTTTATAGACCCAGGGGGTCTCTTTGGAGGGGCATGCAAGGTGCCATGTGGCGGCCATGCCTTCCTAAGAGGGAGGAGACTCCTCCCTGACTTGGGCTTACATGACTGCCCTTGTGACAGTCCTCTAACGGCCAATCTACCCACCTACACGTGCATGCAAGGCATGAGTCATTAATTGACTGTCCTCGACTGCCACTTGGTGCAATTTTTCCTTTTGCCTGTTAAACTTGGAATTCGTCCTGACCTAGGACGAATTCAAAATTCATCCCTAGGTGAGACGAATCCTAATTTGAATTCGTCCCTGGGTGAGACGAATATTGAGAAAAGTGCTTGAATGTGCTAAATTGCCTTTTGACCTTCCAAAATTGCTAGAAAAGTGGTTAGGACCACTATTTAACCTCTGAGGGCTGCCTTGGGGGCTGTGTGTGTCAAAGCGATTAGTGTTTGCAGTCACATAATCATATTGGTGTCGTTTTGGTGTCTACAGGTGGACACTAGCTTGTCTAGTAATATAATTACAACAACAACATTGAAACATTTGAAGTTGCCGGTATCTCACATTGTGGCCTCCACACATACTCTTCGAGAATTTAATGATGCAATATGCTCGATGGTTGGCACAATTGTCCTACCCATACAAGTGGTACAAAATACTATTCATACATTGTGCCACATCTTGGAAGGTGAGATTTCCTATAATATCTTGCTGGGACGACCTTGGATCATGGACATGAAGTGTGTGCCTTCAATAGCTCATTAGTGCCTAAAGTATACATTTGAAGGATAGGTGCATGTAGTCCCGACAGACTTAGAGCCCTTCAAGTACTGCAATATGATGCAGCTAATGCCGCAATTGACTTCCATCAACGCATTTGGATTTTAAGTTGAATCCATCTAAATAGGGTCCAATTTTGTAGGCATCCCCATTGAAAAGTCCATCAAATCCCCAGTCGGGTCCATATTATTCATCTGGTCCTTCACCAACGATGCCACCTATAGGGGCCACATCGAAGGACAAAGGAAAGAAACCCCTAGAAGAGGAACCACACCTCGTCTCAACCATATCTACCAAAGAGATGCCTAGCCAAATGGAAGTCGAGATGCCTAGTTTGCCCCACATGGAGTGGACTCAGTAAGAACTCCCATTTGCTCCCCCTCAACCACCAACGATCACCATTGAGATGGCCAACACGGGCCTGGGGGAGTATCTAGTGCGGAACATTGTAGCAACACCCACACTTGAGTCCATGCAGGACATGGGGAGACCTCGACTCCCCATCGGCTCTGTGGTTTCTCTAGGATACCCACCCAATCAGACAAACTTTGTTTATGTGGGCTTGGATAATGGCATTGAACCTTACATGCATGAAGAAAAAGATGAAGAGCCCTTTGTTGAGGACGTAAACTATTTGTCCAACCTAGATTTTGCTTTGAGATATCTTGGCCAATGTAATTGGCATGGATATGGGTTGGGCAGGTATGAGCAAGGAGTGTGTGTTCTTTGCCAACCAAGATATCAAATGTCGTATGACAAGTCAGGAGTAGGGTTCAATCACCCCCTGCCCCTGGACATCTTGGTAGAGAACATGCAAGGCCTAGGGATAGGAAACAAGGATGGGTTGGCATTAGATCCATATGCCAATCCTAACACAACATATACATTGGGGGATTATCTCCCATTGCTAACAACCAACCTTGTTGACCTTAACAACCCTTTCCATTTGGTCGAAAAGGGAGAAATTTTGAGGACTCACCTACAAGAGGGATATAGACAAGACTAAGAAGGGTCTTCAGAAGATGAGTCAGAGTATGAGGTAGTTCCTTGGGATCCTTTCGAATCTGATAGAAATCATTCATAAGTAACCCCCATGGATGATTATCAGGAGAGATTCATGATAATTTTCTCTTTGGATGCTCCAATTGAGCATATGCCACATTAAGAGAATCAGGTCCCCTCGCAAAGAGTAGAATAAACCTGATAGGACCACATTAATTTGCTTGAGCAAGATGAGCCTCATATGTCGAAAATAGCTGTTGGAGCCAACGAAGGCCTTTGGATCTTCAACAGTGATTATGAAGATGAAACTAAGATGGCCTATCTCAATCATATGCGATAGAAACAATATCCCTTAGATATAGACGACATGTTTGAACAACTACACATAGGACCAAGGCATAGGTGGCACTTAAAATTGATGTAGTTGGACCAATTACTACACCCGCCACTCCAGGTACACAAAGAACATCTTCCTCCTGGAGACCCTTTAGAGCCATCAGTTCCTAGGAAGGACCCTGTTCTCTTATCCACACATAGGGCCGATACATTTGTGCCAGTACCCATAGAGCCAGATTCGGAGCACAAAGATCACCTAGGATGTCCAAGTAACCACACCCGTGGTAATGGAGACAAAAATAATTTCATCAAGATGATCTCCATTGATTTAACCACCCCCATCCATAATCCAGCCGACCCCACACGGTCATTGCATCTAGACCTAGATTCTATAGACTAGGATCACACTGACACACCGCCATCCCCATCAGAGTATTGGCCTTGCGGTGGGATGTTCCATTTCACCCCAGGATAGACTTAGGATGTCTTCCATGCTGAAGAGGAACCTGATGTTTTGAACGATGATCTAAATTTAGCAAATGATATCCACTTGATCCCAACTCCACACCAGTTAGAGTATGGGTCCCACATGTTAGTCGAGGAGACAACTGATGTAGACATCGGCTTTGATCCAATGAATTTGCAAATCATCAAGATGGGGGTAAGTTTATCCCCCAAAGTGCAAGCCGACTACATTGCATTTTTTAAAGAGAAGAAGGAGGTTTTTGCATGGTCCTACAAAGATATGTCGGGGCTAGATCCGCAGCTAGTCACGCATAATCTAACGCTTGATCCGACAGTCAAGCCAGTAAAGCAAAAACTACGTAAGATGCATCCAATAGTAGCCTTAATGGTAAAATATGAGCTACAAAAGCTATTGGATGCATAGTTTGTCATCTACGTGGATTACCCACCATGGTTGTCTAACATGGTGCTCGTCAAAAATCTCGATGGGAGGATTCACATATGCATCGATTTCGAAGATCTAAATAAAGTGAGTCCTAAGGATGATTTTCCCTTGCCTAGCATCGATGCATTGGTAGACGCTACAGCGGGCCACGAAATGCTTTTCCTCATGGTTGGTTTCTCAGGATACAATCAGATTCATATTAATCTCGAGGACCAACTAAAAAAGGTGTTCACAATGCCTTGGGGGAAATTTTTTTATAAGGTCATGCCCTTTGGCCTTAAAAACACTGGCACAACCTACCAACGTGTCATGACGTACATCTTCCACGATCACATGCATAAAAATTTGGAAGATTACATGGATGATTTGTTGGCCAAATCTCTTTTGCACCTAGATCATATTAAGCAAGATCCTCGATCGCCTCATTGAACATAAAGTCAGACTAAACCCCAAGAAGTGCGTATTTGGTGTCACATCTGGAAAGCTCTTGGGTTACATAGTCTCCAAACGAGGAATCAAGGTGGACCCACACAAAGTTAAGGCAATCCTTGAAATGCTTCCCCTAACTACCATCAAGCATGATGTAGTAACAATAGTATGAAGCTATATTATTCATCATAATGCAAGTATAATAATAATAATAAACTTAGGCTTAAGTGGATAAGCCTAAGTTATCCTCAAAACTCCTCCCAACCATATAAGCATTGGACCCCAATTCTCTCAAAAAATGTGGAAAGTCATGGGCCATATCATGGTGAGGAATCCAACGAGCCATGTGTGGAAAGTGACCGCGACGAGCGACAAGGTAAGTAGTGGAAGAACCCTGTCTAGTGTGATGAGTATTCATATCGAAAACTCTATCTGAAATGAGCGGAATCTAACGATCAGGTGCCACAGCTGCTGTAGGACTAAAAACAAGATAAGGTACCAAAAGAGGGTCCTAAAATGGTGTCTCTGGAAAGCGGCGCTCATCCAAAGGAACCCAAACTCTGCCTCCAACCTGTGGTGAGTGAGGATTGTGATGCTTTTGCACCACTTCCTACGGAGTCTCCTACAAGTCCTATGGTATCTTGCCTAGAAGGCTCTGTTGGTGCTCAGTAAGGGAATTAACCTTAGCTTTCTCCTCCATGTGTGCAATGGGAGTGGGCAAAGCCAAAGGTAACTTTTGTGGAACAAGTGGTTCAGTAGTTGTAGGTGTACCCAAAATTATACCAATGGAATCAATGGTATCTTTCTCATGAGTGAGAATGGTGGGTTCCTTGACCACTTGCTCTTGTGACTGTTCATTATGTGGGAGTGAAACTTCTTCCTTTGCATGTTTCTTAGGTGGTGCTTTTTCTTCATTTTGTGTGGGACAAATGCTAGTAGGAGCCAAAATGAGTGCTTGACTTAATGGCTTCCTTACTTGCCTACAACTTAACATCAAATTGGAAGTAGGTGTAGTGCTTTGTATCAAGTAGTTTTTACCATGCAACTCCAATGTGTAGGTGTTATTTTTAGCATGATAAATAGCATTCCTATCAAATTGATAGGGTTTACCTAGCAAGAGTCCACAACAATCCATATCTGTGATATCACACCTAACTTTGTCCACAAACTTGTCACCAAAAGCAAAAGTCAAGGTGCAAGTATGGGTGATGTTGGATGTGGAGTCTACATCTTTCCACCCAAGTGCATAAGGTTGGTGATGTGGTTTGATGGGAAGTTTCAACTTCTCCACAACGGACTTTGCAATGAGGTTATTTTGCGATCCGTTATCAATGATACAATCAACATAGAAATCATGCGTCAAGTGGGCTCTAGTGACAAAAAAATGATCACGCCCCCCTTGAGCAAATACATTGGACATTAGGGTAACTTTGTTCAGTTTACCCTTTAAAGCAGGATATTCTTCTTCTTTCCCTATAGCCAAAATGGGACCATCTTGTGGTTCCTCATGTGTAGGCTATACAATTAGGGATTTCTTCTTCTTAAACTTCTCAAAAGTATAGCATTTGGATTTTACATGTCCATGCTTTTTACAAAAGTCACAATACAATGAAGAAGAAGAATATTTAGTATGAAATGAAGAAGAATGCGCTTTAGGAGAAGTGGGAAGAGAAGAAGAATGAGGGGAATATTGATAATTGTTCTTCACCTTCTGTTGATGCTGATTCCTGCCTTTGGAAGAGCCCTCCTGTGATGAACGAGACTTTTTATATGCACCAACTTTCTCCTCTGCAAGAATGGCATGATTGAATGCCACATCCAAGGTGAGGAAGACATTGAATTTTATCTCCCTGAAAATATGATCTTGCAAGCCACGAGTAAATTTATTAATCAAATCATCTTCTCGAATCTTTCACACCAAGCAATACCCTCAACCTATTAAATTGGAAAATGAAATCAGAAACTGACATTCCATAGGTTTGCCTTAATCTATACCACTTGGTAGTGAGGTCACATTGGTAGTTTTGTGTAAAGAAGGTGTTTTTCAGAATTTGAGTTAATTCTTTCCAAGTCATGGTGGCATTATGACTCTGTCTTTCTACAATGAGAACTTTTGCTAACCCTGTGAGTTTTAGTGTAGCAAATGTGGCTTTTTCATCCTCCGGAATTTTAGCATAAGCAAACCAAGTTTGCATATCCAAAATCCATGCAGATAAGACATCGGGATCCCTAGATCTATCATACATTTTAACCTCACATTTGGCTTTGTTTGCATGATTATGGTGGATTTTGAGTTCACCAGGATTAAACTGCACAACAATGTCTCTTACCTTCTCTGCTAAAATGTCTACTGTAGAAGTAAGGTTTTCCATGTTTGATCTGAGATCATGAGCCATATTTTGCCTAGTATATGCCAGACTAGGAGGATTACAAAATGGATGCAAGAACTAATCTAGGCTTAGGAACAATTTCAGTTTCCTATGCAGCCAAATTGCCTAGATTTTACAAATTTTGCTCTCAAAATTAGGGCTATTTTAGTGCTTTTAAAAAATGGATTTCAATTTTGCAATTACAATGGTGCACTAAAAATGCTAAAAAATTAGCCCTTTTACAATGCCAAAATTTGGTTAGGAGCAAAAAATTATCAATCTTCGAAAAATTTGCAAGAGAACGCAAAAAATTTCGTCAAAAACGGACTGAAAACGGAGAAGATATCACCTTTTGAAGTTTGGGTGCCAATTTTCAAAATTTGAATTTCTCCTCCTTGATCAATTTTCCCGCCAAAATTCGAATTTGAATTTTTGAATTCTAGAATATTCCTTTCGAATATTCTTTTCCCGCCAAAAATCTGATCGGTGGCGCCAAAAAAATTGTTTGAATTATAACCTGGTTAGATGGGTCAGAGCGCAAAGTCAACTGCACAAATCTGAGAACACTACCACGTGGCATGTACAAAGGCCAACAATGTTGAACAACTGTCCAGCTAGTGCCTCCAACTGGCACCTTCACATGGGGCAGAGTGTCTAGCAAAAGCCAAACACTCTCCTTGCTCGCACTTGTGCTATTAAAGCCCACTTGGTCCCTTGCGGGACTGATGTGGGATAATAGCGCCCAACTGTTTGGCGCGTCCCACTCTACGGTCACTGACAGGCGGCCAGCAGCATCGGGAAAATTTTTTAACCTTAGCAAAATTAAAAATATTTCGTCGTTAATTCACTGTCTCTTCGGAATTTCTCTACCTGCCAAAATCTGTTGAGCAGCGTATGCAAGCTCCGTGTCGGCTGTTGCAGGCGAAGGCCTACCGTCGGTGTGGTTACTGGTGGTCAGTGGTAATGGCCACACGGTCTTTGCTATCGTCTGATCAGTGGTAGCCCCGTCGTTGTGGCATTGGTTTGTCGAACTATGGTCTGTGGTTGCTCAGCAATGGCGGCTCAGCCTATATCGAATTACAGGTAACAGGCCGCTCCTGGACTGTATGGGAACTAGGGCGGGGGATAGCCACCTCCTTTACTGGATGTGTGACCGTCTCCTACTGACTGGTGGTCAACATCGGTAAGGTTGTCGAGCGCTAGTGGTCGCGGGTCGACGCTAGCCGGTTGGTGGCCGGTGGTGGCTGTCGAGCTGGGTCTTCGGTGGCCGTCGGCTCTGCTGATCGGCTGCCGGTGTGGCTGGCTGGCTGGTAGTCGGTCACCAGCTGCTTGGGTGGCCAGTGGAGCCCAAGCTGCAGTCAAGTGGCAGCTAGGCCAAGATCAAGGCCTTTGCAGCCTTTTTTTCTTTTTTTTAATAGAACTAGCCCCAAAAAATTTTGCCGCGCGAGCTTTTTTTTTATTTTTTTAAAATAAAATATTAATATTTTACAAAAATATTTGCATGCAAGAAATAATATTTAAAAAAAAAAAAAAAAAGAAGGAACTCTTGTCAACTTGTGATGAACTTGAATTCTTTTTTGAATGCAAATTTGAAACTCCAATTGGAACTCAACTTGAACTGATGAGGTAAACTCAACTTCTACTTTTCAAGGCAGATCTGGTGCTCCTTGACAAAGAAATGGTGCAGGGGTAATTTCTTCCCTCTGCCCTCAGCTTCACTTGTGTTGTGGATTGCTTCAAGCTCCACTTAACACCTTCCTAGGATCTTGATGACTAGTTGAAAACTCCAACTAAACACCTAGCAAAAAGTGGATCAAACTTGCTCTCCTTTCTGCAACTTTTCTTTAGGCTAACTGATACCAATGATGTAGTAACAATAGTATGAAGCTATATTATTCATCATAATGCAAGTATATATAGAATTACATAGGAATCTCACGTAGGTTAAGTGGTTGCAACAATCTGCCAAACATGGCCAACCACTTAACTACTAGTTAACCAAATGCTAACTATGGATGTCCACTAACTGCTAGAAGACAAACAAGATCTCTAACTGTTAACAACCATCTAACAACATGCTAACAACCTATTTCTAACATGGGCATACTATGCCTCACGTGAATACAAAGTGTAAGAAATAGGAATAGTAAATAATAATAATAATTAACTTAGGCTTAAGTGGATAAGCATAAGTTATCCTCAACAAAGCAACTCAGAAGTCTACAGGGAAAGGTCACGTCAAAGTACGAGTGCCAGTCACTGGGATGACGAGTGCCAGTCAGCCTTTGACGATATGAAACAATACTTGGCTTCACCGCTAGTATTGGCACCACCTAGACTAGGAGTGCCATTCTACTTATACATCTCAGCTACTGAGGTGGTACTGGGCACCATGTTGTCCCAGAAAAATAAACTACACAAAGAACATGCTACTTACTATCTTAGCCGCACCCTGGTTAGTTATGAACTTAACTATGCATATGTTGAGAATCTTTTATTGGTAGTGGTGTTTGCTACCAAAAATCTACACCACTACATGCTTAGCAATACGACGTATTTTATGTCTAAGGAGAATCCATTGTGATACATGATGAGTCGTACTTATCATAGTAGCCGCACGAAGAAATGGATCATGTTTTTGATGGAGTTTGACATAGAATTCATTGGACAAAAATCCATAAAAGTTCAAGTCATCATCAATCAAATAGCAGAGGCTCCTCTTGAAGATGATCAGCCTCTGACCATAGAACTACCTGATGATGGGGTCTTCCATGTTTCAAAATTTCCAGATTCCAATGAGCCTGAGTCACAGGCTGACATGACCCTATTCTTTGATGGTTCTAAATGTGAGCAAGGAGGTGGTGTAGGAATTGTATTCTTCACACCGCAAGGGGCTCCAATTCCTCTATCATTTAAATTAGACTTCTTGTGCACCAACAATAATATAGAATATGAAGCCTTACTCATAGGTATTCAGACAACAATCACCATGAACATCGAATGTTTAAACATCTTTGGTGATTCACTATTAATTGTCAATCAAGTCAAAGGGGTATTCCAATATAAATGCCCAGTTCTACAGGCCTACAAAGCCCTTGTGGACAAATTCCTAGCATAGCTTGAATGGTATGACATCGAGGCACTCCCTCAATCATCGAATCATTTTGTAGACACTATGGCCTCCTTGGGGTCACTAATCCCGTAAGACCCTTATGGTGAGATGAAAACAATTCAAGTCAAAACATTATCGCAATCCATGATGGAGCGTGCACGCTCTAACCTAACACCAGGAATCCACCTGATCTAGATTGAACCATCTTAGGATAGGTTCTCTCGAATCCACGATTGTATGACTCAAGCCAACTAGGGGTCCTTGTTCTCCCCGACCCCTCGACCCCTCTTAATAGAAACACAACATTGTTTTTACAAGTTCTTTCCTGCACAAATTTTTTGAGGGATGAACTTCAAGAGGGATTGGCCATTCATACCATTGAGGTTTCTGATCAGAAGGATTGGTACACACCCATCAGGGATTACCTTAAGTTAGATAATCTCCCACTTGGACTGACACAAGCCATGAAAAGATCATTTAAATAGAAAGTGATAAAACATGTCTTGCTAGGAGATATTTTGTATCGTCAGAGCTATGAAGGAATCCTCCTCTGTTTCTTAGACCAGTAGGAGTCCGCTTGGGTGATCACCCAAGCCCACGATGGTGCATGCGATGGCCATTTCAATGGTATGGCCATCGCAAAGCACATTCTTCGCATGGTCTATTATTGGCCATATTTAGAGTGAGATTGTTGCACATATGTAAAGAAGTGTGTGAAGTGTTAACACCATGCCAATTTGACACACGTACCTTCTCAGGCCTTGCAACCGATTCAATTGGCTTGGCATTTTTCATAGTGGGGATTTGATCTAATTGGAAAGATCTCCCCTGCATTGTCAGGTCATCACACATTCATCATAATGGCCATAGAGTACTTCACCAAGTGGGTGGAAGCAATTCCACTAACCTCTACGACTGGAACCCGCATTTTGGAGTTTATTTTACATAACATCATATGTCATTTTGGTATTCCATCCAAGATCATCTCAAATAATGGGAGGTCATTCAAGAATAAATGTGCATGATTTGACAACAAGATACAAAATTCAGCATAGTTTTTCGACACCCTATTATTCGTAGGCAAATGGGCAAGCATAGGTGTAAAAAAAAATGCTAGTTGCCATCCTCAAAAATATAGTCATAGACATTCATAAGGATTGGCACATTCAAATCCCACTTGTCCTATGGGCTTATCGCACTAGCATTCGGACACCCACTAGGGTAACTCTATTTTTGCTGGTGTATGGCTCCGAGGTAGTCATACCTCTCGAGTTGAAAATCCCTGCATTGTGCATATCAATGCAAGAGTTCATCGATGATGACATTGCACGACAGGCCCGGTTAGACCAACTTACATTGCTTGACGAACAATGCATCAATGCTCTCGAGCATTTGCATATCTATCAAGAGTGACTTAAGAAAGCATACAACATTAAGGTTCACCTAAGGGACTTTCAGGTTGGTGACTTGGTCTTAAAAGAGAACCAAAAGAATTCTAATTTTTGGTCTCATCTAAGGGACAAGTTCACAGCAAAATGGTTAGGTACTTATGTTATTGACAGTAAAATAGGACCTGGAACATACCGACTCGCCTCTCTTGAAGGAATCAAGGAACTAGAACCCTTGAACATCAGTCATTTAAGGCTATTCCACATTTAGAGAGAGCCATAGTCCACCCAAAAGCTCCAAGGATGCCCACCATTGCTTGGTCAAACCTAAAATGCCCCAAAAGTGTCCATAAACTCTTTGGTCAAACCAAAATCTCAAAGGATTCCCATAATCTCTTGGTCAACCCTAAAATGCCCCAAAGGTGTCCATAAACCCTTTGGTCAAACCAAAAGCTCAAAGGATTCCCACAATCTCTTGGTCAACCCCAAAATACCCCAAAGGTACCCATAAACCCTTTGGTCAAACCAAAAGCTCCAAGGATTCCCACAATCGCTTGGTCAACCCCAAAATGCCCCAAAGGTACCCATAAACCTTTGGTCAAATCAAAAGCTCCAAGGATTCCACAATCGCTTGGTCAACATAAAATGCCCCAAAGGTATCCATAAACCCTTTGGTCAAATAAAAAACTCCAAGGGTTACCATAACCGCTTGGTCAAAATACATATTCAAAAACAAACAAAAACAATAAAATCATCAAACATAACAAAAAAATTGCATCTCAATTCCATGCATACTCATAAAAATCAAAATATAAAAAGATAAGTTGCATTAGGCATCGCATCCATACATTGCATATTTGCTGGTCATACATGTCCCAGACACCATAGACTGTAATTGCTCGACAATTCCATCATTTTACACATTCCATCCATTTTATAAACACATACATCCAAAATAATACCATCCCCATTTTTAGCATAGTCAGTTGTCTCCTAATGTATGCAGGGTTTTTTGTGATTCAGCTGTCTTTAAATTTCTAGCCAAAAACTGTACAAAGTTAAATAGATTTTACAAGGGAAAGTTTTACTTGGATCACGCCTCGTTATGTAACATCCCTACACAAGTTAAAACACATAAAATAATTCCTAAGTTGTGTGAACGCAAGAGAAACCTACAAAGTAGTCTAGGATACCATAGGTGAAATATTATCCTGCTCATCCCCCTGTGCGAATGGTTCAAGAGTGCTGAGAATTGACAAAAGGACAAGCTCTTCCCCATCAATTCCCCCTAATAAATAGTGGTTTTCACCACTAGCAAAAATCCCAATAACCATTGGTCCCCAAAGTTGTAAGGATTTATACTACACATCCCTGACGTAGGGGAGATCTTTTTGATTAGATCTAAGCCCCACTATAAAAATGGCCAAATCGATTGGATCGACTGTAAGGGCTAAGAAGGTACATGTGTCAAATTGGCATGGTGTTGAAACTTCACGCACTTCCTTACATATGTGCAACAATATCACTCTAAATATGGCCAATAATAGCCCATGCAGAGAATGCGCTTTGTGATGGCCACACCACTGAAGTGGCCATCGCATGTACCATCATGTGCTTGGGTGATCGCCCAAGTGGACTCCTGATGGTCCAAGCAATGAAGGAGGAGCCCTTTGTAGCTATGACGGTACAAAATGTCTCCTAACAAGACATGCTTTTTCGCTTTTTGTTTGAATGATTGTTTTGTGGCATGCATCAATCCAAGTTGGAGGTTACCTAACTTGAGGTAGACCCTTATGGGTGTATACCAATCCTGCTGATCGAAAACCTCAATAGTCTGAATAGCCAATCCCTCTTGAAGTTCATCCCTAGAAAAATTTGAGCGGGAAAGAACCTGTAAGAATATCATTGTGTTGCTATTAAAGGGAGTAGGGGAGAATAAGGACTCCCAGTTAGCGTGATTCAGATAATCATGGATTCGAGAGAACTTGTTCGGGTATGGTTCAATCTGGATCAAGTGGATTTCGGGCATTAAGTTAGAGCTTGCACACTCCATCACTGATTGTGATAGTGTTTTGACTTGAATGGTTGTGATATCACCAGAAATGTCTTGTAGGATTAGTGACCCAAAGGAAGCCATAGTGTCCACAAAATGATTTGATGACTGAGGGAGTGCCTCAATGTCGTACCATTCAAGATTTGCTAGGAATTTGTCCACAAGGGCTTTGTAGGCCTGTAGAACTGGGCATTTACATTGTAATACCCCTTTCACTTGGTTGACAATTAATAGCAAATCACCAAAGATGTTCAATCATTTGATGTTCATGGTGATTATTGTCTAAAGACCTATGAGCAAGGCTTCGTATTCTGCATTGTTGTTGGTGCACACGAAGTATAATTTAAATGACAGAGGCATTGGATCCCCTTGTGGTGTGAAGAATACAATTCCTGTGCCACCCCCTTGCTCACATCTAGAACCATCAAAAAATAGGGTTATGTCAGCCTGAGACTTAGGCTCATCAAAATTTGGCAATTTTGAGACATGGAAAACCCCATCATCGGGTAGTTCTATGACCAAAGGCTGATCGTCTTTGAGGGGAGCCTCTGCTAGTTGATCGGCTATGACTTGACCTTTGATGGATTTTTTTCCAATGAACTCTATGTCAAATTCCGTCAACAACATGATCCATTTTGCCGTGCGGCTACTATGATAAGTATGACTCATCATGTACCGTAATGGATTATCCTTAGAC
This sequence comes from Wollemia nobilis, assembly GCA_028583015.1. NCBI lineage: Eukaryota > Viridiplantae > Streptophyta > Pinopsida > Araucariales > Araucariaceae > Wollemia > Wollemia nobilis. The sequence goes on from JAQPPZ010017033.1 coordinate 9,056,220, forward strand.
ACAACATACGTAGTGTTACTCAACATGTAGTGGCATAGCTTTTTGGTAGAAAACACCATTGCCAAGCATATTTTCTCAACGTATGCATAGTTAAGTTCATAACTGACCAGGGTACGACTAAGATAGTAAGTAGCCTGTTCTTTATGAAGTTCATTCTTCTGGGCTAACATGGTGCCTAGTGCCACCTTAGTAGCTAAGATGTATAAGTAGAATGACACTCCTGGTCTAGGTGGTGCCAATACTGGCGATGAAGCCAAGTATTTTTTAATATCGTCAAACTCTAACTAGCACTCGTCATCCCAATGAAATGCTACCCCCTTGTGCAATAATTTATTCAGGGGTCGGCACTTGTCATATAGCTATGCTATGAAGCGCTTGATTGATGCGACCTTTCCTTGTAGGCTTCTGAGATGCTTAATGGTAGTTGGGGTAAGTATTTCAAGGATTGCAGTGACTTTGTTTGGGTCCACCTCGATGCCTCATTTTGAGACTATGAAACCCAAGAGCTTTCCAGATGTGATGCCAAATATGCACTTCTTGGGATTCAGTCTAAATTTATGTTCCATGAGGCGATTGAGGATCTTGCTCAAGTCATCGAGATGATCTGGGCACAAAAGAGATTTTGCCAACAAATCATCCATGTCTTCCAAAGTTTTATGCATGTAATCATGGAAGATGTATGTCATGGCACGTTGTAGGTGGCGCTAGCATTTTTAAGGCCAAAAGGGATGACCTTATACTAAAATGTCCCCCAAGATATTGTGAACGCTATTTTTAGTTGGTCCTCAAGATTGATATGAATCTGATTGTATCCCAAGAAACCATCCATGAGGGAAAGAATTTTGTGGCCTGTTGTAGTGTCTACCAATGCGTCGATGCTTGGCAAGGGAAAATCATCCTTAGGACTCGCTTTGTTTAGATCTTGAAAATTAGTGCATATGCAAATCCTCCCAATAGGATTTTTGACAGGCACCATGTTGGACAGCCATGGTGGTTAATCCACGCAGATGACAAACTATGCATCCAATAGCTTTTGCAATTCATCTTTGACCATCAAGGTCACTGTCGGGTGCATCTTGCATAGTTTTTTCTTAACTGGCTTGACTATCGGATCAAGTGTTAGGTTATACGTGACTAGCTACGGATCTAGCCCCGACATGTCTTTGTAGGACCATGCAAAAACCTCGTTCTTCTCTTTGAGAAGGGTAATGTAGTCAAATTGCTATTTGGGGGATAATCTTACCCCTAACTTGATAATCTATGGATTCATTGGATCATAGCCGATGTCTACGTCAGTCATCTCCTTAATCGACATTTGGGATCCATCCTCTAACTAGTGTGGAGTGGGGATAAAATGGATATCATTTGATGAGTTTAAATCTACGTTGGGAACATCGGGTTCCTCTTCAGCATGAAAGATATCTTGAGTTGGCCTTGGGGGAAAATGAAGCATTTTATCGAAAGGCCAGTTCTCTGATGGGGATGGAGGTGAATTGACATGATCCCAGTCAATGGCATCTATGTCTAGATACAACAACTATGTTGGATCGGTCGGGTTATTGATGGGGGCGGTTAAGTCAATGGATATCATGTTGATGAAATGATTTTGGTCTCCATTACAACGGGTGTGATGACTCGAACATTCTGGATGTTCTCTGTGCTCTGAGTCTAGCTCTGGAGGTATTGGTACGAATGGATTGGCCCTATATGCAGATAGGAAGATAGGTTCTACCCTCGTCATTGATATCACTATAGGGTCTCTAGGTGGAAGGTATTATTCGTATGCCCAAAGTTGCAGATTCAACACTTGTTCCCATTGCGCTGGGTCTACGTACCACTCATGCCCTGGAACTATGTTTAGCTATTCAAATATGTCATTAATCTCCAAGGGGTATTGTTGCTATCACATATGATTGAGATAGGCCATCTCCGTTTCATCTTCATAATCATTGTCGGAGATCCAAAGGCCTTCGTTGGCTCCAACAACTATTCACGATATTAGAAGCTCGTCTCACTCGAGCAAATTGATCTAGCCCCATTGGGGTTGTTCCGCTCTCTACGGTGGGGCTTGATGGTCTTGTGGTGGCACTTGCTCGATGGGAGCCACCATAAGGAACATTTCCAAGAGGCTTTCTTGATAATCATCCATGGGGGTCACTTGTGAGTGATTGCTATCTGATTCGAAGGGATCCCATGGTGCTACCTCGTATTCTAACTCGTCTTCTGACGATTCTTCTTGACCTTGTCTACACCTCTCTTGTAGGTGTGTTTTTGAACTTTCTTCTCTTTCGAGCGAAGGGAAAGGGTTGTTGAGGTCAACAAGGTTGGTTGTCAACAATGGGAGATAATATCCTAATGTATATGTCATGTTAGGTTTGGCATATGGATCTAATTCCAATCCCCCCTTGTTGCCTATCCTTAGGCCTTGCATGTTCTCTACTAAGATGTCCAAGAGGAGGGGGTGGTTGAACCTTACTCCTGACTTGTCATATGGCATTTGGTATCTTGGTTGGCAAAGAACACGTACTCATTTCTCATATCTGCCTAACCCATATCCATGCCAATTGCATTGGCCAAGGTATATCAAAGCAAAGTCTGGATTAGAAAAATAGTTGACATCTTCTACAAAGGGCTCTTCATCTTTGTCCTTTTGCATGTATGGTTTAGTACCGTGATCAAGGCCCCCATACACAAAGTTTGTCTGATTCGGAAGGTAGCCTAGAGGAACAATGGTATCGATGGGGAGGTGAGGTCTCCCCATGTCCTGTATGGACTCTAGTGCAGGTGTTGCTACAATATTCCACACCAGATACTTCCCCAGGCCCGTATTGACCATTTTAATGGTGATTGTTAGCGATTGAGGGGGAGTGAATGAAAGTTCTTTCAAAGTCCACTCCATGTCGAGTGAACTAGGAGCCTCAACTTCCATTATGCTAGGCATCCCCTTAGTAGAGATAGTTGATACTGATGGTGGTGTCTCTTCCAAGGGTTTCTTCCCTTTGTCCTTCTATGTGGCCATCGTAGGTGGCATCGTTGGTGAAGGACCAGCCGATGAAGATGGAACCGACTATGGTTTTGATGGGCTTGTTGACGAGGATGCCTGTAGAATCAGATCCTATTTAGATGGATTCAACTAAAAATACAAATGCATTGATGGAAGGGTCGATTGCGGCATCAGCTGCACCACATTGCAATACTTGAAGGGTTCTAAGTCCACTGGGACTACGTGTACCTCCCCTTCAAATGTATACTTTAAAAACTTATGAGCTATTGAAGGGACACACTTCATGTCCCTGATGCATGGTTGACCCAGCAAGATGTTATAGGCCATCTCACCTTCCAAAATATGGCACAATGTAGGTATAGTATTTTGTCCCACCTAGATGGGTAGGACAATTGTGCAAACTATCGAGCATATCGCATCATTGAATGCTCGTAGAGTGTAGGTGGAAGTCATGATGTGAGATGCTGGCAAATTTAGATGTTTCAATGCCGTTGTTGTGATGATATTACTAGAAGACCCAGTGTCTACCAACACCCTCTTATAGGAAATCTCATTGACCCATGCGATAATGTGCAGGGGTGGATCCACCATAACATCAGCCACTGATTTCACTTCATCTTCTCGAAAGGTGATGATTGGCTCAGTGCATCTTTTGACATGTCCCACAAATTTGTTGAAATAATTTGCTTCATGGGGTTACAACTTGATGGCTTTCAATATCTCCATTAGAGCCTCCCGATGGGGTGTTGATTATTGTATGAGCTTGTATATGGAGAGCCTAGCCGACATGGTCCGTAAGCTCTGAGTGAGTTTGGTCCAAATTGTGGCCATGGGTCTAGGTGGAGGAGGTTGTGTAAGGTGTTGTTGCGGTTGTGACATTGTTGGCACCTTTCCTATAGCTGCTATGGGGGAAGCTACACTCGGATACCTCCTGTTCCAAGTCACTATAATGATCATCCCCACATACCCCTACATGGGGCAGTTCTGTGTGACCTCATTGACTTGTGGGGTCTTTGCCTATGCATCATGGGCAGGAAAGGGGTCCTTAAAGACCTCCATTTTTTGGTTGCTTGGTGCCATGGGATTATCCACCGCTAATGTCTTATTATCAATTAGGTCTTACACCAAGCCCTTAAACTTCCAATAGGCATTAAGGTCATGTCCCTTATGCCTATGGAACCTACAGTACAAATCCTCCCTGTAGCCCTTAGGTTTTGGCATGTTGGGATCTATGGGTTGAATCTCGAGTAGGTTGATCAAGTTTACCACTGACAAGTGGTCAAATAGGGAGTCTCTAGACTCTATGTAAGGTGTGAATTGTCGCCTAGGGTGACACGGATGATTTTGATCTTGCCTCTAATTTTCTTGATCATAATTGTTAAGAGGCACTTCCGGATAGTTACCCTTTTGGGGCTATGTTGCTTGTGCAGGCTTAGGGACGTTGATAGCAACCTGATTGACCACACTGGGTTTCTGTTGTGTGGTTCCTATTTTGGTGTTCTTAGACCATTATTTCTTCTTTGTCTTGGCTATCTTACCATCTTGAATCTTGATCTCTTCAATGATTCTAGCTTGTGCCAAAGCTTCCTCTAAGGTGGCATATTGCTGCAGCTACAATAGCACAAATATTGATCTAAAATAGCTCTTTGAGAACATTTGTGTGAGGTCGGACATAGGAGGGAGGTAGGGAAGCTTAGAAAGCAGAGTCCTCCATCGAATCCCATAGGCCACCATGGTTTCTTCCTCATACTGCCTGAGGATGGCTAGGTCACTTAATGATGCCTTCTTGGTGTTGAAGGTGAAGCGTTCGAAGAATGCATCCAGTAGCTAATCTAAGTTGCTAATGTTGTGCTTTGGCAATTAAGTAAACCAGTCTGAGGATGGGCCTACGAACATGGTGATGAATGTTCTTAACAACAAAGCATCATTATATTGAATGCCAAAGCATTGGCTCAAGAATCTAGTCACATGCTCTTGGGTATCCTCATCACCTCTAAATATTGCCAACTGAGGTAGCTTAAAGTGTTCAGGGTAAGGGGGTGCTGGCACTAACGGATGCACAGGATGACTGTAGAGTTGGCATAACATGGGATTTTGTGGCCCAAAAGCCTTGGTTTCCATAGACTCCAAATGATCTAGCAGTGCTTTATATGCATAAGAAGATTTAATCTCTTCCTCTTTAGTTTGCTCCCGTTGTGGGTTGTGGGAAACTTGAGGCCTATGGAGGGGTGGTCAAAGAGCAGCCCCTCTACCTTGGTAGGGTGTTTCGGTCCACTCTTCTTCTTGTTCATACTCCTCATAGGCTTTCAAGGGAGTTTTTGGCCCAGACCTATGACCATGGGTGGGTCCCCATGGAGGGAACCTATAGTTGTTCCTAGGAGTGGCCTCCCGCTCAGGTCTAGGAGGTCTTGAAGGCAGCACTTGGTAAGGTTGTGGGGACCTATCTCGTACCAAGGGGTTGCACCTCTCATATGGTTCTGCTCTTTGGGTGCGAGGGGTTGGAACCCTCTCAGGCATTTTGTTATGGAGCAGCTCATATGTTTGGCATATAATGCAATATTTGCTAAGGCGATATAGATGCTCTAGCTATTGGTGGTCTTGCTCAACCTGCGTGATCTACGCTTGGTGGGTGATGTGTCTGGTGACTTCCAGGTTGATTTATTCTGCAATATTGAGTCTAGGAGGCCTAGATGCCTCTCCTAAACATTTATCCCAGTTGTGATGATCTAAGATCTCTATAGGTCACTTCCCTCTATCGAGGTTTGCAACATTCACTCGAGGCTCTGGTGTCAGTGGGTGATTCTGGTAGACAACAGGTGTGGAGGTGCATTGCTCCCATGCTGTGTATTGCTCTTGAGGAATGTAATGGTCTTCCTCATGCTCCCTTTCGTATATGTGAAAGGGGTGAGAAGAGTTGTCTCGCCCTTCTTGAAGAGCCTTGTGTGCTAGATTTTGCTTATTATTCCTAATAATGATGGGGGGTAAAGGAGGGATGACATAACCATGCGACCTCTCCTCATGGACCCTATGCTATTCTAGTGCTTAATCACATGGTGGCCACTCATATCGAGCTTCTAATGGAGCCTTCCCATTTATATTAAGGGCCATGTGTAAGGACTCCTAAAATGGTCTATGTTGGATGGGAGTGCCCCTCAGAGGGGTGCCTCTATAGTCCCATTCTGAAATGGCACGATGTGGAATCTCTTGTGGGTCATGCTACCAAGGTAGTATGACCAAGTCCTTGGGGCTATAATAGAGGCGACTTGTGCCCCCTTGTACACTCTCCACAAATTTTGCCCTTGATTGGGCTTGGCTATGGGTGTACACCATGGTGTTTCTATTTATGATTTTTTTTTTATGCTACACTAAACATAAAATATCACACACACACAAAGCAATGATTATCTCATTTAAATATTAAAAGTGTGTCCTAAACCTGGTTTAGTGTCTTGATTTTGTTTTGAAATATTTTGTAGAGGACGTTTAAATGCAATATGATGGCTCTTATGACTCCCAAAAGATGGTTGCCCCTTCGATATACCATTGCCAGGCCGATATACCAACCTTTCTATATACCCGCCCTTACATGAGGGAAACTGTTGGTACGTGAGAGTATATGGTACATGGAACGTAGGCAGTACGAAAGGGGAATCACCCTATTTTTGAAACCTACCATAGAAGAATTATCCTCATGCATTGGGAATCACCCTAGCTACACTCGATCAGCTTTCATTAGGATTTACGTCTAGCAATAGTAGTGATCGGGGAATATAAAATTCAAGCCAATGTGGTGATGAAACCCACCATTGGTCTTGATCAAGGGCTAGGGTTTTACGACTAGCTCCTTGGTGTTTATGTTGCCACATGATGTGTGGGGTTATTTTTACTTTGCACGAAAGGAAATAAACATGCAGTACAACTTTTTCCTAAGCAAGCAAAGAACCAAAAAAATAGGAAAAAGAAAATAGAAAATGACAAAAGGAGTTCAATACCCTTACCTCTTTTCTACCCAAATTTGCTGGTTCTGAGTTTCTGTCTTGAAACTGCATAGACAGATATTCATCCCGATGAGGGATGAACTATAGGACTGTATTCATCATAGGGTGCAGCAAATGCCCTTTCGTCCCTAGGTGAGATGAATTCCAGCTATGTATTCGCCATAGTCTGGAATGAACAGTAGTCCAACGTTTGAAAACTTGATACCTGCAAACAAAAAAAATCAAATTTTGATCAGATTTTTGATCTTAAAAATAGAGGATAAGGGTCCCTCCAATCATGCATTCTCAGTGTGTAACCTTACCTCCATGTCCTCTGAGACTGCTTGAGGTATTGGCATCTCTAGAACAGTAGCCTGCTTTGGCTCCCACTACTCCGAGACGTCCTGCATCTTCAGTTGATCTAGAACCCCAAAATACACATCCACATCATCCACCTCCACCATGTACACATATTCTAGTAGAGCTCCCTAATCATCTCCTGGTGCCTCTGTGCCCTCCTCGCCTTTTGCTGCTACTTTTGTGCCTCCTAGTGGCCCCTATCCCTACCATCATCGTAGTATCCACCACTGGTCGTACTCTACGATAGTCCCAATGTCATCCACATCTGGAACATCAATAGCTATATTTGAATCCTCATCAAGTGGCACGATGACTGGACTGTCCAGAGTCCTCTCATCCCCCTAGAATCGATAGACCACGGGCTCACCAAGCAACCCTTGGTGCACCCCAAACTGTCATGTCACCCAGCTGTAAGGGAAGAACTCCTGCTCGGTCCCATGCTGCCCAATTGACTGTATCCCTGCTCCTTAGAATGCCACCACAAAGTCATGTAACCTATATCCTTATCCACCATCTCTGCCTGAGTCATCCATGGTAACCCCATCGGCCTCTCCACTACTATGTGTTGCCAAGCCTAGCTCTGCAACAAATTGCTATAGCCAATCCCATTCTACCTCTGGCAGTGAACCTCGTACAACTCACCATAGAGCTGTGCCAGTAGCGTCTATCCCCACCTCATAATCAAGAGTGCATCCATAGGGCACTCCACTAGTCACCAGACCACATCCAATAGGTTCCATGGGAAGCACACACCTGATGAGTCAGGTAGTAGCATGTTGGAAATGAGGCCCATAAGTACTACATGCCTAAATCCCAACACCCCCTTCTCCAGCCACCATCACACCAAAATATTGCCAATATGGCAGTCGACCTATGCCCTCTCCACTAGGCTATCCACACCCACCTCCTCCCCATGCTTGAAGCATCGGGTCAGTACAACTGTCTGCTGATCATGTGACATCGTCCTGATCGACAATCCATCTATCAAAATCCACAGAATCTGATAAACATCCTCCAAGGTCACAGTCATCTCCCCTGTTGGGATATGGAAGGTGTTGGTTTAAGGATCCCACAAGTTGATCAGGGCCATCAGATAGGCCCGATCCCCAACCATAGGCTCTAGTCGAGTCACCTGCTTGAGCTCAAGGGCATCAAGCCACTCCCAGTCAACCAAAGTCAGCACCTCCCATGGTTCAGTAAAAATAGTAGGCACATGGTACCGGCTCTTCATAACCTATAAAAGAAAACAACATAAAAACATTAAAATCATGAAAAACTGTACAACAATAACATGAATATACAACATTGCATAAAACAATGTACAACTAAAAACAACAAAATTCACAAAAATTCAAAACATTCATAGTTTGCCAGTCTTAGGGTTTCTATACTCTAAGTTTAAAACTGACAAACAAAACAAAGAACTAAAAAACAATTTTTCAAATATAGTTTGTCAGTCTTAGGGTTTCTGTACTCTAAGTTTAAAACTGACAGACAAAACAAAAAACAAAAAAAAAAATTCAAATACAGTTTGTTAGTCTTAGGGTTTCTGTACTCTAAGTCTAAAACTGACAGAAAAAAAAAGAAAAAAAAAACAATTTTCACATACAGTTTGTCAATCTTAGGGTTTTTTGTACTCTAAGTTTAAAACTGATAGACAAAATAAAAAACAAACAAAAAAAAATTAACATGACAGTTTCATTACCTAGGGTTTTCAATCAAGTTTTAACAATTGACAAATTCAACCTAAAAAACCAGGGTTTCGTGGTCAGTTTATCCTAAGGTTTTCATGTAACAAAAACATCACAAAATACAAAATTTTTCTTTTACCTAAGGTTTACCTTACTGTAAAAAGGAAACAAATTTTAGACTTTTATCACATCTTTTCAACATACATGTAAACTAGGGTTTTAATTTTTACGAAGCCAACTAAAAAGAAAAACAAATTTTTAAACTAAGTTTTTACGTTCAGTTTTGATCTTTGGTAAACTAGGGTTAAGTAAAGTTTTTCAGTTATGTTTTAAAATAAGTTTTCAACTAAGTTATAAACTAAATTTTGATGTTTGTTTACCTAGGGTTTTTCCTAAGTTTTCATGAAACCATAAAACACCACAAGTCACGCATAATGACATATAGTTAATTAGGGTTTTCATTTTTAAATTGAACAACAAACTACAAATGAAGAAACAAATAAATTGCGGCATTAAAAACTGTAACAACATACAAGCAATAACGAGGAGGATCACTTACTGGTCTCGCTTCGGCTCCACTGCTCGATCCAGTTCATGAAATCATGATGTCGAGAGAAATTCGGTAGTGCTTCACTTCGTAGAATTAACCTCCTCCTCCTTAGAGCTCCAAATCGCCAAGAAAAACAAATGCAAATGAGGCCAAAACTCAGTTTTGGCCTTTAAATAGGCTTTTTGAGCTTGTAATCGTTCTTGCCTGGGATGATCACTCTGGTTAGTGCTCGTACCTCCTTGGGATGAATACTAAATTGGTATTCGTCCCACCTCAGAATGAATACAGGGCAAAAGTTTCAAAAACATCAAAAAAGGGCACAAAATGATCCAAAAACAAGAAATAACCTTGCCCGATGAGAATGCTTTTGCACTAGACATTCCAAGCATGCAAAATAGACATCGAGGCCACAAATCCTCACTATCCTATTCCCTAAGAAGGCTACCATAGCTGGAACGCTCCACGGGATGACAGATTGTCAAGAATTTCATCCCTAAATTATGTTGCAAAAATGGTTAACACCCACAAAAAATAGGTCTAAATGTCAGAAAACTGCACACACATTCAATGATAAACATCTGAAGATACTCTTACACAATTCATCTTGGGTCAAGTGACTCATTGCTTTTCTCATGTAGGTAATTCCCTCATCGATTCGTCTCTTGAGGGGGTAGTCACACTTAGTCACCAATCAAAAAATACACACACAATCAAGGAAATGGCTTGCATTCAAAGAATCATTGACAAAGACAATCACGCTCCTGCTTGGGGCAGCAATCAAGCAATAATCACAAGCTAATCAAACACTTGGCATTTCATGAATCATGAACTCAAGGTTCCTATAGACAAAAGGTTGCGCCCTTTGCCTATTCATGACTGATTGATGTCCAAGCTCAAGTAACACCTCACTAAAAAAGGTTAACACTTGAATTAAGTTCCTTCACTCGTCAAAAGCAAGGATTCAAGAATGCATGCCCTTTCCATACTTGGGGCATCAAAATTTGGTTAGGTTACTGAGAAACCCTAATAATTAGTGCTTTGGTTATCTATTTTTGCTCAACACTGCACCATGCACAGTGCTTCCCAAAAAGGGGCATCTGTAGACACCAAAACAACACCAATCCGATTATGTTACTGCAAGCACTGATTGCATTGACACACACAGTACCAAGGGCAGCCCCTAGAGGTTAAATAGTCATCCTAACCACTCTAACAATAGTTTTTGAAGGTTAGGAGTCAATTTGGCACCTTCAGGAACTTTTCTCCATACTCGTTCCACCCAGGGATGATTACAAACTGGTATTCGCCTTACCCAAGGACGAATATTAGTATTCACTTTAGGGTGGGGCGAATAGCAGGTTTGACAGGAAAAAAGTCAAATCTTGACAAATGGTAGCTCATATCCACCACTTAATTCTTCCTTCATTGCATGGGAGTGTGAGTGAGCGTTTTCGAGCGTTAGAGGTAGTTACAAGGGCATTCATGAAGCCCTTAATCAGGGAGGAATCTTCCCTCCCATGGAGAAGCATGATTGCCAAGTGGCGCCTCTACATGCTCATCCAAAGAGACCATCAAGTCTATAAAATGGTGAGTCTTCTCACCCCAAAAAAAGGACATAGAAGGAACATTTGAGCAACGAAGTGCTATCGTTTTACTTTCATACCCACATCTTGTTAAGTTGTGCCTTTCACATCCTTGATCTCTTTTGGAAAGGAGGTCACAGGGTGGTTATTGGAAGTGCAAATCCAGAACCAAAACCTGACATTTGGCCACAATATCCCACCAAATTTTTTGACAATACCCCACAAGAGGTTTTGGACCCATCCCAAGTGGATTGGTGCCAAAATCGGGCCCCAAACGGCAGGTAGCCTGCCCCCAAGTGCCCTCCCACGTTGCTATAGTCCTAATCGCCCCGCCCCAGAGTGATTGGAAATATGTGGTAGATTTCTTTCTGTTATTCTTGCATTTAATTCTATGCTGGTTAGATAGGCTGTCATTCAAATTTCACATCGTTCTGAGCAATTTTGATCATGTTTCTAGTATTTCTCGCTTTTGCTAACATGTAGGTAGCATCATCAAATTACCGTTGATGGAGGCCAAATTGGGAAAATCTGACCATCTGGGTCTTCCAAATACCCCCAATTAGCAAATACCCAACTTTATAGGTGATTTGGAGCTTCTCGGATGTGACATTTGGGACAATGCCTTTTGATGTTTTGTTGTAGGTCTATTCATCCCGCCCTGGAGTGAATACAAATCTGAGGTGAGTTTTTTTACTTTTTCATTTGCAGTGTGTTCCTTGTGGCATTTTGATGCCCGTGTCAAATTTTTAGTTCATTTGAACCTATTTTAGTTATCATTTTATTTTATATATTGCATGCATTAATCGAAGGCGTGGGGATTGCATGTTTTATTTCATCCATAGGTGCTACTGACTGTTTATTATTTTCTTTGAACATAGGATCTGGACATTAGATGAGCAGCAAGGAGTCAAGACTCATCAACGCAAGCAGCGGTGATGTTTGGTCTACCCATTTTACATGTGGGCACGCAGAAGAAGGAATAGCATCCATGGGTGTAACAATAATGCATATTTAATGCTCCTAGCACTTAGAAGGGGAGGAGGTGCATTGTAACCGAGTTATGAAACATATTAATAAAAAGGGCTGTCTTCCTTATTGGATTTTTTTTGCGTTTCGATTCATTCATGCTTTCCCTCTTTCCATGCACTTTCAATTCATAGGATTTAGCTTTAAGTTTAGTTCAGTTTGCATCGCACTTGGAGTTTCATTTTTTCTTTCGTATACTCGTGCTTTCACGAATCACCAAATATGTTCAATCATTTGATGTTCATGGTGATTGTTGTCTGAATACCTATGAGCAAGGCTTTGTATTCTGCATTGTTGTTGGTGCATGGGAAATCTAATTTAAATGATAGAAGCATTGGAGCCCCTTGCAGTGTGAATAATACAATCCCCGCACCACCCCATTGCTCACATTTAGAACCATCAAAAGATAGGGTTATGTTAGCCTGTGACTCAGGCTCATCAGAATATGGTGATTCTGATACATGGAAGACCCCATCATCTGGTAGTTCTATGATTAGAGGCTGATCATCTTTGAGAGGAGCCTCTGCTAGTTGATCGACTATGACTTGACCTTTGATGGATTTCTATCCAATAAACTCTATGTCAAACTCCGTCAACAACATGATCCATCTCGTCATTTGGTTACTATGATAAGTATGACTCATCATGTACCACAATGGATTCTCCTTAGACACAACATACATCTTGTTGCTCAACATGTAATGGCATAGCTTTTTGGTAGCAAACACCACTGCCAAGCAGAGCTTCTCGACGTATGCATAGTTAAGTTCATAACTGACCAGGGTGCAACTAAGATAGTAAGTAGCTTGCTCTTTGTGTAGTTCATTTTTTTGGGCTAGCATGGCGTCCAATGCCACCTCAGTAGTTGAGATGTATAAGTAGAATGGCACTCCTGGTCTAGGTGGTGCCAATACTGGTGGCAAAGCCAAGTATTGTTTGATGTCATCAAAGGCTTACTGTCACTTGTCATTCCAATGAAATGCGATCCCCTTTGATATACCATTGCCAGGCCGATATACCAACCTCTCTATATGCCCTCCCTTACATGAGGGAAACTATTGGTATGTGAGAGCAGATGGTATGTGGAACATAGGTGGTACAGAAGGGGAATCACACTATTTTTGACACCTACCATAGAAGACATATCCTCATGCGTTGGGAATCACCCCAGCTACACTTGGTCAATTTTTGTCAGGATTTACGTCTAACAACAGTAACGATCAGGTTTATGGATGCAAAAATTCAAGCCAAGGTGGTGATGAAATCCACTGTTGGTATTGATCAAGGGTTGGGGTTTTACGGTCAGCTCCTTGGTGTTTAAATTGCCACATGATGTGTGGGGTTATTTTTATTTTGCATAAAATAAAGGAGACATGCAGTAAAACTTTCCCTAAGCAAGCAAGTAACCAAAAAATAGAAAACTGAAAGTAGAAAATGACAAAAGGTGTTTAGGACCCTTACCTCTTCTCTACCCAAATCCACTAGTTCTAAATTTCTATCCTAAAACTACACAAAGAGCTATTCATCCCTGGGTGGGATGAATAATAGAACTGTATTCATCACAGGGTGGGGCAAATGCCCATTCGTCCCTAGATAAGACGAATTCCACCTTTGTATTCGTCACAGACAGGAACGAACAACAGTCCAATGTTTGAAAACTTGGTACCTGCAAGAAAAAACAAACAATTTTTAATCATATTTTTGATCTCAAAAATAGAGGACAAGGTCCCACCGTGATCACCACTAAAAGCATGAGGATACGGAAACAAAAAGTAAAATCCAAGATGCGATGCAGATGAAACAAAAGATAATTCTAAATCCTATGAATTGAAAGTGCATGAAAGGAGAGAAGCATAAATGAATTGAAACCAAATACAAAGCTAATATGGAAGACAAATTTTTTTATTAATATGCTTCAGAACTCAGTTACAATTCGCCTCATCCCTTTTTAGGGTTTAGGAGTGTTAAATGTGTTCTTGTCACATCAATGGATGCTATTCCTTCTTTCACGTGCCCACATGTAAAGTGGGCGGACCAAACATCACCGTCGCTTGTGTTGATGAGTCTTGAATCCTTGATACTCCTCTAATGTTGAGACCCTATGTTCAAGGAAATAGGAAACAATCAGTAGCACCTGTAGATAAAATGAAACATGCAATCCCCATGCCTTCAATTAGTACATGCAAAATATAAATGAAACGACAACTGAAATAGATCCAAATGAACTGAAAACTTAACAGGGGTATAAAAACATAACCGGTAAGGCACTACAAATGGAACAGTCAAAAAATTCACCATAGGATCGTATTCGCTCTAGGGTGGGACGATTAGACCTACAACAAAGTGTCAAAAAGCACAGTCCCAAATGTCACATCCGGGAAGCTCCAAATCACCTGCAAATTTGGGGGTTAGCTAAAAGGGGGTATTTTGGGAAGACCCAAAAGGTCAGATTTTCCCAATTTGGCCTCTATCACCAAGAATTTGATGATGCTACCTGCATGTTAGTAAAGGTGGGAAATGATAAAAACATGATAAAAAATGCTCAAAACGATGTGAAATTTGAATGAAAACCTATCTAAGTAGCATAGAATTAGATGCAAGAATAGGGTACCCAATTCAAATTATTGGTAGGGTGGATATTCGAACTTGGGACCTCCCTTGGAGGATTGCCCTCTCCTCTCCAACTCACCTACAACACCTGGGTAATGTTATGAATCTCTCTTATCATAACATTAATCATTCAACAATATGCATAAATATTCAACAATAAATTTCTCATATTAAAATATAGATTAATTATACCCTTGATGTAGGGAAACACTGTACACTGCTCCTTTTACAAGGAAGCCACTCCATAAGATATCTAGCTCCATGAGCCAAGACTTCTTCAATAATTCATCATAGATATTTTTTACAATGCGGGTACATCTCTCTTTATACAAGAGTGTGATGGTTCACGTTCTATAAGTTACAAGATCACACATGTGGTGATTCACCTTGCATGAGTTACAAAGTGCATAATAATATGATAATATTCCTTGCAGTTACATATGATAATATTTCCCCAATGGTTACATATAGGATTCTATGACATACCTATTTCTAATTTGACATGTGTTCTTCCTTAATAAATAATTAATGGATCATACCATTATACAATATAAAATTAAATTTTTAAGTACCTATCTTGGGTATCTAACATCTTAGACAAACACGATTATGGGATTGAGTGTTTTGATTTTAAATATGTTAAATACAACATTGAAGGGTAATATCTATCTTGTCAAGTAGTGATTTGATGAGTGGAGAAGTAGAATACAACAACGAAGTGCTTAACCAAAGGCCTTTATGAAACAATGGTTGACATTATGATAATTTAATGGGTGTCATTCTAGGATGTTATGAGTGGATGATATAATGTAAGGGTTATAAATGATGTGTAGAATGATGCGGTAATTGACAATATATTTTTGAATTTTTTGTTATCATGATTTGTGATTTTATGATTTTGATTTTGAATTTTGGGATAGATGTATGGGGTGAGATACATAGGACATGTTAGATGACATGGATGTAATATGCTAATATGATGGATAATATGAGGTATATTTATTTGTATGGATGTGGATCACATGTGTTATTTAGTCACTTTTTGGATGTTTGGATATGAATTTTATCATAAACAAATGGATTAGTTAATCAATGATAAGTGAATGATTATAATAATATATTAACACAACATGAGATAAGGAACACAAGGCTAAGGGTAAATATGATAAGATAACATGTAATAGATAATACACAAACCATATAAATAATGGACAACAACTAAGGATGAATTTCATGAATTGATACATAGGACATATGTAGAGTGAATGGTGGCTAGAAAATATGCTTTTCACCCAAATATCTTAGGATTAATGGATCCAAGAAGCATTTAAGGAAACTCAAAAAACCTAGTTGTGATAATAAAACTCATCTAATAGTCAATTAGTATTCCATATAAATGTAGAACACCTTAAAAATATCAAGTCAATCATGGACTGAAGTGTGTGTAATGAAGTTCATTTCTTATCTTTAGTAAGTTTGGACTAACCAATAGTGACTCAAGCTAATATAAGTTACCTTATTTGCAAGCATGCATTGTTCTATAGAAAATAAGGGTACTAATATAACATACATATCACCACTCAAAAGGTATATTCCACTACCAAAAAAGCATTTATAGCCTCGATGGGGGTTATACCCACAATACTTTGATGTATATTTACTACCAACCAAGTATCTATAATCCTGATGGAGGCATCTAAAATACCTGAGGGTACCAATAGATGAATATATTTTTATGATTTTGCTTTTTTGTTTTGCAACTTGCTATAGGATCCTCAGGTTTAGATTATTTGAATGATAGGATGAACGAGATATTTTTTACTTTATGGTAAGACTATTCATGGATGCGTCTTCTCTAAACTCAAATTTTGAAAAATTTGTAATGTGTGATTGGTCTAATATAGAACTCAAGTTAGCCATGGGAGGCCAAAAATCTCCTTAGAACATGATGATATTTGATAAATATTGAGTGAAACACTACGTATGGTTGAAGGATAAAAATGAATTCCATTTGTAAGCAACCTAAGAAGATGTATGAACAAGACATCATGAAAAGTGGGACAACTAGTCAAAAATAACTAAAAGTTATGTGTAACATAATTGAAAAAACAAGATATAGAGACAATTAACAAGGGGACATAAGGTGGAAAAAAACATGATACATACAAATGACACCGATATGTATAATATGTATGGCATTGATTAATTACAACAATCAATATTGGGGAACACATATCCACACATCCAAAAGATAACTAGAATAGGAGTTTATGAACTTGAGTTTATTTATGGATGAAGGTGTTGGATGAATACAATACAAATAATGATGAGAGATGACTCAAAATGAGTGATATTATGGATATGGATAAATGAGAAGTGAGAAAATTGAATGTGGAGAGAGAATGAACTCCCTCATATATAAAATTAGGTTGGACTATCAACTTCCCAAGATAGAAAATTTGTTTTGAAGGAGTGGAAAAAAATAAAAAGGAAAATAAGTTGGAAGGATGGAAGAAGAAAAATAAGAGAAAAAAGGACCAACCATAGGTACGTAGCCACTCATCCATGACTGTACAAAAATAACATGGAACCTATGAAATAAGAGAAAACAAAGGATGAGGAGAAGGTGGGAGAAGAAGAGGGGTGAGGATAAGGAGAAAAAAAATGTTGATAAAAGGAAGAAAAAATATGTTGGACATGATGTTGGTTTGTGATTGTTCTTGTTTGTGTGTGTTTTCTAACAAATAATGTGTAAGAAGAAAGAGCCTGGAGAATGTCATTATGCATAGAAAGCATGAAGATGAATATTGTAAGAATGATTTGGATTTATGCACTGAAATAAAATTATGAGAGATAAGTGTAAATGAGTGGAGGTGAGAAGTTATAAAATTGAATTCAAAGGGAATGTCAACTACCCTAGATATAAAATTGGTCATAAGGAGTGCCCACTCCTTCAAATGGAAAATTAGTTTGATAAAGGGTCAACTCTTCCAATCATAGAAATGGGTTAAATATGAGGAGAGAAAGATGGAGAAAAAAAAGGTTGAGAAAGGTGAGGAAGGAGGAGCAATTAGAGTGGATTCAGTGAGAAAATAGATAATGACAATGGTTGATGGTGGTTGGAGTGAGCCATAGATACACTTGATGAAGAAGATGTAAGACTATCTCAAAGTATTGTCAATATGAAATACCCAAATTATGGAAGGGATGAATATATTAGAACCTTGCCATTGATAGAGTGTTGATATGATTTGATTTGGCAAGTTGACAAGCCATAGGTAGGTATCCTCATGATATAAAAATTGATTAGATAAGTGATATTACTTTTTCACCTTGATGAATAAAGTGTATGAGTAACCATATAGACATTGGCATGGAGCATACCAAATTGGATTGGATTAGAGTTTTAGTTGAGAAGAGAGATTTTGCTTTTGGACCCAACAGAGGAGGACTAGTGATAGTCTTAGGTAAGGTTCTTGGAAAAATATAAATTTCAAGAATGACTGTTTATATATTGATCAAATTATTGATAACATTGGTAGGTCATATCATCCAACTCAAGTGGTGATTTAATGGGTGGTGGTAAAGGATGTGGAACTCACAAAAATAAGTGTAGCCACTAATAAGAGGTGAATAGGAGTGTTTACTCCAGAGACATAGAATGCTAACTAAGAGGCTACAAAGTAGGATGGGAAATTAAAGATGACGTAATGGAATAGATATAAGGGAGATATTGAGGAAGGAATTGATCCATTTGGGGAATTAATTGTTGAGATGGTCAACTTGGATATATTGAATTTTTGGTAATAATATCGATCATATGAACAAAACCTTGGTGGAAAGGGATGTGATTGACATGGATAGATGTTTTTCAGGTGTACATGCAAATGTTGAGGTGTTGCCCTATTGTCATTGCATACCATGTTGTAATGATGTATTTCTAAATATACCAAGGTATTCATTGGAGGGGACGAGGGGAGTATCAACTTGTAGATCCTCTCAATAAAGTAGATATTGTACTAGCCATTATTGACAATCATTAATTTCATTACCTCTCTACCAATGGTATACACAAAATTGATGGTCTTTATATAATTTTGGTTTCATAAAATTTAGATCTACTGGTTGAACATTAGGTAAGAGGATTACTTTTGTGTCATACAATTTGTGAAAGACACTAGATAACTACATAGAAAGGGAGTCCAATTATGATATGAACAAGGATGATACTGAGGTTGAATTTTTTTTTGGTTAGGGGGAGGTGAGGAGAATACCTTCCTAGAGGTAATGGAGGACTAGAAATACTACTGCTAAGGTGTAATACTTTATTGTGAAGGAACTATTGTGGTAATCTTGTTGACCTAATTATAGGTGGGTTATGACATCCATTGCCACTCAAATATATATTATGACTTATGATTTGATCAAGGATTTTTTGTAGTTTATTTGAAAAATAAGTTGGAGTTGCTTGGGTAAGACTGATAGAGATTGTAATATGGGGAAGAACAAGTTGGTAGGGATAATAATATGAGTAGGATAAAGGTGCATGAGGAGGATATGATGAGTTGTGAAGCTATGGGATGTAAGCCATTTGGGTCATTTGGGATGGAGAATGGGGTGTCAAAAGAGGATGTGGAAGATATGGTATTTAAAGAAGAGGTAAAATAGATGGGGTTGAAATAAGAGGTGGAAGACATCATGTGGATCATTGTGAGGATGATGAAATGGTCCTATCATAAGGGCTATTAGGGTAGGTGATGTAATTTTCTTAACACATTAGGCCTTGGTAATAAGATGAGGATCGAAGAGGACTCACATCACTCAAATAAGGTATATGATGGATGATGGATAGACTACAAGGTGGAATGAAGAGTTCCTCCTCTGGATGAGTTGGAGGGATCATCTCAAAGAGATCCATGGAAGGTCACTCGTATCCTCTAGCTTAATTTTTAGTTACAACTAGAAGAGGTTAGGGACATAATAGGAGATAGAAAGTAGAGGGTATGAGAAGGGGAGACTGTAACTTAGCTCTATTAGTAACCATTCTTGTTTGGATGGTCCTTGTTTGAAACTATCCTTGTTTGGATGGTCATTGTTGGTCTCTATCAGTGACAAGTTAAAAAGGAAGAAATGGTAGAAAAGAAAAAAAGATATGTTGTTGACATATTTTTATGGTCACTTATGTATTTTTCATTATTTTTATTGTATTTGAATAATAATATAACTAAACAAGCAAGTAAGAATAAAAAAAACAATTAAAATAAAGGTGTTTGAAATGATTGAGATTCATTTTGATGCGTGATGTTGCGTATGTTTTGATTTTTGATTTTTTTAAAGTTTTTTGATGTTACGTACCTCAAAAATCTACAAAAGGTGTAGGGGTGAGATCTAAATATGTTTCTATACACACTCCCCAATATACCCAAGAGTACTTGGGAATAATTTGTGCATAAAAAACCAAGAGCTTCCTAATGTAGGGGTGAATTGGGATACATAAAAGTAAAAAATACCTCTAATATCCTCTTTAGGGATATAAGAGGTAACATTATCTAAAATCTACATTGTCCCAACCAGATTTCACTTCACCCTCAGGTGGGCTCGATAAAAAATGACATATGCACACTCATGAATTATTTAGTCTTGTGAGCGAGGGCATGTAACCTCAGACTACCCCATGCAAAATTCCAAAGGTAGTAAGCTTCCTAGTGATGAAATCCAGGAAACTATGTAAACTAAATATCACATCTAAAGGGACAACCGATGGTTGTGGATGAACTATAATGTTGTCTATTGGTTTGTAATATGATGTGCAATAGTGATGTGAATGTATGTGTTTGATTGATTGTTTTAGATTTTCTTTGAATTTTACCCAACTATGATGCACAAATAAGACTATCCTAAGAATGCAAATGCAAACTCTTCCTAAACCAAATCTAATAAAACAAATTATAGTCTAATAATTCCTATTTTGTATCTAAAATATGAGGAAATAATATTATATCTATGAAATTGAATTCAATTTGCCTATGCAATTTGTTTAACATAAATTAAAAGAAATGAAACTACTCAAAAAAAAATTATTTTGGAAAGGACAACCTAATATAAGAAGCAAACAACAAGAAATTTGTATGCTAATCAAGGAAGTAAATAAACCTATGCTAGTTGGATACATTAGTAAATTTCTATACTAAATAACAAGAAAAAATCCTATGCTATTGAAAATAAAATGAAAATACAATAAAACAAGTTTATATTCTAATGAAAGAAAATTGCAAGTTTAATAAAAGAAATCTATTCTAAGGAAATAAAATGCAGGTGCAAGAAAGTAACCTAGATTAACAAAAAAAATTCCAATACAAGGAAATAAATCTATTCTAATAAAAATAATAAACAATACAAGTACAGAAAACTAGATTAAGGAAATAAATTTACAAGACATAAAAGTAAATAAATTGAAAGTAAAGGACTTGAAAACAACTGACCTGGATGTAAATGACTTGGTAGGTAAAGGACTTGAAGGAAAATGACTTTGAAAGGTAAATAAATTGAAAATAGATGACTTTCAAAGGTAAATGACTTGAAAATAAATGAATTGAAATCAAATGACTTGAAAGGTAAATGTTTTAGAAGGTAAAAGGCTTGAAGGTAAATTATTTTGAAAGGTAAATGAATTTGAAGGTAAAGGACTTGAAGTCAAATGACTTTGAGAGGTAAATGACTTAAAAATGAATAACTTGAAAGGAAGTGATTTGAAACCAAAACCTACACTAATGTACTATAAAAAAGAAAAGAAAATACATGAAAGGAAATATAATATAATAAAACAAAAAAAATGATGCGGTTATTTTACTTGAGGTGAATCATTCACTTTTGATTCCCAAGGTCGCATGAAGCTTAAGGTAAGATCATAAATGGGATAAGGGTCCTCTTAATATAATATGATGTAACATGTGTGTATGGTTTCTTGACCTAGAAAAGTGACTCTCTTATTATCTCCAAGAGTGCCCTAAGGTGCAAGAAGAGAGTATATGTGGATCAAATATCCTATTTAATGTAGAGTGTGCAAATGCAATGCAATTTAAAGCTGTAGAAATCAAAGAAAATTTCTTTGACATCAAAATATATTACCACCTTTCTGATCCTCAAAATCATTTTGTAGTACGAGAGGAAAGCATACGGGTGACAAGGAAGCTTCTATTTTAATATTATCTAGGCTAAAGAAAGAAATTTTGCAAATAAAGCAAAAGCCCTAGATTAAGTATCCTTTTAATGAAAGTATTAAAATAGATTGAATGATAAATAATAGGTGGGGAAAGGAATGCTACCTTTGGACACCCCAATACTATTAAAGTGACCTATAGAGGAACTTTAGTGATTATTTCAATAAATAACCAGGAAGTAAGGACTCATACTCACCTAAAACTATTGTGTTTTGCTATGTGAAACTAGGTACATGAAATATTGGGTCTCCATTCAGATCTCAATAAGGACGGTTCACGTAAGGATGGTCTTGACTACAAATCATCCTCACAAGGATAGTATTAGCTATAAATAATCCATGCAAGGATGATCTTGAACAAAGAATGTTAATGCTAGACTAGCCTAGGTGGGTCCTGATTTGGATGATTTTTGAAAGGATCAGAGAAAAGAAAATTTAGAAATTGGTATTGGATATAAAAAGAAACAACAAAAAGGTAATAATGCTAGCTAATTAAACACTAGAAGCAATTTGAAGCACTTTATCCTAGAGAAAGATAAAATCTAACTAACAAAATACAAAGCATGCAATGAAAGGACCAAAATGGATTGATTGATAAATGATTTGTGGAGAAGGAATGATACCTTTGGATACCTCAAATATTATTGATTTATCCTAATAAGGTGCTTAATGATGATGATAATAAATGGTAATAGATATCTAGGAATCAAGAGTTCTTACCTTATACTCACCTGAAATGGATATGTTCTGTTGTGTAGAACTAGATACCTGACAGAATGGGCCCCACTTATGAGCCTAGATAAAATCATCCCTGTCCCTATAGGTATGATCTTGACTAGAAAATATCATCTTAGAGATGGTCTTGACTATAAATTATCCCTCAGTAGGTAATTTGGAATAAAATATGTTTATGGTGAAACAACATAGATGGATCTTAAATTAGATGTATTTGGATCAATATTAGACCTACAAACACAAATATAAAGCAAAAACTATGAAAAAAATGAGTAAAATACCAATAAAACACACAAGGAAACATATGAAATGAGTGATCGTAAACCAATAGTTTTAAAACCTATGAAATGAAAGTACCTATGTGTTATTAAGGGTTAGAAATGTCCCACTATGATTGCCAAAATGTAGCAAAGAAAACATGCCATTTTATTAAATATTAAAGATGTTACAATGCAATGTTTTATAATGCCCCTTGGGATACAATTAGGGTCTTTCAAGAATGACATCCTTTTTACAATGTAAATTTTGGCACTTCATATTCCTTACCCACCTCTAGAAGGGATGGTTTTATACATGCATACCACCTCAAGTTGAGTAGAGCCTCCAACACCTACACACAACAAAAAAACTAATAAGTAGAACTTGTGGATCTATCTCAGTTTGACCCAGATTTATAAGAAAGTAAAAATAAATAACATCAATCTAATACATCAAAACAAGACTAAAATAACCTAAAAGAATATAAAACAATCTTGCTCACCTTTCTAACTAGTTTTTAGGTTTGCATGTGATTGGATATAGATTTTAGACAGACCATCCCCTTGAGGATTGTCTTCACTATAAATTATCCCTTCATGGATGGTATTTATTGGGTTAATCAATATGAAATTTTCTCTAAAGTGGATTTTTTGTAGATTTCCAAGAATTTATTCTCCAAGTTTGGTTCTTGTTGAATCTCCATCCTGCAAGTAATTTTACAAAACATAAACATGCATGGAGAGGCACACAATATTTTTCATGATTAAAATACAATTGCATGCAAATGGATCTTAGATCATTTTTAATAGATTTTACCTACGATATCTTACACGTATATCACAAAACAAAAGAAATGGGAGCCTATTTATAAAATTTGCCAAGAGTGAGTGGAGTGATGAGGGAGGAGGTAGCATGATGGAAAAATGGCTTGGGTGAGAGAAGGAAGGAATCTAAGTTTCTCCATTTGGATAGATAGATGGACATATGTACACTATTATTTATTAAGGTTATTACATGCTTCATTAATGTCCTTGGGTGGAGAGATTCCTCATCCACCAAAATGGTATACTTAATTAATGTGCCTAGGTGGAGAGAATCCTTGCCCATGTTCTTTAATGATACAATATGATGTGGAGAGTGGGGAGTTAAGCTAAAATAGGGTGAGTTTGACCCAGGTTAAGAGAGTGGTATGGTATCATGGTGATCATGGGCTAGGTTTAGGATAGGGTTTAGTAGGTCAAAAGGGGTTAGGATGGTCAAAATTAACATATCTAAGGTTTCAATGAATTATTTAGCACAATTGCCAATTTATTAAACATTTACAATGAAAAAATGTTAAAATGATACTTTTTAGGTGTCTACAATTCCAATAAATCGAATCATACATAACTCCCTTGGAAGTAGAGCACCAAGATAGGATAGTAGTAAGACATGCACTCTTGTGATGCACAAGAAATACCTAGTACCTTATAATTCTATGGATCCTAAATTGATGATTAAAAAGGCTTCTCATACAATCTAAAAATATTTCATGAATTAAAAATATAATGCATGAGCCCATCATGGTCTTGCCATTATTTTTTGGAATTTATGGCTTGAAAGGAGTAATATAATTTTTAGAAATAAATGTCAAAATTATTCCCATGTTTGAAGTTGTACTATTGCCTCTCTTGTATAATGTTTACAGATATTGTGTTCATCATGGAAAGTATCAATTGCAAAAAATAGGTGGTAACAACTTGGTTATAATATTTGATTGTACATTGAATATTCATCTATGACAATGACATTAAAACAAAGAAATTTCTTTAATCTAAGGTAAAATATAAATATCCAAAACTTGGGTATGTTAAAATTATTTTTGATGGTGCTTCCAAAGCAAATCCAATAAAATTCAATGGAGGTGGTGTTTTTTGAATTAATGAAGGTAAAATTATTCTCACTCATAAAAATAATATGGAATTTTAACAAACAACTATGTAAGGGCTATGGCATTTCTTAGAAGGATTAAATTGCATTTGAAAAATGATGGAAATATATTTCATTTGATGGGGATTCATAAATTATCATTAATGCTATACAAAAATGGATGAGGGATTGGATAAAGAATAATATTGTTGTAAATATTCATCATATATTATTGGAGGTAATATCTTGAAAATATGAGCATATCTATAGAGAAGAGAATAAAGTAGTAAATAATATAGTCAATCATGATGTTGATCTTTGTGTCATTAAAAATCAAATTTTAGAAGGCAACTAGTGGAGTGAGATTCATCTCTTAATGAAGATGATGTCAAGGAGGTGATTGTGGACATATAGTAATTTGAGGAAGATAAAGAACATATTTGAAAAAAAATTAAAAATATCTATGATAAAATCCAAGTTCCATATGATTTAATCAACCTAACAACAATTGGTATTTTGATGGGAGTGGCCCAATACAAGCCACATACAACATATTAAAAATAAAAATAAAATTATTAAATAAAAAATGGAGTTTTACTAACGAAGTAACATGTTTCCTAGTGCTTAAAAATTTATTAAAAGTTTATCTTTATGATTCTGTATAAAATTAGGATAGGTTTATATTTACCACATTCTATTTTTTGACATTGTCATTCTCTTAGAATTGTATTTAAAGTCCAAATTTTTATAAAACGCATATTTTAAAATATTTATAAAATTTGTTTAGGTGTATCTATTGATGAAAAATAATGTATTGCAATGAATTTATCCAAATATTTACCAAACAGTCTATAATAAAATTTGACCACTACTTTACTGACTAAAATAAAAAAAAAAATTAGCAAATATGTAAAGAACCTAAGTTTCTAGGTTTAAATATCGCATAATAACAATCAACCAAGATAGGCTAATATTTTTGGAAAGACCATTTCATGCATATATATTTATTTATTTTTAATAAGGTATATGTGCATTCTAATGGGGTTCACACCCATAAAAATAATAAAACATTATATTTGTTGATAGCTTAAGTAAACCCTATCCAACTTGCTTTTTTGTCAAATATATTCTTGATCTACCTTTCCATCAAAGTTATTCTTCAATCAACTTCTTTATACTATTTTCATAAAAAGATGATATTTCAATCAATCTATTGCATTCTAAGATTTATATTTAACCATAACAAATATCAAAACTATGATTGGATAAATTATTATTATTTTTTAATATTTCCTTTAGAAGCAACATCAAAATTTATTTTGATGAAACTAACTTCTAGATATTTCTATTTTACTATATATCAATGTATACAATTTATAATAACTTGATTGTCATAGATGGCCTTTCCATGTATATTCAAATATTGTAACTAAAAGACTAGAACCTTTCTTCTAGACTTGGGACTTCCCATGACAAGCACCATGCATACAAACATTATGCAAGAGAGACAATAATATGATTATAAATTTGGGCATGATTTTTAGATTTATTTTTAAAATTTCCATAATTCCTTTCAAGTCATAATTTTAATAAATAATAAGACTAATCCTTCATAGAATACGTAAACCTTTAGTATTAAAACCATTAATATAACATTTCATTAACTCTTTCAATGTTGATGGTGTTTACTAATATATTCTCATTTATTTTTAGAAAGTAGCCCAAATGATGTAAGCAAAGGGATGGTGAAAAACTAAATGGTTTGATATTTCTACATCGTTCTTACACAAGACACACATAAAAGGTCCATGATATCCTCTTTTTTGTACACTTATCTATAAGAATATTACCTTGGATTGCTAATATATGTTGAGGCCATAGTTATGGATTCACATAACCAAATATTCTTCAAAAAGGAAATACTTTGGAGTAGGAAATAATAGTTTCTCTAAATATTTAAATAGCAATTTGACTAAGTATCCACCATATTATAATAGATTCCAAACCAACTAATCCTTTAATGTAAAAATAGCCAAGTAAAACTCTTAAAGAATTCCTCCAAACTCATGTGCTACTTGTTTGAAGTCCTCTCCTTCAAGTAGGTTGCTAAAATAAATCCATGATATAGGGTTATTGATCACATTAATATAATTTTTAGTATTTGAAAGCTCATAAGCTAAGCATTTTGAATCAACTATTTTCATTTTAGATTAGAAAATAAAAGCTTATTACTTCAATCAAGCATCATGCCAAAATATTAATAAATCCACCTCATTAACTAACAATCTAATATATTTTTTGATCAATTGAAAATTATATGATATGAAGTTATTTTATCCCTCAAAAGGAAGGGAGAATACCCCTTCAAATATATTAGTTGATTCTTAGTTTTATCATATATAAGGAAAATATTAGTAAATAGCACACACAAATATGCAAATATATACTAGTATCAATCTCAAATATTATATTCCAAGGAGTGTCTCACCATATTTGCATTATGAGGCATATATCCATATATAGGACTACTAGATGTTCCTTGAAGGTGATACAC
Source organism: Wollemia nobilis (assembly GCA_028583015.1). Classification (NCBI taxonomy): domain Eukaryota; kingdom Viridiplantae; phylum Streptophyta; class Pinopsida; order Araucariales; family Araucariaceae; genus Wollemia; species Wollemia nobilis. The sequence goes on from JAQPPZ010017033.1 coordinate 9,083,695, forward strand.
ATGTTCATAATGTTAATATACTATGGTATTAGTCACTAATATTGGTGGTAACTATTATACTTATCATGTCATCTTATAGAGTAGCAGTAGCCTATGATACTAATATAGGGACTAATGTTATGCTAATTAGAGACCTTGATAATATTATTCCCAACTTATTTTGTAGGCTTATTTTGAATCAACCTTAAAATTTTATCTTACTGACTTGAAAAATAAGGAGTCATGTGGGGTCATCACTTTTTCAATAGATATGACTTTAGTTGCTAGGGAAGAATTATAGTAATAGAAAAGGATATTCGAACGTAAATTTATTTTATAGTTCAATCTATCCAATAATTAATTCTATGATATTATATCTTAGAATATCACCCTTCATCCATTTTTTTTATTATTGTCACCACTGTTGTAGGATCTTCAACTATCAATGATTATATTTCTTTGATATATACTTATACTTATATTGAAGTGCCTTGCATATGACATCATATTTTTTACTAATGCCTATATATTTTCTAATAGATTATTCCTCTTTTCATTTTTGACCCACTAGATCCATTGATTCACTAATTTAGAATGCAAATAACTTTTTACTATAACTTCCATGTCTAATCCAAGAAAGATAATCAACCAACACTATCCAAATGATTACCTGAACCCATAAGTACAATTGAATTTCATAAGGATAAACCAAAGAAAAATATTGAGTTTAATGAGCAATTGCTCGTAATGATTATGATGAGAAATAATGTGTGATTATGTTCATTGTGCTAGCCTTGATTTATTGTTGCTTATATTATATTTATTTATGTCTTTAGTTGGTTTATTATATTACAAGTTTTTTATCTAGTAGATTGTTAATACCTAAATTGGAATATGTAATCCCTTTTAAAGGTCCTCTTGTTTAATAGAAAAGAATCAAATTAAGTTCTATATCACTAGTATCAAAGCAATTCTACCCTGAGAATACAAAATCCAAGGTACTCTTATTTTGAGAGTTATATCTTGCTATAATGTAATTTGAGCTTCTATATTATCCTTATCATACCTAGCGAAGTTGTGAAAGTCATAAGCTTGATCATTTTCATTGACAAGCAATTGGTAATACAATATGTTCTCAAATCGATCCAAAAATAAGACTAAAATTATGAAAAACTGTAAAATATTTGGAGATCCAACGACGAATATTCATTTGTTCTATTGAAATATGTATAAAACAGATAGAAAAAAATATTCAATCAATGAACCATAATTTTTTACTTCTTGATTTGTTACAACTCGTTGAGTGTAAGATATATACTAGAGATGGTTAATGCATAATTTTAAATAGAGGAGAAGCTTAAAGTAAACATGTTTATTTATCCCACATGTATGCATAAGGGATTTTATTATTTTTTAAATACTATAACCTCCAATGTATAAAACAATATGTTTATTTAAATCTTATATTGGAGGATGGCAAACTATTTGAAGATAATATAATATAGGATTATATACTCATCGTAACCTAATGTCTTCAATTTATCCTTACTTGAAAGGAGAATTTGTTAGAATATATGGATAACATAATTTAAATTAAACATTTAAAAGATAAAGGTATTGATACATGATAAGTCAAGATCCAATTGGTATTGATCAAAAAGGTTTTGTGAGATAGATAAAAATATATCAAAATTATAATATGTCAAAAAGTAGCAAAATAAAAATGGCTATAATTGGACTTGGGATATTTGATACCTACCTAGATCATATAGACCTCTTGAATATTGCAGAAAACATTTAGGATTGAATCAATGTTTATTTTTATCCATAAGCTTCAAGTGCAAAGATTGATCTTAAGCTAAAATTATTTGGACTAAGGATAACAAAAGCCAATAATTATTGTTGAGGGTATAGGTTTCACTCTTTAATAGATCAACCTATTATAATTAGTGTTGAAGTGGATAATGATGATGCTAAATTTATTTTATTAAATAGCATGCCTACCATTTATACTAGTATAGTATTTACAAAGAATAAACTTAATATTACCTTGAAGCCAATCAATCATCGTTGATGAAAAAGAAAATTTTAAAGGCTAGATTCATGTGTTTTAACTATAAGAAATTTTATCATGTTCTATGAATTGTGTTCAATGAGCAAATGATCTCATAAAGTGTAACTTAAAAATAAATAAGAAATTAGTGATTATGGATGAAAGTGATGATAAAAAATATGGTTTTGTGACACATGTTCAATATTTCCTCCCTCCCATGAGGATAATAAGAATAAATATTTTAATTAAATTGAAGTAGAGGTCATTCTTGTAAATAGTTGTGTGTGTCCTCATTCATAAGATAAAATATTTTAATAAGGCTCACACCTCCTAGTTACCTATAATTTGTTAAGTCTATTCCTAGTCATAGTTTTATGTAGATGAATATGTCCCTCTTTGCAACATTGATGATGTATAGTATGTATGTCACTATCCATATTTGATATAAAAACTGGGATAGTTGTGTTTATCCCTAACCTTGATCACAAGTTGAATAGTTGAGTATGTCTCTATTTATATCAATTCATTAATATACTCTAGTGTGTATATTAATCCATAAATTTTGAATAAATGATAAAATATTGTGTATATCCTAATTTATCATTTATTAGATTTAAAATTATTATTAATTTTTATTAATATATAAAAAATAAGATTGATACTTCAAATTGATTATACTTATTTAATTTATAACATTCATCCCTTATTACATTGTAGGAATAGACACAAAAATATAAAAACTAAAAACTAATCTTGTATACATTGTTATATAAATTAAAATGTATCTATTATAAAAACATAACATGTTAGAGTTGGTGATGGAAAATTGCCAAAAATCTAAAAAAAAAAAAATCTCAAAAAACAAAAAAAAAAACCAAGAAAGCGAAAAGGATAAAAAGATAGATCTAAAGATATAAAAATATGGTCTATAGTTAAGAAAAGATATTGTAATGATTCTATATATTTGTGTATCCTCATTAGTTAATCCATCCATCCATCCCACTTGGGTGGATCATCCTTAGTTATATGGAACATGTATTTATGGTTTGTTGAATGGTGCAACAACATCATGATACAATGCATTGAGGTTTTTAATAGAAATAATTTTCAGCAGTATTTTATGTGTTTTGCAGTAGCAATTTGAGTAATATGTATCCTTGGATTTTTGTCTTGTATTTTGTACTATTCTACATAGTTTGTTTTTTGATCCAACAAATGGTATCTAAGCCAGAGTTAACATCAAAATCAAGAGTTGAAGTTAAGAATCAATTTAAAGCTCATAGTTGGTGTTGAAGCTAGGAGTCCCAAGCACTTGCAATGTGGCTTAGGGAGAATGTTGGAGCAATGAATAAGACTCCTACATTCAAATCATAGGTTGGTTCAAGGAGGAGCTAGAAGCTCATCGATGGAGCAACCTCAAGAGATGGAGGTCCTAGATTTGAGTCCTAGTTGCTTCATACTTTTAACAAGGTATGGAAGCTAAAGTAAACAAAGAAAAGAAGAAGAAAAAGAAGCATCAACAAAAGAAGAAAAGCAAAAACATAAGCTATGTTGAAAGAGCAGTGTAGAATTGTGTGTGATTTCAGTATTTGAATGTGTATCTAAATATGAAGTTTCAACATTTCACCATTTTTACATCAAAGGAGAGAATGTTAAAGTTGGTGATGGAAAATTACCAAAAAGGTAAAAAAGAAAAATAAGTAAAAATCTCAAAAAAGAAAAAAGAAACCAAGAAAGCAAAAAAGATAAAAAGATATATCTAAAGATATAAAAATATGGTCTATATTTAAGAAAAGTTATTGTAATGATTCTATATATTTATGTATCCTCATTAGTTAATCCATCCATCCATCCCACTTGGGTGGATCATCCTTAGTTATATGGAATAGGTATTTATGGTTTGCTGAATGGTTTCAATAGCATCATGGTACAATGCATTGAGGTTTTTAATAAAAATAATTTTTAACAATATTTTATGTGTTTTACACTAACAATTTGAGCAATATATATCCTTGAAATTTTATCTACTATTATGATAATTTGTTTTTCGATCCAACATAACATAATATACTTTAACAATTTGAGCAATATGTATCCTTGAATTTTTATCTTGTATTTTATACTATTCTGCTAGTTTGTTTTTCGATCCAACATAACATAATATACGCCTCAAAATATATTCTCGTTCGTTTTTTTTTAACATATTTCTTTTAATCTAATCTCGAGTTACCTCTGGACCCAATAATCAATTTTTGACGAGCTCCATCGTAATCATGTACTTTTTCTTGCTCCCGTCGTAGATACATCAAATTCTTAATGTTCTGCTCTGACCTTTTTGCCCACAAGGTCTATTATATATGAAACATTTTTAATTAAAAAGACTTTCGTCGAGTATGAATGAAATATCCATCTTAAAGAGATCAAGTATTTGGAACACCCCTTCTAATATCAGGTCTTGTAGAAAAATAATAATGATTTGGGTGCGTGCATCTCTAACAAATCTATTCCATGTGATACAATTTCCATCAATGAGAAGCATCAGAAGATCAACAACGACGAAAACTACTTCAGTACTAGGTATATTTTATATTAGTTGAAATTAATAAAGCAGAGAAGCCTACGAGGAATCGTCATTGTAAGCAGAGCTGATTTTCATCATCTCTTCTAGGATCTTCAGAGCAGCAACAGAGCTTTTATACACATTCGGTTCATCCTCGTTCTCGTTTTGAAATATCTCTGTCATCACAAACTTTGCCATGTTATCTCCAAATAAGGAAGAAAATGGGAGGGACTGCAAAATGCTTTTGCATTCTTTTATAAGGTGTAAGAGAGATCCGGTGGCTTGAAAGCATGGCTGAATTTTGACCCATTCAATATAACGCTTCCCCAATGCAGCACTTGTTTGCTTGTCATACTTTTTGAGGATCTTCCTTAAACCTGTCAAACTAATTTAATCAAACTCTTATAATTATCCCTCGATCTCATTTAGCACTCTTTAATTTTTATTTCCAGATGGAAGAGTCATAATAATACCTGTATAATTCCATACACTGTAGTTCTCCAGGAGGACCAACTCACCATAGAAATTCACTAGATTTTTGCCAAATATAATTACTTCATTGATCGTGACTTCTCCCGCAAATTCATTGGCTTCCTTCAAATTGCTTATCTTGTCGATCCTATTTTTGAGAGCCTGAATAACATCGTATCAAATTGATTTACTTAGCGAAATGATCTAAGATTCTAAACTATTTATGCATAAAGATTGACGATATGATAATACCTGAAAACGGACAGAGCAATCTCTACACTTATTCTCCATGAATTCGTTGATCTTGCTCACTTCTGCTTTGAACAAATGGATGAAAATCACTTCATAATCATTTCTATATTTATTATTGTTGTCATCAATCGCGGCAGCAGCAACAATAAATTTAATCAGTTTCTTGAGGATCTTGTAAGAGACAGTGCTCCCTCCATTCTGGCAAGGTTTGCTCCTGTAGAAGACGAAGCCATTTGCCAAAATTCATTTTCAAAGTTTTATCTCTGGTATACTAATCCTCTCTTCCTCGCTAAATTAGCTTAGTTTTCTCTGTGCTATTATATTTCTTTCCTTTTCACTCCATTAGGTTATAAATCATCATTCGTAATATTTGAGAGCAAAGATGTATCGGTGGAAGCTAAGTGAATTTCCGGAAAAAGTCCATAAATAATCACTTCGAACATGGTTTTGGTCCACATGATGTGCATTGATTTCTCACTGATGGGAACATAAACCAATGCCAACCACTACCAGCCATCGAATCTCCGCTTGACGTCGATGTTCTCCCTGGTTTTGGTCCAGAATGACGTGCATTGATTTCCTCACGTCTGATGGGAGCCCGCCATTTAATCTCCGCTTCAAGTCGATGTTTCCAAGTAGCTTTAACATTATTAACGTCCATTGCGGTGATCTTTTTCTTTAAGAGTTGTTGATCCAGTTTAGTATTTGTCTGTTCTGTTGTCTTTAGTGGGTATGGTATATGACATAATAATATTGTGATAATAATAGTGACAAATAATAATTTTTTTCTTTAGAGTTTATAAAAAATTAATTTATTGAGTTGTTATAATGATATATTTGTAATTTTTTTTAATAAATATAAATTATTTATTTTCATTTTTTAATATTTTTAAAATTTTTAATATATATATTGGGACTATTAGAAAAAAAGGTTTTGAAAAGTTACTCACAATCTTTTACAACAACTTTTAAGGAGGAGCACAACACACAACTTACGAAGGAGGATTTTGAAAGGTGTCCCACAACCTTACACAACAACTTCAAGAAGGGGCATAGTACCAAGATTGAACAATCAATAACTCCAAAAGAGGACAACCCACAATTGCCAATCAAAATAAAAGATAACCCACACACCAGACAATTGGATAAAAAAAACAAACAACAAATCCAATATGAGTTTAAAAACACCATAAAACACTACCACATGCTAGTAGGTCTCATCAACATACAACAACGCCAACCAGAACAAACCATCGCCAAAAAAAATAAATGACAAAACCGACCACCAACGGAGCTGAACAACAAAGGACAAAGAGCGATAAGAAAAATGAAATATCCAAACCCACTCAAGATGAAACCAGATATCGGGACCCCATCAGTGGAAACAACCAATGACACTATGATCCCTATATCACCTTTGAGAATACTAGCAACTCATCCCAAAACCTGTAGAAGCAAACCATTCACCAAAGCAACAGGTCAAACAAACCCACACACCGATGGAGCCAACAACAAAGAAAGTAAGAGCAGGATAGAAATAAAAGAAAAAATAAATAAATGATCTTGCTCTATCCAAAAAGTGAAACCCCAACAGAGGATACCATCCAACGATATAAAAGTCCCCTACAATTCCTCTACAAACAACATCCGCTCACAACATCTCACACAAGAACAATTCAACTGCCATATCTACAAATCTAACAATCCCACGCATCGATAGAACTAGAAATAAACAAAACCTCTCCACAACACTATGGACCAAAGCGCCAACACTGGAAACCATCCAATTTTAAAAAAATTAGGAACAAAGAAACCAGGAGCACCTGCCGCACCAAGAGGTACAATGACCAAAAATAAAACATCCACTAGGCAAAAATGAGAGATTTGCAAATTGAGGAGACCAAATCGAGAGATGAAAAAAACCCCATAGCAAAATCTAGAAGTTAGGACCCTGCAATGAAAACCACTTCAAAGCACATATGGTCACTAAAAATCTTTCAGGACCACCCATAAAGACTAACTGCAAGCACACACGTCAATAGTTCCACCCAGTAAGACCTAGAGAAATAAACTCTATAGCCATCAATTTCACCAAACCGCTCGAGCACCCAAAATCTAGACTCATACCAGTGAAGGAGAGCAGCTAGCAACTACTGTAACAACAACACTTCAAAATTATCCTTGCAAGTTTGGATCGGTATTTGCCCTTATCTCCCTCAGGGGCCTTGACCAGATAAATAGTGGTAAATCGAATCCAAAATATATGCAGAATCGATTGACCAAGAACGCAACTGACAACCAAACCAAGCAAAACTGATGCTCATCGAACCAGAACGCATGTCAAAATCCAAACAAGGGACCAACATCTAGAACATTCCCCACCATAATAATAGTTTCAAATCACCCCTACAAGTTATGATGACATATAGCTCTATCCCCTTAGGGACCTCAACCAGATCTACAGTAACTTATCGAGCACACAATAAATCCAGGATGAACTAGAAATGCCCACCATCCAGCAAAAGACACCATCGACCACCGAAGCAAAGTATTCAGGTCGAAAGAAGCTAGATAAAACAGGGGAAGACAAGAGGGCCTCTCGATCAAAGGGGTCAATGCAACAGAGACGAAGGTGAAATATAAATATTTTAAAAATTAATATTTTTTTGACATTTTCTTGTAGCAACATTTATAATACCAAAACTCTATCTTTATTGTTTGTGTATTACATTTTAGTATTGTAATATTTCCAAAACTTTTGACTATTATAGTTTGTCTTATGAGATCTATACTATTGGTTTTCTTCTAAAGCATAAGTGCAACCACAAAAACTCTAGTAAATAGTTTATATGAACATATTAATTTTACAATATTACCAATGAAAACATTAAAGTAAATCTTGTTCATTATTTGGTTTAGACAATTAACATTTTCTTATCACCTTTAACTAAACTTACTACTTCCTCTAATCATGGGAAAGAAAATTTAACTTCATTGTCCTGTATTAAAACCTCTCTATTGGCTAGCCTGTCTACACATTTGTTCCTTTCCATTAATATATGTGTAAACCTAATTTATTCAAACTCTATAGTAGTGTCTTGTATTTCCAAAATCTTCTCTTGTATATTCCATGAAGACTTTCCTCTCTCAAAATTGTATTTATAGAATGAATCATCGTCCATCCATACTCTCTTCCATTTATTTGGTTGTATAATTTAATCCTTCTAAAGCTGCCCAAGCTTCAACTTTATTATTTGTATTAATTCCACTACTAAAATTTTAATGTGGTAAAATCTCACCCCTATTATTTGTAATTATTCCCCCTCTTGCTAGACTTGGATTTATTTTAGATGCTCCTTCAAAAGATATTTTCACCAAATTTGCTTCTAGTGGTTTCCACTTTATATTATTTTCCTTCCTTATATCTCTCTTGTACCCAATATCATAATTCTATTTGATCACTTGACTCCATATATCAAGGTATTATTTTAATATTAGGGATTAGGTGAGTTGATAAGGCTGGTTTAGACTAATGATAAGGATAATTATTTGATCACTAATGATAATTATCTACCTTTCCATATCATTAGTTTATTCTAAGCTTTATTAATCACTAGATTCCATAATTGTACCATTGTTATCCCCTCAAATAAGGGTATCCCTAGACATGTTTCTAGCAAATTTGCTTTCTCCATTTGAAGTAACTTGTATATCCTTACTTTGATTCTAGCTAGGAAGTAAATTTTGGATTTTTTCCTATTAACTTTATGCCCTGATGCTCTTTCATATTCCTTTAATAAGTTATTCAAATATATTACCTTATCTTTTTCTTGGCCTTCCAAAAGGGTTGTATCATCTACAAATTATTGAAGGTGATGTTGTTGATGTTGTTACTAGCCTTAAGTTTTCACATTAGCCCATATTTATAATTGTTCAAGTTCCAAAACTAATACCTCTACCATAATAATAAACATATGTGATTATAGAGAACATCCTTTTCTAAGACCCCTCTTGGCTTTAAATGATTCTATTACAATCCCATTGACGAACACTGAATATGATACGATAGAGAAAACAAATTTAACCCATATTACCCATGTGTTCCCAAATCCAATTTTTATTAGTACTACAAATAGAAAATCCCATTTAGCCCTATCATAGGATTTATTCATATCAAGTTTTAAGATCATTGCTCCCTCTTTTTTTAATTTTTTGAATACATTACTTGATGAGGTACTATGATCCCATCTAGAATCTATCTCCCTTTCATAAATCTTCCTTACTCTTCTAAAATAAAATTATCTAATTGTGGTCTTAATCAATTTTCCATTACTTTGAATATTATATTATATGTCATATTACTTAGGCTTATGGACCTAAATGAATCAAACATTCTTACATGCTTTGTTTTTGGAATTAGGGTAATATATATTGCATTTAATTTACAAGTTATATGCTATTTAACCCTAGAGCATTTCATTACCACCAATAAAAAATTATTGACTATTTAGTAGTACTAATAGAATGTTGTTGAGATCTCATTGGAACTTGGGGATTTATCCTTATAAAAAGATAAAAGAATTGAATAAACTTTTCTAGAGTAATAGGCTCTATCAATTTTCCATTATCTTCATTTGTATAACGAAAGGTACTTCTTTTAGTAGTTTATCATTAGTAACTTCAATCTCCTCTAATCCTAGAATATATTGGTAAAAATACCTTACCTCTTTTTTTAAATTTTTTTGCTCTAGTTTTCAATTCAAATCCTTTCTATTAGTTTAACTCTACTAATTCTAGATCTTGATCGCTATACTATTGCCACCCTATGAAACAACTTTATGTTTTTATCTCCTTATTTTAACCAATTCTATCTTAATTTTAATCTCCAAAGCTTATCATCCTTAAAATATTATGATATTCACTAAGCAAATCCCTTTCTTAAGAGCTTGGATTATTGTGCTTGCCTTATTGAAATTTTAAATTTTTTTCTTTTAGTTCTTATTTCTCCTCAAAAATATTTTGGAAAGTGTTCTTGTTTCATTATTTTAATCTATATGTCATTGAATTAATATGTTTTGAAAGTGTATACAATCCACCATTTCCTAAAGAATTCCATATCTACATTATCATATCAACAAGTTTTGGAGGGTCTTCTCTCATTTGCTCATATTTAACATATGAGTTTTTTTTATTCACTTACCACCATTTTAACTCTTGCTTTCCAATTATCAAAACCAATTCTTGTCAAGGTATTAAATTTACCACAAGTGCCTTCATCTAGACAATGATCTAATAGTATACATCTATGTAATTTTTTTTTCTACGTGGTTTTAATTTATCTTGTTGTTGGATAAAGTATCATTTTCCTCTTCAAACATAACCTCATATAGATTATTGTTTTGAATAAAATGTAGGAAATATCTTATACTTTGGGTTATTTCCTTAATTTTCCTTTTTTTTTCATCTAACTTGGTTATGGTATTAAAATATCCCATGATCATGAATCAGGTTTCTTGGTCTTCACTTCTAATAAAGGCTTGAATCCCACCCCATACTTATATTCTACCTAATTGATATGTAGTTTTATAAACATTAATAAGAATAAAATGAGTATTTGTAGAGTAGCATGTGACTAATGAGGATATCCAGTATCTAATTTTATGAATACTTTTAGAAGAGATTCTAACTAAATTCCAACATGTTAGAATTCTCCTTTTCACTCCTAAATCCATAGCATCTCATTCACATCTTGCCCGTACTACTTTCAAAGTTATGGAAACTTCTTTCTTTATCATTTTACTATCCTAGATATAAATAATAACAATCTCATAATTTAAACAAACGTCCTTGATACACGTCTTCTTTCATGGGTATTAGTATTGCTTATATTCAATTAGATTGTAATCATATCTTATTAAGGGTTTTTGTCCCCTCTTATAAATAACCAATATCATTTTGTTGTTTGGTAAAGAGAATTCCAGCCAACTTAAATTGTATTTATTTATCTATGTTTGCTCTTACTTTTCTAATTCTTGCTTGATAATTTGAAGTCTTTTCTCTTTTTGCCTTGCAAGTATTGAGAGTAGGTCTTATTATTCTATTCCTCAATATTCTCTCACAAATTTCATTTTCATTAGGATTATCCTCTCCTAGATCTACTAATGAAGCTCTTGACTTATCCTACTCATTTTTTAGTATTTTATTGTTAATGATAGAGGTATTAAAATTTAATGCTATATTTTATTTACAATTTCCTTCTTCTAAATGGTGCATGGTACGTCAAGAAGATTTTCAAAATTTTGTGAGGCACATTCTTTAGGTTTAGCAAGAATGTTCATCCCTAAATCAGGATCATAGTGATTAGATGGTTCCTTGTTAATAATTTCATCCTCTTCTACCATGTCCTTTAAGTTTTGATATGCTTTTTATTTTAAGATAAAGCCTCAAAATAATTTGTTTTCTTTAAATATCCTTACTTATTGGTCTCCACAGTTTATTTTATTTTATCTATCTAGACCTATGTTTTGGAAGTTGAAAACCACCCTCATCCATATATTTTTTACTTTTCTCTTATATTTTTCAACATATGTTTCTATTAGAATCTTCCCAGGGCATAATATCTCAATATGCTCCACCTCATAACATATTCTACATCTAAATGTTATGTTTTTGTAATCCATATTTTGGATCCATAAATTACCCCTAAACTTAAAAATAATTGATTTTGGTAAAGGTTTACTAATATCAATCATGAACAATATTTTTTCATAAATAGCCAAGAATATCTTTTGTAGTTTTTGATATTTAGAGGAATTCTCCCAAAGTGTTGCCTATTTTTGTGAATGTATCCATTTTCCATAATTCAATGGGAAACCCATACATCCTAACCCAATATAGTACTATAGATTTATTTATATTTAGTTTTTGTAACTTATTCAAAGGATAGACATCCAATTTTAGATTTAATCCTAATATGGATGTTATTGTTGCTACATAAAGATATTGATGTAATGTAAAATGAACATACCATTTGCATAATATTACATAATAAGACAGATACCATGTGGATGTGTATCCTTGTGATTGAGTAAATTTAAAAAATTATAGTGATAAAATCATAACCATTCAATTTTAACCTAAAATATATGAATAGGAATCATAAATTCCTTATGGTAGATACACAATCTGAGGTGTTAGTCCCTCTAGTTGGATTTATACATATATTTATGCTTACTAAGCCTACTAAAAGAAGGTTTTTATTTCATTTAAAAATAAGAAGATTCCAAAACTATTGTTCACATATTCTATAAATAGATCAGTAGATAATATTATTTTAAAAGTGAAGTGGTTAATTGATGTATGAAGATAAAGCATCCAAATATATAAAAAATGTAATATATATTAACATGTTCATTTATTAGATACTCCATATATGGATAATTCAATGAACCTAGTATAACACTTGGATATAGGTTTAGGAGTCCAAAATCAATGGTCAATATTAATCAATGCAATAGATTTTTTTTGACATGGAGACCAAGATTCCTAATAATGAGCTAACATGTACTAGATTGAAGGGTGCACTCTCATGCAATTTCTAATAAAGTTTAGGAGGGATGTTCAAACCATAAAATAGCATTTTAAATACCCCACATTGAAAGTTAACACGTAATAATAAAAATGGATTACCCTAAACATAAAAATTTGAGTGCCTAATTCAACTACTAACTTTTACATGCTTGGGGATGTTTAGAAATAGTAAGCTTAAGATAAAGCAAGGAGTATTCAAATGACAAGATGGTATACATACATTTAGTGAAAAGAAAGAGGGAATGCATGTGTAGTAAATAAATTAATTATATCTATGTCAAACATTAGGATGGTTAGACATTAATGATTGTATTGTATGTTGATGACCTACATATTATGAGCAACTCATTCTCATTGATTCAAGGGTTTATATCATGACTTCATAATACTTTTGAGATGATAAAATTAGTACCTTATGCATTATTTCTTGGGAATTCATATTGATTATACCTATTTAAATCTCATCCTAAGTATCACTTGGATATTATATAATATTTTAAGATGAAGGACAACAAATCTGCTAAGACTCATTTTACTTTTGACTTAAATACATAAGCAGGTAGCACTAAAACCTTGATGTAGGGTATGTTATATTGGTACTTTATGGGGTCTTTCTTTATCTCACTTGCCCTCAGTAAAATATTACATTTTACATGAACTATTATTCTAAGTACATGTAAGAACCTCATGAGAATCACAAGAGTGTGGTAAAAAGGATTGTTTTATACAATAGAGATACATAATAGATGGGTATTCACTATTTAATTAGAGCATCTATAATTTTGATAGATTTTATAAATGCAGATTGGGCCAATGATTTGAACCATCAGTGCTTCACTATCAAGTTTGTTTTCACTCTTGGTTTTGGCCTTCTCTCTTGGTGTTGTATATGATTGTCCACTATTTCTTAGTCTTATATGAAAGCTAAATAACATGTTACTAATAAGGACACCAACCACCTTTGATGGATGCTCATGATTTTAGAGCAAGTTGGTAACCCTAAACCAATTTAATTAACTATTCACTGTGATAATTAGAGAACTATTAAGCTTGTATGCAATTTAGTATTTCATTAATTAACCAAGCATATTCATATATTAATGCATTATGTGCAAGGGATTTATTCTCATGGGATACTTGATCCTTTTTTTCTTACATGAATGGCATAGAAAATAAATATTCAAACCAAGGTCATACCCAAAGTACCTTTAGCGTGCACGTGGGAGTTTCTTAGATTAGGAGAGATTTCATTAATAGGGGAAGACTAATAAGGGTATGTCTTCGTGTCCCTAGTTCAACTTAAGAGGGGATGTAAAATATGTAACATTAAGCTTCTCTTGCGAAAACAATTGACTTTTGCACTATATTCCTTGTATATTCATTTGGTCCCTTGTAAAACTTGTATAGGTGAATTTATTATAATAATTTATAGTTTAACCTAAAGGTTGGTTACTTAACCCTGAAATAAAGATATCTTGTAATTCAGAATTTATACTCCTTCCTACCAACCATATTATAATTGGTTGGAGTGTACTTCTATTTTCCTTTGTTGGGATATTTGGGTTTCCATTTTATTTATGCATATTCTTTCTACGAGTTATTATTATTTTCTAGGTAACATGTTGTTTCCTTTCATTTATGGAAAATATTGTGAAATATAATCATTTTAGTTTTTAAAATTTCATCCATTTGGTTAATTCAATGAACCTAGGAGAATCCTTGGATATAGGTGAAGGAGTCCAAAATCAATGATCAATATTAATCAATGCAATATAATTTTTTTGACATGGAGACCAAGAATCCTAATAATGGGTTACCATGTACTAGACTGGAGGGTGCACTCTCATGCAATTTCCAAGAAACTTTAGGAGGGATGTTCAAACCATAAAATAGAATTTTAAATACCCCACCTTGAAAGCTAACTCTTAATAGTAAAAATGGATTATACTCAACATAAAAAGTTGAGTGCCTAATTCAACTACTAACTTGTACATGCTTGGGGATGTTTAGAAAAAGAAAGCTTAAGATAAAGCAAGGATTATTCAAATGATAGGATGGTATAAATATATTTAGTGAAAAGAAAGAGGGAATGCATGTGTAGTATACAAATTAATTATGTCTATCTCAAACATTAGGATGGTTAGACATTAATGATTGTATTGTATGTTGATGACCTACATACTATGAGAAACTCATTCTCATTGATTCAAGATATTATATCATCACTTCATAATACTTTTGAGACGATAAAATTAGCACCTTATGCATTATTTATTTGAAATTCATATTGATTATACCTCTTTCAATATCATCCTAAGTATCATTTGGATCTTCTATAATATTTTGAGATGGTGGATGACAAATCTGCTAAGACTCTTTTTACTTTTGAATTAAAGCCATAAGCAGGTTGCACTACTCCCTTGATGTAGGGTAGGTTATATTGGTACTTTATGGTGTCTTTCCTTATCTCACTCACCCTCAGTCAAGTATTATATTTTCCATGAACTATTATTCTAAGTACATGTAAGAACCTTATGAGAATCACAAGAGTGTGGTAAAAAGTACTGTTTGATACAACAAAGATACATAATAGATGAGTATTCACTATTTAACTAGAGCATCTATAAATTTTATAGATTTCCTAAACGTAGATTGGGCCAATGATTTAAACCATCAGTGCTTCACTATCAAGTTTGTCTTCACTCTTGGTTTTGGCCTTATCTCTTGGTGTTGTATATGATAGTGCACTATTTCTTAGTATTATATGAAAGCTAAATTACATATTACTAATAAGGATACCAACCAATTTTTATGGATGATCATGATTTTGGAGCAAGTGGGTAACCCTCAACCAATTTAACTAATTATTCATTGTGATAATTAGAGCACTATTAAGCTTGTATGCAATTTAGTATTTCATTAATGAACCAAGCATATTGATATGTTAATGCATTATGTGCAAGGGATTTATGCTCATGGGATACTTGATCCTTTTTTTTGACACCAATGGCATAGAAAGTAAATATCCAAACCAAGGTCATGCTGAAAATACCTTTAGTGTGCATTTGGAAGTTTCTTATATTAGGAGATATTTCCTTAATGGGGGGATGGATAATAAGGGTATATCTTTGTGTCCCTAGTTCAACTTAAGAGGGGATGTAAAATATGTAACATTAAGCTTCTCTTGAGAAAACAACTGACTTTTACACTATATTCCTTGTATATTCCTTTAGTCCGTTATAAAACTTGTATAGGTGAATTTATTATAATAATTTATAGTTTAACCTAAAGGTTGGTTATTTAACCCTGAAATGAAGGTATCTTATAATTGGGAACTTATACTCCTTCCTACCAACCATCTTATAATTGGTTGGAGTGTATTTCTTTTTTCCTTTGGTGAGATATTTTGGTGTCCCTTTTATTTATGCATATTATTTCTATGAGTTATTATTTGTTTTCTAGGTAACATGTTGTTTCCCTTAATTTATGGAAACTATTGTGAAATCTAATAATTTTAGTTTTTGCAATTTAACGTATTTGGTTAACTCAATGAACCTAGTAGAATCCTTGGATATAGGAGAAAGAGTTCAAAATCAATGGTCAATATTAATCAATGCAATAGAATTTTTTTGACATGGAGACAAAGAATCCTAATAATGAGATAATATGTACTATATTGAAGCACTCTCATGCAATTTCCAAGAATGTTTAGGAGGGATGTTCAAACCATAAAATAGAATTTTAAATACGCCATCTTGAAAGCTAACTCTTAATAATAAAAATGGATTATACTCAACATAAAAATTTGAGTGCCTAATTCAACTACTAACTTGTACATGCTTGGGGATGTTTAGAAAAAGCAAGCTTAATATAAAGCAAGGAGTATTCAAATGATAGGATGGTATACATACATTTAGTGAAAAGAAAGAGGGAATACATGTGTAGTATACAAATTAATTATGTCTATGTCAAAAATTAGGATGGTTAGACATTAATGATTGTATTGTATTTTTATGACCTACATACTATGAGAAACTCATTATTGTTGATTCAAGAGATGATATCATGACTTCATAATACTTTTGAGACAGTAAAATTAGCACCTTGTGCATTATTTCTTAGGAATTCATATTGATTATACCTCTTGAAATCTTCTATAATATTTTAAGATGGAGGACAATAAATATGCTAAGAATATTTTTACTTTTAACTTAAAGCCATAAGCAGGTTGCACTACTCCGTTGATGTAGGGTATGTTATATTGGTACTTTATGGGGTCTTTCTTTATCTATTCACCCTCATTCAAGTATTATATTTTCCATGAACTATTACTCTAAGTACATGTAAGAACTTCATGAGAGTCACAAGAGTGTGGTAAAAAGGATTTTTTGATACAATAGAGATACATAATAGATGGGTATTCACTATTTAATTAGAGCATATATAATTTTGATAGATTTTCTAAATGTAGATTGGTCCAATGATTTGAACCATGAGTGCTTCACCATCATGTTTGTCTCCACTCTTAGTTTTGGCCTTCTATCTTGGTGTTGTATATGATATTCCACTATTTCTTAGTATTATGTGAAAGCTAAATAACATGTTACTAATAGAGACACCGACCAACTTTGATGGATGCTCATGATTTTGAAGCAAGTGGGCAACCCTCAACCAATTTAACTAACTATTCATTGCGATAATTAGAGCACTATTAAGATTGTATGCAATTTAGTATTTCATTAATGAACCAAGCATATTGATATATTAATGGATTATGTGCAAGGTATTTATGCTCATGGGGTAGTTGATCCTTTTTTCTAACACCAATGGCATAGAAAACAAATATCCAAACCAAGGTCATACTCAAAGTACATTTAGTGTGCATGTGGGAGTTTATTAGATTAGGAGATATTTCCTTAATGGGTGATGACTAATAAGGTTATGTCTTCATGTCCCTAGTTCAACTTGAGAGGGGATGTAAAATATGTAACATTAAGCTTATCTTGAGAAAACAACTGAATTTTGCACTATATTCCTTGTATATTCCTTTGGTCCCTTGTAAAACTTGTATAGGTGAATTTATTATAATAATTTATAGTTTAACTTAAAGGTTGGTTATTTAACCCTGAAATGAAGGTATCTTGTAATTGGAAATTTATAACCCTTCCTACCAACCATTTTATAATTGGTTGAAGTGTATTTCTATTTACCTTTGGTGAGATATTTTGGTGCCCCTTTTATTTATGCATATTCTTTCTATGAGTTATTTTTTTCTAGGAAACATGTTGTTTCCCTTAATTTATGGAAACTATTGTGAAATCTATTAATTTTAGTTTTTGAAATTTAATCCATTTGGTTAACACAATGAACCTAGTAGAATCCTTGGATATAGGTGAAGGAGTTCAAAATCAATGGTTAATATTAATCAATGCAATAGAATTTTTTTGACATGGAGACAAAGAATCCTAATAATGAGATAATATGTACTATATTGAAGGGTGCACTCTAATGCAATTTCAAAGAAATATTAGGAGGGATGTTCAAACCATAAAATAGAATTTTAAACACCCCACCTTGAAAGCTAACAATTAATAATAAAAATGGATTATCTGCATAAAAACTTGAGTGCCTAATTCAACTACTAACTTGTACATGCTTTGGGATGTTTAGAAAAAGCAAGCTTAAGATAAAGCAAGAAGTATTCAAATGATAGGATGGTATACATACATTTAGTGAAAAGAAATAGGGAATGCATGTGTAGTATACAAATTAATTATGTCTATGTCAAACATTAGGATGGTTAGAAATTAATGATATTTTATGTTGATGACCTACATACTATGAACAACTCATTCTCATTAATTCAAGAGATGATATAATGACTTCATAATACTTTTGAGACGATAAAATTAGCACCTTATGCAATATTTTTTGGGAATTCATATTGATTATATCTCTTTCAATCTCATCCTAAGTATCACTTGGATCTCCCATAATATTTTAATACAGAGGACGACAAATATGCTAAGACTCTTTTTACTTTTAACTTAAATCCATAAGCAGGTTACACTACTCCCTTGATGTAGGGTTTGTTATATTGGTACCTTATGGGGTATTTCTTTATCTTACTCACCCTTAGTCAAGTATTTACATTTTCCATGAACTATTATTCTAAGTACATGTAAGAACCTCATGAGAGTCACAAGAGTGTGGTAAAAAGGATTGTTTGATACAACAAAGATACATAATAGATGGGCATTCACTATTTAATTAGAGCATATATAATTTTGATATATTTCCTAAATGTATATTGGGCCAATGATTTGAACCATCAGTGCTTCACTATCATGTTTGTATTCACTCTTGTTTTTGACCTTCTCTCTTGGTGTTGTATATGATAGTCCACTATTTCTTAGGCTTATATGAAATCTAAATAACATGTTACTAATAAGGACACCAACCACCTTTGATGGATGCTCATGATTTTGGAGCAAGTCAACAACCCTAAACCAATTTAATTAACTATTCATTGTGATAATTAGAGCACTATTAAGCTTGTATGCAATTTAGTATTTCATCAATGAACCAAGCATATTGATATATTAATTCATTATGTGCAAGTGATTTATGCTCATGGGATACTTGATCCTTTTTTTCTGACACTAATGGCATAGAAAATAAATATCCAAACCAAGTTCATACCCAAAGTACCTTTAGCATGCATGTGTGATTTTATTAGATTAGGAGAGATTTCCTTAATGGGGGATTGTTAGAATAAGTGAATATTCTCTTAAGTTCACTAGGATACACACTTGAGTTTCCACTCCTCCATGTGTCAGGAGAACTCGAAGTTGTGTCTTCATCAGGTTTGATGAGTTGTTGTAATCTAATGGCTCTCAATGATCAACTCTACTATTTATACAAAGTTTATCCTAGAGATAAATCAATCAGTTCAAATCTTCTTTTCATATTTTGTGTAATATTTTGCATATCTATTATTGTGAAATTCTAACATGGTACTAGAGTAGGATAGATTTTGCTAGTATTCTCTCTTGAAGGTTCTAGGATTTGATTCTTTACTTTAGATATTTTTTTTTTACTATCTAAACTTCAAAAGTTTGCTTTAAGTCTCCTTTTATCCATTGTAATTTTTTTTCTTTCTTTTAGCATATTTTTTTTATGTTGAATACTCTTTAATTCTTGAGGAAATTTTTAAGAAAAATAGCTATTTCCTTTATTTAAACACAGTTTACCCCATGTGTAGGCATTTATTTCGCCCTTCAAATCTAAGGAAAATAACATTTTTTCTTTATTTTGTTTTCCTCTCGATGCATTCTTGTTGGAAATCATATTCTAAACTTCTAGTTATTATTTTCTGCTTTTAAAGGAAATGAAATAACTCAATTTTTTTAGATATTGAGTAGAGTTTACATTTAATAGTGAATTTTTAATTAAACCTCACTTTTACTCTAGGTTCAATATCCTCTCAATGATCACTTTTCTAGACGTTGAGAGAATTACATCTCCTTGACGTTGTTCTAATCATTGAGAATATGTGGTACGGGGACTCCCGATCAAACAAGAGATTGGTCCTTTTTTTTTGGGACCTCTAGGCTCCGAAGCTCTCTCATAGACAGTTGGTCTCCTTCAATCTAGACTAAGATTTTCTAGTCATTGGAGTTGCCTCTCTACTTGGCGTTGTCCTCTTAACTGTCGTTCGAACTCAAATAAGATCCGGCGCACTCTAGTCTCGCTCAATGATGCTCTTTCATTTAAGGTATATATATTTCATCCTTTCAAAACTTTTACACATACTTTGAGTTTATAATATGATATTACTTTTATGCATATTTCACTTCTCATTTTTAGCTTGAACTTCTGCAAGTTCTTCTACTTCTGAAGCACTCTTTGAGGCTTATCTTGGTTTTACTCAGCAGACAAATATCTAACAAATTTTTGTAGGTTTCATTTATTTTTGAATGCTTTCTCAAAAATATTTAAATATTGCTATTTAAATATAATGAAGTATTGTAGACTGTCATTTTTCATTGTTGCCTCCTTCATTTTATAAATACTGTAGGTTATTTCAATATCAAAGGTGATCTTTGACACTGTCAATTTTAGGCAGCAACAATATAACGTTTTTCGTAGGGAAATATATTATTAAAAAAAAAATGTCCTCTTGACAAAGTTTTTTTCCTTTAGATATATATTTTTTGTAGTGTACGTGAAAGAGAGCTTCGCTGGTGAGTTTCAAGAAGCATCGCTGGTGAGCTTCATTGGTAAAGGGATTTCCTCTTTGTAACCCATTTTCTGCAGGTCTGAGATCTGCAGCGCCAATATCTCTGCGAAGCCTTTGGAAGATAATTTTTGGACTCCTGTTCAACTGATTTCCTCTCTTACTATTTCGGAAAAGAGTCTGTATATTTTTTTTCACATTTCTTTAGGGTGGATATCGATTAATGCGAGCTCCTTTGTCTTCTTTCTTTTGGCTGCCCTCATTTTTGGGTCACCCATTTACGATGTAGACATAATTTGTATTAAATATATAAAATATTCCTTTGGGGGGGCTCTAGAGTGCATATTTTTGCACTCTTATGTGCAGAGGGGGGTGTTTACTTTTCGATATTTTCTTTGCATAATATCTCCCACTAGTATATTAGATTAGATATATACAAGTTCATTTAATTTCTAAAGGTTAATTTCAAGTTCAAATTAAAATAATTGTTTGATTTTCAAAAGGAATATCCTCAATAGTATATTATATTAAGAAACTAATAATTCTTTTCATTAATTTATAAAAATGTATTTACAACATTTGGGTTATAAAGTTAATTTCCTTTTCATATTACATATAAAAAATTTGTTTTTTTTTTTCAAAGGAAATTATCATTTTTGGTATTTATTCCAAAATTTATTTATAAACAAATATGTTAAATATTGATATATTCAAAACTTAATTTCTTTCATATTACATATCTAAATAATTGTTTTAAGTTTTCTTTAAGCAATATATTAAAAAGTTTCAAAACTTCCTTTCTTTTTCCATAAATATATTTTGTCTACATTCCATGTATCAAGGTCCTAAAAACTTATTGTCTCCCTCACATAAGGGCAGGTTTTTCGGAAACTTGGTATAACGACTTGATAGATATTTTATTATCAAAAAGTTTACTTTGGAAATATCTCAACTTATAGTCTCCCTCTCGTAAGTGTGGGTTGTTGAGATCACCTTTCAAACATTTTGCTCCCCATGCATTTCAAACCAAAAAACTTCTTATGCTCACAATACTTATAGTTTCCCTCAAGTAAGGGTGGGTACTGTGATTCATTTAATATTTGGCAATATAAAGCAAACAATCATAGTCCTCTTTATACTTATAGTTTCCCTATAGTAAGGGTGTGTATATTTGAGTTACCTATTTTTGAACAAGCTTCATTTTCCTCTTTATATTCCTTTTTTAAAATTTTAAAGGGGGGTATATTAATTATCTTAAAATCCTCAAAAATGAATTCAATTGAGCCTCTCACCCCTCATAATTTTCATACTTGGAAACCTAAAATTCTAAAAATCATCTCTAAAAAAGGTCTTACTCATTTATTAGAAGAAAATAAGCCATAATTTGATAAAGAATATGAAATCTTTGTTCATAAAGGGAAAATACATGAAACTATGGGTATTATTAGCACCAATGTTCATGAAAGCTTGTGGTTTAATATTACATATTGCAAAAATCCTCATGAAATTTTGGAAAAATTAAAAACCCTGTTTGTAAAAGTAGATTAGATGAGATCAATACAACTAGAAGCTGAATTAACTTCTTTATCTCTTGAGGAGTTTAGTAGTATTATTGATTTCCTCACTAAGTTAAAATAAATCCTCACTCAATATAAAGGCAGTGGGAAGACTAAGTCAGAAGAAGAATGTACTTATCTAATCCTTTCAAAACTAAATGATGTTATTCAAATATTTACAACCACATTCATATCTACTAAATATGATCTTGGTGCAACCTTTCAAATGCCCTCTTTAGAAGAATTTTGTGATAGATTAACTAGGGAAGAGACCAAACTTTCTAGATATGAAAACTCTTCTTCAAAAGCCTTAGTAGCTCCACATCCTCCAGAGAAAAATTCAAGAGGAAGGAAAAGACTCCCATTACATGTACCCACTATAAAAAGAATGGCCACTCTACTAACAAATGCTGGAAAATATTACAACAACTAGAGGCAACCATAAAAGATAAAAAGATAAAAAATAATAAGCAAATAGGAAAATCCCTTAATGTTCAAGGAAAAACCTTCAAATATTCCTCTAATTATTGGGTCCTATATTTTGGAGCAACTCATCACATGTCTACTTCAGATAAGTCTTTCTCTTCTATTTCCTCTAGCTCTACTCATAGCATAGAAGTAGGAGACTCTTCCTTCGTTCCTGTCAAATGGAAAGGGAATATAACCATTGATGGTGGCTCTATAAACAATGTTCTCTATGTTCTAGACATTGCCACCAATCTCCTATCCATTTATCAAATTTGTACTTCTAGAAATGATAAAACTGTTCTGTTATCCCCAACAGGAGTTGAGATAAGATATTTTCAACCCTCTCATTTGCTTATAGCAAAAGGTGATATTGATCATAAATATCATATTTTTTACTTCAAAATATTTCAAAATCTAGAAGGAGCCTCATGTTTTGTGGCTCATAGTAATCTTGAAAGTCAAATTTGGCATGAAAGATTTGGTCATATTAATTATAACTACCTAAAGGATTTACACACTCATAATATGGTTAAATGATTACCCTAAGTCTCTTCCAGTGATGGGGTTTTCTCTGGATGTTCTATTGGAAAGCAACATCAAGATCCTTTCCACCCAAGTAGCTCTCTAAAATCCTCATCCCCTATATATTTAACCCATAGTGACTTAATGACCTTTCCTAAAACTTCTTTTAAGGGAGAAAAGTATGCTCCTACCTTTATTGATGATTTTTGCTAGAAGGTCCTGGGTCTACTTTCTCAAATATAAAAGTGATGTGTTATCCCACTTTAAAATATTTAAAGTCTTAGTTGAAAATCAAGATTCTTGCAAAATAAAGAATATTCAAACTGATAATGGGGGAGAATACTACAGTAATGAGTTCTACATATTTCTTTCTAATCATGGTATAATTCATCTACATTCTGTCTTCCTTAATCCTCAATAAAATGGCATTGCAGAAAGGAAAAAATGAACATTAAAAGAGATGGCTAATTGTATGCTCCATTCAAGAGCTCTTCCAAAAGTTTTTTGGGTAGAGGTTATTCATTGTGCAAATTATATTCAAAATTGCACACCTCATAAAACCCTTGAATAAATAACCCTTGAAGAAGCATGGTCTGGCTTAAAACCAGATGTTTCCAATTTCAATATTTTTGGATGTATAGCTTAGGCTCACATTCCAAAGAAGAAAAGGAAGGCTCTTGATAAGAAAAGTAGACAACTCATATTTATCGATTATTGTGAACATTTGAAAGCATACAGACTTATTTATCCCTCAACTCATGAGGTATTCTTTCATAGGAATGTCCAATTTGATGAAAAATTCCCTCAAAAAGAACCTCCAAAGGACTCTTCCTCCATTGAGCCTTCTCCTATAGTGGAACCTCAATATTATGAAGAACCAACCCTTGAAGTTAATTTAATTATTGATAATCAATATGAAGATCCTGTAACTCCTGCTCAAAGTATTTCAACTCCTTCAACGCCCTCTTCTATGCCAAAATAGGCCCGAACAATTGTTACAGAAGCTACTCCCTACATTACAAAGCTTCCCTCAAACAAATCAGCCAACCCCATAGGTTCTAGTCTTGTATGTAAATCTATTTCCTCTGATCCTCAATCCTTCAAAGAAGCCTTAGGTATAATAGAATGGAAATATGCCATGAATAATGAATTTTCTTCCTTGATAAAAAATGATACTTGGGATTTAGTTCCCTTACATAAGGAAAGAAAATTAGTTAGATGTAAGTGGATATTCAAAACAAAATATGGACCAAATGGGGAAATAGATAAACATAAGGCTCGTATTGTAGCCAAAGGTTTTTCTCAAATAGAGGGTATTGATTATACAAAAGCCTTAGCTCCTGTTGCTAAAATGGATTCTGTTAGATTAGTTCTTGCTCTGGATGCTTTCCATAAATGACCAGTCTACCAAATGGATGTAAAAAGTGCCTTCTTACATAGAAATTTAAAAGAATAAATATTCATGGAACAACCTACTGGTTTTACTCAAGACTCCTCTCTTGTTTGTCGGCTTAAAAAATCTCTATATGGCCTCAAACAAGCACCTAGAGCTTGGTATGAAAATATGGACTCCTTCCTTCTTTCAGTAGGATTTTCTTATTGTGAGTCTAATAATACAGTTTACATTGAAGTAAAGGAAATATCACCATTCTTGTTCTTTATGTTGATGATCTCCTTATCACTGGTAGTAACCTCACTCACATTCAGAATATAAAAGACTCCCTCTTTAAGAAATTTGAAATGGCTGATCTAGGTCTAGCTCATTTTTTCCTTGGGATTCAAATAAAAAAAATAAAGCAGGGATCACCTTATGTCAAAAAAAGTACACTCAATATCTCCTTAATAAGTTTTAAATTATAGATTACAAACATTCTCCCACCACCTTTCAATCTAGCATTCATATCAGTACTTCCTGCTCATCCCTTCCTTGTGATGCTACTCTATAACGTCAACTTGTATGTAGTCTGTTATACCTCACTCATACTCGCCCAGATATCTCATATGTTGTTGGGCTCATATCCAGGTTCTCTTATAATCATCATTTCAGTCATTTTTAAGTAGCTAAAATAATTCTTCATTATTTGTAGGGTACTACAAACTTTGGGCTCACCTATAGAGGAGACTCCATGGATATCATTGGCTATACAGATTTATATTGGGCAATATCAGTAGATGATAAATGTTCTACCTATGGATATGTTTTTTGTCTTAGCTCTTCACCAGTAGCCTGGTTATGCAAGAAGTAATAGATAGTAGCATTACCTTCTATAGAGGCAAAATACAGAGCAGTAGTTACAGCCAATAAGGAAGCCCTATGGCTTCGTCAAATTCTCAAAGAATTTGGTTTTTTCCAAGAAGTGCCTATAACTTTATGGTGTGACAATAAAAGCACAATTCATATTGCACGTAATCCAGTTGAACATCAGTACACTAAATAAATTGAGATCCACATGCACTTCATCAGGCAACATATTCAGAATAGGGATATACTTTTGGAATATATTCCAATAGAGAATCAAATTGTAGACATCTTCACCAAGTCATTTCCTTCTCCATGATACCTTCAGTTGTGAGAGAAACATGAAGTGTTAAAACTGCATTGACACAGAGGTCTTTCACCTCTCTTTATATTGTACATGAGTACATAATCAGGTCTTCTTTCCAGGACTCGTATTTTACTTTTTAAAGAGGACAATATTCGCCATCCAATGACAAGCCTCTTTCATACTTCATTGCTTTTGATTGATGGATTTTCCCATTGGGTTTTTACCATCATTTCAAAACAAAGATGTGATAGTTGGTTTTTTACCATAAGGGTTTTTTCCACCAACTATATATGTTGTACATGAGTACCTAATCATACCTCGTTTCCAGGACTCATTTATAGAATCTTCCCTAGTATCACATAAGGGGGGGGTGTTAGAATAAGTGAATATTCTCTTAAGTTCACTAGGATACACACTTGAGTTTCCACTCCTCCATGTGTCAGGAGAAATCTAATTTGTGTCTTCATCAGGTTTTATGAGTTTTTGTAATCTAACGACTCTCAATGATCAACTCTACTATTTATACAAAGTTGATCCTAGAGATAAATCAATCAATTCCACTTTTCTCTTCATCTTTTGTGTAATACTTTGCATATATATTATTATGAAATTCTAACAGGGATGACTAATAAGGGTATGTCTTCGTGTCCCTATTTCAACTTAATAGGGGATGTAAAATATGTAACATTAAGCTTCTCTTGAGAACTGAATTTTGCACTATATTCCTTTGATCTATTGTAAAACTTGTATAGGTGAATTTATTATAATTTTTTATAGTTTAACCTAAGGTTGGTTATTTAAACCTGAAATGAAGGTATCTTGTAATTGGGAATTTATACCCCTTCCTACAAACCATCTTATAATTGGTTGGAGTGTATTTCTATTTTCCTTTGGTGAGATATTTTGGTGTCCCTTTTATTCATGCATATTCTTTCTATGAGTTATTATTTTTTTTCTAGGTAACATGTCGTTTCCCTTCATTTATGGAAACTATTGTGAAATCTAATAATTTTAGTTTTTGAAATTTAATCCATTTGGTTAAATATTTTTATTGTGATGGATTATTTCATTAATGCCCTAGTCTAGGTGAAGTGATTTTGCTAAAAAATAGTGGTTAGATTTTTTTGAGGTTTTCCACACCTTATTTATCTTTTATTTGTCAAAAAATCTATTTTCTTCTCTACTTTAGATTTGTTGTTATCAATACAATAAAAATAAGAGGACCATTTGCTTGACTTCTAAAATAGATAAGAAGTGGCTAAATTTTTTTACCTTTCCAAATGAAAATATTTTAGAACATAGCAAAGACATTCAATTGTATATGAAAATGTATTAAGATGGTCTAACAAATTTTATGTTGCACTAGCAAGAGAATATGGCTTAACATGTTATGCTCTAAAAAATGATTGTATATGGAAAAATATGGCATATATGGATAAATAATTTAGCATTTTTTATTTTTATTTTTTAGTTTTAGGTGTCCCAATTTAACATTTTTGTAAATATAATTAGAGAAGTTTTGTTTTTAAGAACTAAATATTTATTTATTATTTTTCCTCTAAAATTTGAAAATAAAATTTTAAATTTGGGAATATATCATCAAATATTCCATGGTTAGGATGGAATATGTGGAGAATATTGATTGAAGGTTTAACATTTCAAAAGGAAAAAATAGTATAATTTATTATTGTTTGTATAGCATAATGGATAGTATCATATGCATAAAATAATGAATGAAACGATGTTATATATTTGAATATATTTCATTACAATATTACTTTGCATGTTATTGGGTTCTTATGTTCCTTGGATAAAGACTTCAATTGAGGATCATGTTGCAATGGTTAAGTCATTGGAATGTAAATGTGGATGTTCTATGTTTAAGATGCATGAGTCCTTTATTTAGCACTTTCTCCTTGTTACATATGCTTAATTTATGAGTTCTATAATTTTAGACTCAAGTATTTTTGTTGGTATATTGGTTGGTTGGACTCTCCTAATAGAGAGGAGGTTGTAAGTTTAAATCTATCTCAAACATTATTTGGCTGCTCATCTATGTTTCCAACCCAATTTTAATATAAAACTTTGAACTCACATGGATTTCATGTCACCAACATGTGATTGACATAAGGACAACAAGTGACATATTGCATGGGTTGAATGGAATTAATATTTTGGGGTACTTTTGACTTAGTTTTGGATATTAAACCCTTAGTTTCCTTTTGATTCCTCAATCCACATAAATATTATGGTCAAATACATGGTATGCATATTTTTATTTTGACAAGCCCATGGACTTATTGAGCAAAGAATGGTGTATAAGACTCTAGTTGGCAAGATGTTATGTGTTAAAATCCCCCATATTTTCTATTTAATACTTAATATAAGACTTTCAAAGACTAATATGACAATGTTATCCATTAATAAATTCTTAGCTAATTATACTTTGGCATGTGATATTTTTTAGTACACCCATTGCCTAGTTAGTTATATGCATACAAAAAATTATTATTTGTAGGACCTATGATGTATGAAAATATGCCACTTGTCACATGCATTTTTAAATAAATTTAATAATTTTCAATGTTTTGTTTGAATTAAGACTCAAAAGTATGGATTCCATAACTCTGTAATAAATAATTTGGAGGTCATTATTTTCAAATCACATGATTTCTTGAGATCATAATGATGTTATCTATTCTAATCTATTATACTATAAAAATAACAAAATTTTATGAGGTATTCATGGAACATATATTGATATTGCCTATGATCAATGAAAAAAGTTATTTCTTAATTAAGAAACATATGTATTTTTCTAAGAGTAGGTCATAAGGTTGATTTTTGTTTTCAACGAATTAAAAGATAAAGGAGGAAACTAATAAGGATGGAGGTGATACTTCTATTTTTATTGTAGATGGCGAATAAACATGAGAGTAATATCCCATATGCATATAATGTTCTTTATTTGACCTATTGGACATCCACATATTTAGAGGAAAAGATTATAGATTCAAGGGCAACATGTCATATGAAAAATCATCATCATATTTTGTATAACTATAATGGGTAATATCATATTGAATATATGATAATTGATGATAATTCCTATTTGCACATGTCTAAATATGGTACAATAAGTCAAGGATCCTTATAATTTAAAAAAAAATACTTCATATTATAGGTGTGGGCTGTAATTTCCTTTTATTTATTGCATCACCCATACTAACAAAAGGGTGGAATTATAGTCTATTAGGAAGGTGATTAAGGGCATTGATTATTGTTTTATTTAGGTTATCATGATGAGTATAATTATATGTAAAATATTTATTAGTTCACTTCTACTCTTATGAATAAAGGTTTGTTGCTAGGGTGGCTAAGGAAGATGACATCAACAAGCATTGGTATCATATGCTTGGGTACATCAACAATGAATAATTGATCTAGTTTTTGTGGGAAGTATCATTGATATCCTTTTACAAAAGAAAAAGTTAGATGTTCTACTCAATCAGTGGAGCTCATTCATAGTGATAGTTATGGATTTATGAATTATCATTTCTTTTGGAAACAAGTATTTTCTCATATTGCTAGGGGTTATTATCTTTATGATCCATTTAGTTAGGATATTATCATTCAACATAATATAGTATTTTATGATATACTTTCATAAAATCCTTCTAGTTATCTTGGAAGATTATCCTATCCTACCTTTTCCTTCTTATCCTCCTCTATAGGTTATTGTTGCTTCTTATTCTATTTTAGAGGTTTTTATTGTTTTTTCTTCAATTATGATAATCTTATCCAATAATTTCTTTATTGGTTGGCCATGATTATTTACTTGCAAGTGAGATTATTAATGTCTAAGGGCACCTTTCATATATGTATTCTTCTTTCATGAGACATGTTATACTTTATTTAGTTAATGTGTTTGATTTTTTTTATTCCTAAAAATATTTTTTATATAAATTTTGTACGTTAGAAAGGTAAGCTCTTAACCATAGCTAGAAGAATACAATTCATAAAGGCTATATTACAATAAATCCATATATATTATATTGATTTCAATATTACTATTAGCTAAATTATTTGGATTTAACCAATTTAAATAATTTTTGAAAAATATGTGAGAATATATATAGATTTTCTATTTACGAGTGGGATAGGATTTATAGAGAAAAATATATTAGAGGGATAAGCTTTCAAATTTGTAAACTTGTAAGTGCTTCTTTAAGAAAAAATCTTGGATGTATGTTATTCAAAGATCATGGTAAGTGTTGGCAAAAAATATACTTTATAAATATATAATTCTATGAAAGCAATAAAATTATTAAGGAAATGAAAAACCACTACAAGTGCTAAATAATTTAGCCAATCATAGTGGTGGCAAAATTTAAAATTTGGAAGGTAATTGGATGAAGGAGATTCTATCTCTTAAAATAAATATAATCAAATATATGATAGAGGAATATTAGTAATTTGAGGAAAATCAAGAATATTTTTTAGAGAAAAAAAAGCTAAATATTATTTAATTGACCTAATAGCAAATGTAATGCTTGATTGTTTTATGGAAGTGACATGATAAAAGCCATATATAAATTATTTAAAAATGTATAGTATTTGATATTTTTCTCAAGTGATTTTTGTTGCAAGTGTGAACATGACCACGTTCTAAGTGGCTTAGAAAAACCTTGCAAGTGTGTACGCCTTGTAAAATGTCGGCAAAATAGTTTTGTCGGCAAGATTTGTTTTTCCTCTCCCGATATTCTCTCCTCTCCCTATTCTCTTGTATTCCCTTTCCTCCCTATTATTGTGCCCCTTATCTCTCCTTTCCTTTCCCTTATCCCTCTGCGTCGACTCCCTTCCTCCTTCCTCACCTTCCTTACATTATATATATATATATATATATATATGTGTGTGTGTGTGTGTGTGTGTGTGTGTGTGTGTGTAAGTTTTTTGAATATATTTTAATGAATAAAAATTGATATACGCCCACAATCTGGTATCAGAGCCAAGGCCAGGGGCACGCTCGATGAGACAAAGTGAAAGATAGAGTGTGGCACGTGAACCAAGAATGGACGTGGCACACATCTCGAGGATCTGTCGAGGACAACTAGAAGTAGATAGCTGAGGCAAATGGGCTTGGCAAAGTGCATGCAGTTCGAGGAATTGACATGGTAGGTACATGATTCGAGGTAGACTGACAAGGACACATGATAGTGGCACGTAGATCGAGGTGGTGACACAGATGACAACAAGGAGGGTAGTCATTGGTTAAAGTAGTGCCAAAAGGAGACAATGTTGATTAGCCAAAGGAAAATTATTTTCATAGTCATGTTGGGGTTTTTCAAACCTAAATGTCCCCACACACGGTGAATGTGGGATGATAAGTTCAATTTTTTTTTTTTTTAAAATTATCGCCGCTTGATGTTATAGAGGCTCTCGTGCCTCTATTGTCTCAACTGACAGTCGTGGGCTAGCGGTTAAAACCTTTCGCCAGCAAAGGAGAAGACTTGGGGTCGAATCCCATCGGGTTAGGAAAATCAAAGTTTTTTTTGTGGTTATCACCATGAAGGAGCCTTAAGAGGGAGAGTGGGTAGATTTGTCTTCATAGGAGCCGCACGGTGTAGTGGCAAAGGTGCTCGTTAGCTTGCATGAGATCACGAGTTCAAAACCTGTCAGAGTGCATTTAATAAAAGTGATAGGAAGTCTTTCGAAATGTCTGTTTAGCGGCTCCAAATTTTTTTGTAATAGGTTAAATATTTATTTTGTAATAGCCTCAGTGGCTACAAAAGGGTGAAATTTTTTAACCTTAGAGGCTCTAATGAAGTTGTTTTTTGCATTGATGAGTAGATGAGAAGATCAACTAGATGCTATCATGCTCTTTGTTCTCTTTTACAAGGAGAGAACGCTGAATGGTTTGACAAAAAATTTTAGAGATATGGTTTGCATATAGTTTTCAATCAATTAGAAAACACAGTCATAGCCCACCAAAGGAAGCCCGATTCTGGATACGATGCTAAATTAGAGGAAAATATCTTAGGGTAAAGAATAGAAGAGTCAGAGACGGTTGAAGATGCACCTGAAGGACAATCAAGTGACAGTTATACACCTACAGTGCCTGAAATAAAATCAAGTGAGAGCTATACACCACACTCTCCTAATATAGAACTAGAGCTAGTGGAGCCAGAGCCAGAACTAGAGCCAGAGCCAAAACCAACCCCTGAAATCATCGTCATTAGCGACGATGAGGATTCCATTACCAATAATTTTGGGCATCAAATACTGGGTAATCCACAACAAGAGGAGCAAGAAATCAGTGAGAGAATTAAAAAGGCTAGATTTGATTTAAATCAGTGATCTATTTTGTACTTATTTGTACTACTTGCTTGCAATTGAAATAAAGTCTGCTTTTTGAAATGGCATCCAATACTAGTCTACCAATCCCTGAGTTCAATGGTGGTGATTACGAATATTGGTCGATTAAGATGAAAACTTTGTTAATAGGCAAAGGTTTATGGGATATTGTAACAGAAGGGTATACAGAACCCATAGCTACTGAATGGGCAGATTTGAGTGTTGTAGATAAAAAAAATAGAAAAGAAGCCCAAACAAATAATTTCTCTGCCCTGTACTATTTACAAGCAGCCCTAGATAAAAGTATCTTTCCTAGAATAGCATCCTATGTCACCACTCAAGATGCTTGGAAAGTTTTGAAAGAAAGATTTCAAGGTAGTAATTAAGTAAAATAGGTTAGACTTCAAACACTGAAGAGAGACTTTAAAAATCTTAGAATGCAAGAAAATGAGAAAGTAGGAGACTACTGCATGCGGGTTAAAGCGATAGTAGATAAAATGGTCACTCTAGGTGAAGATGTTAATCCTGAGGTTATGGTGAATAAAGTGTTGCGAACACTTCTTTCGAAGTGGAATCATGTAGCAATCATTATTGAAGAGTCAAAATATTTGACTACTCTTTCTTTTGAAGCACTGATTGGTTCTCTTATTTCACATGAAGAAAGATTGCAGGAAACTCTTTCCACCAGCCATGGAGGAGATGATAAAGCCTTTGCTTCATAAGAAGGAAGAGGTAGAGGTCATGGTAGAGGTCAGTACAGAGGAAGAGGTAGGAACAGTCCATGAGGTGGAACCCCAAGCAAAGGAGGATCTTCAAATAGAGGTGGAGGTCAAAATAGAGGTGGACAACAAAATAGAAGAAAGCATCCAGGTTGAGGAAAAGGAAATTTCAAGTCGAAGCAAGTTTGCTACAATTGTGGCAAACCTAGCCACTATGCTTGTGACTGTTGGTCAAAGCAGCCTTCACAAGGGAGCAGCAGTAGCCAGAGCAGTCAGTATGGCAATTTTGGAGAAGAAGAAGGAACCACAAATCTCTTTCTCTCATATGGCCAGTCAGATCAGAACATGAATGACACATGGATTTTGGGCACTGGGTCTTCAAATTTTATGAGTGGCAAAGAAGAACTCTTTTCTACCCTAGATTATTCCTACAAATCCATCATCAAGTTGGGGGACAACAAGTCATTGGCAGTTGAAGGCATTGGAGCCATGGCGGTTCCAACTAAAGAAGGTTTTAAGCAAGTAAGTGATATCTATTACACACCCCATCTCCAACACAACCTTTTAAGTGTTGGTAAAATGTTAGAAAAGAACTACAAGTTGCTTTTTGATGAGGGTAAATGCACCATTTTTGATAAAAATAATAGTAATAGAATTATTACACAAGTGCCAATGACAAAGAATAGGCTATTCCCTTTAAGGTTTGGTCAGGCAGGGGGAGATCAATTAGAAAATGTTGCTATTTTAAATCCAAGTGCGTTGTGGCACTTGAGATATGGTCATCTGAATTTAGCTAGTTTGAAGATGTTGACCTCTCAAGTGATGGTGATCGAACTTCCTAAAGTTCAAGATAATAAAGAATTCTGTGAAGGTTGTGCTTTGGGCAAGCATGCCAGGACCAAGTTTCCATGAGGACAAGCATGGCGGGCCAGTTATCCACTCCAACTAGTGCATTCGGACATCTGTGGTCCAATGCAGACCAAGAGCATTGGTAACAACTCTTACTTTCTTCTTTTTATTGATGATTTTTCAAGAATGTGTTGGATATATTTTTTTGAAGCATAAAGATGAAGCATTTGATTGCTTCGTAGATTTTAAAACAAGAGTTGAAAATGAGAGTGGATATTTTGTTAAGTTTTTGAGATTAGATAAAGGAGGAGAATACTCCTCTAATAAATTTTTGCATTTTTGTAAAAAACATGGAATAAAAAGGCAGTTCACTACTGCTTACACTCCACAGTAGAATGGTGTGGCTAAGAGAAAGAACTGCACCATTATAGAGATGGCAAGATCTATGCTTCAGATGAGGCATTTGAGTAATATGTATTGGGCAGATGCAGCCAGGACTAGTGTGTATATTTTGAATAGAATCCCTACTTCAATTTTGAAAGGGAAAACTCCTTACCAAGCATGGTATGGTAAGAAACCAAATGTCAAGCATTTTCGAGTGTTTGGTTCATTGGCATATTCTCATATTCATGATGAGCTGAGAAAAAAGCTTGATCCAAAGAGTCAGGCATGCATATTTGTAGGGTACTATGAGAACACAAAATATTATAGGCTCTACAATCCTAGGACTCGAAAGATTGTGCTTTCCAGGGATGTGATTTTTGATGAAGGGGGAGAATGGGGTAAGCCCCAAATATTTAGTGATGATGAATCCAATGATGCAGTTTCTAAACAGGTGCAACACCAATCATTGCAGAAAGGTAAAAAGTCTCCTCCAACAAGCCCAAGTTCATTTTTGAGTTCAAATTCTTCACCAAGTCCTTCTCCTCAAAGGTCAATCAGTTCCTCACCAATGGATATTGATTCTCCATCCAAAGGTAAGAGAACACTCCAGCATCATCCATCTTATCAGATGTTGGATAAAAACCTTGAAAGAAAATATACTAGAAGTCAAGCTAGTGAAATGAGTTCAGTCTTACAAAGACTTGAAAGTATGCATTTGTATGGTGATGATGACTCCCAAGAACCTCGAGGAGATATAGTTAACTATGCCTTGTTAACTAGTGCACAACTTGAACCTTCTAGTTATGAGAAGGCATGTACTCAAAAAATCTGGCAAGATGCTATGAAAGAGGAGATAACCTCTATAAAAAACAACGACACTTGGGAGCTCGTAGAGCTTCCTAAAGGAAAGAAATGTGTTGGATGCAAATGGGTCTTCAAGACCAAATTCAATGCTGATGGAAGCATTGAAAGGCACAAAGCAAGATTGGTTGCAAAAGGATTTACACAAAAATATGGTATTGATTATGAAGATACATTTGCTCCCGTAGCTAGACAGGAAACCATTAGAACAATTCTTGCTTTAGCTACTCACAAAGGTTGGAAAGTCCAACACATGGATGTAAAGAGTGCATTTCTCAATGGTTACTTGATAGAAGAAGTGTATGTTGAGCAACCACAGGAATTTGAAGACAAAGGCAAGGATCACATGGATCAAAATGATGTGTTCAAAATTCCTTGGGAGAAGGATTCTTGTAAAGTCATTGTTGTGAGAGAATATTTGTGTGAGGAGCAACTTTATGTTGCATATGTAGTTGGTCATTATATGGCCATATTTGTGGTGATTTTTTGTGTGAAAATATGTGAAAGAGTTGTATGGTATAATCATCTATGTGAGATGATTAATTGTAAATACTCATGTGGAGTATTTTTTAGTGTTGAAGATGTAAAAGAAGATCAAAATGTGAGAGCATGGTTTAAAGGTAATGTTTTTATGATTAATGATTTGTTTTTTGTGAGCATGAATGAAAAGAAAGGTGATTATCTCATTGAGAAAACTTTGATGAAGAATATTTTTGGAGAGAATACAGTGATGGAGAACTATTTTACACTTTCATCTTAGATGCATTTTAGAACTCCAATTTATATATTGATATAATGCTTATATTTTATCTATTTTGAGCATGAAAGTTTCTAATTTCTACAACATAACCAATTATTCTATTTATAAAAATAATATTTATAAATCTAAAAGTGAATATTTATAGTATTTTTAGGTATCAACATTAACAATATTAAGAGGTAAATAAGTTTTTTTAATATAATATTGTAAATAACTTTAAATTCAATGAAATCGTGGACCGTTATGTAGTACAAGAAAAAATTACTATAAAATCTTAAAAAACAACCATAAAGATATATATATATATATATATATATATATATATATATATATATATATATATATATATATATATATATAGTTAACATGAAATATTTATAGGGTTATTTAAAATATTGTCCTTCTAATGAATTGTGATTTAAAAGATAAAAAGAAAATGAAAATAAATATAAAAGAGTATACACACTAAGAAATGTTTATTCATGAAATTAAATATAATTAATTAATTATATGAGATTAGAATA
Source organism: Wollemia nobilis (assembly GCA_028583015.1). Classification (NCBI taxonomy): domain Eukaryota; kingdom Viridiplantae; phylum Streptophyta; class Pinopsida; order Araucariales; family Araucariaceae; genus Wollemia; species Wollemia nobilis. Next base: position 9,120,382 of record JAQPPZ010017033.1, read on the forward strand.
GCTTTAATTGTATTACATCATACTAATGGATAGAAATAGTTAAGAAGTATCCAAATTGCCATGTTTTTTGGTATCCATATAATTAATTTTATAAAGAATAAATAATAAAATAGATTAGAAGATTTTAACATCTACAAGACCACAAATAGACATGGGATAGTAAAATTATAAAGAATAGTGGTTATTAAACCTAGTATATGACAACTATTTTTCCTTATCTAAAGATGATTATTTGCTATTGATTTTGATGATAAATTTGTTAGAAATAACTTATTACACTATTATTAGTAAGCTATAGTTAGCTCATATAGATAATTTCTTGAATCTCATGTAGATATGATACTAATTTGGTAGTTAGGAAGGATTATTATAGATCTAATTGCATGCTACTACTAGCGTACTCTCTGTTGGTTGTTATAACAAATGTAATCTATTATTAACCATGCTTATGTATTTTATCATCTTATAGAATGAATGAAATAACATTCTTTGCTAACTTAACATTAATATTAGATAAATCGAATGGGTTAAACTATTAGCTCATGTCCTATGAGTAGTCTGAGTTATGTAGACAATAGAATCCATATTAAACATAGTAGGTATAGGTTTTTGTTAGTAGATACAATGAGCTTGACATTACATAGGGATCACTATCTATATGACTAATGGAGTAAATTTTGTACATGAACCATATATCGATTTTGATCTATGCCTTTATAGGGATAACACCCTTCTCCATAAATGAATGGGATTGTGCATAGCAAAATTCTTGATATCCATCAAGACAATAGTTCAAATACTATAAGATAGACTTGTGTAGACACCAAAACAGCACCAATCCGATTATGTGACTGCAAACACTGATCGCTTTGACACACACAGCCCCCAGGGCAGCCCTCAGAGGTTAAACAGTGGTCCTAACCACTTTTGTAGCAATTTTGGAAGGTCAAAAGGCAATTTGGCACATTCGGAGCACTTTGCTCGGTATTCGTCTCACCCCCGGGGACGGATTCAAGGCGGGTCGGCCGTCTCACCCAGGGACGAATTCTAAATTCGTCTTTGGTCAGGACGAATTCTAGGTTTAACGGGCAAAAAGAAGAATGCCGCCAAGTGGCAGCCGAGGACAGTCAATTATTGCCTCCTGTCGTGCATGCGCGTGTAGGTGGGTAGATTGGCCGTTGGAAGACTGTCACAAGGGCAGTCATGGAAGCCCAAGTCAGGGAGGAGTCTCCTCCCTCTTGGGAAGGCATGGCCGCCACATGGCACCCCTGCATGCCCCTCCAAAGAGACCCCTTGGGTCTATAAAATGGTGGACTTTCCCACCCAAAAAGGACAAGTTGGAGGCATTTTCAAGCAACGAAGTGCTGCCAAATTGAACACCCCATTGCACCCCTTTTCGATTCACCTCTTTCACATCCTTAATCTCTTTCGCAAGAGAGGTTATTGGGTGGCTTTTGGAAGTGTGGATCCAAACCCAAACCCAACATTTGACCACCTTGAATCCACCAATTTTCCGACAACCCATTCTAAGAGATTTTGGGCCCATCCCTAGTGGATTGGTGCCGAAATCAAGTCCCCAACGGTGGGTGGCCCACTCGGGCACCCTACACTTTTTAAGTTTCATTCTAATTCATTTTTCTATCATTTATTCATCTCTCATTCCATTCTATGCTGACTAGATAGTTCATGTATTCAATTTCATAATGTTTTAATCAGATTTCATCATGTTCTCGTCGCTTTTGTTGTCCCACTAACTTGCAGGTAGCGACGCCAAATTCCCACTGATGGAGGTCAAATTGGGAGAATCTGACCATCTGGGTCATCCCAAAATGGCCCCAATTACTTAACCCCTCTGTTTGTAGGTATTTTGGAGATCCCGAGGTGTGACATTTGAGCGGCATCAACTCGGCATTTTAACACAGTCGAATTCGTCCTACCCGGGGACGAATTACAGCAGAATTCGTCCTGCCCAGGGACGAATTTTAGTTGAATGCAAATTGGCCGACTGTTTCAATGGCAGTGGCCCTCAGGTAATGTTTTCTGGTCTCTGTCAAGTTTGCAGGTGATTTAGATTCATTTCATGCATCATTTTAGTCAATCTTAGGCATACATCCTTCATTATTTTAGAGAACTAACATTTCATATTTGCAGCAGGTGCTACTAACGCCTTTGTTGTTTCTTTGATCGCAGGAGAAGTAGCAAGAACCAAGGATTCATCAACACCAGCGGTGGCAACATTTTGGCCCGCCCATTTTGCATGTGGGCACGCGAAAAGAAGATCATTATTCACTTTTGTAATGGAAACATGTTAACGCTCCTAGCCCCTAAAAAGGGAGGAGACGTCTTTGTAACCGAGGTTAAGAGAATTGAATAAAAAGGGTTGTGCTTTCCATACCTCTTTTCTTTCATTTTCGATTCGTCTCTTTTCTTTGTTTCGTGCATTTCAAAGGCATAGGATTAAAGCGTTATATTTTGTTTTACATTGCATAGCTATAGTTTTCCTTTTATTTCCGAAATCTCGTGCTTTCAGTGGCGATCACGGTGGGACCCGGTCCCCTGATTTTTAATATCACAGAAACTGATCGAGACTTGTGTTTTTGTGCTTACAGGTACCTTTTTCAATTTTTGACTGTAATTCGTCTTTGCCTGTGGTGATTACTTTACTGTAATTCGTCTGACCCTGGGACGAATTCCAATTCATCTCAGGCTAGGACGAATTCTATTCTGTAATTCGTCTCTGACAGGGACGAATTTTTGTCTATAAATTTTTAGAGCCGAAGATCAGAAACAACAGGTTTAGGCAGAGTAAGGTAAGGGTTTAAAACTGTTCTTGTTATTTTCTATTTTTTATTTTTGTGTTCTTTCAAATTTTGCCTTCTTAAGGAAAGTAGTTGCTGCTGCTTGTTTCAATTTTAATTAAAATAAACCACACACACATCACGTGGTATCTTTAAACCAAGGAGCTGGTCGTAAGACCCCAGCCCTTGATCAAGACCAACGATGGGTTCATCACCACCTTGGCTTGATTTTGCATCCATTTCCCCGATTGTCACTGTTGTTAGGCGTAAATCCTGATGAAAGCTGACCGAGTGTCGTTGGGGTGATTCCCATGCGTGCGAGGATAAGTCTTCTATGGTAGGTGTCATTAACAGGACAATCCCCCTTCCGTACCGCCTATGTTCCACGTACCATCTGCTCTCACATACCTATAGTTTCCCTCTCGTAAGGGCGGGTATATAGAGAGGTTGGTATATCGGTCCGACAATGGTATATTGAAGGGGCGACCATTTATGGGAGTCATATGAGCCAACATTCTGCATTTAAACATTCTTCAAAACTTTCAAAAACAAAACAAAAACATCAAAATGCACTAAACCAGTTTAGGACACACCATTAATCTTTAAAAGAGATAATCACCGTTTGTGCATGTGTGTGTTCATTTTTGCTTAGTGTAACAAAAAAAATCAAAAATCATAAACAAAAAGATAAAAATCTGCTTAGCTAGTAGAAGAGCACCACAATGGTGTACACCCGTAGCCAAGCCCAATCAAGGGCAAACGCTGTGGAAGGTGTACAAAGAGCGGGCGCTGGTCGCCTTCGCTTTAGCCCTGAGGACTTGGCCATACCGCCTTGGCGGTCTGGCCTACAAGAGAGTCCACATCAGGCCACATCAAGATGGAATTATAGGGACACCCCTCCGGGGGATACGCCCATTCAACACAGCCCCTTTCGGGAAGAAGCTTTACATGTAGCACTCAACGTAAATAGAAAACCACCTTTTGAGGCTAGATATGAGTGGCCACAGCGCGATGAAGCGCTAGAGAGGCACAGTGTCCATGAGGAGAGACAACGTGAATACGACATCTCTCCTTTGCCTCCCATTAGAACTGAAAGACAAAACCCAGAGCGCAGGGCTCTCCACACAGGGCGAGCTAACTCCGCCCGCCCCTTTCACACCCATGAAAGGGAGTACGAGGAAGACCATCGCATTCCTCGAGAACAACATACAGTGCGGGAGCCTTGCATTTTCGCACCTGCTAGATATCATGGTCACACATCGAGGCCAGAGCCTCAAGTAAATGTCACCGACCTCGACAGAGGGAAGTGACCCATTGAAATCTCGGATCATCAAGACCGAGGCAAATACATAGGAGAAACATTCAAGCCTCCTGAGCAAAATATGGCAGACCAAATTGACCTGGCAGTCGCCAGACATGCCGCCCGCCAAGCCCGAATCACACGGCTTGAGCAAGGTCATCAGGAGTTAGAGCACTTATACCACCTTAATAAAGAGCGCATGCAGTGCGAAGCGGATGAGCTACGTTATAAACTACCTGAGAGGGTGCCAACCCCTCGCACCCAAAAAGTAGAACAATATGAGAGGTATAATCCTTTGGTGCAGGACAGGTCTCCGCGACCTCGTCAAGCTTTGCCTCCGAGACCCTATAGACCTGAGAGGGAGGCCACTCCCCGAAACAATGATGGGTACCCTCAGTGGGGACTCACCCAGGGTCATAGGTCTCGCCCAGAGACTCCTCAAGAAGTTTATGAGGAATATGAACCAGAAATAGAATGGGCCAAAATGCCCTATCAAGGTGGGAGGGCTGCCATTCGGCCACCCCCCCATAGGCCTCCAGTCTCCCATAACTCACAATGGGAGCAAACAAAAGAGGAAGAGATTAAATCTTTCGATGCATACAAAGCGCTATTGGAGCATTTGGAGTCTGTGGAGACAAAAGATTTTGGGCATCAAAAGCCCACGTTACGTCAACTCCACAGTCATCCAGTGCATCCGTCAGTGCCCACACCTCTTTACCCCGAACATTTCAAGTTGCCTCAGTTGGCAGTCTTTAAGGGTGAAGAGGATGCCCAAGAGCATGTGACAAGATTCCTGAGCCAATGCTTTGGCATTCGGGATAATGATGTGTTGTTGCTAAGGATATTCATAACCACATTTGTAGGTCCTGCATTGGATTGGTTCACACAGTTGCCGAAGCACAACATAAATAACTTGGATCAATTAGTAGATGCGTTCCTTGAATGCTTTGCCTTCAACACCAAGAAGAAGGCATCACTAAGTGATCTAGCCAGCCTCAGGCAATATGAGGAAGAGACAATGGTGGCATACGGGAATCGATGGAGGGCTCTGCTTTCTAAGCTACCTTACCTTCCCCCTATGTCTGACCTCACACAAATGTTTTCATGGAGTTGTCTGAGATCGATCTCTGGGCTATTGCAGCTGCAGCAATACGCCAGCCTAGAAGAAGCTTTGGCGCAAGCCAGAGTTATAGAAGAGATCAAAATACAGGAAGGCAAAATTGCCAAGCCTAAAAAGAAAGAGTGGAACAAAAACACTAAGACCGGGACTACGCAATCAAAACCCGCTACGGTTAATCAAGTTGCGATAAATGTCCCCAAGCCTATGCAAGAAATACAGCCTCAAAAGGCTAATTATCAGGCAGTGCCTCCTAATTATGAAAGAGAAAATAAAAAATAGGAGCAAAATCAGCAGCGTCGCCCTAGGCGACAATTCACCCCTTATACGGAGTCTAGGGACTCCCTATTTGACCGCTTGTCAGCGGCAAATTTAATCACCCTTCTAGAAATCCAAACCATAGATCCTAACGCTCCCAAGCCTAAGGGATACAGAGAGGATTTATATTGTAGGTTCCATAGGCGAAGGGGACATGACCTGAATGGATGTTGGAAATTCAAGGGATTAATACAAGATTTGATCGATAATAAAACATTGGCAGTGGACAACCCCATAGCGCCAAATAATCAATAGATGGGGGTTTTCAAGGACCCTTTGCCTGCCCACGAGGCACAGGCAAAACCTCTTTAGGTCAATGAGGTGCGACAGAATCTTCCCATGCAAGGATTCGTGGGAATGATCAGCATAGTGACCAGGGAACAAAAAGTACCCAGGAGTTGCCCCCGAGGCAGCTACAAGAGAAGTTCCAACAATGTCGCAACCTCAACAATGCCCTGTGCAGTTGCCTCCGCCTAGACCCGAGGTCACGATACGGACCAAACTCACGCAGAGTTTGTGGACCACATCGGCTAGGCTTTCCATTTATGAGCTTATACAATAGTCAGCACCCCATAGGGAAGCTCTCATGGAAATTTTGAAAGCCATCGAGTTGCAGCCTCATGAAGCGAATTCCTTCAATAACTTTGTGGGACATGTAAAATGATGTACGGAGCCGGTCATTACCTTCAGAGAAGATGAGGTTAAAATAGTATCGAATGACATGGCAGATCCACCCCTGCACGTTATCGCATGGGTCAACGGGATCCCGTACAAGAGAGTGTTGGTAGATACTGGCTCGTCCTAGTAACATCATTACCACTGCAGCATTAAAACATCTGAAGCTGCCAGCCTCTCATATCACGGCTTCCACATACACACTACGAGCATTCAACGATGCGATATGCTCGATAGTCGGCACAATTGTTCTGCCCATCCAGGTAGGACAAAAGATGATACCTACATTGTGCCATGTTCTGGAAGGCGAGATGGCATACAACATATTGCTAGGGCGGCCATGGATCAGGGACATGAAGTGTGTCCCTTCGATCACTCACCAGTGTCTAAAGTATGCATTTGAAGGAGAAGTACATGTAGTCCCGATGGACTTAGAACCCTTCAAATATTGCAATGCGATGCAATTAATGCCTCAATCGACCCTCCCATCAACGCACTTGGATTTCCAGTTAAATCCATCTAAACAAGGTCCAATGCCGTGGGCACCACTGGTGACTAAATCATCAAAATCCTAGCCAGGTGAGTCTTCATCATCTGCTCCTTCACTACCAATGCCACCTGTCATGGCTAAACAGAAGGACAAAGGAAAACAGATCCTGGAAGAGGCTCAGCCCCTAGAAGAGGTGTTGCCAACAATATCAACTGTCTCAACAGAAGAAATACCTAGCATAATGGAAGCTGAGGCTCCTAATCCACCCAACATGGAATGGACTCAGGAAGGCCTTCCATTTCCTCCCTCTCAATCATCAACAATTACTGTTGAAATGGCCAGTACGGGCCTTGGGGGAGTATCTAGTGCAGAATGTTGTGGCAACGCCCGCGCTAGAATCCGTGCAAGACATGGGGAGACCTCGCCTTCCCATAGGGACAGTTGTTCCTCTAGGTTACCCACCAAACCGGACTAATTTTGTGTATGGGGGCCTTGATCATGGTGCTGAACCATGCAAGCAAAAGGACGAGGATGAAGAGCCTTTTGCCAAAAATGTCAATTATCTGTCAAACCCGGACTTCGCTCTGAGATATCTCGGCCAATGCAATTGGCATGGATACGGGCTAGGCAGGTATGAGCAAGGGGTGCGTGTCCTTTGCCAGCCAAGATACCAAATGCCGTATGATAAGTCGGGAGTAGGGTTCAACCACCCCCTGCCCTTAGACATCTTGGTGGAAAACATGCAAGGCCTAGGAATAGGCAACAAGGGTGGATTGGCATCAGATCCTTATGCCAACCCAAATACAGAATATACATTGGGAGATTACCTCCCATGGTCAACAACCACCCTTGGTAACATCAATAATCCCTCTCCTTTGCTAGAGAGAGGTGAAATTTCGGACACTAACTCCCAAGGAGAGCATAAACGGTGTCCAGAGATCTTTTTGAAACTATTCCCTTTAGAGGTTCCAGTTGAGCCAGTGCTGTGTCAAGAGAATCAGGTCCCTCCACCAAGAGTGGAACAACCGCAATGGGATCAGATTAATTTGCTAGAACAAGGTGAACCCTTAATGTCGCAAGTAGTTGTTGAAGAAAATGAACATTTTTGGATCTCCGACAGTGATTCGAAAGATGAGACTGAGATGGCTTACCTCAACAACATGCGACAAATGCAACAAAGGCAACAAGTGCAACAACGACGTCCCTTAGGGATTGATGACTTATTTGCATAGATGGGCATACTGCCAGGACATGAGTGGTACGTAGACCCAGTAGGGTGGGACCAAGTGTTGGATCCATGGCTCCAAGTTTACGATGAGCACCGTCCACCCCGAGACCCTATAATGACATCAGTGCCGAGGGAAGACCCTGTCTTCCTATCAGCACATAGGGCAGATCCGTTCGTGCCCGTCCCCCTAGAGCCAGATCCAGAGTATAGGGAGCATCCAGAATGTTCGAGTTATCATACCCATGGTAATGGAGACCAAATTCATTCCATCCACATGATCTCCATTGATTTGACCGCACCCATCCGCAATCCGGCCGATCCAGCATGGTCATTGCATCTAGACATAGATGCCATCGACTGGGATCGCGTCAATTCACCTCTCTCACCATCAAAGTACTGGCCTTTCGGTAAGATGCCTCATTTTACCCCAGGGACAACTCAAGATATTTTTTAGGCTGAAGAGGAACCCGAGGTTCCCAACGTAGATTTAAATTCAGCTAATGATATCCATTTGATCCCGACTCCACATCAGTTGGAGGACGGATCCCACATGTCGATCGAGGAGACGACTGACGTAGATATCGGCTTGGATCCAATGAATCCATAGATTATCAAGTTGGGGGTAAGCTTATCCCCTGAAGAGCAAGCCGACTACATTGCCCTTCTCAAAGAGAAGAAGGAGGTTTTTGCATGGTCATACAAGGATATGCCGAGGACTAGACCCGTAGCTAGTCACGCATAATTTAACGCTTGATCCGACAATCAAGCCCGTAAAGCAAAAACTACGTAAGATGCACCCAACAGTGGCCTTGATGGTCAAAGATGAACTGCAAAAGCTGTTGGATGCACAGTTTGTCATCTGCGTGGATTATCCGCCATGGCTGTCCAACATGGTGCCCATCAAAAAGCCCGACGGGAGGATTCGCATATGCACTAATTTTTGAGATCTAAACAAAGCGAGTCCTAAGGATGATTTCCCCTTGTCGAGCATCGACGCGTTGGTAGACGCTATAGCAAGTCACGAAATGCTCTCCCTCATGGATGGTTTCTCAGGATACAATAAAATTCGTATCAATCCTAAAGACCAACTAAAAATGGCGTTCACAACGCCTTGGGGGACATTTTGTTATAAGGTCATGCCTTTTGGCCTTAAAAATGCTGGTGCCACCTACCAACGTGCCATGACGTACATCTTCCATGACTACATGCATAAAACTTTGGAAGATTACATGGATGATTTGTTAGCCAAGTCTCTGTTGCGCTCAAATCATATCGATGACTTAAGCAAGATCCTCGATCGCCTCATGGAGCATAAAGTTAGACTAAATCCCAAGAAGTGCGTATTTGGCATCACATCTGGAAAACTCTTGGGTTTCATAGTCTCAAAGCGAGGCATCGAGGTGGACCCAAAGAAAGTCAAGGCAATCCTTGAAATGGTCCCCCCAACTACCATTAAGCAGCTCAGAAGTCTACAGGGAAAGGTCGCATCAATTAAGCGTTTCATAGCGCAATTATCTGACAAGTGCCGACCCATGAACAAATTATTGCACAAAGGGGTTACATTTCACTGGGATGACGAGTGCCAATCAGCCTTTGACGACATCAAACAATACTTGGCTTCGCCACCAGTATTGGCACCACCTAGACCAGGAGTGTCATTCTACTTATACATCTCAGCCTGAGGTGGCACTGGGTGCCATGCTAGCCCAGAAGAATGAACATCACAAAGAATAGGCTACTTACTATCTTAGCCGCACCCCAGTCGAGTTATGAACTTAACTATGCATACATCGAGAAACTCTGCTTGGCAGTGGTGTTTGCTACCAAAAAGCTATGCCACTACATGTTGAGCAACACTACGTATGTTGTGTCTAAGGAGAATCCATTGCGATACATGATGAGTCATACTTATCATAGTAGTCGCATGGCGAAATGGATCATGTTGTTGACGGAATTTGACATAGAGTTTATTGGATAAAAATCTATCAAAGGACAAGTCATAGCCGATCAACTAGCAGAGGCTCCTCTCGAAGACGATCAGCCTCTAGTCATAGAACTACCCGATGATGGGGTCTTCCATGTCTCAGAATCGCCAGATTCTGATGAGCCTGAGTCACAGGCCGACATAACCCTATTTTTTGATGGTTCTAAATGTGAGCAAGGTGGTGGCACGGGAATAGTATTCTTCACACCGCAGGGCGCTCCAATGCCCCTGTCATTTAAATTAAACTTCCCGTGCACCAACAATAATGCAGAGTATGAAGCCTTGCTCATAGGTCTTCAGACAACAATCGCCATGAACATCAAATGACTGAACATCTTTGGTGATTCGTTGTTAATTGTCAATCAAGTCAAAGGGGTATATCAATGCAAATGCCCAGTTCTGTAGGCTTATAAAGCCCTTGTGGACAAATTCCTGGCAAAACTTGAGTGGTATGACATCGAGGCACTCCCTCGGTCATCGAATCATTTTGCGGACACAATGGCCTCCTTGGGGTCACTAATTCCGCAAGACCTTTTCGGTGATATGACAACCATTCAAGTCAAAACCCTATCGCAATCCATGATGGAGCGTGCAAGCTCTGACTTGATGCCAAGAATCCACATGATCCAGATTGAACCATCCTCGGATAAGTTCTCTCGAATCCACGACCATTTGAAACATGCTAATTGGGGATCCTTGTTCTCCCCTACTCCCATTAATAGCAACACAACGCTATTCTTACAAGTTCTATCCCATTCAGCATTTGCTAGGGATGAACTTCAAGAGGGATTGGCTGTTCATACCATCGAGGTTTTTGATCAATAGGACTGGTATTTACCCATTAGAGACTACCTCAAGTTAGGTAATCTCCCGCTTGGATTGACGCATGCCGCAAAACGAGCATTCAAGCAGAAAGCGGCTAAGTATGTCTTGATAGGAGACATTTTGTACCATCGTAGCTATGAAGGAATCCTCCTTCGTTGCTTGGACCAGCAAGAGTCCACTTGGGCAGTCGCCCAAGCGCACGATGGTACATGTGGTGGCCACTTCAGTGGTATGGCCATCGCAAAGTGCATTCTTTGCATGGGCTATTATTGGCCATCTTTAGAGTGAGATTGTTGCGCATATGTCAAGAAGTGCGTGAAGTGTCAACATCATGCCAATTTGATGCACGTACCTTCCCAGGCCTTGCAGACGGTCCAGTATGCTTGGCCGTTTTCGTAGTGGGGCTTCGATCTAATTGGAAAGATCTCCCCTACATCGTCAGGCCATCACACGTTTATCATAACGGCCACAGAGTATTTTACCAAGTGGGTGGAAGCAATTCCGCTTACCTCTATGACAGGACCCCGCATTGTGGAGTTCATTTTGCATAACATCATATGTCATTTTGGTATTCCATCCAAAATAGTCTCGGATAATGGGATGCCTTTCAAGAACAAAGACGTGCGTGCTTTGACCACAAAGTACAAAATTCAGCATAGTTTTTTGACACCCTATTATCCACAGGCGAATGGGCAAGCAGAGGCATCAAACAAAATGCTAGTTGCCATCCTTAAAAAGATGGTCACAAGCAGTCATAAGGATTGGCACATCCAAATCCCACTTGCCCTATGGGCCTATCGCACTAGCATTCGGATGCCCACTGGGGCCACTCCATTTTTGCTAGTGTATGGCTCCGAGGCAATCATGCCTCTAGAGTTGGAGATTCCTTCCCTATGCATATCAATGCAGGAGTTCATCGATGATGACACTGCATGGCAAGCCCGGTTAGACCAGCTTACGTTGCTTGATGAACGACGCGTTAATGCTCTCGAGCATTTACGTATTTATCAAGAGCGACTTAAGAAAGCTTACAACATGAAAGTTCACCTTAGGGACTTTCGGGTTGGTGATTTGGTTTTGAAGGAAAACCAACAGAATTCTAGTTTGTCGTCCCACCTAAGGGACAAATTTATGGCAAATTGGTTAGGTCCATATGTCATTGATAGCAAAATAGGACCCGAGACATACCGGCTAGCCTCCCTTGATGGAATCAAGGAAACAGAACCCTTGAATATCAGTCATTTGTGACCATTCCATATCTAAGAGAGCCATATCCCAAAAATGCTCCAAGGATCCCTAAAATCGCTTGGTCAATCCCAAAAATGCTCCAAGGATCCCTAAAATCGCTTGGTCAATCCCAAAATGCTCCAAGGATCCCAAAATCACTTGGTCAATCCCAAAATGCTCCAAGGATCCCTAAAATCGCTTGGTCAATCCCAAAATGCTCCAAGGATCCCTAAAATCGCTTGGTCAATCCCAAAAATGCTCCAAGGATCCCTAAAATCGCTTGGTCAACCCCAAAATGCTCCAAGGAGTCTCACAATCGCTTGGTCAGAAACTCAAAAAAAAAAATCCAAAAATCATCAAAAATAACAAAAATTTGCATCTCATTTCTAGGCATGCTCAAATTCATTAAAAAGCACTTCTCACATCTCATCTTCATATTCACAAAAATCAATCCATCAAAAATACAAAAAATATGTAGCTGCATTAAGCATCGCACCCATACATTGCATATTTGTGGTCGTAAAGGTCAAAGGCACCATAGACTGTAATTATTCTGCTAGTCCATCTTGTTCCACACTTTTCCATTTTACAAAACAGCAAACAAACGCCATTTACTGTTGTTTACCACAATAGAGTCAGTGGTCTTATAATGTATCAAGAGTTTTCATAATTCAGTCATCATTTTGCTCTTTAGCCACGTAATGTACCGAGTCAGACAGATTTTACGAAGGTAGAGTTACACTTGAAATACGCCTTGTTACGTAGCATCCCAACACAAATTAAAACACATAAAAATTCCCAAGTTGTGTGAACGAAAGATGAAACCTGCATAGTAATCCAGGTCACCATAAGCGAAACAGTTATCTTGCTCATCCCCCTATGCGAATGGTTCTAGAATGCTGAGAATTGATAAAAGGATGAGCTCTTCCCTATCCATTCACCTTAATACACAGTGGTTTTTACCACTACCAAATCCCAATCATAGTTGGTTCCCAAAGTTGTAAGGATTTGTACTACACGTCCCTGCCAAGGATGGGTAGTCATCCCCAAGACCTAAAAGGATCAATGCCATTCACGAACAAAATTCCAATAAATCATCATCCTAACACTTTCCATTCACCTTTGGTCTCCAAGTTGTAAGGATTCGTACTATCCGCCCCTAACCAGGATGGGTAGTCATCCCCAAGGCCTAAAAGATCAATGCCCCTACTTCATAATCTCCATCATCCCCTTGGTCCCCAACGTCGTAAGGATTCGTACTATCCGCCCCTAACCAGGATGGGTAGTCATCCCCAAGGCCAACAGGATCAAGGCCATTCACAAGCTCAAACTCACACCGCTCAAAATACAAAATCAAGTAACAGTGGTTATCACCACTATTCAAAATCCTTGCTCAAAAAGAAAAATAAATAGAAAAATAAATAGTGATTTGCATCACTATATAGACGAGCAAGTCTCCCAAATCATTCAGCCAACAAACAACCTGAACTTGAATCTTTGGAATTCTCAACATTCGAAAACCATCTAGGTGATCCTCATTACAGGTTTGGTTGACAACCTATCTGGCAATGGTGGTATCCTACCCGCATGACGATATGTCTGTCACATTCGCTTTGCGTATATGCAGACCAATGTTTGCATAAGGATGAGCTAGCTTATGGTATCCTGGATAACACCGTAGATTAATCTAACTAAATACAACAAAGGAGTTAGTGGAGCTAATTAGGTGATCCTCAGTATAGGTTCGGTTGAAAGCCCATCTGGCACTGGCGGTATCCTGACAAATACCACATAAATGAACTCAATTGCACACACAAGGATGTGAAATAGCTTGGTCAAAAATGAGTTCGATTCATACCTTGGTCAAAAGTCTTGTAAGACAAAGTACAATCATGGCTAGTGAGTTAAAACCGTCTGAGTCTCAGAAAACCTTAGCTACATTTCTAAACCAACTGCGCTACTTTTCATCTTTGCAATACCATCAAAAAATACAAAAAAGAGAAAAACCACATGTATACATACAAAGTCATGCATCACAACAATCGCCTAAAAACAAAATAATAGAGTTCTAAACAGTCTATGGTGCCATAGCCAAACATCACAAATCCCATTCATCCATTTCATTTCTGCATATCACATATAAATAAAAAACATTTGCATTCATCATAACATATGCATCCATCAAAATAAATAAACATGCATACATCCATATTCATCAACCATAATGCATAATATCAAATCATCACATATGCATAACCACAATAAAGCCGGTATATATATATATATCGTCAAAAAAAAATGCCCGCAAGCTACAAAACTGGTCCTCAGACCCCGCAATCATATAACAAAACCACCCAGCCTAAGGCGTCGGCCACCATGATCATGCAGGATCGGTGCGACGGGAACTACCCCCCGTGGTGTGGGTCCTATGGGACCCCGTAGGGCGGCTACTGCTAGCCCCCGCATCACGCCTGCTATCGCCTCCCTCATCCAATCGCCTACGACGAGATGATGTTGACTGCTCAGTACCACTGTCCCTCATTCGGCATGAAGATCCACCTCCCGATGGCTCAGGTAGCCGCCCACCGAGGTGGATAATCTCCCCCTCCATCTCCATCCGATGTCGGAACCACTCTGCATCTCATCGCCGATAGTAGGCCAATGCATCGTCGTGCTATGCCAAAACCCTATCCCGCTCTGCTAGCTGAGCCCGCAGGAGATCCCTCTCTCGTAGTGCATCCCCCAGCTCCCGCACCGCATCCCCCAGCTCCTGATCTCGCATCCGCAGTAGCTCTATCAATCGTGCATTCTCAGCGCGTACCCCGGACTCCATCTCCTCCGTATCCGCCTGAGGCACAGGACTCTCTGGAACAACAGCCTGCTCTGGCTCCCACTGCTCCGCCATGTCCTGCATCTCCGGCTGATCCGGAGCCCCCAAATCTACATCCTCACCCTCCACCTCCACCATGTCCGCATCCTCCAACGGAGCTCCCCAATCATCCCCTGGTGCCTCAGCACCCTCCGCTGCCGCCTCCGTGCCTCCCAGTGGCCCCTCTCCTCGCCATCGTCGTAGTACCCACCACTGGTCATACTCTGTGGTAGTCCCGACGTCATCCATGTCCGAGACGTCGATCACCACATCTGAATCCTCGCCCAATGGCGCGATGACCGGTCGGTCTAGAGTCCTCTCATCTCCCCGATGTCGATAGACCACGGGCTCACCAAGCAACCCCTGGCGCACCCCAAACTATCGTGTAACCCGGCTATATGAGAAGAACTCATGCTCGGTCCCGTGTCACCCAATCAGCCACCGCTCCCTACATACCCGTCGGAGCCACTCTCCAACCTTCGACCAAGCTGGACAGTCCCGATAAGGGTGCCAAACCACATCCCCTAGAGTGAGCCGAGAGAAGGCATCAGCATAGTGCCCTACGACACCTGCCCACCGTCGACTCTACCCCTGCTCTCCGGACCGTCGCCACAAAACTGCATAACCTATCTCCTTATCCTCCATCGCCACCCGAGTCATCCATGGTAACCCGGTTGGCCTCTCAACTGCTATGTGCTGCCAACCCCAGCACTGCAACAGATAACTATAGCTGATCCCCTTCGTTGTCGGCAATGGACCCCATACAACTCCCCGTAGAGCTGTGCCAACAGTGTCTGTCCCCATCTCAGGATCAGCGGTGCCTCTATCGGGCACTCTACCAACTGCCACACCAAATCTAGCAGGTTCCATGGGAACCTCGTGCCTGACGAGTCAGGTAATAGCATGTTGGAAATGAGGCCCATAAGGAATGCGTGCCTCACTCCTAACACCCCCCTCTCCTGCCACCATCCAACCAAAATCCTGCCAACCTGGAAGTCCACCTCGGCCGTCTCCACTGGGCTCTCTACGCCCAACCGCTCCCCATGCCCGAAGCATCTCGTCAGTACAGCGGTCCGCTGATCACGCGACGATGTCCTGATGGGCAGTCCATCTATCGGAATCCGCAGAAGCCGATAGATATCCTCCAAAGTGACAGTCATCTCCCCTGTCGAGAGATGGAAGGTGTTGGTCCGCGGATCCCAAAGATTGATCAGGGCCATCAAATAGGCCTGATCCGTGACCACAGGCTCCAGTCGAGCCACCTGCTTGAGCCCAAGGGCATCAAGCCACTCCCAGTTAGCCTCAGTCAGCGCCCCTTGTGCCTCAGTGAAAGCAGTGGGTACACGGTACCGGCTCCTAACAACCTGCAAAAGAAAACAATTCAAAAAAAAAAATAATTAAAATCATGGAAAAGAACTGTACAACAATAACATGCATATACAATATTGCCTACCAATGTACAACAAAAACAAGCACAAAAATTCAAACAAAAATCAAATTTTCAGTTCTAGGGTTTCTAATCCTAACTGATTAATTTACAAACAAAAATTCAAAATTCAAACAATTTTTCAGTTCAAGGGTTCCTAAATCCTAACTGATAAATTTCAAAAAATAAAACGAAACAAAATTAAAAAAATTAATTTTTCAGTCTTAAGGTTTCTAATCTTAACTGATTAATTTAAAAACGCCATAAAAAAAAAAATTCAAAAACACAAAAATTATGTCTTAGGGTTTTACGTTCCGTTATCCTAGGGTTTAGTTGTAAGAAAAATTCTTTACCTAGGTTTTACGCTACGTTTAGTTGTACACTAAGTCTTAGTTGTCTTCAATTCAGTTTCAGGGTTTAAGTTTTAAAAATTTTGAAAAACATCATCACAAAAATAATCAAATAAAACAATTGCAATTTTAAACAAAAATAAACTCTAGGGAGCACTTACTGGTCTCGCTTCGGCTCCACCGCTCGATCCGGTTTGTGTACTCATGATGGCAGGGAAAATCCGGCAGCGCTTCGCTTCGCAGAATTAACCTCCTCCTCCCCAGAGCTCCAAATCGAAAGAAAAATTAGATGCAAATGAGCCCAAACTCAAGTTTTGGCCCTTAAATAGGCCTTTTGAGCTGCAATTCGTCCTTCCCTGGGACGAGCGCTCTGGTTAGCACTCGTCCCACCCAGGGACGAATTCTAAAGCTGGAATTCGTCCCACCCTGGGACGAATTCAGGGCAAAAATTTCAAAAACATCAAAAATTGGACAAAAATGCACTAAAACAGATAATAAATTTGCCCGATGAGAGTGTTGTTGCACTTGACATCCCGGGCATACAAAATAGATGTTGGGGTCACAAATTGTCATTATCCTACTCCCTAAGAAGGCTATCTTAGCCGGACCGCTCCATGGGAAGACGGATTTTTGCCAATTTCAGCTCCAAACAACGTCGCAAAAAGGGTTAACACCCACCAAAAATAGGTCTAAATGTTGGAAAAATTGCACATGCTTAACGATAAACCATCTAAAGGCACCCTTGCACAAGTCATCTTGGGTCAAGCGACTCGTCGCTTTTCTCACGAAGGTCATTCCCTCATCGATTCGTCGCTTGAGGGGGTAGTCACACTTAGTCACCAATCAACAAACACACACCCAATCAAAGCAATGACATGCATTCAAAGAATCATTGACAAAGACAATCACGCTCCTGCTTGGGGCAGCAAACAAGCAATAATCACAAATTGATCAAACACTTGGCATTCCCGAATCATGAACACAAGGTTTCCCCCCGTGGACAAAAGGTTGCGCCCTTTGCCTATTCATGACTGATCAATGTCCAAGCTCAAGTCACACCTCACCAAAATAGGTTAATACTTGAAATCAAATTCCTTAGCTCGTCAGAAGCAAGGATTCAAGAATGCATGCCCTTTCCATGCTTGGGGCATCAAAAGTTGGTTAGGTTACCAAGAAACCCTAATCATTAGTGCTTTGGTTATCTATTTTTGCTCGACGCTGCGCCATGCACAACGCATCCCAAAAAGGGGCATCTGTAGACACCAAAACAGCACCAATCCGATTATGTGACTGCAAACACTGATCGCTTTGACACACACAGCCCCCAGGGCAGCCCTCAGAGGTTAAACAGTGGTCCTAACCACTTTTGTAGCAATTTTGTAAGGTCAAAAGGCAATTTGGCACATTCAGGCACTTTGCTCAGTATTCGTCTCACCCAGGGACGAATTCAAACTAGGATCCGTCTCACCCAGGGACGAATTCTAAATTCGTCTTTGGTCAGGACGAATTCCAGGTTTAACGGGCAAAAAGAAGAATGCCGCCAAGTGGCAGCCGAGGACAGTCAATTATTGCCTCCTGTCGTGCATGCGCGTGTAGGTGGGTAGATTGGCCGTTGGAAGACTGTCACAAGGGCAATCATGGAAGCCCAAGTCAGGGAGGAGTCTCCTCCCTCTTGGGAAGGCATGGCCGCCACATGGCACCCCTGCATGCCCCTCCAAAGAGACCCCTTGGGTCTATAAAATGGTGGACTTTCCCACCCAAAAAGAACAAGTTGGAGGCATTTTCAAGCAACGAAGTGCTGCCAAATTGAACACCCCATTGCACCCTTTTGATTCACATCTTTCACATCCTTAATCTCTTTCGCAAGAGAGGTTATTGGGTGGATTTTGGAAGTGTGGATCTGAACCCAAACCCAACATTTGACCACATTGAATCCACCAATTTGCCGACAACCCATTCTAAGAGATTTTGGGCCCATCCCTAGTGGATTGGTGCCGAAATCAAGTCCCCAACGGTGGGCGGCCCACTCGGGCACCCTACACTTTTTAAGTTTCATTCTAATTCATTTTTCTATCATTTATTCATCTCTCATTCCATTCTATGCTGACTAGATAGTTCATGTATTCAATTTCATAATGTTTTAATCAGATTTCATCATGTTCTCGTCGCTTTTGTTGTCCCACTAACTTGCAGGTAGCGACGCCAAATTCCTGTTGATGGAGGTCAAATTGGGAGAATCTGACCATCTGGGTCATCCCAAAATGGCCCCAATTACTTAACCCCTCTGTTTGCAGGTATTTTGGAGATCCCGAGGTGTGACATTTGAGCGGCATCAACTCGGCGTTTTAACACAGTCGAATTCGTCCTACCCGGGGACGAATTACAGCAGAATTCGTCCTGCCCAGGGACGAATTTTAGTTGAATGCAAATTGGCCGACTGTTTCAATGGCAGTGGCCCTCAGGTAATGTTTTCTGGTCTCTGTCAAGTTTGCAGGTGATTTAGATTCATTTCATGCATCATTTTAGTCAATCTTAGGCATACATCCTTCATTATTTTAGAGAACTAACGTTTCATATTTGCAGCAGGTGCTACTAACGCCTTTGTTGTTTCTTTGATCGCAGGAGAAGCAGCAAGAACCAAGGATTCATCAACACCAGTGGCGACAACATTTTGGCCCGCCCATTTTGCATGTGGGCACGCGGAAAGAAGATCATTATTCACTTTTGTAATGGAAACATGTTAACGCTCCTAGCCCCTAAAAAGGGAGGAGACGTCTTTGTAACCGAGGTTAAGAGAATTGAATAAAAAGGGTTGTGCTTTCCATACCTCTTTTCTTTCATTTTTCGATTCGTCTCTTTTCTTTGTTTCGTGCATTTCAAAGGCATAGGATTAAAGCGTTATATTTTGTTTTACATTGCATAGCTATAGTTTTCCTTTTATTTCCGGAATCTCGTGCTTTCAACTTGGAAGAATGACTTTCATTGGCAATCAATTTGCAACATCAAAGTTTCAATTTCTTAGAGTAAAAAAAGAGATGGAGCAAGAAAACATTGTCTATAATACAATAATGTTATAGGAAGAGAAAAAAGTCACTAACATTAGCATAAATGAATACGATCATTTGAAAATAATCATTAAGATAAAAAGGATCCCCAATATTCTTGAGTATTGCTCTTGTTCATGTTGAAGCTCTTATTTTCACCATATATTTAGTTGAGGATATATATTGACATATCATCTTTGGTAGTTGCTACACACATGAGGAGGGGATTCTAGACTAGACTAAATCTAATGAGGCCACAAGGAGGGGAGAACCTATTATATTTAGTAGAAATATTTTTATAGCATACTCAAAGTCAATATTTGATGTTCACCACTTGACATAAGCTAGCAATAGAACCAACTACATCTCCACCATATCTTCCATGGTAGGACCTACTTGAATGATAATGATTATATTCATGACTTCACCAAAATTATGATATTGTCTTCCTACTAGACAACAAGATCAAGGAGTTTATTATGCATAGGTGCATATTGAGTGCAATGTCATTGAGATTAGCATCAAGGCAAACAAACACCTAAAGCATAGATATTAGAAAAGTAAGGGTAGATAACTTTATCTTTATTCTATGGTTCATCTACATGGGAGTCTACAACATGCTAAAAAGGGGTCACAATACATTGTGGTGGTGCAACACAACACTTTTTACCTCACAACAATTGAGGTGAGTCACATTGCCCATTAAGATTTTACCAATAACGTTTTGAGCACCATGTAGTGGTTGGATAAGGAATATGACATATAGAAGGAAATAATACCCATAGAAGGGGTCCATGGGACCCATAATTATTGGAGGTGGATCCCCCACCTAATCAATTAAATTTGGTCAAAATTCTAGCAATGTGAAGCTTTAGAAAGTTGTAGGAATGATTCCTAAATGTGGTGAAGTTGAGCCAAGGAAATAAATCACATATTGGAAGATAGATAAGGTGTAATTTTGGAAAATTTCTAAGATGTCCAAGGAAGAAGTCCTAGGTTCCATTATCAATCTCCATTTTTTTTCATTATAATTATATTTTATGGAAAAGGTTAATATAAATATTTCCCATTATTTATGCACAAAAAATTTGAGTAGGAGAGTTGTAAGTTTGAAAGAATGCATGAAATTTTAAGGTAAAGGTCATGGGGTTCAATCCCATAAAGATCACTCTATTTTTATTGTATTAGGCTAAAATTTATTTTTAATTTTATTATTTTCAAAAGTATAGTGAATATTGTTTTGCAACATCAAAATAATGGTATCAAATTTATTTGTAAGAGGTTCATTTTTATGGTGATTGACACCTTAAATTCTTGTTTTTCAAATACTATTTACAACTCTTCACAATAGTGCAAGTAGTTTTCAATATCAATGACACACCTAGCTTACATTTACTAGTAATTTTATAGCATTGAGCTACTATGTATAATTCATAAAATAGTTGCCATAACAATATTTGGGCATCAACCCTATAAAATGTTTGGAAGAAATAAGGTCTTCTAAAAATTGCACTCCATCATTAATCCTTATTTATCATTATCAATAGATGTAAATATTGGAACGAAGTATTTCTAAGTATATAGGGAAGTTACACTTGGGTCAAGGATTTATTTTTAATAAGATGTCATTGATAGGATGAATACATTTTTATACTAAATAAACACCATATATCATTATATTTCACAATTAAAAATATATCTCACATACACCACATATTGAGAACACTAACTTATTTCATGTACTAATAGGTATAAAAAAGGTGGATATATAGAAAGGTTTGGTATATTGAATTGCTAATATATTGAAAGGGGGACCTTTTGGAGATAGAAGGAACCCTCATCATGAATGCACCAAAAGTATTTCTTATAGATTCATAGCTCCTAATAGGTTTAAAATTTAAACCTTGGAAGACTAATATGTGAACCATATTTGATATTGAAAATCTATGGGGTATTGCCATAGGAAGAGTTACTGACCTCAACACTATAATAATGCAAATAAAATGATGATGCAAATGTAATACCATTGATGCTCATTACCCTTGACATGATTGATATTATCTAGCCATATATTTATCAAGCACAATCACTAAAGAAAGCATATGACACACTTACTACCATATATTAAGGAAAGAATGAATCCACCATTATTCACCATTAGTCACAACTTCACATATTGAGAGTGCACAATGGATAAAGTATAGAGGTATTTGTTTGAATAGTTATAGAGTTGAAGGTATAATTGAATACTATGGATAAAAATATAGAAGCACATCATACTTTGAGATCTATTAGATTTATTTGGAGTGTTGATAACCTCCTTACATGTCTCCAATAGCAAGGTTTCCTTTAATGAGTTGGTCAATATGCTGCAGCAAAAAAAAGCAACCAACAACATAAGGGATCAATTATCAAATACTATACTTATCTCTAAGAAATATAGGAACAAGAAATCACAAAAGAGTTCATCATAAAAATTTCTTCCTTCATCCTCATCATCGTCACAAAATCCCTCTTAAAAACAAAATATGTATTACCACATTTATGGTAGAGAAGGACACAATACCAAGCATTGTTGGAATATATTAGTGACTCAAGGATATTGAGTTCATCAACTTGAGAAGATTAATATACAAAACAAGCCATACCCTAAATAGAAGTTCCATCACAAACATGTAGTACTTGAAGAATCCACTTTATATTCTAAACAAGCACATAAGGTGCTAATATCCAAGGATATAGCCAAACCAAATGATGATGCTTGGTATATTCATTTAGATTCTAGCAAGCATATTATAGGGATAAAGCATGGTTTAACTCATGATAATATCAAGAAGGGAAATCAGTGACTATTGCTAATGGTAAAACCTATTAGGTCAAAGGAGTGGGAGATGTTTCTCTCAAAATTTTAAATGATGAAATTATAATTGAAAAGGTACTATATATACCAAGATTGACAAACAACTTATTGTCTATCCTACAAGTGCTAGATTACAATATGGTGGTCAAATTTAAAATATTTATGGCCACAAGTGTTTTACCACTAAAAATGGTAAGAATATGGTAACTTATTCTTATAAATATGGCTTGTTATATCTATATGTATTATCTTCTCCTAATATCACGTTGTTGACAACTATAACAAATGCAACATCCCTTTGGCATAATAGATATGGTCATATCAATTTACGGTAATTACTCCAACTAAATAAGATTCAAATGGTGATAGATTTGCCCAAAATTTCACCCACATTGCTAGTTTTCTTAGGTTTTTATAAGGGAAGCAACAATGAGTAGCATTTGAATTAAGCACTCATAGAGCCAAAAAACTGTTGGATGTGATACACACTGATATATGCAGACCCATGAAAGGTAAATTTGGTGGAAAATATGCTTCTAGTTGTTAGTCGATGACTACTCTAGGAAGATGTGGATGTCCTTCTTGTAATTGAATTCCAAAGCACTCACACACCTCTAGTATTTTATGCAATGTATGGAAAAGAAACTACATATTCAATTCATGTCCTCCACTCTGATCGAGGAGGAATACACATCCAACATAAATATTTCTAGCATAGAATGGAATCAAGTGAAATCTCACTACAACATATAATCCATAATTTAATGCGTTTGCTAAAAGAGGAAACTATCCAACATGGAAATGGTTCCCTACATGCTCACAAGAGCAAATCCAAAGTAGTAATATTGGGCTAAAGCTATCTCTATTATAATGCATCTTCTATATAAAGCATCCACAAAGGCACTACAAGGAGTTACACCTAAATAAGCTTACTCTAAGAAGAAGCCTTCAATTACACATATTAGATTCTTGGGCATCAAGGGATACATGCATGTGTTAGAGAAAAGAAGATCAATCTAGAGGTAAAAAACTTGTCATGCATATTTCCTAGATACGACGACGAGTCAAAAGGTTATTAACCACTAGATCTAGTTACGAAGAAATTACATGCAAATCGAGATATGGTACTTGATGAAGCATTTGTACCTAAGTCAAACACTAAGGATTCCATCAAGCCTAAAGATGCCACATCTCTAGTTGTGATCGTAGAGTTTGGTGAGGAAGTTTAAATAGATTTTTTAGTAGTTGTTGATGAACTTGATGTAGTTGCTTCTTCACAATAATAAAAGACTTTAAAATGGCTTACAACTATCATCAAAGATGCTAAACTTGATGCACCTCCTAATATTACTTCCACATGACCATATACTAATAATATACCATGTTAGAAAGTAAATCTAGGATTGATATCTTCAATAATAGAAAAATTAAAACCAACCTCATTGAAGGATGCACATAGCTTGCCATAGTGGAAGGTAGCCATTGATAGAGTATAATTCTCTAATGAAAAATAAAAACTAGGGTCTCGTTGATCTTCCAAAAGGAAAGAAGCCCACAGGATACAAGTGGATCTCCAAAATCAAGTATAAGGAAGATGGACTCATTAAAAATATAAAGCATAGCTCTTTGCAAATGACTTTGCATAGAAGGAAGAAATTGACTGTAAAGAGATTTTTAGATACACAATGAATATGACAACCATCCATGTTTCTATGCACTAACAACATAGTTTGGTTGGAAGATGTAACAAATGGATGTCAAGAGTGTATTCATTAATGGTGATCTCTAGGAGGAAATGTATATGACTTAACCCAAAGGTTTTTTATCAATGGGAAATAACAAATGATCTAAAGGTAAATCATGTGTTAAAATAGGCTCCTAGAACCTACTACATCAAAATTAATGATAACCTATTACAATGCAATTTTAGAAGAAGCCCCTTTGATACAAATCTCTATTTCAAAAAGTTGGATCTGATATATTAATACTTGTATTGTATGTTGATTATTTTATTATTAGTAGTAGCTTATATGATTGGTGAATGATATGAAGAATGACTTGAGATAGCTTGGAGGTTTGAATAGAAAATAATCACATTGTGATCTCAAAAATAAAATATGCCAAGCCACTACTATAAAAATATCAAATGATATACTATAAATCCAAGGAAATACCAATGGAGTAGGGGTTACAATTGTTCCAATATGATAAGTCATCTTAGGTATTTTGTATTCTTTATTGTCATCTGATTGGGAGTCTCACATACTTAAAAAATTGCAAATGTTGTATAAAATTTGTTGTAAGTTATCTTTCAAGGCTCATGTAGGAACCTAAGGAGAGTCATTAGAAGGTAGAAAAGAGGATATTGCATTATGTCCATGGTATAGTGGAATATAGCCTAAAATATAAGAAGAATGATAAATTCTTCCTACAAGGATACATGGACTTTGATTATACTAGATCTATACATAATAGAAAGTCAACATCTAGATATGGGTTTCATCTAGGATTTGGATCTACTGTGTGGTATAGCAAGAAATAATAGGCAATGACACTATCATCAATAGAGGTAAAATGTCATATGGTACAGCATGAGCTATGTATGAAATGATATGGTTGTATTGCATATTATCATATATGGGTGTATAAAACAAGTTACCAAAACTATTAAATTACAACAATTTAGATGTTATGGAACTGGTCATGAATCCAATATTTTATGAAAGAACAAAGTGCATAAGCTTAAATTCATTTAATTTGAGAACAAGTTCAAAATGAGCAAATTCGACTCTACTACATTCCCACCAACAACACATGTTATGGATATTTTTACGAAGATATTTTCATGTGCCAAGTTTGAATTGTTTTGCAGCTCTCTTTGTATACCAAATAATATAATAAAACTGAATGCTAGAAATAAATTATTACATTATTAGTAGTGAGCTATAGTTAGCTCATGTAGATAAACTCATGCAAATAAAATACTAATATGATAGCTAGGCAAGAATATTATAGATCTGATTACACCTAACCACTAGCCTATTCTTGGTTGGTTGTTATAACAAATACAATCTATTATTAACCAAGTTGATGCATTTTATATTCCATCAAGATAATCAAATTAAAATATCAATAATGTAATCTTATTACCCAAACTATACCAGACTAACTATAGAGAGCAGACTTAAATATTAGAGTGAATCAACAACTTATAAAGAAAAAAAAGATCATTGGAAACATCGAAGTGAAGCGGAGATTAGACGGCGGGCTGTAGTTGACATTAGTTTATGCTCCCATCAGACGCGAGGAAATTAATACACAGTGGCCGGCTGTGGTAGACATTGGTTTATGCTCCCATTAGGCGTGAGAAATCAATGCACATTGGCGGGCTGTCGGACGGTTTATGCTCCCATGAAAAGTGAGGAAATCAATGCACTTTGGCAGGCTGTGGTTGACATTGGTTTATGCTCCTATGAGACGTGAGAAATCAATGCGCATCGAAGTGGATATTTATGGACTTTTCCTGGAAATTCACATAGATTTCACCGATACATCTTTGCCCCCGAATATTACGGATGATGATTTATAAGCTAATGCAGCGAAGAGGAAAGAAAAGTATTAGCACAAAGAAAACGAAGCTAACTTAGCGAGGAAGAGAGAATTGGTATAGCAGATATAAAACTTTGAAAATGAATTTTGGCAAATGGCTTCGTCTTCTACAGGAGCACACCTTGCCAGAGTGGAGGGACTACTACGTCTGCTACAAGATCCTCAAGAAACTAATTAAAGTTAATGTTGCTGCTGCCGTGAATGATGATAATAATAATAATTATAATAATGATTATGAAGTGATTTTCATCCATTTGTTCAAAGCACAAGTGAACAAGATCAATAACTTCATGGAGAAGAAGTGTAGAGACTGCTCTGTTCGCTTTCAGGTATTATCATTCTTTACGCATAAATAGTTTAGATCATCTCGGTATGGAAATAAATTTGATACGATGTTATTCAGGTTCTCAAAGATAGAATCGAGAAGGTAAACAATATGGAGGAATCTGCGCGAGAAGACATGATCAATGAAGGAATTATATTTGGCAAAGATCTAGTGAACTTCTATGGGGAGTTGGTCCTCCTGGATAACTATAGTGTATGGAACTATACAGGTATTATTACGTCTCTTCCGTCTGGAAATAAAAATTAAAGACTGACGGATAATTATAAGAGTTTGACTAAATTAGTTTGACAGGTTTAAGGAAAATCCTCAAAAAGTATGACAGGCAAACAAATGCTGCATTGGGGAAGCGTTATCTTGAATGGGTCAAATGTCAGCCATGCTTTCAAGCCACCGGACCTCTATTAGACCTTATAAAAGAATGCAAAACAATTTGGAAGTCCGTCCTATTTTCTTCCTTATTTGGAGATAACATGGCAAAGTTTGTGATGACAGAGATATTTCATAACGAGAACGAAGATGAACCGAATGTGTATAAAAGCTCTGTTGCTGCTCTGAAGATCCTAGAAGAGATGATGAAAATCAGCTCTGCTTACAATGACGACTCCTCATAGGCTTCTCTGCTTTCTTAATTTCAACTAATATAAAACATTTCTAAAGTTGTTTTTGTCGCTGTTGCATGTTCCGATGCTTCTGAGATATGCTTATTTAAGGTTAAGGTTAACAAAGTATATAGGTACCAAACATCTTATTCAAAATTCTAAAATATTATTATATAATTTATTATTATTAAATGCATTCAAACAAAATAATATTAAAGAATCTTTTTTTAAAAGAAGAGAAAATGTAACTTAAAAGAAGGATGCTTAGGAAAGATCTAAAATAATATATTAATAAATATTGTTTTCAAAGATATAATATGATTTTGTGGAAGATAGCTGCCATGAATTCGAGTATGGAAGATAGCTGCCACGAATTCGAGTAGGTTGTCGGGTGTTTATGGCTGTTTTTCGTGCAATCCACCCTTATAATCACCATACCACAATCATTTTAAACCAATTAATCTACACCTCAAACCTACAATTCTATATTATTAAATTCAAACAAACTTCTATTTAAAATTCTAAAATCTTATTATCAGAAAATCCATTCAACTAAAACATGTTATTAATTTTTAAGAGAAAGATTTCAATACGTAGGTCGAAATTATATTTCATGCTTGTTATAATTATAATAGTATAAAATTTATGCTAATATGATGTTCCGGAGAATTTAGGTTAGTTCATCTTATATATTTTATTTTATTAATGGCGTTAACAATGGAGAAAAGAAATTGGATAAAAATTTCAAAGTGGCCAAAATTGGCCAATGGTAAAGAGATGGTCACCGTGGTCACCGTCTATATCACTGGAACTAAATTTTCCACTAAACTAAAAAAAATATTAAAAAATAATATAAATTTCTTAGAAGATAAACCACAAACATATATTTTCCTTCAGGTATAAAATTCCACGTAACATCATGTTGTAGGTTTTTAGAAAACAAGAGGATAAGACCAAGATTTGACAACTGTTTTGTGTGCGTAGGTATGAATGTTGTTTTAATTGTAGTAAACGGTTGACTTGGGGATGAACTATGCTCATGCAAAGAAGGGTTATAAGCGGACGATATTCTTATAGTAATATATATATATAAAATAATTAAAAAAAATATAAACCATGTATTTGGATGGAGTTAAAATTATAAGTGACATAGGCGTTGGGACATAGTTTCTTAAGATTCATTATACCTACAAATTGTTGTTTAATGTTAATGGTAAAATAGACGGGCCAGCCGGCCACCTGAAGATCCTTCAGACGAGAGAAGCACAACTGGGAGGAAGAATTAAAAGAAATTACTGACAAGGATTTTTGCAGGAGAGCTAAACTGGTTGGGCTGCGGCGCATCGATCTTCCCTTTCCCTGGGGAAGTCTCCTAAAGCCCATCATGGAGTTCGTGACTGTTGACGATCCAGATAAGTCCCTTACCTATTTTCATTTTGTCTTCTTTAACCATTTCCGCAATGCCAAGGTTATGAAAATTCCCAAATACATCTTCAATTCCATTAGCCATACCTTGGAGGACTGTAACAGAAATAAATACAAACTCCCCATTCACAGAGGCCTTTTTAATATGCTCTATAAGCATTGGTTGTTACACTGTCCTGAAGGTGTTATCCTGAAGCCTGAGCCCAGTCCATCCAAAGCCAGTTCTTCCCAGTCCCTGCCCAAGAACCAGAGTATGTCGGCAAGAAAGCGGAAAATTATTGAAAATATTTCCAAAATTAGAAAGAAGACTTGTACCATTGATTCTGACAGTGACAGTGATTTCGAAATTGGCAAAGATCCTAAGCTTCAAAATGTTCCTATTCGGAGCTCGGTGAGATTGAAAAGCAGATCTAAGAAGGAGATTTTCGTGTGTGATTCTGAGGACGACTCCGCTTCTGAACCAGAAACCCACCTGGAGAATTATGTTATGAATTATTTTATAAATTCCATCTCCAATAGCATTCTCCACCTTGTGGACCTGCGTCCCGCTCTCAATGCTCACTTTTTCAAGAAACCCCACACCAACGATGACCTGAAGGGTGGCTGATGGTATCTGTATTCTTCCTGAGGACTTCCCTGCTGTTGGGACCGAAGCTAAGGTTTTCACTAATATTGGCAAGTCTTGCATGGAGAAAATTCTAAATTAATTTTCGTGGTTCCTCTACTGTCTCTTTGGGCTATGGTCTTTGTTTCATGGCAGTGTTCATTTTCTTCTGTTGTCCTCTCCCAGGACTTCCTTATTCCCTTTCTGTTTAGCTTCTATTTAGCTTCTTAGTTTTATCTCAAAGGTCAACCTCTGTTCCAGTTTATTCTTCTTCTCCACCTTCTTATGCGGCTGGTATCCTGCTTCCTTTTATACCCAGGGCAAGGGCCCCTGTCAAAACCCTGTTTTAATATATACCCCATATATTTAACAGAACAAAAAAAATAAATACGAAGTATTTTATATTATTTGAAGAAAGCAGAGAAGTTGGGAATCAAAGACCTAAGAATATAGGGTGATTTTAAATTTATTGTTAATTTTCAATGCTCTATGAAGAAACAGTACCTGAAGTCTTATAAGTGTTGAGTTTGGTATTTGGTCGAAAGTAGGATGCTAACCCAATTCTATCTAACAAATGATATGTGAGATAAACCAAAAGAATAGGGAGTTGTTAACATATTAGTAGTTTGTATGTAAATCTGATTATTGACAAGTCTTTAATAATGGTAAACAAATTCCAGAGTTTTTGATCAAATATCTAATATGCCAAAGAATATAATGAGTATGGAGATGAGATCAGGGATGGATTCATGGAGCTAAAATAATACTAGTTACCCAAAGGTCTTAATATACTAGAAAGTCTATTTAACCCAAATGATAATGCAAGGAAAAGTAGCTTCCAGGTAAAGTTTTCATATCACCTAGTCAAGGTAGTTGAAGAAAGGACTCTAGTACTTGCAAAAGATTGCACTCAAGAAGAAAAATACATTTTTAAGGAAGTTTATGGCAATTATGAAAATATTATTTCCTGGTTATATGAATATTTTAAATTCCATGACCACAATATCAAAGAGCATACAATCAAATTGAATTGTAGTTCCAGACCTTTCAAATAAAAGGAAAGACTACTAAACGTAAAAATAAAAGTAGTCATAAAATGAAATTATTACACATTACATTCTTGACAAAAACTCCACTTGGGTTGCCAATCTAGTCCCAATATATATGAATAATGAGGATATAAGCTTATGTGTTGATTTTAGGAACCTAAACATGACACTTTTGAAGGATCACTATTTTTTGTCTATTGCTGATTAGATATTAGAAGGTCGTAGAATCATAAACATTTTGATTCCTAAATGGTTTCTCTAGATATCGTCAAATTTAGATTAAAGACAAAGACCAACATAATATGACCTTCATCGTTTGGAATTTCAAATGTAGGGGTGATTTTCCAAAGGGATATGAATATAGCTTTTGTGAAGCTTATAAATGAAACTATCATCATATTCTTTTATTATTTGATAGTATTTTCCAATATTAGAAGTAAGCATATTAAACATCTAGATTTTCTCTTCTATAGGTGTAGGGAGTTTTGTGTTTCTTTAAATCCACATGAAGATAATTTTTATGGCTCAAGAGAGAAAATTTTTATGTCATGTAGAATCAAAATAAGGTCTATCCATATATCCCAATTGAATAAAATCCATCTAAGACCTACCACTACCCACATCAATCAAAGTGATCAGGTAATTCATATGGTAGATTGAATTTATAGCAAAATTCATTACCATTTTTGCTTAGATGATTAGGCCTATAAATATGATTAGGCCTATGAAGATATATACTTCCCTAGATTGAACCAAATAATAAAATAAACCCTTTAAAGATATTAAGGTTACCATTACTAAAGCTCTAATCCTAATTAATATAGATTTCTCCAAAGAATTTAGGGGGCATGTGTTCAATACAAATGAGAGTATGCATGACCAACATGAAGAGAATACCATATCCTTCATAAGTCAAGCCCTTCACAACTACAAGGAGATGAATACTCTAATTGATAAATAAAAATTCACCATCTTGATGGTCTTAAAGAATTTTAGATTCCATATTTCACAAAGCTAGAGCACTATATTTTTATTGTACCTTGATGTCTAATCTATTAAAATAGAGTTTTTGTATGTGGTATTCATGACATCCTATAATTTGCATGGTTGGGTGAGTGTAAAAGGTATTTGTAGGATGGTTGTTGATTGGCCCCCCGCTGGACGGGGGATGTTCTTGGTTTTGGCTCTACTATTTGGTGTTTAGTTAAGTTTTCTAGTTTCATTATGTTGGTACCATCAAATAGCATTATCCTCTACCCCAATTTTTTTTTGTGGAGCCCTTGGTATGTTCAGTTAGCTATCTAGTATATGTGTCCTTGTGTCTATATGGAAGTTTTTCGAGGTTCCCATCAAATGATTGTTTATTTCTCCTAATAGGTAGGATTTGGTTTGTCCTAAGTGAGAAGTGTATTTTAAATTTTAAATTTTATTGCTCACACTCTTGAGTATTGCAATCGAATACTACTATTGTATAAGGTTGTGGAGCCCTTTCAAAACCCTATTTTTTCTAGCTTTTGGGTTCTCCTTTGAATGTTTTTGTTTTTGTATTTCCTTATCTGGGTAGGCCTTTTTAAGGAGTTTGGATCATCCATGGACCTCTATAATTTTATTTAAGGTGATCTCTACCTCAGGGTTGATTTGGTGATCCTCTATTTGGGGTTGTAAAGATATTTCTTGTGGTGCATGAATTTGCATATTTTTCATAGGTTGATGTGGTGATTGAATTTAGTTCTCCATTTTCTAGTCATTTGCTCCATGTTGGATGAGTAACCCTTATTGGGTTTGTTGATTGTAAATAACCATTTTTAACCTATTGTTTAAGGTTGTGGAATCCTCTCAAAATCCTTACCATTTAATTAATTAATGAAAAAAACATGGCTAATATCATTTCTGCAAATACTTGAATAAAACATACAATGGAATTACTCGAATTGTATACAAGCTTCTTTGTATGATTCTTGAAACACATATATTATTCAATTGATAAAATAACATGGATTTTTGTCTCCATAATATAGTTTTACAAAGATGACTCTTCAATACTTTACTTTTGCTCTCCTCACATATTTGGGAGATGTATATTTTTCTATTTCATGCATAAGAAAAATCCACTCATATATTTTAGTTTCTCATATTTCCACTTGTATACATGACTCTTGACTCTTTATTTACTCTTGTGGACTTTATTGTATGACACTCGCACACTCTTACTTGTACACTTTACTATATGACACATTGCACACTCCTACATCTATACACATGCACACTCTATTACATGACACTTGTGCACATCCTACACATGAACACATATATAATAGGGAAATATAAATCACTTTTCTAAACTATAGACTCACACCCTGATATATTATATATTTACAATTGTATCAAGGTACCATGGGGGTACATTATCATGTACCAAAATAATGTAATATTCTTCAACACTTCCCTATATCACATTATTTGGTTATTGAAGACATTAATCTTCAATATTTGATTCTTTTTCTAGATCTTTTGCTCTGGCTCTAGCACTATTAAATTTTTTCGTATTTTCATTCTTATTTATTACATTTTTTAACTATATTTCTTTTGCTCTTTATGACCTTCTTCTTTTGTTTATTTACTTTGTTCTTCTCTATATTTATATTGGCCATGCTTTGTTGTTTCTCAAAAAAAAAATTAGTTTTTATATTTTTTTCTGCTACATTTATTTTATCACATATATCATCAATGCCATTAGAAAATTTTGAATAATTTTTATTTTTATCCTTTTCATAATTATCTTCAATTTGATATTCAACTAGAATTCTTGTTGTAAGAGATCTAATTTCATTTCCTTAGCCTCTTATTTTTCTTGAATATCTTGTATTTTATGGACTAAATTATCTTTTTGGTTTTCTCCTCTTGATTGTAGCTATTGTTGTTTTTGTTGTTCATATCTATATGAGACTGATATTTTCTTGGTTAAAAGTTTTCGAAAAATCTATTCATTTGATTTCCTTGATTTATTATTAGATTTTTAAGCCTTAAAACTACCACAAAATATCAGAGGTTATCTAAAAATATATCACACAACTCCCCAAATATAAAATAGCCATAATAAAGGTCAATTCAATAATATGATGAGTACAATAATATAAATTAATTAATATGCATATCAAGGCTTATAATAAATAAAATAATATTCATTTCTATAATAAAATATGAATGCAAATAGCTTGAATCATTCATGTACTATGGATGAAGAATAAATTAAAATATTAATTGCTCAAAATATATACAAGCTTTATTACTCCTTTTTCTATTATAACAATGTAATCCCAGTACTTGATTCTTCACTCTATTTGATTGCCTTTCTATGGAGAATTGTCTCCCTAATATAACAATAGTAATGTGAATCTTCAACTACTTGACTATTGATCTCCATACGCCAAGTCTCATAACTCTTGGCCTATCTACTTGAGGCTCGCATATTTGATGAATACTTGACTCTATAACATTTACACATATTTACAATATTCTTGAACTTTTACATGTACTCCTAATCTAATATACTTATGCACATGTTTAAATTACATATTTGCAATATTACATACAAGAAACTTGTGCACATTTACTCAACCCACACTTGCACTCTAACTCACATGTCAATTATGCATTTTTTGCATATTATACTTTTACATGATAATTTTGCATTTCCTACACATTCATAGTTATATTAAAGGGAAAATATAAATCACACTATAAACTATAGAATCAAACCTAATATATTATTTACAAATGTATCATAAAGGTATAAAGGGGGTACATTAGCATGTACCAAATAATGTAATATCTCAACACCCTCATATTATATTATTTGGTTATTGAAGAATTTAGTCTTCAATATTGGTCTTCATATTTATCTTCAATCTTCAAGTGACCTTGCATTTTTCACAAATATCAACTTCTCTTGAATATGATTCATCATCTTGAACCTTGGGTTCATATTTGGTCTTTATGAGTTCTTCTTTGGATTCTTATTTATTTTCATCCTTTCACTCTTCAGACTTTGTATCTTCTTGATCTTGATTATGAACTACTTGAAATCCTTCACTGGCATCAGGTTAATGCATAAAAATATTTCCTTTATATTTGACCTTAGATTTTATTGATTAAACTTCTAGATCATGTGCATCATTCTTATTTTATTTGTATGATAATTTTAGATTATATTTGATCCATTTATATTTTTATTTTTTCTAAAATTTTGTCATAAAATGTTTTCCCTTCCTATATTTTAGAAATTTAACACTTTGATCTATTGTTAGAAGATGCTTTAGAAATATGTTTTTGAGAAATATTTCCTAATATGAAAAATAGTAGACTTTTATTTGTACCAATAAAATGCTAGAGAATGAGATTTTCTTCCATAATATTTATATGGATAAAGATTCTAGCAATTATCTTTTTCATGAGCAATTCTATTACAATAGATGCACCTGAAATATATTTTATTAATTTTATCCTTGCTTGTTAATGATTCAAGTTCTTCTATCTTCTTGATAAAGTAACATAACCATTTATGCACAACTAAGGCTACTCTTTCTTTATTTTCATTATAAATAAGTTGTAAAATTTTGTAATATAACACTTTGAGTAGTTTTAGATTTTGTGATAGAATCTACTTTTGATAAACTACTAGAGTGTGGTTTATTAGTAACAAGGTTTGATTTTGAGTTCTCAAGAGTATTTAATGATCTTGTTATTTTCTTATTTTTATCAAGATCATCTGTCAACTTTTGAGGATAAAGCTTTAACATTTTCAATATTTCTTCAATGTCTTCATTGAATGCATTACTAATAATCTCATCCATGGTATGAACCAATTCAATGATTTATTTCTTTTGAATTAGTACTCCTTATAACTCCCTAGTTTATAAATAACTCAAATAATAATTCAATTATGAAATTTGTAAATTTTTATTTTCTAATCCTTTGATGTTGAAAACCTTTTATCTCCAAAATTATAAATTTACAAAATTTCAAAAATCTTCTAATATATATATATATATATATTTAATTTTTCTTAAAAATAAATCTTCTATATTTTTTAATATTTAGAATATAAAAATCTTGAATAATAAAAATTTAACAAAGTAGACATCCTTATTACTCCATATCTCTATAATAAAAAACTTAAATTCCAAAACAAACCTTATAGCTCCTAAATTATAATTAAAGTCTACTTATCACTCCTTAATTAAATTATATTCTTTTATACTATATAAGTATACCTTATAACTCCACAAAACCTTAACAAGAATCAAATTAAAAATTTAACCTTAGGTAAATTAATTTTTGAATCATGCTCCACAATGTTCTCTAAAGTGATCTCTTTCTTGCTAGCATTCTTCGATTCACTTTCACGCTGGAGTTCACTGACTTGCTTTCCCACTAGCATTTTTGATTTACTGTCCACTTATGTGCTACATAATATGTTATCTCATCAACTTTAAAACTATATTGGGAGTACCTCATGCTAAATTATGAAAATCATTCACATGTAATATTTACATACATATTCTTAAGCTCTAATGTATTACAAAAGGATGTTGTAGGTGTTGAGGTATTTGACAACATTGATCCTTCAGTGCTTGGATGCTTTCTAACGCTTGTATGTTATCATCCAATGCTTGGAGTTTCCAACACTTGGATGCTATCCTCCTACACCTATATTTTTCAACTCTTGGATTTTTGTCTATCCTATAATACTGAATGCTTCATTATTCTTCAATGCTTGATGATTTGTCTCCCTACAATGCTACATACTAGTGCATTTTTTTTGTCTATTCTTCAATCCAAAAGCTTTACATATTTCTTTGGAAGATTTTATTCTTCTTATGTAATATTTCCTTCTTCCTTTTGAATTCTAGAAAACTTGATTTCCTTATCTGGAAGCCTTGCTTTCTCTGGTCAATTGTATAGATCTTAATATGCTACTATAATACTAATCTTAATGTGATGGGTTTGATCTTCAGGTTGTATCGATCTGTAGGGTGATTTTATATAACCAAAACCTTTTTATCATTTTGATTTTGAATACAACATTATTTTCCTCCTTTGTTATTTGTTATACTACTATTGGAATGGCCAAATGGCTAACTTTTTACTTTATGGTTGAATGGTCCTTTCTATTTTTTCTTATAAAATTGTACAAATGGCCTCTATCCTCATATTTTTGGATTTTGTTGAATGCTATCTCTACTCATCTTTCTAGATTTACCCAAATGGCCTCTCTACTTGTCTTGTTGGAATTGACCAAATGGCCTCTTTACTTATATTACTAAAGTTGGCCAAACGGGCATCTCTTCTCTTCTTATTGATGTTGATTTAATGACCTCTCTATTCTATTGTTATCTGGTTGAATGACCTCTTTTACCACTATCTAAATTATAGGGCCTCTTTTCTCTATATTACCCTCATGGGATTTTATCTTCAACGTTGGCCTTCTCAGGCCTTTTGATATTATTTTTTAATGTTTTCTTCTTCGTCTAATAAAATTTAATAAATGCTTATCAACCTTTTTATATTCAATGTGGGTTTATTTTTTGCTCTTATATTTAATGTAGGATTCTCTAACCTTTTATATTCAATGTGGGATTTTCTAGCCCTCTTTTATTGAATGTAGGATTTTTTCCAAAATCTTTATTGTTGCAACTACAAATATATCAAGATCAAATAATTCTATGACTTATTTTTTCTTCTTTTTTCTCATGTTCAAATATATTTATGACTTGATCTTTCTTCTTTGTCAAGTTTAAATACTTGTATGACCTGAATATTATTCCTTTTTTATTGCTTCTATTTCTATTCATATATTCCTTTGTTTCTTCTCTTTTTTATTCTTTAATATATTCAAAAGCTAAAATTCTTCTCTATATTGTGTAGGAATCTTATCATACTTTTATATCTAAATCTCTACTATAATTTTTTAACTCTTAAATCTAAAATCTTTAATATCTTAGGTTGCATATAAGAACCCAGAATAATTCTCCTCCTTACTAGAGAACCCAATATCAAGGTCATGGTAGAACTGAATATCCCTAAAATATCAACTATATTGTGAGTTGATTTTACCTCAATATTCGATCTACAATCCCTTCAAATCTTCAATGTTAGGGTGGATCTTACTTTGAATGACCAATATTCCTTTTGGGTTGGTTCTACCTACCAAACAACATCCAAATTCTCTTCTAAGTGGGCTCTTATATTCAATATATCTAAGTCATATTCTTCACCAACTTTCCTTCAACCTAGTGGAAAGACCCTAGCCTACTCTACTCAATATGACCTTCAAAAATAGAGTTCAAGTCTTCACTACCTTTAAAGTGGATAGACTCTAAATTAAATTTATCAAAATGGATAAATCTAATTAATAATGGTGGCTTCAATAAACTCTATCAAACTGGATAGAGTTTGGTGGTAGCTCTGATACCATTTTTTTATTTTTAAGACTTAATACTATTACAAAATATCATAGGTTATCTACAAATATATCACACATGTCAATAAATAGAAACTAGCCATAATAAAGGTCAATGTAATAATATGATAAGCAGAATAATCTGAACAAATTAATATGTATATCAGGTATTATAATTTATATATTGAAATATGAATGTAAATAGCCTAGACCACTCATGTACTATGCATGAAGAACAACTTACAATATTGATTGCTCAAAATGTATACAAGTTTTATTGCTCCTTTCTCTATTACAACAATGTAATCTCAATATTTCATTCTTCACTCTATGTGATTGCCTTCCTATGGAGAATTATATCCATAATATAGCAATAGTCATGTGCATATTTCCTAGATATGATGATGAGTCAAAATTTTATTAACACACTAGATCTAGTTACAAAGATATTACATGCAAGTCGACATATGGTACATGATAAATAATTTGAACATGATTCAAATACTGAGGATTCCATCAAGCCCAAATATTCCATATCTCTAGCTATGATCATAGAGTTTGAAGAGGAATTTTATGAATAAGTTTTAGTAGTTATTGATGAATTTGAAGTAGTTGCTCTTTCACAACAGTAAAAGACTCCAAAATGGCTTACAACTATTTTCAAAGATACTAAACATGATGCACATCCTAATATCACTTCCACGCGACCATATACTCATAATATGCCATGTTAGGAAGTAAATCTTGGATTGATGTCTTAAATAATAGAAAAAATAGAACCATCCTCAATTAAGGATGCACTTAGCTTACCATAGTGGAAGCTAGCCATGGATAGAGTGTATAATTCTCTAATGAAAAATAAAATATGGGGTCTCATTTATCTTCCAAAAGGAAATAAGCCTATAGGATGCAAATGGATCTTAAATATCAAGTATAAGAAATATGGATCCATTGAAAAATATAAAGCATAGTTATTTGCAAAGGGATTTGCATAGAAGAAAGGAATTACCTATGAAGAGATATTTATACCCACAATTAAGATGACAACCATCCATGTTCTCTATACACTAACAATATAGTTTGGTTAGAATATGTGATAAATGGATGTCAAGAGTGCATTCATTAATGGTTATCTCTAGCAGGAGATGTATATGACTCAACCCAAAGGATTTGTTGTCAATGAGATATAACAAATGGTCTATAGGTAAATCAAGTCCTTGTATAGGTTAAAATAGGATCCTAGAGCCTACTACATGAAAATTGATGATCACCTATTACAACATTCCCTTTGATGCACATCTCTATATAAAAAAGGTACTTGCACTACATTCCCATCAACAAACATGTTGTGGATATTTTCACACATGTACTTGCATGTACCAAGTTTGAATTGTTTTGTAGATATTTTTGTATACCAAACAATATAATAGGAGGTGGATGCTAGAAATAAATTATTATTAGTGAGCTATAGTTAGCTCATTTAGATAAGATACTAATATAGATTTTATTGCATGTAACTACTAGCATATTCTTGGTTGGTTGTTATAAAAAATGCAATCTATTATTAGATTGGTGATGCATCCTTATGCTTTCTCCCTAAGCTGGACTTGGATCACAATCTAATTTGGCTTGAGAAGATACAATATTTGATCTTCTTTTCCTAGCCATTTATTATTGAAGCAATGTGGCTTCAACACCCTAGTCTAGAATACAATATTGAGGAATTATGGAGTCACAGTTATTTAGTTTCTCGAATGGCACAAATAACTTCCAAGTTGAGATTTATAAATGTAAAGCTGAAGGATTGGAATAAGCAGTATTTTAAAAATATTTTTACCAAAAATATGGATATCTGCAACCAGTTATATTAGGTTGAGCAGATAGTCAAAACTTAGGATTACTCTATGGAATAAAAAATGAAAGAACTATTTATTCTCACAGAGCTCCATAATGTTCTAGTAGGGGAGGAAATCATGTGGAGATAGAAATATAGGGCCTTATGGCTTAAGGAGGGTGATCAGAACACAATTTTTTCACTCCACTACATTAAGACATGGGAGTAATAATAGGATCAGGGTGATCACAAAAGAAAATGGAGAACTCTTTAAAGACATTGAAGAGATTAGATTTGAGACAGTAAATGTTTTAAGGACCTCCTATGTTCCATGATAGCAAAAAATAGATAGGTTAAATATCACTTACTGAATAACATACCACCTCTGGTATTTATAGATATGAATAATATTTTGGATACTCCTTTTTCATATGATGAAATCAATAAAGCAGTTTTTGCAATGTGCGGGCTCAAAGCACCAGGAACTGATGGGTTTCCCCCAATATTTAAAAAAAAAATGGCATATTTTTGGGCCAGAGATCTATGATGCCATCATAGATGTTAAGTTTTCAAAATGGTTTCCTTTAGATGTCAACTCTATATTTTTTGTGCTTGTCCCTAAAATAGTTGATGCTAAGGATTTTGCAGCTTATAGGTATATCAGTCTGTGCAATACTATTTTTATAATTTTGATGAAGACCCTAGAAAATATATTGAAACTTTTATTACTAGGCATCATTAATATCTTGTAGAGTGGTTTTGTGGCTGGAAGGAAAATTCCAGATGGAATCATTGCAGTCCATGAAATCATCCATTTGGTGATAAAAAGAAATAATTCTAGGACCTTGCTCAAGTTGGATATGAATAAAGATTATGATAGTCTTTATTGGAAGCTTCTCTTCAAATTCTTGCATAAATTTTGCTTTAGTCAGGAGTGGATAAGTTTTATCAAATCATGTGTCTCTTCAGCCAAGTTCTTGATTCTTGTGAATGGCTCTTCGACAAGATATTTTAGGAGTTGTAGGGAAATTTGTCAAGGAGATCCATTGTCCCCATACCTGTTTACTTTACTGGTAGAATATTTGGGGTGGGCCATCAAAGTTGATTGTTCTATTGTAGGCCTCAAGATAGCTACACCTATCAGTCTCATACCCCATCATCAGTTTGCTAATGATACTATTATGTCCTTTTATGCTTCAATTTCACAAGCAAAATCAGTCAGAAGTATTCTAGAAGATTACGAATAGGTGGTGGGTTAGAAGGTTAATTTTAAGAAAAGTGTTATTTTTTATCAATACTCCTCTATCAAGGTAGTTGAGGATTATAAATATTCTGGGATGTAATATTGGGTCTCTCCCTTCAACCTACCTGGGGATGCTAATATTTTTGGGGGCTTCAAGATCATCCTGGTGGGAATAGATTATATAGAATTTCTAGAGAAATATTGCAAGCCAGAAAGAGGCTCTCCTAAGCCAAGCAAGAAAAGTGATCTTAGTTAAGGCCACCCTTAAAAGTATCTCAATATATTTTCTTTCTCTATTCCAAATCCCAAGTAATATTCTTGAAAGAATAGAATAAATCAAATGCTTATCTCTTTGGTTAGCAATAATTGAGAAAAATAATTTTTTTCTAGTGGCGTGGGATCAAGTATGCATCAAAAAATAGGAGGGTGGTTTAGACCTTAGAATATTGAAATCTATGTACAAAGCTCTTGTTGCCAAGTAGAGTTGGAGACTGGCTCAAGAGGAGAAAGTGGTATGGATTGATATTATCAAATTTAAATACCTAAATAATGGGAAGTAGTTTATTAGAGACTCATTATCCCTCCAAGGTTCAACTTTTTGGTCTAGTCTAATTTTGTGTAGATCGGATATTTGATGAGAGGGTAGGTGGTGTTTGGGAGATGGCAGGTCTATCGACTTCTAGAGTGATATGTGGGTAATTAAGGTTTCATTGGAGTTAAGATCAGAGTTGGATTTAGTCAAATTAATTACAGATCATTTATGGGGTAATCAAGTTTATGATTTCATTGAAAGGATTGAAGACCATCCCCAATGGAAACCATTTGACTTCCCAGGGCTATTGGTGGAGGAAAGGAGGGTATTTGATGAAATTTTTAATATCATTAAATGGATTATAATTTTTGAAATAGAAATTTTGGATAGATTCATTTGGGATTAGAGAAGGATGGAAAATTCTTTGTCAAACCAACTTATTTTGCAGCGGATAGTCCTTCTGATCTTTGGTTTCTGATAGATAAAATTTGACTAAAATGACTGACTCCAAAAATAATTTTCTTCTTGTAGGCCATACAAGGAAATTTTTTAGATTTAGAAAATCTCAAAACAAGAGGTATTATTTTACCTAATGCTCATTTCTTGTGAAAAAATTTCAGAGGAATCCCTACTCCATCTTCTTTTCAGCTATCTTTTTTTGTAGGAGGTTTTCAGATTTTTCAAATATTTGAACATCCAATGGGTTTTTCTGAATAGCCTAGAGGATGTGTTGACCTAATGGTTTTATCCCTTCCTATATCTCCACCTTCGTTGGTTTTAGAAATTTAGTCTTTCTCATATTTGGTGGTGGATTTTGAAGGAAAGAAACTCAAGGGCATTTAAGGATGCTACTCATTTAGCTAAGTCTTTGGCTTTGCAGGCAATTTATTTTTCCATGGAGAACATTGGAACTCTAAATGTGAATGTTATGATTGTAGAGCAAGAATAATCAGTGGAGATATCTCTTGAATTCAATTTCAATCCTCAACCAGTCAAACAAGATGTGCCTTTAGATAGATCTAGGGTTAAGTGGGAGCCACCTCTAATTGGTTGGCTAAAGTTGAATTTCAATGGTGCATCTAAAGGGAATTTGGGTCCTATAGGTATTGGAGGGATTGTAAGGAACCATGATGGCTTGATAATTTTAGCCTTTGCTGATAATCTGGACCATCAAACAATTCACTTCATCAAAGCCAAGGTCTTGTTTCAAGGAATTTCTCTATTGGATTTTGTAAGTTGCAGGAAGCTAATCATTGAAGGAGACTCCATTAATATTATAAATATGGAAAGAGGGACTCAATATCCTACCTAGACTATTTTGAACCTTCTTTTGGAAGTTCAAAGATACATCCAAAATCTAGAAGAGGTTTAGTTTAAGCATACATACAAGGAAGGTAATCAAGTGATCGATCTATTGGCTAACAAAGGAGTTATTCAAAATGGTTTAGTGGTGTGGTGAGATAATTTCACTATGGATATGCTTCTATCAATAATTACCTCATACACAATTAGTCTCTCTGGTTGAGTTGTTGATGACTTGGTTTCAAAACTTGGAGGCACTTGTTGATTTTGGGTTTTTGCACCAAATTTTATATCTCCAAGCTATTGTTTCCTCCCTACAAGCCACAATCTCCAATGCAAAAGAAATTATTTTCATGATGGGCTAGTAGGCTTGGGAACACAATGACTTCATGGAGGAGAATGGTACTGGTGCATGACTTGGTTCGTGGTTCTGGTCCTACTACTAATCCGTGTTTGATTGGTTATCTTTGACATCTTGATTTGATTTCAATTTTTTAAAGTTTTAAATTATGTATGATCTTACCTATGTATTGGTTTGGTTATGGAAGGAATAACTCATCTGTTGGTCATTCCTCAATTATTACTGGATATAAGTAATTTTGGCTCCCTCTTTTCCAACGTGGTTTAATATCTTTTATACAAGGTTTGGAGATCCTTTCAAAAATCCTTCATTCATCTAATAAAAAAAATACAATCTATCATTAATTAGGTTGTTACATTTTATCATCCTATAGAATGAAATAACATTATTTATTAATCCAATAAAATTCTTCTACTTTCTTACATTCTTTTCTTGAAATGATTTCATTACTAAAATATTAACCTAATCAAATTAAATTTTCAATAATCTAAATCTTATTACCCAAGCCTAACTATACTAGACTAACTAAAGAGAGCAGACTTAAATATTAGAGTGAATCAACCAAAAAAAAACATAGATCATCACCATAAAAATTTAGAGTGAATCAACATCATATAAAGGGAAAAAAGATCATTGGAAACATCGATGTGAAGTGGAGATTAGACGGCCGGTTGTGGTTGAAATTGGTTTATGCTCCCATTAGGTGTGAGAAATCAATGCACATTGGCGGGCTGGCTATCGGACATTGGTTTATGCTCCCATCAGAAGTGAGGAAATCAATCCACTTTGGCGGGATGCGGTTGATATTGGTTTATGCTCCCATGAGACGTGAGAAATCAATGCACCAAAACCATGATGAATCAAAACCATGTTCGAAGTGAATATTTATGGACTTTTCTAGGAAATTCACTTAGATTCCACCGATACATCTTTGCCCTCGAATATTAAGAATGATGATTTATAAGTTAATGCAGCGAAGAGGAAAGAAATGTATTAGCACAAAGAAAACTATGCTAATTTTGAAATTGAATTTTGGCAAATGGCTTCGTCTTCTAAAGGAGCAAACCCTGCCAGAGTGGAGGGACTACTACATCTGCTACAAGATACTCAAGAAACTAATTAAAGTTATTGTTGCTGCTACCGAGAATGATGATAATGAAGGAACGATTTCTCTTTTTCGTAGCCGTCAGGTGCCGAATCTTGCACAATGCTGGGCATAGGGAGGAAGATGGTTTTCACTGACGAAGTGCGATCATCACCGATGGACGGACTATGCAATTCCCAAAGTCCATCAAGAGCGAAGTCGGGATAGGTGAAGGACATGCTTCACAGCACAGTGCGGACTATGCCAGTTCTGGGGGCGAAGTTCGTACTTCACAGTGAAGTGCGTATGTCGCAATTATAATGAGCGAAGTGCGGACTTCATCGCGAAGTGTGGATGGCGCATGTCTCTTGTGTGAAGTGCGAACTTCGCACAGTCAGGAAGAAGAAACAACTGTCGGCAGCGAAGTACAAACTTCGCTGGCACTCGGGCTACGCTCGAAACTCGGGCGCAGTCGAATTTGCAGTAATGAAGTTCGAACGCTACGTCAGACTTGGCCAACTTTGGCCTTCGACTTCTTTTTCTTCCATGGCTGCCGCTGGGTTTGCCTAGCTTGGAAAGACCCGTATGAGAGGAGAGAAACGCCGAAACAGAGAACAACAAAAGTTAGCACATGAACTACTGCAAACCCTAAAGATGCCACAAACAATAGCAAAGTTTATTTATATGAAACTAGGGTTACAGTATTCCTCAACCGAGGAAATAACCAACATCTACAGGCTATGCTGTAGGATAAACTAAAAGGGGAAATGTCCAGTCTGCTGCTCAGAAATTAATCAGCTGAGCCACACTGCTCACTGAATCACTCGCCCTCCTTTCTCTGTTCTATTCTCCGCTTCCTCTTTCACGAACTTCTCTCTTTCATCCTCTATTTGTCTGAAGACCCGAACTGCCTTTTATAGCCACGGGGAGAGGAGGATAAGGGTTATCCTCTGACAGGTTCGGATAAGGGTTATCCTTTGACAGGC
The DNA here is from genome assembly GCA_028583015.1 of Wollemia nobilis. Taxonomy (NCBI): domain Eukaryota; kingdom Viridiplantae; phylum Streptophyta; class Pinopsida; order Araucariales; family Araucariaceae; genus Wollemia; species Wollemia nobilis. The sequence continues at coordinate 9,165,329 of JAQPPZ010017033.1, forward strand.
CCTCAACTAGGGTTTCTGACTAATCGCCAACTTGGCATTAACTCCTACAGAGATCGGATCTGTCAGGTGTCAAATCTATCAGAAGGTAGGTGCGACGTCATGTCACACTTTTGCCGAGATCCCGGACTGCGGGAGCACAGTCCGACTTCGCCCATGTCTGGAGCACAATCCGGTTTCGCCCAAGGTTTGGAGCGCAGTTGGGCACAGGCATGAAATCTAGGTTAATTTTTCTAACACCCTCATTTAAACTTGATTTCACGATCGCTTTGACTCCAAGCTGCTCTTGCAATCTGCTGAAGTCTTCCTCCTTCAAAGGCTTCGTGAAAATATCTGCCAACTGCTCCTTGGATTTGCAAAACTGTAGATGAATTTCTTTGGACTTCACCAAATCTCTGATGAAGTGATAACGAATATCAATGTGCTTCGTTCGGCCATGGAACACGAGATCCTTTGAGAGTGCAATGGCTGAATTGTTATCACAAAAAATTATTGTCGTGCCTTCCGGAGGATTGTGCAGTTCACTCAGAACTCTTCGTAGCCATACTACCTGGCATGCGGCTGTCATGGCGGTGACATATTCTGCTTTGGCTGTGGACAACACAACAATGGGTTGCTTGTTGGACGCCCATGAGACTGCCCCTGATCTAATATGGAAAGCATACCTGGAGGTGCTCTTTAGATCATCGGTACTACCAGCCCAGTCACTATCTGTGAAGCTGACTAGCTCCAACTGGTCTTGTCTGGCATAAAATAGGCCATGGTTTTGCATCCCATTGACATAGCGCAAGATCCTCTTGCCTGATTGCCAGTGCGTGTCCTTCAAAGTCTCCATGAAACGACTAATCAGACTGACTCGGAACATCAAATCTGGTCGAGTTATAGTCAAATACATCAGACTGCCAACTAGCCTCTTGAACAAGGTTGGATCTACATTCCTCCTTGTATCCAACTTGCTCAGCTTCAAACCTGTGGCTATAGGTGTGATGGCAGGTTTGCTATCCTCCATCTTGAAGCGCTTCAAGACATCCTTCGCATACTTGCCCTGAGAAATGAAGATGCCATCTACTGATTGGTCAACTTCAATGTCGAGAAAAAATTTCATCACCCCATGTCAGTCATTTCAAACTCATACTTCATGGCTATTCTGAACTGTGCAAATAGGCTGCTGCTATTGCCAGTATATATTAGATCGTCTACATACAGGCAGACGATGATGAGCTCACCTACAGCATTTGTCTTCATGTATAGGGAGTGCTCATATGGGCATTTCTGAAACCCATTCTCCTAAAAATAGCCATCAATATGGCTGTACCATGCCCTGGGTGCTTGCTTCAACCCATACAGGGCCTTCTTCAATTTCAGGACTTTGCCTTCTTGCCCTTGTATTTCATAACCGGGCGGCTGGTCTATGTAGACCTCTTCTTCCAACACTCCCTTGTTGAAGGTAGACTTGACATCCATCTGGTACATGCTCCATCCTTTCTGAGCTGCCAGTGCCAGAATCATTTTGACTGTGTCAAGTCGGGCTACAGGTGCATACACCTCATGATAGTCAACACCTGACTTCTGCTTGTAGCCTTTTGCCACTAATCTGGCCTTATGCCTATCAACTTCTCCCTAGGCATTAAACTTTGTTTTATATACCCACTTGACCCCAATGGTCTTATTTCATGCTGGAAGATTTGTGAGCTGCCATGTCTCATTCTTCTCAATGGCTACTATCTCCTCATCCATCGCATTCACCCATTTGTGATTCTAACTTGCCTCTTCAAACTCCATTGGATCACATTCAGTAAAGAGAGCAAAATCAGAATAATCTTCATCTAACTGATTATGGGTTACCTCATAAATGTCTTGCAAGCTCCGAGTCTTCGTAGGAGTCCTCAGATTTTGAATTTTGCTTGCAAGTGGAGGTGATCGGGATGATGAGGTTGTGCTACTGCTAGCACCACTGTTGCTACTTGAAGGTACAGGTGGCTGTGCACTGTCATCCTCCAAGTCTACAGATTCAACAGTTGCTGGTTCAGACTGACCAGTCTTTGAATTCCAGTTCCAGGCTTCATCCTCCAGGAACTTCACATCTTAGCTGATGACAAGTTTCTTCGTCATAGGATTGTATAGCCGGTATGCCTTTGCTGGTTCCCTGTACCCTATGAAGATGCATATTTCAGCTTTGTCATCCAGCTTCTACCTTTTCTCATCTGGAACATGTGCATATGCTATGCACCCGAAAACTCACAAATGAGCCACACTTGGCTTCAACTTGCTCCAGGATTCCTCTGGAATTTTGTCCCTCACACTCTTGGTGGGACACCGGTTCAGCAGATAAACTACACAACTTATAGCTTCTGCCCATAAATCATGTAGCAAAATTTTTGCCTTCAACATTCTTCATGCCATTTCCATGATAGTTCTGTTCTTTCTCTCAGCTACACCATTCTGCTGTGGTGTATATCTAGCAGTGAACTGCCTTCAAATTCCATGTTGTTTGCAAAAGTTGTGGAATTCGTTGGAGATGTATTCTCCACCTCCATCAGTTTTGAGAGTCTTCACATAATGACCACTCTGTTTCTCAACCAGAGCCTTGAACTCCTTAAACCTTGCAAACGCCTCTGACTTCAACTTGATTGGATAAATCCAAGTCTTTCGGTTGAAGTCATCAATGAAGGTCAGGAAGAACTTGTTGCCGACAAGTGTGGTGGTCTGCATGGGACCACAAATGTCTGAGTGCACTAGCTCCAATGGCCGTGATGCTCTCCAAGACTGTCCTATAGGGAATGCATCCCTGTGCTGCTTGCCGCCTAGGCAATCTTCACAATCTTGGTTCGGTTGCTCAATAAGGGGTAAACCCTTCACCATATGCTTCTTGTGCAGCAGATTCAGGCCACTGAAACTTAGGTGACCGAATATGAGATGCCACAGCCAGGTAGCATCCTTCTCAACTGCACTCAGAGACATCAAAGATTCATTCTGAATCTACAATGAAAACATTTTGTTTTTTGTCATGGACACTGTTGCGATTTGTCCATGGACTTTGTCTCTGATGGAACATACACCATATTTGAACAGTACAATGTGCCCCTTCTACACAAGCTGTCCAACACTTAGCAGATTGTGCTTCAACCCAGGCACATAAAAAACATCTTGAATTATTTTTCTTTCACCGTGCCGGGTTTGGATGAGGATATTTCCTTTCCCCATCACAGGAACTTTGTAGTTGTTCCCCATCTTGAATTCGGACTGGACTGTTTCATCCAGTTGTGAGAAAATATCTTTGTTCCCAGTCATGTGGTTACTGCAACCACTGTCAAGATACCAAATGTTTTTCTTGCTCTCCTCTTCAATACTACAATTCAGCAGCACATTTCCTCCTATCGCATTTTTGGGTTCCTTCATATAATGGCCTTGCTGTTGATTCTCGTTCGCCATCTTCTTCCTGCACTGTGAGGCATAATGGCCGAACTTGCTATAGTAGTAGCATTGGACCTTTGACATGTCTTTCTTTTGTTGAGAGCTTCCTTGCTGATTTCTACCAGTGCCTCTTCCTCCTTGCTGATGAAAGTTGCAACTTGGCTCAGCGTCCTGAGGGTTTGATCTCCCTCCTTGCTTGTTACTTCTCCCATGCCTACTTCTGCCTCTTCCTCCTTGAGAACTAGAAGCACCGTGGTGGGAGTCTTGTCTGTCGTTGTCTCGGACTAAGACTTGCGCTTTGAAGGCTTGCTCCAAAGAAGACTGAGTTGAGCGGCTCAGCCTCTGTTCATGGGTCTGCAAGGAACCCATGAGTTCGTCTATCGAGAGGGTTGTCAAATCCCTTGACTCTTCGATTGCTATCACAACCGAGTCAAACTTGGCAGGCAAACTTCTGAGAATCTTCTCCACGATTCTCTGGCTCTGCACATTTTCTCTATTCAACCGTATCTGGTTGATAATGTCCTTTTTCCAGGTGAAGAAGTCGCTCATCGAATCAGACTCACTCATCTACAGGTTCTCAAACTCTCTCCTGAGCATCTACAGTTTCACCAACTTCACTTTGTCGGTGCCCTGATACAAACTTGCCAGGGTTTCCCAGGACTGCTTGGCCTTGGTGGCTGATGCAATCCGTGGGAAGATGGTCTCCTTAATCACTTGCATGATGTAGAAGAGGGCCTTCTGGTCCTTCTTATTGTGCTCTTTCAATAGATCCTTGTCTGCTTGAGAGAGGGCGGCCAGTGCTGCTACATCTATCGATTCTGGGTAGCCGTTCTCGACTAACTCCCATATCTCCTGAGATCCGAATAGGATCTTCATCTGGATGCTCCAGTAATCGTAGTTCTTGCCATTAAATCATGGGATCTGCAATTGCAGGGAATTATTTTTGGAATCCATATTTTATCTCTACGTCATGGCTCAATCAACTCTGATACCAATTTGAAGGAACGATTTCTCTTTTCTGTAGCCATCAGGTGCCAAATCTCGCACAGCGTTGGGCGCAGAGAGGAAGACGGTTTTCACTGATGAAGTGCGATCATCGCCGATGGACGGACTGCGTAATTCTCGAAGTCCGTCAGGAGCGAAATCAGGACGGGCGAAGGACGTGCTTCGCAACGCAGTGCAGACTACGCCAGTTCTAGGGGTGAATTTCATACTTCGTAGAGAAGTGCGTATGTCACACTTATAATGAGTGCAGTGCAGACTTCACTGCAAAGTGCAGATGGCGCATGTCTCTTGTGCGAAGTGCGAACTTCGCACAGTCAGGAAGAAGAAACAACCGTCGACAGTGAAGTGCGAACTTCACTGGCTGACGAACTTCACTAGCACTCGAGCTGCACTCGAAACTCGGGCGCAGTCAGATTTGTGGCAACGAAGTTGGAACGCTGCGTCAGACGGCCAACTTTGGCCTTCGACTTCTTTGTCTTCCGCAGATACCGCTGGGTTTGCCTAGCTTGGCAAGACCCGTATGAGAGGAGAGAAATGCCAGAACAGAGAACAACAAAAGTTAGCACATGAACTACTGCAAACCCTAAAGATGCCACAAACAATAGCAAAGTTTATTTATATGAAACTAGGGTTACAGTATTCCTCAACCGAGGAAATAACCAACATCTGCAGGCTACGCTGTAGGATAAACTAAAAGGGGAAATGTCGAGTTTACTGCTCGGACATTAATCAGCTGAGCCACACTGCTCACTGAATCGCTCGCCGTCCTTTCTCTGTTCTATTCTCCGCTTCCTCTTTCACGAACTTCTCTCTTTCATCCTCTTTTTGTCTGAAGACCCGAACTGCATTTTATAGCCGCGGGGAGAGGAGGATAAGGGTTATCCTCTGACAGGTTCGGATAAGGGTTATCCTCTGACAGGCCCTCAACTAGGGTTTCTGACTAATCGCCGACTTGGCATTAACTCCTGCGGAGATCGGATCTGTCAGGTGTCAAATCTGTCAGAAGGTAGGTGCGACGTCATGTCACACTTTTGTCGGGATCCCGGACTGCGGGAGCGCAGTCCGACTTCGCCCATGTCTGGAGCGCAATCCGGTTTCGCCCAAGGTTCGGAGTGCAGTTGGGCACAGGCGTGAAATCTGGGTTAATTTTTCTAACAAGATAATACTAATAATTATAATAATGATTATGAAGTGATTTTCATCCATTTGTTCAAAGCAGAAGTGAACAAGATCAATAACTTCATGGAGAAGAAGTGTAGAGACTGCTCTGTTCGCTTTCAGGTATTATCAATCTTTATGCATAAATAGTTTAGATCATCTCGGTACGGAAATTAATTTGATACGACGTTATTCAGGTTCTCAAAGATAGAATCGAGAAGGTAAACAATATGGAAGAAACCAATGAATCTGCGGGAGAAGACAAGATCAATGAAGTAATTATATTTGGCAAAGATCTAGTGAATTTCTGTGGGGAGTTGGTCCTCCTGGAGAACTATAGTGTATGGAATTATACAGGTATTATTACGTCTCTTCCGTCTGAAAATTAAAATTAAAGTGTCAGGGATAATTATAAGAGTTTGACTAAATTAGTTTGACAGGTTTAAGAAAGATCCTCAAAAAGTATGACAAGCAAACAGGTGCTGCATTGGGGAAGCGTTATCTTGAATGGGTCAAATGTCAGCCATGCTTTCAAGCCACCGGATCTCTCTTACACCTTATAAAAGAATGCCTAACAATTTGGAAGTCTCTCCTATTTTCTTCCTTGATTGGAGATAACATGGCAAAGTTTGTGATGACAGAGATATTTCATAACGCGAACGAATATGAACCGAATGTGTATAAAAGCTCTGTTGCTGCTCTGAAGATCGTAGAAGAGATGATGAAAATCAGCTCTGCTTACAATTACAATGACGACTCCTCATAGGCTTCTCTGCTTTCTTAATTTCAACTAATTTAAAACATACCTAAAGTTGTTTTTGTCGCTGTTGCATGTTCTGATGCTTCTGAGATATGCTTTTTTAAGGTTAAGGTTAACAAAGTATAGGATTCAAACATTTTATTTAAAATTCTAAAATATTATTATTATTAAATGCATTCAAACAAGATAATATTAAAGAGTGTTTTTTTTTTAAAGAAGAGAAAATGTAACTTAAAAGAAGGATTCTTAGGAAAGATCTAAAATAATATATTATAATAAATATTGTTTTAAAAGATATAATATGATTTTGTTCTTAGAATTTTTTTTTTTTTAATTTTAGATATGTTTATTCAAATAAACTAAGGTTAAAAAGTATTATGTACAATTATATATATATATATATTTTAATTTACATGGAATTTGAGTAGGTTAGGCTGTTCAGTTTTTATGGCCTGGTCCACTGTTCTTGGCCCAGTCCACTCCTATAACCACCATGCTACAATCAATTAAAACCTCATTTTTACATACTTGAAAGTATTAGGAAAAGGACAAGCGTTCAATCCCGTAAGACCCGAGATTTGAACCTTGGACCTCTACCTCAAAACAATTAATCTACACCTCGAACCTAAAATTCTATATTATTTTTTTTGAAAAAATAAAATTCTATATTATTAGATTCAAACAAACTTCCTATTTAAAATTCCAAAATATGTTATTAATTTTTAAGAGAAAGATTTCAATAAGTACGTCGAAATTATATTGCATGCTTGTTATAATTATTATAGTATACAATTTATGCTAATCTGATGTACCGGATAATTTAGATTGGTTCAACTTAAATATTTTATTTTATTAACGGCGTAAGAAATTGGATAAAAATTTCAAAGTGGCCAATGGTAAAGAGATGGTCACCGTTTATATCACTCGAACTAAATTTTCCACTAAACTAAAAAAAAATAATATTAAAAAATAATATAATGAATTTCTTAGAAGATAAACCGCAAACACATATTTACCTTCAGGTATAAAATTCCACGTAACATCATGCTGTAGGTTTTTTTTTTTAAAACAAGAGGATAAGACCAACATTCGACAACTGTTTTGTGTACGTAGGTATGAATGTTGTTTTAATTGTAGTAAACGGTTGACTTGGGGATGGACTATGCTCATGCAAAGAAGGGTTACAAGCAGAGGATATTCTTTTATATATATATATATATAAAATAAATGAAGCATGTATTTTGATGGAGGTAGAATTATAAGTAGCATAGGCGTTGGAACATATTTTCTTAATTTATAAGAGGAAAGATTCATTATGCCTAAAAATTGTTGTTTAATGTTAGTGGTGAAATACGAAGTATTTTATATTGTTTTGAAGAAATAAGAGAAGTTGGAAATCAAAGACCTAAGAATATAGGTGATTTTAAACTCATTGTTAATTTTCAATGCTTTATGAAGAAATAGTACCTAAAGTCTTATAAGCGTTGAGTTTGGTATTTGGTCGAAAGTAGGATGTTAACCCAATTCTACCTAACAAATGATATGTGGAATAAACTAAAGGAATAGGAAGTTGTTTACATAGATAATTCTGATTATTGACAAGTATTTAATAATGATAAACAAATTGTAGAGTTTCTATCAAAGATCTAATATAACAAAGAATATAATTAGTATGGAGATGAGATCAGGGATGGATTCATGCAGCTAAAATAAAACTAGTTATCCAAAGGCCTTAATATACTAGAAAGTCTATTTAACCCAGATGATAGTGCAAGGAAAAGTAGTTTCAAGGTAAAGTTTTCATAGCACCTAGTCGAGGTAGTTGAAGAAAGGACTCTAGTACTTGGAAAATATTGCATTCAAGAAGAAAAGGAACTTTTTAAGGAACTTTATGGCAATTATGAAAATATTATTGCCTGGTTATATGAAGATTTTAAATTCCATGACCACAATATCAAAGAGCATATAATAAAATTGAATCCAACTTCTAGACCTTTCAAATAAAAGCAAACACTACTAAACCCAAAAATAAAAGTAGTCATAAAAATAAATTACTACACATTACATTTTTGATCAAACACTCCACTTAGGTTGCCAATCTGGTCCCAATATGTATGAAGAATGAGGATATAAGCTTATGTGTTGATTTTAGGAACCTAAACATGACATATTTGAAGGATCACTATTTTTTACCTATTGTTGATTAGCTATTAGAAAGCAGTGGAATCACAAACATTGTCATTCCTAAATGTTTTCTCTAGATATCATCAAATTTAGATTAAAGATAAAGACCCAGGGTTATGCGTAAGGGGTCAGCCCCAAAATATATTTATAAAAAATTGGCGACCCAGTTATGAAATCTAGGTGAATAGTTTCAAAACGCATGTAGAAGGTTCACTATTATTAGGGGCAATGTTGGAATTTTAAACTTAAAATGCTCAAATTATTATAAAATTGGGGTAAATTGACCCCCAAAAAAAATTTCATCCAAAATTTTCTGGCTAATGGGCCTTGGTCAAGGGTCCCAAATATTAGCCAATTCCAAATTTCAAAAATCCTAATTTTAGCCAATTTGGTGATAAATAGCGGCTATGCATAACCCTACAAAGACCAACATAAGATGACCTTCATCGTTTGGATTTTCAAATGCAGTGGTGATTTTCCAAAGGGAGATGAATATAGCTTTTGCAAAAATTATAAATGAAACTATCCTCATATTTCTTGATGATTTGATAGTATTTTCCAAGATTAGAAGTAAGCATATTAAACATCTAGATTTTCTCTTCTATAGGTGTAGGGAGTTTGGTATTTTTTTAAATCCACCTGAAGATAATTTTTATGGCTCAAGAGGGACAATTTTTATGTCATGTAGAATCAAAATAAGGTCTAGCCATAGATCCCAATTGAATAAAATCCATATAAGACCTACAACTACCCACATCAATCAAAGTGATCAGATCATTATTAGGCTAGATTGAATTTATAGCCAAATTCATTACTATTTTTTCTTAGATGATTAGGCCTATAACTAATATGTTAAAGATATATACTTCCCTAGATTGTACCAAATAAGAAAATAAACCTTTGAAGATATTAAGGTTACCATCATTAAAGCTCTTATTCTAATTAATCTAGATTTCTCCAAAGAATTTAGGGGGTATGTGTTCAAAATAAATGAGAGTATCACAACTATCCTAACATCAAAGCATGACCAACATGAAGAGCATCCCATATCCTTCATGAGTCAAGCCCTTAATAACTACAAGGATATGAATACTCTAATTGATAAACAAAAATTAGTCATCTTGATGGTAGACCACTATATTTTTATTGCACCTTTATGTCTATTCTATTATGTTACATGAAAAACTAGGGAAAAATATAGTGAGGTGGACCAATAAAATACAAGAATTTGATATTAAGTTGAAATCCATAAAATTTATCATAGGAAGGACTTTATGCAAGAGCCTAGTAAGGATATTTGTTAAACATTAGGTTGTTCTAGTTGAAGATATGCATAACAATAGAGGAACTAGATGGATGGGTGATAGGTGTATGTACATAACCATAGGACAAGTCCCTAAAGGATTTTTAGCCAAAGAAAGAACTAGTTTTAGACAATATATGATATAATATCAATGGTTGGATGACTTATTATTCAAAAAAAGATATGATGGCATTGTACTCTACTGCATGAAAGGAGAAAAATATAGATCACTAATCAAGTATTATCATGATGAATATGGAAAATTTGTTGCACCCATGATGGACCATAATATTTTAAGAGTTGGATATTATTGGTGTACCTTTTTCATTGATTTCTACCAATGGATAAAATATTACAAATCTTATTACAAGTTCTAGGGAAGGAAGAAAAGAGCTCCAATGCCTTTAAAGCCTATTGTCATAACTAAACTATTCCAATAGTATGATCTTGCTTCATAGATAAAATCATTCTATTATCAAGTGTGGGCCATGGATGGATCCTCATCACAATATATCACACCAAATGGGTAGAAGTGGTCCTAGGCAAGGCAATTAATCAAGAGTTGATGGTGCAACTACTTGAAGATATTATTACTAGATTTAGTTCCCCTATTGCCATCATCATATACATTGTCATTTATTTCAAGGGATCTAAAGTGATGAAATTCACCATAAAATATAGATCTCTACTGAAGACATCATCTAATTATTTTCCTTAGGGATATGGAATAGCCAAATCAAACAATAAAATATCATGATATCACCATTTTAGAGACAAAAAGGGACTAGAATACAAAACTATATAAAGCATTATGTGTAGATAAGGTGGCACTAAAAGCATCCATTGGGTCACACCCTTACAAGCAATATATGGAAAGGAAGTTATTTTTCTAATTAACCTTAAGCTCCCTTTCCTCCAAATATTACAATGCCTCAAGTTGGAGGATGCTAACATCAAATCCATGCAATCAAGATTGCTTGCATCCTTAGCCCAATAGGAAGAGAGAGAAAAATATTTTAGAAAAATGTATGACATCAAAAATTCATCAAGAAGTGGTTTCACAAAGAAGCCATAGAAGTAGAATACAAAGGAGATATTATACTCACATAAGAGGAAGACCATGCAAAACTAGATGCTCATCAAAAGTTTAACTCATTATGGAGCGGACCTTACTAGATTGCTAAAATTGCATGTTCAAATACCTTCAAGCTTGTCTTCATGTAAGGATTAGTATTTTATATATCAGTGAATGTGTAATACTTTTGTCTATTATAGTGAAAAGAATTATAACCAAAATAATCTATACACACATATGCATACATATATACGTACAAATATAAATACATATACATATACACACACACATAGAGAGAGTATTGACTATTAATATGGCAAGTACCTTCCTTTTCTAGAATTCTTATTTTTCTTTTTCTTTTCCTCTAAACATCCTAGATTTTTTTCAAAATTTTATCTCTTGCTCCCTAAAATAGAAATATGTTTTATCCATGAAGAACACAATGATGTTAATAAAAAGTAAAATTTTCTCTAAAGCAAGTGATCCACTTGTCTAGGTAAATGATGTACCTATCTTGGTAGTTAACCTAATGACAACTACAAGGCTATGTGAATAGACCCTACATAAGCAGCCCATGCTAAGGTGAGGGTAACATATATCCTACTAAGGACCTATAAAATCCCTAGGGGGCATCAAGAAAGCCTAATTTGCATTGCACTCTCCTTTAAACCAAACATTTGGACTCCTACTCTAAGCAAATTGCATCAAAAAATAGATTGCATGATGAATGTAGGTCAAAAAATTGACATATCTAAATAATCAATGAATTAGTTTTGTCATTTTGTGTTATTTTTTAGTTTGTATGCAAAGTGTTTTAAAAATTGTTTGTACATATAATTAATAAAGTTATAAAGTATCAAACTAGTTTAAAAATAAACCAGAACGATGTGGTACTCTGGAGCGGTGTCCAATTTTGGTGAGAATGAGGCGATGGAGATTGTTGTGGAGGATCCATTTTGGGTAGGTAAGTCCTCGACCTGTGGTTCTTGCCCTTGGTGGGATCCTAGGGTTTCTTGTCAGGGGTTTTCTGATTTTTGCATCGAGAAGAGCTATCTGTCCTACTCGTGTGTGGTTTCGGGAGCTCATAGTATGGGTGAGTTTCCTCATTGTTTGGTAGATGGTAACTCATTCAAAATTCACGTCTCGGATGCTACTGTGGACTCTTTCCTTAAAAATAGGACTTAGTATTTGATTGGAAAATTGGTAGGATGGCGTCTCGATTTAGACTCTTTGAAATGGTGGGCAATTTCTAAATGGAAGCCAAAGGGTTCCCTAGATTTAGAATTGCTTCCCCATAATTTTTTTCTCATTAGGATTTTGTGTGAGGAGGATTTGAGGAGAATCCTTGAAGGTGGCCCTTGGTGTTTTGTGAGGCATGGTATTTTTTTAAGAATATGGAGTCATGATTTCAATCATGCCACCCAGAGAGTTAATATTGTGCCGGTATGGGTTCGTCTTCCTGAGTTCCTGACTTACATGTGGCATGAGAGTGTTTTTCATGGTGTTGCTAAAGTGATCCGAGATTTTGTTTCTTTCAATAAAACATATTTATCTCATTCTCGTCACCAATTTGTTTGGATGTGTCTACTGGTTGACATTGAGAAATCTCTTCCCACTTTCATGGAATTGGGTTCTCGAGTTGGTACTATGATTCAAACTATTGTTTATGAAAATAAACCTCAGGCTTGTCATTCTTGTGGTATCGGTGGCCATCACCAGAACTTATGTCCTAAGAAATGCAAATATAATCCCTCTAAATCTAGTAGTGTGGATAAGTCTGGTCCTCCCCCCTCTAATGGGTCCTTTCAGGGAAAGTAGAATGAATGACAGACCCCGACAAAAAAGAATAAAATTTGGAAAAAGAAGACTCCTTATGCTTCCCAAGGTTCGAATGGAAAGAAGATTATGTCTTCTGGTCTTATGGTTGGTGGTTCTAATGTTGCTTATTTGATTAAGAATTGTCATTCTCCTCCTTCTAAGTCCCCTCCTTGTGGGGGAAATTTTGAGACTGTGTTCTTAGGGGAATCTGTTGAATTGGGGATGGATTTTCCTCTATCAAACTCTTTTTAGGGCCTAGAATACTTCGAGGTAGAGGAGGCTCCTATTCATAAAACTCCTTTGAAGGTGGCTTCTATCATTGCTTTGGAATCCTCTATGATTGGGAGTATTCCGGAGTGGGTCGAGTATCCTAAGCATGTTATTGAAATGGGTTCTCCAAGGCAAAAAACAAGAAGCCTTCGTAAGAGACCTGTGGATGTCGATTTTCCTAAGAAGGTTGGTAAGCCACCTTCTAAGTATGGTGGGAAGAGGTCCACCGATGTGGCATTGGCAGATGGTGGTCAAGCTCGTATTATTGCTGAAGGTGATAATGGTGAAAAAAACTCAGATTGGAGGGATACATTTCCCCAAAAGCTGGGGGAATTGGTAGGAAACTTTTCTTTTAACTGGCCATGAATATTTTCTCATGGAATGTTAGGGGGTTTAATAGAACCTCCAAAAAACAACGTCTTGCATCCTTACGTAAGGAGAAACTCCCTGATATTATATGTATACAAGAGTCAAAACTCGAGGCTTCAACTTGGGATGTCACCCATAAGTTAGTTTGGGAAGATACTAGTTTTATGGCTTCGAAAGTGGTTGGTTCTACAGGAGGTCTCCTCTTTTTTTGGTACTCATCCAAGTTTGAGGGCCATGTTATTTTGTCATCCAGTAGAATTATCAATACTCTTTTTTGGTGCAAATCCTCTCGCAGACGTTGGGTGATGTCAAATATCTATGTGCCTAATTCCTATTCTGATAGACACAAATTTTGGTCACTCCTATTTGATATGAGGGCTTCTTTTCTGCATGAGTCTTTGCTAGTGGTGGTAGATTTCAATTCTTCTATTTTACCTTTTGAAAATCAAGGAGGCATTGTTATGGATGATAGAAACATTTCATATTTTCATGATTTCATAAATCAAGTTGTTTTTCATGACATTGACCTCACGGGTGTGAAGTTTACGTGGAGTAATTGAAGGATAGCTAATGGTCTTATCTTGAGCATATTGGAAAAAATTTTAGCTTTATATTCTTCTATAGACTTATTCGAGGATTCCTCCTTACATGCTCTTCCTCGTATTAGATCAAATAATAATCCTTTATGGCTTGTTATTCCTGAGGGACTTAATTTCTTTCCTCGATCATTCCAATTTGAAGTGATATGGTGTTCCCATATAGAATTCGAAGCTAGAGTGTTAGAATGGTGGTGGGAGCCCGCTCCTAGTGCTGGTATTTACAAATTGCTTTTTAAACTGAGAAAAATTAGAGAAAATCTTAAGTTATGGAACAAATTCTCTTTTCAAAACTTGTTTCGGGAAAAATAAAGGCTAAAGTCTCTCATGTCTTCCATTGAATCAAATATTGAAGGTCATGGTCTCTCTGAGGATTTAGTCTCCGAGGAGAGGTTAGTTCTATATGCTATTCATTACCTACAAGAAAAAGAGGAACTTTTATGGAAACAAAATTCTAGGGAGTTGTGGCTCAAATAAGGAGACGAGAATACGTGATATTTTCATTCATCTACTCTTCGACGTAGAGCCCAAAATAGAATTAATGAGATTGATAAGTTTGATGGAGGTAGATCTTCAGATATTTTGGAAATTAGGCAAGAGGTGGTGGATTTTTTTAGTTCATTGCTATGTTCTCTGCCCCCCGTGATCAGGTGGCCAAGGTTACAATACTGGAGGTCATTCCTTGTCTGGTCATAAGTGAAATGAATGATTCCCTTCTTGCATAGTTCTTAGACGATGAAATTATTTCTGCTACTAAGTCTTTGGGCCCGTTAAAGACCCCTAGTCCTGATGGTTTTCTGCCTATTTTCTTCCAAAAATACTGGCACATTTGTGGGAAGGATGTGTGTGAGGCCATTATACATATCCAATCCTTGAAGAATTTTACTAGGACGTGGAATTCTACCTTTCTAACTTTGATCCCCAAGAAGGAGTCTTCATATTTGTTCAATGACTTTAGGCCGATTAGTTTGTGCAACACTATTTATAAAATATTCTCTAAGGCTATAGTAAACAAACTAAAACCTATTTTTTCGTCCATTATTGATGCTTCTTAGAGCGGCTTTGTCTCGAGAAGACATATTTTGAACGGGGCGATTGTTATCCATGATCTTCTTCATTCAACTCAAAAAAGAGATTAGGCAGTGTTCTTTCTCAAATTGGATGTTAATAAGGCTTATGATAGGGTTTCTTGGCCCTTTTTATTTTTGGTCCTTAGGAAGTTTGGCTTCAACGATGCATGTATTAGTTTAATGGAGGCCACTATTTCATCTGCTTAGTTTTTGATCCTGATAAATGGGTCCCGACCATTTTTTTCAACTCGCAAAGAGGATTATGCTAGGGTGACCCAATTTCTCCTTTTATCTTCATCATTATTGTGGAGGCTCCCAGACGTGCCATCAAGGCAAGAAGTGTGGAGTTTGGTGTTATGCTGACTTTGCAGATCCTCCTATTTTGCACCAATAATTTGTTGATGACACGATGATTTCCTGCTTGGCATCTATTTTCCATGCTAGAGACATTAAAAGCATTTTAGATTGTTATGGGAGAGCATCTGGTCAGTTGATCAACTTCCTCAAAAGTAGCATTTTCTTCACTAATACTCCTAAAATTCACCAAAATAGGATTGCCTCCTTATTGTGTTACTGAATTTTTTCTCTCCCACTTACGTATTTGGGTCCACCCTTGTTTATTGGGCATTTGAAAATTAAATTATGGAATCCGGTTATGTAAAGGGTCCAAAAGAAGCTTTCTTCATGGAAGGGTTCTCTATTAAGTTAGGTTGGTAAAGTTACTCTCGTTTAGAGCACTCTTAAAAGCATTTCGATCTATTTTATGTCCATTTTTAATGTTCCTGCTAAAGTAGCAGTGAAGTTTGATAGTATTTGTAAGGCTTTCTTATGGGCAGATCCAGAGCTGAAAGGTAAGATTCATCTCTGTTCCTGGGAACAAGTTTGTCTCCGAAAAAAATATGGGGGTATCAATTTGAAGAATGCCTCACTTATGAACATGGCCTTGGTATCTAAACAAGCATAAAGAGTTTCTTTTAGGGTGGATAGTCTTTGGTGTCATATTTTCATCGCCAAATACCAATTCACAAATTTTATTTCCGATACTCTCTCATTAGATGGTTCTACTTTCTGGAAAAGCATTAGCAAACATAGGGAGTTCATAAATTTAAATAGTTCATGGGTGGTTGGAAATGGCATATCAGTTTTATTCGTGGATGATCAATGGCTTAGGCATCAGTCGTTGGTGGAGGATCAACATTACGGTGAAATATGTGTGCTTTCTAAAGAAGTTGGTTTTGTTAGAGTGGAGGATTTACTTATTTTCCAAGACAATCAAAGGACCTGGTTGATGGACCCTCCATTTATTCAAATGAATCAGAATCACAAGGATTGGAGTTCTATTCTGGAGCAACTCCATCACTATGTGTTGTGTAGAGAGGAAATGGGAGATAGGTTGGTCTGGAACAATGATAGTGAGGGTAATTTTACTATGATATTTGCTTATTCTATTTTATGCCCTCAAGTAAATGATGCTTGGCCATGGAATAAAATCTAGGTGAAGCATCTAACGCCCAAAATTAATATTTGTTTCTAGATTGCTATCCAAAATAAAATTTTAACGATTAACAATCTTCTTAAACAAGGATTCCACATGATCAATCGTTGTTTTTTGTGTAAACAGGAATCGAAATCTGTTACTCATTTTCTTCTCAGATGTAGGGTGTTTCAAAAAATGTTATATCTATACCTTCATCATATGGGGTTATCTTGGGTGCTTCCCAATACGATCATTGATTTGTTCAATCAGTGGTCGTCTCCTTTTCGGTATCCTCATGTGAAATGTTTTTGGAATTTTTTATTGCCTCATATTTTATGGGGATTGTAGAAGGAATGAAATTCCAGAGTGTTTAAAAACTTTGAGGGAGACCTTAATCATATTTGCTATAGAATTCTTTGGAAGGTTAAGGAGAACATTACTACTGCTCTAAGGAGACCCTCCCTTCGATTCCAAAGGACCATACTGACTATTCTGTGGAGTTTAATTTGGGATTTTGTCTGGACCGGAGACCTTGCCCAATGCCCAATATTCGTAATTCTATTAAGTTGTACCCACCCCCTCCTGGGTGGCTAAAGTTGAATTTCAACGGTGTGTCAAAGGGAAATCCTGGCAGAGCCAGCACGAGTGGTCTTATTAGAGATCATATTGGTGAAATTATTTTGACCTTCTCTGAAGACTTAGGCATTCAGTCCTCCCATTTTTCTGAGTTTAGAGCTGTCTATAAGGATATTTTTTTATTAAAGGATTTGGGAGGTCGTAAGTTTATCATTGAAGGAGATTCGTTGAATGCTATGAATTTGCTGAAGGGTTTGTGTTGTTTGGGATAGCGTCTTTCTAATCTTATTGATGAATCCAAGGCCCACATTTCTTCATTCAATGAATTTTCCATTTGCCATGTGTACCATGAAGGTAACGCGGTGACAGATTTTATGGCTAACTTGGCCGTTGGTAGTCAGGGGTTTAAGATTTGGTGCTCAGATTTTTTGGCGGAATTGGTCAATCTAGTTAATGATGATAAGCCACCAAGTTGATTGCTATTGTTAAGGGTCTCTACTAGAGGTATGGCATTCATTGAAGATATCGGGTAAGAATATCAAAGGTGCAGTCTGTGGGCTATCGTTGCTTTTTTTTATGGCCTCTCTTCTCTTACTCATTTTCAAATTTCAAATTAAAATTTCTAAAGAGTGCCTTATATGGGGATGTGTAGTGGCATCATTTAATGTTGCTTTAATGGGGGAGATATTTGATTAAAATTTCAAATACTGTCCCATTCTTTATCCCGTAAATATTTTGTGGTTGGTCCTATACGCTGTGATGATCACTTCCATTTATGATGTTAGGTGGCAAAAGTGGTGTAGCCTACTAAAATGTCCCATATGGAGGGGTTGCTTTTTAAATTCTTGTTCCTCTTCACTCTGTTCTTGGCTCGTTGAAGATCAGAGTTCTCTGGATGATGTGCCGATGATGGCTATTCAAGGTACTTTGGGGGAATTTAGTCCTTCCTATGTCAGACGAAGCCAAGGTTATGGAATGTGTGTTTATATTGTCCATGTCAGACAGTTTTATGGGCCCCCTCTTAGGTGTTTTATGCCCATGCACTTCTCATATTTAGGGATTGATGATCTGCCTTCTGGAACTTTCGTAAGTATGGGTTCGAGGTTTGGTAATTAGAACCCCCTTTTTGAATTGGGTGCCTTGTGGTCTGCATTGTATGATATTTCCTTCTTCATTATTATTGTTGGTGATTCTCCTAATATCGAATGGAGGTGGCGATTGGAAACTTTCTTAATGACCAAAATTTTCATTATTTTGCTCATATATGTCCCTATTTTTCTTCGGGATATGATAGTTGGTCTCTATAGTTCTCAGAGACTTGTTGCTTATTTATGTTACTCAGCGTAAAATTTGGAGCATTCTGAAACTTTCCCTTGATTTAACAGAGAATTTTTCTAGTTTGGCATCTAATGTCTCTCAAGGTGTGCATATTTTAGGGTAGAACCTCCTCAGTTCTCTCTCCTTTTCTGCCTTTTGGTCTGGTTTCTTCCTTTTTTCTGGTTTGCCTTTGGTTTTTCTAGGCTTGTTGGGTTTTCACCCGTTTGTTTTTCATTGTAGTGGTTGTGGGATCTCATTAAAACCCTCTACTTTTAATAGTACCAAAAACAAAATTTATAAAGTGTCGATGTAATATTTCATGTAAAAATATGTAACATTTAGTGAAGTATTAGTTATATACATACAAGTCATAAAGTGAGTCATAAAATAAAATTTTAATGTAAGTCAAATGTATGTCAAATTTATTTTAAGAAAATGATGAGGTGTTTGGTAGTTGAAGGATATAACTAATTTTTAGTTGTATAAATAAGACCCTTCTCTCATTTATTCATGTGGTTTTTGGCATTGAATAGTGGTTAATATGGTTGGAATGGAAGAGTTTACTAGGTATGTTGTATGTAATTATAACGATATACATATTCTATTATATAGTCCACTATTAATGCAATATATACTGATTTCCATCTTCCATCTATTACTATTGTATATCTCCTATACGTGTTGATATGGATTATTACTACAATAGATGAAATTGTTGTTGTTCCTTCCAAATTCTACATGGAGGACTGACAACATAATATGATAGTTTCCTTACAAAAGTATTGTTATAAATTGGATTTCATACATGTGATTGTTGTATGTACAATTATCATACATGGAGTTATGTACAATATGGAACTATGTATGATGAAAAATAGCAATCTAGAACAAGATAGATATTCATATTTGTATAATATGTTTCCTTAATGCTATTATGGTTTGTCTAGGTGTTGTTCTAGGAAATTTAACATATTTTGTACATAATTTATGCATTATAATTATAATTATTTTCATTGTATATTTTAATTATTTATATGTAAATAGAATTATGTTCTACTGTCTTGTATTTAATTTCTACATTATGGTGTCATTTTATATATGAAGTTGGATTAATCTTGGTGACATGTTGTTGTGAAGATAAAATAACATAGGAAGATGCACAATGACCATCATGAAATTATTATAATGCAACCAATGAAGTAGGTGAAATCACATACTTGTTTATTGATATTTATGAAGGGTCGATGCATGAAGCATATGCATAGCTAGACATCTATACACATGCACACTATATTACATGACACTTGTGTACATCCTATACATGAATAGTTAAATAAAAAGGAAATATAAATCACTTTCATAAACTATAGACTTACACCTAATATATTACATATTTACAATTGCACCATAAAGGTACCATGGGGGTGCATTATAATGTACCAAAATAATGTAATATTATCCAAAACTCCCCTGCATTACATTATTTTGTTATTGACATATTTAGTCTTCAATATTCTATTCTTTAACTAGCTCTTTTGCTTTGGCTCTAGCACTAATCAAAATTTTGGTATTTTCCTTTTTATTATTTCTTGCATTTTATTTAACTATATTTCTTTTGCTCTTTATGCCCTTCTTATTTTGTTTCTTCAATTTGTTCTTCTCTATATTTATCTTGACCATGCTTTGTTGTCTCTCAAAATTTTTTTCCCATTTTTGATATTTTGTTCTCTGTTACATTTATTTTATCACTTGTATCTTCAATACCATTAGAAAATTTTACATAATTTTTACTTTTATCCTTTTCAAAATTATATTGAATTTGATATTCAACTAGAATTATTGTTGTAAGAGATCTAGCTTCATTTCCTTAGCCTCTTTTCTTTCTTGAATCTTTATTATTTTTTGTACTAAATTATCTTTTTGGTTTTCTTCTTTTGATTGTAGCTATTTTTGTTGTTGTCTATAACTATACTAAGACTGATATTGCCTTGTATTTAATTTTTGGAAAGGTCTATTCATTTGATTCTCTTGATTAATTGTTAGTTTTTTAAGCCTTAATACTACAAAAAAATATCATAGGTTATCTAAAAATATATCACACAGTTCTCCAAATGTAAAATAGCCATAATAAATTTCAATTCAATAATATGATGAGTAGAATAATATGAGTAAATTAATATGTATATCAAGGATTATAATAAATAAAATAACATTCATTTATATAATAAAATACGAATGTAAATAGCTTTAATCATTCATGTACTATGAATGAATAACATCTTAAAATATTAATTGCTCAAAATATGTACGAGTTTTATTGCTCCCTTTTCTATTACAACAATTTAATCTTAGTACTTGACTCTTCACTCTATTTGTTTGCCTTCCTATGGATCATTGTTCCCCTAATATAACAACAATAATGTGCATGTTCACCTACTTGACTATTGATCTCCATATGCCAAGTCTCATAACTCTTGGTCTATCTACTTTCCACTCGCATACTTGATGAACACTTGACTCTATAACACTTACACATATTTACAAGACTCTTGAACTTTGACATGTACTCCTAATCTAAGACACTTGTGCACATGTTTAAATTACATATTTGCAATATCACATACAAGAAACTTGTGCACATTTACTCAACCTACACTTGCACTCTAACTTACATGACACTTGTGCATTTCTTGCATATTACACTTTTACATGAAACTTCTGTATTTCCTACACATTCATAGTTATTTAAAAAGGAAAAACAAATCACACTCTAAACTATAGACTAAAGACTAATTTATTATTTACAAATGTACCATAAAGGTACCAAGAGGGTACATTAGCATACACCAAATAATGTAATATACCTCAACATATCCATATTACATTATTTGGTTATTGAAGACTTTAGTCTTCAATCTTCGTCTTCATATTTATCTTCAAAATCTTCAAGTGACCTTGCATTTTTCACAAACCTCAACTTCTATTCAATATGATTCATCATCTTGAACCTTGGGGTCATATTTAGCCTTTATGAGTTCTTCTTTGGATTCATATTTATTTTTATCCTTTCACTCTTTAGACTTTATATCTTCTTTATCTTGATCATGAACTAGTTGAACTCTTTCATTCGCATCAAGTTCATGCATAAGAATATTTTCTTTGTATTTGACCTCAGGTTTTATTGATTGAACTTCTAGATCATGTGCATCATTCTTAACTGCTTTGTAAGATAAATTTATATTATATTTTATCCATTTCTCTTTTCCTTATTTTCTAAAATTTTATCATAAAATATTTATCTTACTATATTTTAGAAATTGAACACTTTGATCTATTGTTAGAATATGCTTTAGAAATATATTTTTGAAAAATATTTCCTAATATGAAAAATAGTATACTTTTCTTTGTACCAATAGAATGTTAGAGAATGAGTTTTTCTTCCACAATATTTCCATGGATAAATATTATAGCAATTAGCTTTTTGATGACCAATTATATTACAATAAATGTACCTCAAATATATTTTCTTAACTTTATCCTTGTTTGTTAGTGCTTCAAGTTCTTATTTCTTCTTGATAAATTAACATAGCAATTTATGAATAACTAAGGCTACACTTCCTTTATTTTCCTTATAAATAAGTTGTATAATTTGGTAATTTGTAACACTATGAGTTGTTTTAGATTTTGTAATGGAATCTATTTTGGATAAACTACTATAGTGTGATTTATTAGTAATAAGATCTAATTTTAAGTTCTAAAGAATAATTACTAATCTTGTTATTTTCTTCTTTTTATCAAGATCATCTATCAAAATTTAAAAATAAAGCTTTTAATTTTTCATTATTTCTTCAATATCTCCATTGAATGCATTTCTAATACCTCATCCATGGTATGAACCAATTCAATGATTTATTTCCTTTGAATTAGTATTCCTTATAACTCCTTAGTTTAGAAATAACTTAAATAACAATTCAAATATGAATTTTATAAAATTTTGTTTTCTAATCCTTTGATGTTGAAAACCTTTTAAATCCAAAATCATAAATTTACAAAATTTCAAAAAACTTGTAGTATATATATTTTTATTTTTTCTTAAAAATAACTCTTCTATCTTTTTTAATACTTCAAATATAAAAATATTGAATAATAAACAATGTAACAAAGTAGGCATCCTTCTTAATCCATATTTTAATAATAAAAATTTTAAATTCTGAAATAAACATTATAACTTCTAAATTATAATTAAACATACTTATCACTCCTTAATTAAATTATATTCATTTACACTATATAAGTGTACCTTATAAACCCACAAAAAATTAACGAAAATCAAATTAAAAATATGACCTTAGGTAAATTAATCTTTGAATCATGCTCCATAATATTCTCTAAAGTGCTTTCTTGCTTGCTAATATTCTTCGATTTGCTTTCTTACTAGAGCTTACTAACTTGCTTTCCCACTAGTATTTTTGATTTAATGTCCACTGATGTGCTTAAGATATATTCTCTCTTAACCATTAAAATTATATTGGGAGTACCTCATATCAAATGATAAAAATCATCCACATGTAATATTTGCATACATATTCGTAAGCTCTAATGTATTACAAAATTATTTTCTAGGTATTGAGGTGTTTGACAACATTGATCCTTCAATGCTTAGATTCTTTCTAATGCTTGGATGCTATCCTCAAATTCTTGGAGTTTTAAAACCTTTGATGTTATCCTCTTACACCTGGATTTTTAAACTCTTGGAGTTTTTTTTATCCTCTAACACTGAATGCTTCATTATTCTTCAATACCTAATGATTTGTCTCCCTATAATGTTGACTACTAGTGCTTTTTGTTTATCTATTCTTCAATCAATAAGCTTTACATCTTCCTTTAGAATGATAGAAAAATTACTTTCCTTCTCTAGAAGCCTTGCTTTCTCTGATCAATTGTACAGCTCTTAATATGCTACTATAATACTAATCTTTATGTGCTAGTTTTTATATTTAGGTTGTTGCTATGGATCTATAGGGTGCTTATATATAACCAAAACCTTTTTATCATTTTATTTTTTAATACAACATTTTTTTCCTCCTTTGTTATTTGTTATACTACTATTGGATGGTCCAAATGGCTAACTCTTTACTTTATGCTCGAATGGTCCTTTCTATTTTTTCTTATAAATTTGGACGAATGGCCTCTCTAATCATCTAGTTTGATTTTACTGAATGGTATTTCTAATCATATTACTAGATTTGGCCAAATGGTCTCTCTACTTGTCTTGTTGAAATTGACCAAATGGTCTCTTTGCTTGTATTACTAATGTTGGCCAAATGGGCATCTCTGCTCTTCTTGCTGATGTTGATTGAATGACTTCTCTATTCTACTATTATCCGTTTGAATGAAATTTTGCTACTATCTGCATTCTAGGGTCTCTATTTTCTATATTAGCCTAGTGGGATTTTATCTTCAATGTTGAACTTCTTAGGTATTTTTATATTCTTTTTTAATGTTTTCTTATTCCTCTAATAAAATTTAATAAAGGCTTCTTTGTCACTCTTATATTCAATGTAGGCTTCTCTAGCATTTTATATTCAATGTGGGATTCTCTATCCCTATTATATTGAATGTAGGATTTTTTCCTAAATATATGTTGTTGCTGCTACAAATATGTCAAGATCAAGGTAAAATATCTTTATGACTTGATTCTTCTTCTTCTTTGCCAAGGTCAAATAACTCTATGACCTTAATATTCTTCTTTATTTATTGCTTCTATTTCTATTCCTCTATTACTTTACTTTTTCTCTATTGTATTCTCTAATATCTTCAAAAGATAAAATTCTTCTTTATATTTTGTAGGAATATTCTCACACTTTTGTATCTAAATATCTACTATATTTTTTAAACTCTAAAATATAATATATTTAATATCTTAGGTTGCACGTAAGAACCCAAAATAATTCTCCTCCTTACTAGAAAACCCAATATCAAGGTCAAGGTAGTGTTGAATGTCATTCAATTACCAACTATCTTGAGAGTTGATTTTACCTCAATCTTTGATCTACAATCCCTTCAAATATTAAATGTTAGGGTGGCTCTTACCTTAAATGATCAGTATTATTTTTGGGTTAGTTCTACTTATCAAAAAACATCCAAATTATCTTCTAAATTGGCTTTTATATTCAATATAGCTATGTCCTAGTCTTCACTGATTTTCCTTCAACCTAGTGGAAAGACCCTTGCATGCTCTACTTGATATGAACTTCAAAAATGGAGTCCAAGTATTCACTACCTTAAAAGTGGATAGACTCTAAGTTAATTTTATAAAAATGGATAAATCTAATTAATAATAGTAGCTTCAATAAAATATATCACACTAGATAGAGTTTGGTGGTAGCTCTGATACCATTGTTTGATTTTTAAGCCTTAATACTATTAAAAAATTATCATAGGTTATATCAAAATATATCACACATATCCCCAAAGATATAATAGCCATAATAAAGGTTAATGTAATAATATGATGAGCAGAATAATATGATAAAATTAATATGCATATCAAGGATTATAATTTATATATTGAAATATAAATGTAAATAGACTAGACCATTCATGTACTATGCATGAAGAGCAACTTACAATATTAATTGCTCAAAATGTATACAGGCTTTATAGCTTCTTTCTCTATTACAATAATGTAATCTCAATACTTGATTGTTCACTCTGTTTGATTGCCTTCCTATGGAGTATTATGTCCATAATATAACAATAGTAATATGCATATTTCCTATATATGATGATGAGTCAAAATGTTATTAACCCACTAGATCTAGTTACCAAGAAATTACATGCACGTCAACATATGATACATGATAAAGCGTTTGAATATAATTCAAATACTGAGCATTCCACTAAGCCTAAAAGTACCATATCTCTAGCTGTGATAATAGAGTTTGATAAGGAATTTTTAGTAGTTGTTGATGAACTTAAAGTAGTTGCTCCTTCACAACAATAAAAGAATCCAAAATGGCTAACTATCGTCAAAGATGCTAAACTTGATGCACCTCCTAATATCACGTCCACATGATCGTCTACTCATAATATGTCATGTTAGGAAGTAAATCTGGGATTGATGTCTTCAATAATAGAAAAATAAGAACCATCCTCAATGAAGGATGCACTAGCTTACCATAGTGGAAGGTAGTGGAAGGTATCCATGAATAGAGTGTATAATTCTCTAATGAAAATAAAATACGGGGTCTCAATGATATTCCAAAAGGAAATAAACCTATAGGATGCAAATGGATCTTCAAAATCAAGTATAAGAAATATGGATCCATTAAAAAATATAAAGCATAACTCTTTGCAAAGGGCTTTGCATAGAATAAAAGAATTGACTATGAAGAGATATTTATACGCACAAGGAAGATGACAACCATCCATGTTCTCTACGCACTAAAAACATAGTTTGGTTGAAATATGTAACAAATGGATGTCAAGAGTGCATTCGTTAATGGTGATCTCTAGGAGGAAATGTGTATGACTCAATCCAAAGACTTTGTTGTCAATAAGCAATAATAAAATATATATAGGTAAATCAAGTCCTCGTATAGGTGAAAATAGGCTCCTAGAGCCTACTACATGAAAATTAATAAGCACCTATTACAACATGATTTTACAAGAAGTCCCTTCGATGCAAATCTCTATCTCAAAAAGGTACTTACACTACATTCCCACCAACAAATATATTGTGAATATTTTCACAAAGATACTTGCATGTACCAAGTTTGAATTTTTTTGTAGCTCTCTCTGTATACCAAATAATATAATAAGAGGTGGATGCTAGAACGAAATTATTACATTGTTATTAGTGAGCTATAATTAGCTCATGTATATAAGATACTAATATAGATTTGATTGCACAGAACTACTAGCGTATTCTTGATTGATTGTTATAACAAATACAATCTATTACTAACCAAGGTAATACATTTTATCATCCTATAGAATAAAATAACTTTATTTACTAATACAATAAAATTCTTCTACTTTCTTAGTTTCTCCCCTTCAAATATTTCTTATAAAGATTTCATTACTAAAATATCAACATAATCAAATTAAAATTTCAATAATCTAAATCTTATCACCCAAGGATAACTATACTAGACTAACTAGAGAGAGCTGAGTTAAATATTAAAGTGAATAAAAAAAAAAACAGATCATCACCATAAAATATTAGAGTGACTCAACAACTTATAAAGGAAAAAAAAGATCATTGGAAACATCGACGTAAAGCGGAGATTAGACGGCGGGTTGTGGTTGACATTGTTATATGCTCCCATTACGCGTGAGAAATCAATGCACATTGGCGGATTGGCTGTCGGACATTGGTTTATGCTCCCATCAGAAGTGAGGAAATCAATCCACTTTGGCGGGATGCGGTTGACATTGGTTTATGCTCCCATGAGACGTGAGAAATCAATGCACCAAAACCATGATGAACCAAAACCATGTTCGAAGTGAATATTTATGGACTTTTCCAGGAAATTCACTTAGATTCCACCGATACATCTTTGCCCTCGAATATTAAGAATGATGATTTATAAGTTAATGCAGTGAAGAGGAAATAAATGTATTAGCACAGAGAAAACTACGCTAATTTTGAAAATGAATTTTGGCAAATGGCTTCGTCTTCTAAAGGAGCAAACCCTGCCAGAGTGGAGGGACTACTACGTCTGCTACAAGATCCTCATGAAACTAATTAAAGTTATTGTTGCTGCTACCGTGAATGATGATAATACTAATAATTATAATAATGATTATGAAGTGAACAAGATCAATAACTTCATGGAGAAGATGTGTAGAGACTGCTCAGTTCGCTTTCAGGTATTATCAATCTTTATGTCTCGGTACGGAAATCAAATTGATACGATGTTATTCAGGTTCTCAAAGATAGAATCGAGAAGGTAAACAATATGGAGGAATCTGCGCGAGAAGACAAGATCAATGAAGGAATCTGCGGGAGAAGATAAGATCAATGATGGAATTATATTTGGCAAAGATCTAGTGAACTTCTATGGGGAGTTGGTCCTCCTAGAGAACTATAGTGCATGGAATTATACAGGTATTATTGCGTCTCTTCCATCTGGAAATAAAAATTAAAGAGTGGGGGATAATTATAAGAGTTTGACTAAATTAGTTTGACAGGTTTAAGGAAGATCCTCAAAAAGTATGACAGGCAAACAAATGCTGCATTGGGGAAGCGTTATCTTGAATGGGTCAAATGTCAGCCATGCTTTCAAGCCACCGGATCTCTCTTACACCTTATAAAAGAATGCCAAAGCATTTTGCAGTCCCTCCCATTTTCTTCCTTATTTGGAGATAACATGGCAAAGTCTGTGATGACAGAGATATTTCATAACGAGAACGAGAATAAACAGAATGTGTATAGAAGTTCTGTTGCTGCTCTGAAGATCCTAGAAGAGATGATGAAAATCAGCTCTGCTTACGATGACGACTCCTCATAGGCTTCTCTGCTTTGTTAATTTCAACTAATTTAGAACATTTCTAAAGTTGTTTTTGTCGCTGTTGCATGTTCTGATCCTTTTGAGATATGCTTATTTAAGGTTAAGGTTAACGAAGTTTAGGATTCAAACATCTTATTTAAAATTCTAAAATATTATTATAAAAGTTATTATTCTTTAATGCATTCAAACAAGATAATGTTAAATAATATTTTAGAAAGTATAGGATTCAAACATCTTATTTAAAATTCTAAAATATTATTATAAAATTTATTATTATTAAATGCATTCAAACAAGATAATATTAAAGAATGTTTTTTATAAAATAAGAGAAAATGTAACTTAAAAGATGGATTCCTAGGGAAGATCTAAAATAATATTTTTTAATAAATATTATTTTTAAAGATATAATATGATTTTGTTTAATTTTTTTTTATAAATATTATTTATTTAAAATATGTTTATTGAAATAAATTTAAGTTAAAAAATATTATATATAATTATATATTATTAAAATCAAACAAACTTCCTATTTAAAATTTCAAAATCTTATTATCACTAAATCCTTTCAACTAAAACATATTATTAATTTTTAAGAGAAATATTTCAATACGTAGGTCGAAATTGTATTGCATGCTTGTTATAATTATTATAGTGTAAAATTTATGCTAAGCTGATGTGCCGGAGAATTTAGAATGGTTAATCTTAAATATTATATTTTATTAGTGGCGTTAACAATGGAGCAAAGAAATTGATAAATGGTCATTTTCCACTAAATAAAATTATATTAAAAAATAATAAAATGAATTTTTTAGAAGATAAGTTAAGAACACATATTTTCTTTCAGGTATAAAATTCCACGTAACATCATGTTGCAGGTTTTTAGAAAACAAGAGGATAAGACCAACATTCGACAACTTTTTTTTGTGTGCGTAGGTATGCATGTTGTTTTAATTGTAGTAAGCGGTTGACTTGGGGATGGATTACGCTCATGCAGAAGAAGGGTTATAAGCGGAGGATATTCTTTTATATATATATATATATATATATATATTTTTTAAATAGTTAAAAAGAAGGCATGGACCATGTATTTTAATGGAACTACGCTTTTGGGACAAAGTTCCTTGATTTATAAGAGCACAAATTTATTAAAGCTACAAATTGTTGTTTAATGTTAGTGGTGAAATACAAGCACTTTATATTGTTTGAAGAAAGCATAGAAGTTGAGAGTCAAAGATCTAAGAATATAGGGTGATTTTGAACTAATTGTTAATTTTTAATGGTTCATGAAGAACAAGTACATGAAGTCTTATAAGCATTGAGTTTGGTATTTGGTCGAAAGTAGGATGTTAACCCAATTCTATCTAACAAATGATATGTGGGATAAACCAAAGGAATAGGGAGTTGTTTACATATCATATACTTGGGTCGAAAGAAGGATGCTAACCCAATTCTACCTACCAAATGATATGCAGGATAAACTAAAGGAATACACTTGGGTAAAATATTTCTCTTTAAGAAGATATCATTGATAGGATGAATCCCTTTTTGTACTACCTAAACACCCTATATCATTCTCTTTTACAACTAAAAATTTGTCTCACATACACCACATATTGAGAGGACTAACTTATTTCATGTACTAATAGGTATAAAAGGGTGGATATATAGAAAGGTTTGGTATATTGAAATGACAATATATTGAAAGGAGGACCATTTGGAGATAAAAGGAACCCTCACCATGCACCAAAAGTATTTCTTATAGATTCATAGATTTTAAGAGGTTTAAAATTTGGACCTTGGAAGACTAAGAAGAGAACCATATTATACATTGAAAAACTATGGGGTATTTTCATAGTTAGAGTTACATGACCTCAAGACTACGATAATGCCTAAAAATTAATGATGCAAATACAAGAGCACTAACTCTCATTACTCTTTCCATGATTGATACTATCTCACCATATATTTGTCAAGCATAATCATCAAAGGAAGCATAAGACACACTTACTACCATTTATGAAGGGAAGAATGAATCCACCATTATTCACCATTAATTAGAACCTCACATATTAAGAGTGCAATATGGAGAAATTATAGAGGTATTTGTTTGAAAAATTATAGAGTTGAAGACACAATTAAATGCTATGGATAAAAATGTAGAAACACATCATACTTTGAGACCTATTAGATTTATTTGGAGTGTTGATAATATCCTTATACATATCCAATAGGAATATTTCCTTTGATGAGTAAGTCAATATGCAGCAATAAGAAAAAGCAACCAACAACATAAGAGATAAGATTTAAAATACTATAGTTATCTCTAATAAATATAGAAATAACAAATAACAAAAGGGTTTATCATAGAAAGGTCCTCCTTCATCGTCATATTCATCACAAAATCTCTCTTAAAAACAAAATAGGTATTACCACATTTATGATAGATAAGAACACAATACAAAGCATTTTTGGTATAGCTTAGTGATTCAAGGAGATTGAGTCCATAAACCTTAGAAGAGTAAGACATAAAACAAGCCACATCCCAAATAGAAGTTCCCACACAAACATATAGTACTTGAAGAATCCACATTATATTCTAAACAAGCACATAAGGTGCTAATATCCAAGGATATAGCCAAACCAAAGTATGATTCTTGGTACATTTATTTAGGTTCTATCAAGAACATTGTTGGTGATAAGGCATATTTTAACTCATGATAAGCTCAATAAGGGAAATCAGTGACTATTGCTAATGGTAAAACTTATTAGGTCAAAGGAGTGGGAGATATTTCTCTCAAAATTTCCAATGATGAAAGCATAATTGAAAAGGCACTACATATACCAATATTGACAAACAACTTGTTATCTATCCCACAAGTGCTAGATTATAATATGATGCTAAAATTTAAAATGTTGATGGCCACAAGTGTTTTACCACAAAAATTACAAGAATATGGTAACTGATTTCTATAAACATGACTTGTTATCTCTATATGTCTTATCTTCTCCTAATGTTACATTGTTGATAACTATGACAAATTCAACATCCTTTTGGCATAATAGATATGGTCATATTAATTTAGGGTACTTAATCAAACTAAGTAATATTCAAATGGTGATAGGCTTATCCAAACTTTCACTCAAATTGCTAGTTTTCTTAGATTTTTTTAGAAGGGAAGCAACATTGAGTAGCATTTGAATTACGCACTCATAAAGCCAAAGAACTATTGGATGTGATATACACTGATATATGTAGACCTATGATAGGTAAATTTGATGAAAAATATACTTCTAGTTTTTATTCGATGACTACTCTAGGAAGATGTGAATGTCCTTCTTGTAATTGAATTCCAAAGCACTTACACATCTCTAGTATTTTATGTAATGTATAGAAAGAGAAACTAGAAATTTAATTCATGTCCTCCACTCTGATCAAGGAGGAATACACATTGAACATTAATATTTCTAGCATAGAATAGAATCAAGTGAAAGCTCACTACAACATATAATCCATAATAGAATGGGGTTACTAAAATAGAAAACTATTCCAACATGGAAATGGTTCCCTACATGCTCACAAGATCAAATCCAAAGTAGTAGTATTGGGTTAAAGTTATATCCATTGTAATGCATGTTCTAAATAGAGTATGCACAAAGGCACTACAGGGAGTTACACCTAAATAATCCTACTCTAGGAGGAAGACTTCAATTACACATCTTAGAGTCTTGGATATCAAGGCATATATGCATGTGT
Organism: Wollemia nobilis; assembly: GCA_028583015.1. Classification (NCBI taxonomy): domain Eukaryota; kingdom Viridiplantae; phylum Streptophyta; class Pinopsida; order Araucariales; family Araucariaceae; genus Wollemia; species Wollemia nobilis. Next base: position 9,196,990 of record JAQPPZ010017033.1, read on the forward strand.
TAGAGAAAAAGAAGACCAAGCTAGTTGTAAAAAACTTGTCATGCATATTTTCAAGATATGATGATGAGTCAAAAATTTATTAACCACTAGATCTAGTTACGAATAAATTACATGCAAGTCTGGTACGTGATGAAGCATTTGAACCTAAGTCAAATACTGAGGATTCCATCAAGCCTAAAAATGCCATATCTCTAGTTGTGATTATAGAGTTTGATGAGGAAGTTTATGAAGAAGTTTTAGTATTTATTTATGAACTTGAAGTAGTTACTTCTTTTGTAATAACCCCAAATTATCCAACCAAAACCAACCATCACACTCATCTATTTTTTTTCTACTTACATTTTTATTAGAGTCATTTATATAGTTTACATTGAGCATGTAATCACATGATTTTCTAAGACTATGCACCACACATGAATCAAATTGATCAAATTTTATCCATGTGCATGGGAGTCGCCAGTGTCCCATAATGATTAGCAGGAATTTTCTAGTCTATTTCAACTAGAATGCACATTTCCCTTATTGTTTAACCCCATGTTAAACTTGTTTCAACCATAGGTGTCTTTCAACCTAACCTTAAGCATGTGCCTTGTTGATTACTCATTATTTTATAACAAGATAATATTTTAGGTGCAATGCTTAACTAGCTAACCATACTACATATATTTGGTTAAGAGAATCATTCAACATATTCTCATAGGCATATTGTTTCCTACCACAATGTCTCATTGACTACTACTCTTTAGATCTCTCAATTATGTATTATTTGATATGCTTATTTTCATTCTATGTTTCCACATTTTTACTTATAGAAAAGTAAATATCTAATTTAGCCATTTATGCACAAATAATCCACTTGAGAATCCAAGTAACATAATAGATAATGTAAACAACTTGTTTTCCAAGAACATAAAACTTCAAAGAGGTTACATTATTCATAACCAATACAACCAGATACTTGGGAGTTACATTTTTGTCACTTCCATCAATAAATAATAAACTCCTACAATCTATTACAACATTTCTTACACAAGAAATATTTTTATGTTACAACAATAGTCTCATAAATTTGGATACAACATCAACTTCCTCTAATATTCATAACTAAACATAATACCATGTAGAAGTAATCCATAGAATGCAAAACAGTTTCCTAAAAAATATCTTTTGTATTTGTAAATAAACAAGAATTCAACTCAAATCAAGAGTAGGAAATCCTATACTTTCCTAAGAATGAAAATTTTCCCATTTCTTTCATCTCATATAACATTACACAGGAAACATGCTCTTGAATATATACTAACTGCATCCATTGACATGGCCATGGTGAACCCCCATAATTTCTTGATATATGCAACCTAGTTACCCTTTCTCCCACATTAAATAATGCCATTATAATAATTCATTCCTAATTTAAGCATGCATGATTGCATACACACGATTCTATTTATTCAATGCATTATAATCGCAAAATTACCGATATGTTATTCTTTACTTCTCCTAGGTTATCAAAACTTTAACATAAAAGCACCTAGAAATAGCATTTAAACTAACTTGTATAGAGCTCAAAATCACAATATCAAAGGATAATTCATAACAACAAAAATCTTCCATAAATAGGCTATTTTGTTTTACATTGTACAAATATAATCAAACCTATCATGGTGTACACTATTTAGAACAAGTCAATCTAAGATTGCATTATAAATTTAACATCTTCATTGAGACACATAGCATTTTATTCCTTCAAACAAGTTTGAGTCATGACATTATTGTACTAGTCTAAGAATATTCATAACCTCTTAAATATTTCAAGCCCCATTCAATAGATGGATATGGTTCAAATACAATTTTTCCTTTGTTGGACTTTAGCTTTTAGCTAAAGTCATAATCTAAGTCTTTTTAGGATAATTATCTAATATTGTTATTTAGACCCTTTTACCCTTTTATATATTGTTCAATATAAATTTAAGACCCAAAGTTGTTATCATGAGATAACTTATTACTCCAAACCATAAACCCTATCATATTTTCCAAAATACCACTACACTTTATTTCACCATCCAAACCCATGTCTAGCTTTAGTTTTTTTATTTAAAAAAATTAACACTGTAACATTATCATTAGGGAAATTCCTAACATTTACATGTCACAAGGGAGAGCCTACATTAGGTGCTAGTATCTTAGCCTAACGACTAAGCACTTAGCACATCATTCGAGGTGTTTGCCTCATTAGAACATATAGGAGGCTTAAAACTTAGACCCAAGCTCTTCATGAATGGAAATCATGCCCTACACATGTTTCATCATGTATGGGTTATCCTAGACAATGCGACTTCCAAACCTTAGTTGACCAGACAACATATAACTATATTAAGATACATGACAAGATCTAAGAAACTACCGAGTTTCATAAATGATTATTATGGATGATTTTGAACTTTAGAGAAAAAACCCTAAATTAATTTATCAAAAATCAATCGTCATCTCAGTATTTCGCAGAGCAACATCTACGCTTCTCACCAACTGCTATCTACATCATGTAGATTTTTTTGATGATCTAAGGATTATTGGTGGATTCCTATGCTCATCAAAGAGGGCCATGGGTTTCGATGAATGCCCAGTGAACACATCATTTCAAATTCAAAGGATGATGTACGGGATTAATTTATGATAATATTTGCAGATGTCAGGCTATAACATTATTTTAAAGGCTCTTGGATGTCTACATTTTTCATGGCACTCCTTATAGATGGTGAAAAGTGCTACATAACCTCAGGATCTACATTCAAAATACAATGCTCAAAATTTAAGCCAAACCCTATAAGAAGTCTTAAGCACTCTTACCGGAGGTACCTCTGCTCAAGATCATATAGCAAGACTTCATCTATAGAAAGTTTGAGACCATTCTTACTATAGTAAAATCAAGGGTCAATTTTTTTTTTTAATCTCCAAACATTTCATGTAAGGATACGTTAGACCTTCTACCAATTATACATAAACTTATACCTTACCCATGCAAGCTCACAAAAAACCATACTAGTTTACATAAGTTTCTCATATAGTGATCCAACAAATTTTAGACCTACAGCTTACTTAAAAGGAATTTTTTATTATATATTGCTAATGCAACTAAGATTTGCAATTACAGATCAATAATTTTTTAACTCATAGATACTTTCTTTATACCTCACTAAAACCTTTAACCTTAACAACAAGAAAGGGTATTACTATATCATTAACTCAATCACCAAACAAGCATACACATCATTCATGCTATAGTCAGGATCTTAACCATAACCTGAATCTTTTGCAGAATTTCTCTGATCCAAGCTCCAGAAAGTATTCCAATACTTTGACTTACATGCGAATATTTTTTAGAAAAGTAATAAGGTGAGGAAAAATATTGTAAAAAATAAGTCCCGTCTAGTTTATAATCCGAGCAAATCCTTGAGAGTATACTCCCTAGGAACCTCTAGATTTCCAATGCCAATTTGTGAAGAATGCAAGATTTCTAGTTTTTGACCCAACTCAGTTGGAGAGCATAATCCCTGTTTTCACCCCAAAAATATCACAATGTCTTTGCCTTCCTAAATATCTCTATTAATAATGGAACTCACCCTCCCCTCATAACCATATTTTTATAATTAAAAATTGTTGGAGATGAACCCATCACGAATGCTATATAGAAATTGGACTTATCTTTGTCTTTGTACTCGGGGTGGTCCAATCACAATCAAATACATACCAAATGTTCAACTAATATTTACTTCATTTCTAAGAAACTAATTAATTAACTTAGTTAATAACAATTAGCTTCTAACTAATCTAGGGACAAAATAGCACTAGATTTAATGCATCTTCAAGGTTTTCCATTAATCCAGCTTAATGCAAGTTAAAGACCATGGTTAAAAAAATAAACCAATATTAACAACTAATTTCTCAACTAACTAAGGAGACAAAGAAACATTCAAAATAAATGCTTTAAATTCCACTAATAATTCATGTCTAGCATCAAACTCTCCTAATTTAGCAAAGCATACTAACAATTTCTATTTCATAATCACCTTTATGAAATCAAGCCTTAAGCTATATAATGCAAACACAAAGTAGGGGGTAAAAATTGGGATGTTATATACTCCTCCCATATACTAAACATAGTCCTATATGTTTCATGCCCAAGGTTAGTCAAATGCATTTCCAATCATCATAAAGAATAAATCGGGCATTGAGCTAATATTTTTCAACCACAATCAAATCATGCAACCTATTATGCAATTTGATCATGCAAACCCCATTTCCATACTATTTTTTTTCCTATGGTTGTTATTTTTTTATGATAGTCAACTATCACCATCCCACTAGGAGACTAGTCTAGGACATCATAGTCAAATAGTGTAGTCATGGAGATGTGAAGGTAAATTTTCTTACCCTTTTTTTTTACCCTATAGATTTTCTTTGTCATCCTTTCTCTTTTGCTAGTTTCCCATTCCTAGTGGTTGAGAAAATACTTATTTCAAATTAGAGGAACAACCTATCCCACCTAAATAAAGTATATGTACCTAAAATGCAGTAAACAAACATTAGCAGTACCATATCCTCAAAAAGATAAAGTACTTATCATGTTTTAGTTTTACATAATAATGTCCACTGTTTCATCAAGCATCATCAAAATTTATCCAATCCATACATAAAATAATAAAATACATCAGTCTACTTAGTTTGCATGAGTATACATCATGCTATCACAAAGTATTAACTAAAATCAGAAACTACATAGTGTCCTCCAATAAGTACAAAAAGTGTTTTTTCATGTCTTCCACCTTTTTCCAGGTGGCATTTTTCTCATAATAAATATCCCATTGGACCTTGCATTGCTCCAGGTTGTTTTCCTCATATTTTTAGTGCAAAACTCAAGAATATTCATGGGATTGACCTTGATGTATGTCAGATCCATCATATGTAACTTAGAAACATCCACAACATGAGTAGTATCATATATGTACTTCCTAAGCAGGGACATATGGAAAGAGTCATGGATCTTTGCTAAGTAAGATGGAAATTCGAGCCTGTAAGTAACAAAACTAATATTTTATAGTATAGTAAATGGTCCTACATATATGGGATCTAACTTAGTGGACTTAATTACACTTTTCATAGGTTTGAATCTTAGGAATACCTTGTCTCCCATGAAAAATTCTAGAGTCCTTCTCAACTCTGCATATTTCTTCTAGTGATATAAAGCTTCTCTAAGCCTCTAATGGATTATCTTTAGTTGCTCTTCTGTATCCTTCAAATATTTTGATCTAACATTTGATCTGATCTTCAATATTATCCCATGATAATAGATTTTTGCACCTAAAACCATACAAAGCCTCAAAAGGAGCCATTTTTAGAGAGGCATGGTACACATTATTATATACAAACTCAACTAGATACAATAAGTCTTCCCAACGAGCATTATGGTCCATGAAGTACATGCAAAACATATCCTCTAATACCTGATTGACTCTCTCAGTTTGTCCATCCGTATTAGGATGATATGTAGAACTTATGTTCAATGAAGTACCAATTTCTTGATGGAGAGCTTACTAGAAATCTAATGTAAACCTTAAATCTCTATCTAAGATGATCATTTTTGTAAATCCATATAATCTGAATATGTATCTAAATAACCTTTTAGCAATAACTACTACATAATCAGTAGTACTACTAGGAATTAAGTGTGTGACTTTAGTCAATTTGTCAACTATTACCATTATGGCATCATGTTGATATCTAGTATTTGGTAATCCCACAATAAAGCCCATAGATATCACTTGCCATTTTTCTATGGGCACATCATGAGGATATAATAGACCAGTAGTATGCTTATGTTCTGATTTCACCTTCTGGAATTCTATAATATTAGCTACAAAATTAGTAATATCTCTCTTCATTCCATGCCAATAAAACATGTTTTCATATTATCCCTCATATTAACTCCTCGAGGATGAGAAAAATAAAGGGATGTATGAGCTTCTCATATGATAAGTCTACACAAATAATTTTTTTCAATAATCACAACCCACTCTTCGAAAAATAATAAACCATATTTGGAACCAAAATCTTGAACTATCTTTGGATACTTCCCTATTTTTTCTTGCACTTCCCTACAGTATGTGTCCTAAATTTGAGCTCTTTTAACCAGGTCCATTAGGTCTAGATGACTTCTAGTTAAAGTAGTGATATGCATTCTTCTACTTAGTGCATCTACCACCTTATTCTCTTTACCCTTTATGTATTCTATCCCAAAGTAATACTCTGCTAAAAATTCAATCCACCTCCTTTGAGATGCATTTAGAAAATGTTTAGTGAATATATACTTCAAAGTTTGGTGATTTGTTCTTAGTTCAAAGGGTCTTCCTAGAAAATAATACCGCTAAAATTTCAAGGCATGCATTATTACAGCCAATTCTAAGTCATGTGTAGCGTAGTTTCCTTCATGATTTTTTAGTTTCCAGGACTCATAGGCCACCACCGCTCTATCTTGTGATAAAACACCACCCAGACCTTCTAAGGAAGCATTGGTACAGAATAAAAAGTCATCTTGAGTATTTGGAATCTTTAATATAGGATCAATAGTCAATATTTTTTTTAGCAATTGGAAATTAGTTTCACATTTGTTCATCAAATTGAATGACTTCCTTTTTCTTTAAATATTGGTTATAGGATAATCTATTTTGGTGTAATATTTCAAAAACCTCCTATAATATCTAGATAGACCCATAAAGCTTTGAACCTCTGTTACATTTGTAGGGGTTGGCCAATCTAAAATAACTTCAATCTTCTTAGGGTCAACTATAATTTCATTTACAAAAATGACATGTCCCAAGTAATTTACTTGTGACACATAGAATTCACATTTTGACAAATTTCCATATAGTTGATTTTCCCTCAAAAACCTTAGTACTATCCTAAGATGTTTGTCATGCTCAAACTTGTTGCAAGAATAGACCAAGATATCATCTAAAAATACCAATGCAAACCTGTCCAACAACTCTCAGAACACACTATTCATTAATTTCATGAATGTAGCGGGTGCATTTGTTAACCCAAATGGTAAAATTGTGAAATCATAGTGTCTATATCAATTTTTAAATGTTGTATTATGTGTATCCTCTTCTTTGATTCTCAACTTATGGTAACCAAACTTCAAGTCTATCTTTTAAAAATAGTAGTGCCTTTCAGTTGATCAAACAAATCCTATATCTATGGTAAAGGATATTTGTTTTTAATTGTTGCTTTATTCAAAATCCTATAATCGATGCATAATTTCAAGGATCCATCCTTCTTATTGATAAATAAAATCGGTACACTCCAAGGAGACACACTCAATTTAATTATCCCTTTATCCAAAAACTCTTGTAGTTGCACTTTTAGCTCCTGCATCTCTATAGAGTTCATCCTATATGGTGCTCTATGTATAGGTTTTGTACTGGGTAATAGATCGATAGTAAAATCTAATTCTTGCTTTGGGGGAATTTTTGGAAATTCAGATGTAAAAACATCCCTGAACTCTTGAAGGATGGGAAATTTCTCAAATATTTCATCATTTTTATCATCCTTAACCTCGTTTACTTTAACCACATACACCATTCCTCTTTTCCTAATCACCTTCTTAAGTTGCGTAGCAGAGATTAATATGGATCCGAACGTCTTTTAATCACTGTACAACCTAGTTATATTCTCCTTATTATCATTGAATTCAACCCATATCTCCTAAAATTTTATCAAGGCCTTATGGTATTTCAACCAATCAACCCCTAGAATTATGTTGAAGGCATGTAATAAAGCTACATAGAGCTACCAAGTGATAGAATTTTGGGTAGGAATATTTCTATAAAGGGGTAATATTGGTCTATGAAGTAGGTCTATCCAGATCCATACTCAGCTTTCTATCATTTTACCAAAGACTTTGGATTCTATGGCATGTCCTTGACCAAGCTACTAAAGATAAAACTATCAGTAGCACCACTATCTATCAAAAATCTAACACTTTTATAAAAAACCATACCTTGAAAAAGCATAGGGATTTCCTATCCATCAAGATTCAAATTTTTAGTAGTAGCATAAGTCCCATGTCCTTTATCACTTACCCTCTGGTTAGCTCTCGTATGACGTGGAAAATTTATTGCATAGTGAGGACCCCCACACACATACCACCCAACCTTTGAATTCTGAGTTGAACCTTGAAATGATTTTTCCTTGCCTTCAATAGGAGATGGTTCTACTTGATTCACGGGTTTGGCCTTCTCCACATTAGTAGATTTTCTATCCTTATACTGAAAATTCTTCTTAAATATTTTTGTTGACCCATCATTTCTCTTACCAAACATAAACCCTTGTTTATTCTTTTGAGTTGGCTCATTATTCCACTTTCTTTTTTGTGGATTTTGGTAGTTCTTATTGGGTAATTGGATAGGATTATTACTCTGCTTGATAATCTAGATCATATGCAACTTCTATATTGGTGGGTTTGAACATGTTGATAAATATTTTAAGATGATGATCTAATCCTAAAAGGAATTGATGCACCTTCATTTTATCATCATTTTCATTGGTCAAAATGTACTTGAGAAGTCTAGTGAAGTTCCTATAGTACATCCAATGTCTGCTCTCTTTTCCTTAGCTAGGTGAACTCATCTAGTTTCCTGGCATAATATTTATCAGTAAGGAATCTATTTCTAAAAGCCTTTTCAAAAACCTCCCATTCACAATGGATTATATTTATCTTTTTGTCCTTGTTGTAAGTTTCCCACCATTCCAATCCATATTTAGTCACTACTTCGATGATGAAGACTATATTTGTAGTTGAAGAGTAATTTCTAATGGAGAAGTAAATTGCTAACTCATTCAACCAATATTCCATAAAATCTCCACTTTCTTTTCTTGAAAATTTCCTAACCTGAACATGCTTTAGGTCTCTTTCCAATTCAACATTGATTTGTGCCTTAGCTACCTGATTAGGATCATTTGGTTCCTCCACTATTACCTCAGTAGGAACTTATAGTGCTCTGTTATTTCTTCTAATCTCATATCTAAGGTCTTCCAATAGATTATTTTGTTGCATCATCTACTCTCGATAGGTGGATATTTCACCCTACATATTTTGAACCATATTTGTGATATTTTCCACACCATCGAGGTTCCCTGAGTTTTCTCCAACATGACCCTCTCCAAGGTTTTCAATGCTAGCTAATTGAGTCCTTCAAGGAGGCATATTCGACCCACTTCCTTGTTTGGGTGGCATATTCCCTAGTTTTAAGAAATATGTTAGTTCACAATATTACACCGAAGTATTTTCCTAATATGCACTTACTCTCATCTAACTAGTTAAGTTTCTTGATGATTTAACTAAGTTTACCAAAAATTTGCAAACTTCATCTTCCTATATGATGACTTAAGTTGAATATAAACACTATTACTAAATAAGGAAGAGTATTGGTTTAGATATTCACATGGCAAATATGATCCCAAAAAGAGCATCAAGGACACCACTTAAAACCCATGTTAGTGAAGGGTTTGTCTAGATCTTCCAATATAATTCACTAGGCGTTAAACATGGGGGGCAAGACTTGCTAATTTTCCACATTCATACCATTTATCTTTCCTTACTTTCTTGTGTTTTATTTATAGTTATCAATATTTATAGTTGTCTACCAATCTAACCTAGGATCTGATACCAACTATAATAACCCTAAATTACCCAACCAAATCCAACCATCACAATCATCTATTTTTTTTATACTTACATTTTTATGAGAGTCATTTATATAGTTTCCATTGAGCATGTAATCACATGATTTTCTAAGGTTATGCACCACACAAGACTCAATTTGTTCAAATTTTATCCATGTTCATGGAAGTGGCCAGTGTTCCATAATGATCAACAGGAATTTTCAAGTTTATTTCAACCAGAACGCACATTTCCATTATTTTTTAACCCCATGTTAAACTTATTTCAACCATAGGTGTCTTTCAACCTAGCCTTAATAATGTGCCTTGTTGATTACTCATTTTTTTCCAATGAGGTAATATTTTAGGTGCAATGATTAACCAGCTAACCATACTACATATGGTTTGTTAAGGGAATCATTCAACAGATTCTCATACGCATATTTTTTCCTACCACTATGTCTCATTGACTACTACTCTTTAGATATATCAATTATGGATTCTTTGATATGTTTATGTTCATTCTATGTTTCTAAATTTTTACTTATAGAAAGTAAATATCTAATTTAGCCATTTATAAACAAAGCATCCACTTGGGAATCAAAGAAACATAACAGATCATGTAAAAAACTTATTTTCCAAGAACATAAAACTTTAAATAGGTTACATTGTTCATATCCAATACAACAAGATACTTGGGAGTTACATTTTTGATACTCCCATCAATAAATCATAAACTCCTACAATCTATTACAATATTTCTTCCACAATAAATCTTTCTATGTTACAACAATAGTCTCATAAATTTGGATACAATATCAACTTCATCTAATAATCAACTCTGTTTTATGTTCAATAGGTACTTCAGGTACTAGTTGTCTTAGTTCCACCAATATTAAATGAAAGGTTACTCAGGATCAGGATAATCCAATTTATGAACATTCATAACTAATCAAATAATACCATGGAGCAGTAATCCATAGAATGCAAAATAGTTTCCTAACAAACATATTTTGCATTTGTAAATAAAAAAGCATTCAAATCAAATCAAGAGTAGGAAATCCCATACTTTCCTAAGAATGAAAATTTTCCCATTCCTTTCATCCCATACCCCATCACACATGAAACATGCTCTTGAATCTATACTAACTACATCCTTTTGTATGGCCACGATGAACCCCTATAAGTTACCAATAAATACAACCTAGTTACCCTTTCTCCCACTTTAAATAATTCCATCATAATAATTCATTCCTCATTTAAGCATGCATGATTTCATACACATGATTCTATTTATTCAATGCATTTTAATCCCAACATTACCAATATGATGTTATTTACTTCTTCTAAGTTAAAAAAAAATTAAGATAAAAGCACCCAAAAATAGCATTTAAAAAAACTTGTACACAACTTAGAATAACAATATCAAAGGAGAACATTCTTCATAACAACCAAAAACTTGTATAAAAAAGGCTATTATATTTTACCTTGTACACATATAATCAAACCTATAATGGTATACACTATTTATAACAAATCAATCTAAGATTTAACTATAGATTTAACTTCTTCATTGAGACATATATAATTTCATTCCTCAAAACAAGTTTGATTCACGACATTATTGTACTAGGCTAAGAATACTTATAACCCCTTAAAAATTTCAAGCCCCATTCAATAGATGGATATTGTTCAAATACAAATTTTCCTTTGTTGGACTTTAGATTTTAGATAAAGTCATAATATGATTCTTTTTAGGATAATTATCTAATATTGTTATTTAGAACATTTTACCATTTTATATTTAGTTCAATATAAATTTAAGACACAAAGTTGTTATCGTGAGAAAAATTATTAATCCAAACCACAAACCCTGTCATATTTTCCAAAATACCACTACGCTTTATGTTACCATCCATACCCATGTCTAGTTTTAGTTTTTTTTTTAGAAAAAGTAATATTGTAACATTATCACTAGGGAAATTCCTAAAATTTACATGTCACAAGGGAGATCCTACATTAGGCGCTAGTGCCTTAGCCTAACGACTATGTGCGTAGTGTGTCATTCGAGGTGTTTTCCTCATTAGACCCCATAAAAGACATAAACCTTAGACCCATGCTCTTCATGAATGAAAATCATGCCCTACATGTGTTTCACTGCATACAGGTTATCCTAGACAACGCGACCTCCAAACCTTATCTTACTAGACAATGTCTAACCAGATTAAGACACATGGCATGATCTAAGAAACTACAAGTTTCATAAATAGTTATTATGGATGCTTTAGAACTTTAGAGAAATTACCAAAAATTAATTTATCAAAAATCAATCACCGTCTTGGGCTTTCGTAAAGCAACATCTATGCTTCTCTCCAAACATGATTTGCATTGTGTAGATTTTTTTTTGATGACTTAAGCCTTATTGGAGGACTCCTACGCTCATTGAAGAGGGCCATGGAATTCGATGAACTCCTAGTGAACACATCATTTCACCTTCGAAGGGCGATGTACAGTATTAATTGATGATAATATTTGTAGATATCAGGCTATAACATCATTTTGAAGGCTCAAGGACGTCTATGTTTTTCATGGTACTCCTTCTATATGATGAACGATGCTACATAACCTCAGGCTCCACATTCAAAACACAATACTCAAAACGTAATCCAAACCCTATAATAAGTCTTGAGTGCTCTTACTGAAGGTAAACTTGTGCTCAAGATCATATAACAAGGCTTCATCTATACAAATCTTGAGATCATTCTTATTCTAGTAAAGTCAAGGGTCAATATTTTTTTTCTAATCTCCAAACATTTCATATAAGATTGTTTTTGCCCTTCTACCAATTATACGTAAACTTCTACCTTGCCCATGCAAGATCACAATAAACCATACTAGTTTACGTAAGTTTCTCATAAAGTGATCCAACAAATTTAAGACCTGCAACTTACTCAAAATGACTTTTTTAATTATATATTGCTAATGCAAGCAAGATTTCCAATTACAGATCAATAATTTTCTAACACACAGATATTTTATTTATACCTCATTAAAATATTTAATCTTAACAACAAGAAATGATATTACTATATCCTTAAATCAATCACCAAATAAGCATACACATCATTCATGCTATATTTTGGATCTTAACCCTAACCTAAATATTTTGCAGACTTTCTCTGATACAAGCTCCAAAAGTTCTTCCAATACTTTGACTTACATGCGACTCTTTTTTTTAGAAAATTAATAAGGTGAGTAAAACTATGGTAAATCACAAGGCCCATATAATTTATGATTCAAGTAAAGCCCATAGAGCATACTCCCTAGGAACCTCTAGATTTTCAATGCTAATTTGCAAAGAATACGAGATTTCTTTTTTCTGATCCAACTTAATTGGAGAGCATAATACCTGGTCTCACTTTACAAATATCGCTATGTTTGTAGCTTAAAAAATGATTCTATTTATAATGAAACTCACCCTCCCCCAATAACAAATTTTTATTATTAAAAATTGTTAGAGATGAGCCCATAATAAATGTTTTCTAGAAATTGGAGTTATCTTTGACTTTGTACCCAGGGTGGTCCAATCATAATAAAATACATATCAACTCTTCAACTAACATTTACTTCATTGCTAAGAAACTAATTAGTTAACCTAGTTAGTCAAAAATAGCTTATACCTCATCTAGGGATAAAATAACACTAGATTTAGTGCCTCTTCAATGTTGTCCATTAATCCAATTTAATACAAGTTAAATACCATGGTTAACCAACTAACTGAGGAGACAAAGAAAAATTCCAAATAAATGATTTAAATGCCACTAATAATTCATGTTTAGCATCAAACTCTCCTAATTTAGCAAATCATACTAACCATTTCTATTTTCATAATCACCTCTATGAAATCAAGCCTTAAGCTATATAATGCAAACACAAAGTAGGGGGTAAAAATTGAGATGTTACATCTTCAAAATAATAAAAGAATTTGAAATAGCTTACAACTATCATCAAAGATGCTAAACTTGATGCACCTCCTAATATCACTTCCACATGACAATCTACTCATAATATGCCATGTTAAAAAGAAAATCTAGGATTGATATCTTTAGTAATAGAAAAATCAAAAACAACCTCAGTGAAGGATGCACGTATATTGCCATAGTGGAAGATAGCCATTATAGAGTATAATTCAGTAATGAAAAATAAAACATGGGGTCTTGTTGATATTCCAAAAGGAAAGAAGTCCATAGCATGCAAGTGGATCCTCAAAATATTATATAAGGAAAGTGGTTCCATTGAAAAATATAAAGCATAGATCTTTGCAAATGGCTTTGCATAGAAGAAAGGAATTGACTATGAAGAGATATTTATACCCACAATTAAGATAACAACCATCCATGTCTCTATGCACTAAGAACATAGTTTGGTTGGAAGATGTAACAAATGGATGTTGAGAGTACATCATTAATGGTGATCTCTAGGAGGACATGTATATGAATTTACCCAAAGGATTTGTTGTCAATGGGTAATAAGAAATGGTCTATAGGTAAATCATGTCCTTGTATAGGTTAAAATAGTCTCCTAGAACCTACTACATAAAAAATTATGATCACCTATTAAAACGCAATTTTACAAGTCCCTTTGATACAAATCTCTATCTAATTTTTTTGGATCTGATATATTAATACTTGTGTTGTATGTTTATGATTTGATTATTATTAGTAGCTTAGATAAATTGGTGAATGCTATGAATAATGACTTGATATAGATTTGATGTTTAAAAAGGAAAGAATCAAATTATGATCTCACAAATAAAATATGCCAAGACAATACTAAAAAAATATTATATTATAGACTATAAACCCAAGGAAATACCAATGGAGTAGGGGTTACAATTGTTCCAATATGACAAGTCATCTTAGGTATTTGGTACTCTTTATTGTCAATATATTAGGAATATCATATACCTAAAATATAGTAAATGTTGTATAAAATTTGTCATAAGTTATCTTTCAAGACTTGTGTAGGAACCTAAGGAGAGTCATTAGAAGGTAGCAAAGAGGATACTACATTATGTTTATGATATAAAAAAAATAGCATAAAATATAAGAAGAATGATAAAATCTTCCTACAAGGATACATGGACTTTGATTATGCTAGATCTATACATGATAGAAATTCAATATCTAGATATGGATTTCATCTAGGATCTGGACCTATCACGTGATATAGCAAGAAATAATAGGAAATTATACTATCATACATAGAGGTAAAATATCATATGCTACAACATGAGCTATGTGTGAAATGATATGGTTACATTGCATACTATCATATATGGGTGTATAAAGAAAGTTACCAACACTATTGAATTGCAATAATTAAGATGTTATGGAACTGGTCATGAATCCAATATTTATAAAAGAACAAAGTGCATTGAAGCTCAATGCCATTTAATTTTATAACAAGTTCAAAATGACTAGATTTGGCTCCACTACATTCCCACAAACAAACATGTTATGGAAATTTTCATAAAGATACTTGCATGTGCCAAGTTTGAATTGTTTTGTAGCTCTCTTTGTATACCAAATAATATAATAGGGGCTGAATACTAGAAATAAATTTTTACATTATTATTAGTGAGCTATAGTTAGCTCATGTAGATAAACTCATGCAGATAAAATACTAATATAATAGCTTGGCAAGAATATTATAGATCTGATTACACCTAACTACTAGCCTACTCTTGGTTGGTTGTTATAACAAATACAATCTATTATTTAACCAAGTTGATGCATTTTATCATCCTCTTCTTTACTAATCTAATACAAGTCTTCTACTTTCATACTTTCTTCTCTTCAAATATTTCTTTTAATTATTCCCACTAAAATATTAAGATAATCAAATTAAAATATAAATAATGTAATATTATTACCAAATTCTAACTATACCAGACTAACTATAGAGGGAAGACTTAAATATTAGAGTGAATAAACAACTTATAAAGAAAAAAAAAGACCATTGGAAACATCGACATGAAGCAGAGATTAGACAGCGGACTGTGGTTGACATTGGTTTATGTTCCCATTAGATGTGAGGAAATTAATGCACAGTGGCGGGTTTTGATTGACATTGGTTTATGCTCCCATTAGGTATGATAAATCAATGCACATTGGTGGGTTGTTGGACTGTTTATGATCCCATCAAAAGTGAGGAAATCAATGCACTTTGGTAGGTTGTGATTAACATTGGTTCATGCTCCCATGAGACGTGAGGAATCAATGCACATTATGAGACATGAGAAATCAATGCGCATCATGATGGGCCAAAACCATGTTTGAAGTGAATATTTATGGACTTTTCCTAGAAATTCACATAGATTCCACCAGTACATCTATATAGAACACTATATGTTGAAATATAGCAATATAGAACAAGATAGACATTCCTATTTGTAGACTATTTTTCCTAAAAGCTATTATGGTTTGTCTAGGTGTTTTTCTAGGCAATTTAATATATTTTGTATATAGTGTATGAATTATAATTTTAATTATTTTCATTGTATAGTTTAATTATTTACATGTAAATAGAATTATGGTGTAGTATGTTATATTCAATTTTTACATTATAATATCATTTTCTAAATGAAGTTGGGTCAATCTTGGTGTCATGTTGTTGTGAAGATAAAATAAAATAGGAAGATGCACAAAGACCATGATGAAATTATTATAATGCAACCAATGAAGTAGACGAAGAAACATACTTGTTTATTGATATTGATGAAGGGTTCATGCATGAAGCATATACGGAATTAGAAATCATGAAGGAGATATGCAAGAGTTTGTGTATGAAGATTCATATGATGGCTATGGATAGTTACATGTCAATGAAATAGAGTTGCATAATAGCGGCGATGAGTTACATGTTAGCAAGAAAGAGTTTCTTATTGATAGTAGAGAATTACATTTTGACTATGATGAATCATATGATGACAATGAAATGTTATCTAATAATGACCAATAATCTCATGATAAAAAAATGCATGATGGTGAGAAATTGTATAACAATAATGTAAAAACAGTGCAAGAGTAATAACAAGTTGATGTGTTCAACAACGAGTAGGATAATAATCTAACATTGGTGCAAATATAATATGGTGTGTCCAATAATACATGGGGTGGGAGTTCAAACTTGGATCAAGTATAGATTGACATATTTTATTATGTATGGGATAGGAGTTGAACATGAGAGCAATTGAAATGTATTGCAGTTGATGATAAGGATGTATACACAAACAACAACTACCAACACCAAGTCAACCTATGACAACATAGCATGATTTATGAATATTGTGTATACATCCAATATTTTATGAAAGAGAAACAAAAGACCCAATCATGTAGTAAAAAATATGCCTCATAATGTGGAAAGAGAATGGGTAGAATAATTATCTAGACTCGAGGATGTTATTCACTATGGTATTTTATGGAATTGTAATGGATTAGTATGTGACATTTCCAAAGGGTGAGTACTATAGTTGGGAAGAGTTTTGTGATACATTCATGAAGTAAATTTTATTGTTCCATAATGACAATGAAGTTATTTCTATATTTTATAGAATGGAACTAGGTGAGAACAAGCCTATTTTTTACACAACCAAAGGTTGAGTGGGTTTCCTACCCATATCGAGGAAGATCTATCATGTGCATTAAATAAGAGATGGTTTGTGGAAGGATTTATTACTATATACTAGAATAATATTAGGGTGGTCCCTTTGATATCATATCAAGAGACCTTGGAGTAAGCCTTGAACTAAGAAAGTGATACAAAGACATCAATAAATTTTTGGCATAATGCAGATGAGAGTGACCCTAGATATTAAAGTGATATAGTCTATAATAAATTCTAAAGGACTACAAAACATAAGTTAATGAAGTTAATTAATCTAAAGAGAAGAATAATAAGGCCAAGGATGAGTGTTATTGAGAGAGTGCAATATTATTGCTACAAGAATATGCAACAAAAAAGGATATTGTACCAAGGGGAGACACCACTAGTGATACAGTCTATAATAACTTCTAAAGAACTACAAAACATAGAATTGAATATAATACTAAGTGCAAAATCATTGTATAATATTGGAAATGCTATTTGTATGGGCATTTTGCTCATGAATGTCAAAGTACTCCAAGTCAATATGAACTAGTGATGCATGCAAAATTTGAAGCATCGAAGAAGAGTCATAACCCTAGTCAAGAAGCAAAGGAGGTAAACTTGATGAACTTGATTAAAGTTGAATAGGTGAACTTGATGAATCTTATTGAAATTGAGGAGGTGAACTTGATTTCAATTGAAGAGGTAGAATTCCAACATATATTTGAAGTTGCATAGGAAGAATTCATAGAAGTGGTTGATGTAGATGATAAAGTAAATGATATAGACTTTGTAGAGATATTTTTTTGTGTCTAAGCATATGGAGCATAACCATATAGAATTTGTAATATTTTATAATGTTTTTTCAATACCACACAATGATTTTTCAAGGTTATACAGTCAGTTTCCAATGTCAAATGGTGAATTTTTCAAGCCAAACAATGAAGTAGGCCATATAGATTTGGATCATTAGAGGTACAACCATCTAAAAGTAGGTTGTTCAAAGTTAGATCATCTATAATAAATAGTGTGGCATCTAGACCAAGGACATATAGCTTAGGAAGTGGACTATATAGAACTAAAAATTAGCCATCTAAGACCAAGGGGTGTCTATCAAAAGCTAAGTAAGGACTATCCAAAGCTAAGAAGTAATAATTTGAAGATAGATAAAAGTAATTCATATCTAAGAGTAAGTTGTCTAAGTTGGTAATCCCATAATGTTGGTAATGTTGATCATGTTGGACATATCAATGATGCAAATAATTATAGAAAGTGGAGTGAGCAATTGTAGAACAATGTATTGCAAGAAATAGTTTGAAGTGAATATAATAATAGATCTCTATAATAGAAGAAAGTAGGATCATGATAAGAGATTCCAGTATGGTGTTCAATGGTTTTATCCCTAATGTTCAACTCATATGTCATTTAGGACATCGATAAGTCTAGAGGAGGGGATATATGTAGGAAAGAAAATTGACATATCTATGTAATCACCAAATAAGTTATCATTTTTTGTAGTTCATAAACAAAGTGTTTGACAAAATATGCATATGTATAATTAATAAATTTTTAAAGTGGTGATATAATATTTATGTGATAATGTGTAATATTTAGTAAAGTATTAGTTATGTACATACAATTCATAAAGTGAGTCATCAAATGAAATATAAATGTAATTCAAATGCATGTCAATTGTAATTTAAGAAAATGATGAGCTATCGAGTAGTTGGAGCATGCACCTAATTTTTAGTTGTATAAATAAGACCCTTATCTCACTCATTGAAGTGGTTATTGGAATCAAATAGTGGTTGGCATGGAAGGAAGGGTTGCCTAGGTATGTTGGGTATTGTATCCAAGGAGAATGTTGTATATGTTCCACTATACAAGATACTATTAATGTAATATTTACTCACTTCCTATTGGATTTTTAGCTAGATTATCACATGTACCATTGTTTAGGATCAAATATAATAATTGAATATTTGAACACTCAATATATGTGTCTAATATTAATAAAAAAACATTAATATTAAAGAACAATAATATGAAGTAATATTATTTGGTTTCTTTGTTGCACTAGTTGGGTGTGGATTTGGGGTCTCTATGGTTTGTTGCTTGGTGTGGGGTTTTGGTTGGGTTATTTCATATTTCTTATGGGTTTGTGTAGATCTATTTTAATTCCATTACCATAGCCCTACCGGAGATGACCTACCAACCCAAACCCATTGGGGTGATATTGGGTTGTAGTTTCACTACGAAAGAATCTGTCTATTTCCCCCCTAGTTGGATCCTTTGCTCTGGTGGCTTTGTTGCTCTACTTATACCTAGTTGTGGTGGTTTGCAAAGATTTTTTATTTTCTTAGTTCTATTAGCTATGTTTTTGGATGTCCCAGTTCTCCAAGGATTACTCTTTTCTTTGGTATCCTCCTTTTTTCCCTCTCAAGTGTGGTGTTGGGTGCTTTATTTCTATCTTGTGGCTCTAAGAGTGGTTGTTCTCCAGCAGGTTTTGGGGTGTTGTTTCCTACCTTGTTTTGTTGCACTATATCCATTGTGTATTATTAGAGTATCATTATTTTAGTGTATAGGGTTGATTTTTTATGCCAATTGCCTTAGTTCTGGCTTGTTACCGCTATTTGGAGTCATAATTTAGTTTTTTAGCCCCTATATTTTTTTGATCATCCCTTTGATGCTAGGGATTTTGTTGTTCTTTCCTCTAAGCTTCTCAAGCATAATTATTACTTTTGTTACTCTTTCTTAAGAATAGGATTCTCATATGGATTTTTAGGATGCGATATATTTTGATGTAGGCCTCCATTTTGTGGTGGATATGAGATGTGATATGTGTTTCTTATATGGCCCTATGGGATAATGATCTATAGGAGTTGGGTTTCTTTTTTTTCTAAGTGTTTTTATGGATTTGGATGCAATGCACGATACCAGTACATTCAATAAATGGATTTCTCTATCACATTATAGATCTCTTATTTTTGGTCCCTTTTGTCGAGGTGTGATTTCTTAGATCTAAATTTTTTGTGGAAGGACCCTTCTCAAGATGTGAGCCGAGAGCCCTCAAATCCCTAAGGGTAGTTTGTTTCTAGCTCTTTGTTTACCAAATTTTTCTTTGTTTTGTGTGGTATTCATGACATCCTACCATTTGGATGGTTGGGTGAGTGTAAAAGGTATTTGCAAGATGGTTGTTGATTAGCCCCCCACTGGGTAGGGGGTGATGTTCTTGATTTTATCTTTGTTATTTGGTGGTTAGTTATATTTTATTGTTTCATTATGTTGGGACCATAAAATAGCATTGGCATCTACTCTAGGTGTTATTCATGGAGCCCTTGGCATGTTGAATTATCTATCCAGGATCTGTGTCCTTGTGTCGATCAGGAATTTTTTCCAGGTTCCCACCAAATGATTGTTTCTTTCTCCCGATAGGCAATATTTGCTTTGTCCTAAGCACGAAGTGTATTTTAAATTTTAAATTTTATTTCTCCCCACTCTTGAGAATTGCAATATACTACTACTATTGTAGAAGGTTGTGGGGCCCTTTCAAAACCCTCTTTTTTTTAGCTTTCAGGTTCTGCTTTGGATATTTTCATTTTTGTATTTCCTTGTCTAGGTGGGTATTTTTGACGAGGTTGGATTTAACATGGACCTCTATAATTTTATTTAAGGTTATCTCTACCTCAAGATTGAGTTTTTGACCCTATATTTTGGGTTATAAGGATACTTCCTACGATGCATAAATTGGTGAATATTTCATAGGTTGGTTTGATTACTGGATTTAGTTCTCCATTTGCCAATCATTTACTCCATGTTGTATGGGTAACCCTTAGGTTTTTTAATTGTCAATATCCATTTGGAACCTATTGTTTAAGTTTGTGGTATCCTATCAAAACCCTCACCATTTAATTAATTAAAAAAACATGGTTAATATCATTTATGCAAATACTTGAATAAAACTTACAATGGAATTACTCAAACTGTATACAAGCTTCTTTGTATGAAGCTTTAAATACATATATTATTCAATTTATCAAATTACATGGAACTTTGTCTGTATAATATAGTATTCCAAAGATGACTCTTAAATACTTGACTATTGCTCTCCTCACATATTTAGGAGATGTATATTTTCCTATTCCATGCATAAGAAAAATCCTCCCATGTCTTTTAGTTTCTCATATTTCAACTTGTATACATGGCTCTTGAATATTTATTTACTCTTGTGGATTTTATTTTAGGACACTCGCACACTCCTACTTACACACTTTGCTATATGACATATTGCACACTCTATTACATGAAATCTGTACATATCCTACACATGAAAACATACATAATAGGAAAATATAAATCACTTTCCCAAACTATAGACTCACATCCTAATATATTACATATTTACAATTGTACCATAAAGGTACCATGGGGGTACATTATCATGTACTAAAATAATTTAATATTCTCCAACACTCCCCTATATTACATTATTTAGTTATCGAAGACTTTAGTCTTCAATATTTGATTCTTTTTATAGCTCTTTTGCTCTGGCTCTAGCACTATTCAAAATTTTGGCATTTTCCTTTCTTCTTATTTCTTGCATTTTCTTTAGCTACCTTTCTTGCTCTTTACGACCTTCTACTTTTGTTTCTTCACTTTGTTCTTATCTATATTTATCTTGCCCATGATTTGTTGTTTCTAATTTTTTTTTGCTATTTTTGATATTTTATTCTCTTCTACATTTATTTGATCACATGTATCATCATGAAAGCATGATATTTCGAAAGAAAGAAATACTAATGCGACGCATTCAAAATCAAAGAAAACACTTAAGTCCTATAATGTGAAATGCATGAAATGAAAGAGACGAATTGAACTGAGATAGAAGAAAGCACAGAAAGCACAACCCTTTTTATTTAACTCTCTTAATATCAGTTACATAGACGCCTCCTCCCTTTTTAGGGGCTAGGAGCGTTAAATGAGTTTTGGTTACAATCATGACTTAGTGTTCCTCCTTCTGCGTGCCCACATGTAAGATGGGCGGGCCAAAGTGTTGTCGTCGCTGGTGTTGATGAATCCTTGGTCCTTGCTGCTCCTCCTATGTTCAAAGAAACAACAAATCATTAGTAGCACCTATGACAAAATATAAGGCGTTTGATCCTAAAAACCAATGGAGGATGCATGCATAAGATTAGCTAAATCAATAAATAAAAAGACTCCAAATAACCTACAAATTTCATAGAAACTAGGGAACATCACCAGAGGGCCACTGCCATCATAACAGTCAGGAAATTGGCTGCCGGTTTGAATTTGTCCCTGGGCAGGACGGATTTGATTGTAATTCGTCCCTGGGTAGGACGAATTCTCCTACGACAAAAACGCCGAAGTGATCCTGCCCAAATGTCGTGTCTTGAGAGCTCCAAAACACTTACAAACTTGGGGGTTAGCTAATTGGGGGTATTTTGGGAAGACCCAGATGGTCATATTTCCCCAATTTGACCTCCATCAATGGGAATTTGATGTCGCTACCTGCAAGTTAGTGAGGACAACAAAAGCGACAAAACATGATAAGATTTGATCAAAGCATTACGAAATCGAGATTACGAGCTATTTAAAAAGCATAAAATGGAATGCAAACTAAACAAATGGTGAAAAGAACAATCTTCCATGAATTCCCAATTGTTATTAAAAAAGGAATATTAGGCTCGTAGTAGTGCGGGGTGCCCGGGTGGGCCACCCACCATTGGAACCTTATTTTAGCACCAATCCACTTGGGATAGGACCAAAATCTCTTGTAATGGGTTGTCGGTGAATTGGTAGATCTATGTGGTCAAGTGTCAGGTTTTGAATCTAGATTCATGCTTCCAATAACCACCTAATGACCTCCCTTGCGAAAGAGATCAAGGATGTGGAAGAAGTGAATCAAAAAGGTAAAGTCGTGGTATCAATTTGGCAGAACTTCGTTGCTTGAAAATGCTTCCTACCTGTCCTTTTTTAGGTGAGAAAGTTCACCATTTTATAGACCCAAGGGGTCTCTTTTGGGTGAGCATGCAGGGGTGCCACATGGTGGCCATGCCTTCCCAAGAGGGAGGAGACTCCTCCTTGACTTGGGCTTCCATGACTGCCCTTGTGACAGTCCTCTAATGACCATTCTGCCCACCTACATGCGCATGCAAGGCAAGAGGCATTAATGGACTATCCTTAGCTGCCACTTGTCAAGATTTTTCTTTTTGTCCATTGAACCTAGAATTCGTCTTACCCAGGAGCGAATTCAGAATTTGTCTTTGGGTGAGTCGAATCCCAGTTTGAATTCGTCTCAGGGTGAGATGAATACTGAGCAAAGTGCCTGAAGGTTCCAAACTGATTTATGACCTTCCAAAATTGCTATAAAAGTGGTTAGGACCACTGTTTAACCTCTGAGGGCTGCCTTGGGGGCTGTGTGTGTCAAAGCGATTAGTGTTTGTAGTCACATAATCGGATTGGTGCTATTTTGATGTCTACACATCAATACCATAATAAACTTTTGAATAATTTTTATTTTTATCCTTTTCATAATTATATTGAACTTGATATTCAACTAGAATTCTTTTTGTAAGAGATCTATCTTCATTTCATTAGTCTCTTATGTTTCTTGAATGTCTTGTATTTTTTGGACTAAATTATATTTTTGGTTTTCTTCTCTTGATTATAGCTATTGTTGTTTTTGTCCATATCTATACTCAGAATGATATTGCCTTGGTTAAATTTTTTGCAAAGTTCTATTCATTTGATTCCCTTGATTAATTGTTAGCTTTTTAAACCTTAATACTACCACAAAATATCATAGGTTATCTAAAAGTATATGACATAGGTCCCCAAATATAAAATAGCCATAATAAAGGTCAATTCAATAATATCATGAGTAGAATAACATGTGTAAATTAATATGTATATCAAGGCTTATAATAAATAAACTAACATTCATTTATATAATAAATATGAATGTAAATAGATTGAATCATTCATGTACAATACATGAATAAAAATTTAAAATATTAATTACTCAATATATATATAAGCTTTATTTCTCCTTTTTGTGTTACAACAATGTAATCTCAATACTCGATTCTTCACTCTATTTTATTACCTTCCCATGGAGCATTGTATTTCTAATATAACAATAGTAATGTGCATGTTCAAATACTTGACTATTGATATCCATATGCCAAGTCTCATAATTCTTGACCTATCTACTTGCCACTCCCATACTTGATGAACACTTGACTCTATAACATTTACACATATTTACAAGACTTGAACTTTTACATGTACTCATAATCTAAGACACTTGTGCACATGTTTAAATTACATATTTGCAATCTTACATAAAAGAAACTTGTGCACATTTACACAACCTACACTTCCGCTCTAACTCACATGACACTTGTGCATTTATTTTGTATTATACTTTTACATGACACTTGTGCATTTCCTACACATTCATAGTTATATTAAAGGGGAATTATAAATCACACTCTAAACTATAGACTTAAGCCTAATCTATTATTTACAAATGTACCATAAAGGTACCAAGGGGGTACATTAGCATTTACCAAATAATGTAATATACCTCAACACCTCCATAATAAATTATTTGGTTATTGAAGACTTTAGTCTTCAATCTTGGTCTTCATCTTTATCTTCAACCTTCAAGTGACCTTGCATTTTTCATAAACCTCAACTTCTCTTGAATCTGATTCAACATCTTGAACCTTTGGCTCATATTTGACCTTTATGAGTTCTTCTTTGGATTCTTCTTTATTTTCATCCTCTCACTCTTCATACTTTGTATATTTTTGATTTTGATCATGAACTACTTGAACTACTTCACTGGCATTAGGTTCATGCATAAGAATATTTACTTTATATTTTACCTCAAGTTTTATTGATTGAACTTCTATATCATGTGAATAATTCTTAAGTGCTTTGTAAGATAAGTTTAGATTATATTTGATCCATTTATCTTTTCCTTGTTTTCTAAAATTTTATCATAAATTGTTTCCCTTCCTATATTTTAGAAATTGAACACTTTGATCTATTGTTAGAAGATGCTTTAGAAATAAGTTTTTAAAAAATATTTCCTAAAATGAACACTAGTATATTTTTCTCTGTACCAATAGAATGCTAGAGAATGAGATTTTCTTCCACAATATTTACATGGATAAATATTCTAGCAATTAGCTTTTTCATGACCAATTCTATTACAATAGATGCACCTCAAATATATTTTCTTTGTTTTATCCTTCCTTGTTAGTGCTTCAAGTTCTTCTATCTTCTTGATAAAGTAACATAACCATTTATGCACAACTAAGGCTACTCTTTCTTTATCTTCCTTATAAATAAGTTGTAAAATTTGGTAATCTATGACATTTTGAGCAGTTGTAAATTTCTGTGATAGAATCTATTTTGGATAAACTACTAGAGTGAGATTTAGTAGTAACAAGATCTAATTTTGAGTTCTCAAGAGTATTTAGTGATCTTGTTATTTTCTTCTGAAAGCACGAGGATACGGAAACAAAAAATGAAAATGCCAAGTATGATGCATCTAAAACTAAACTTAACGTCAAAATCCTATGTATTGAAAAATGCATGAAAGGAAAGAACATGAGCTAATCGACACAATATAAAAGCAATATGGAATAGGATCCTCTTTATTGATGTGCTTTTAAAGTCGTGTTACAATACGTTTCCTTCATTTTTAGGGGATAGGAGTGTTAAATATGTTTTTGATCACATCCATGGATAGCAATCCTTCTTTCGCGTGCCCACATGTAAGATGGACGGACCAAAACATCGTCGCCACTTGTGTATATGAATGTTGGTTCCTCATTGCTCCTCTAATGTCAGAAACCTGCATTCAAGGAAACAGAAAAGATCAGTAGCACCTGTAGATAGAATAGAACATGTATTTCCCAAGGCCTACTATTAGTGTATGCATGAAAATATTAAAACGATAACCAAATGACCTCGGATCGATCTAAAAATTTAATAGAAGCATAAATATGTTACCAAGAATCCACTACAAAAGGAACAGTCTAGAAATTCCTCACAAATTTGTATTCGCTCTAGGGTGGGACAAATAGACCTACAATAACTTGTCAGAAAGCACCCTCTTCAATGTCATGTGCAGAAAGATCCAAATGACCTACAAAGTTGGGGTTAGCTAATTGGGGGTGTTTTGGGAAGACCCAGAAGGTCATATTTCTCCAATTTGGACTCTATCACCTAGATAAGTTGGGAAATGATAAAAAAATGGTCAAAAATGCTCATAATGAAGTGAAATTTAAACTACAACCTATTTAAATAACCTATAATAAGATGCAAAAGAAAAATAAGAGAAATCTATCATATATTTCTATTCACTTTGGGGTGGGGCGATTAGGGCTGCGACAGTTTGGGGGGCACCCGGGGGTAGGACGCCCATCGTTTGGGACTCTGTTTTGGCACCAATCCACTTGGGATGGGTCCAAAACTTCTTATGGGGTGTTTTCGATAAATTTTGTGGAATATTGTGGCCAAATTTTTGGGTTTGGGTCTTAGAATACGCCTCCAATGATCACCCAATAACCTCCCTCCAAAATAGAGATCAAGGATGTGAAATCACAAACAAAGGGTGAGGATATATTTTAGCAGCACTTCATTGCTCTAGAAGCTCCTCTCTGTATATCCTTTTGGGTGAGAAAACTCACCAATTTATAGACCTAGGGTCTCTTTATTTGAATTGTGCATGCGAGGGCACCACTTGAGTTGTTTTTCCTATTTTGAGAGAAAATATAATTCCCTGATTTAGAGTTTCCTTGCATGAAGTCTCCAAAATCAAAGACATGCATGACTGAAGTCTCTCTCCTTGATTTGAAGTTGTTCCTCACAATTGCATGGCCTGAAGCTTTTTTTAACTAGCAGACTTGTCGAGGTTTGAAATTTTTCCAATCAAACTTGCTATTCGCCTCACCCTAGGGTGAATGCTGATATTCGCCCCTGGGTGGGATGAATGCCAGTTTGTATTCATCCCTGGGTGGGACGAGAAGAGAGCAAGGTGCCAAAAAGGTGCCAAATTGACCTCTGACCTCCAAAACTGCTTTTGGAAGTGGTTAGGACCATTGTTTAACCTCTGGGGGCTGCCCTAGGGGTTGTGTGTGTCAATGCGATTAGCGCTTGTCGTCACATAATCATATTGGTGATATTTTGGTGTCTACAAATGCCCCTTTTTGGGAAGCACTGTGCAAGGCACAACACCGAGCAAAAATAGATAACCAAAGCACTAATGATTAGGGTTTCTTAGTAACCTAACCAACTCTTGATGCCCCAAGTATGGAAAGGGTACACATTCTTGAATCCTTGCTTCTGACGAGCTAAGGAAATTAATTCAAGTGTTAACCTTTTTTGGTGAGGTGTTACTTGAGCTTGGACATTGATCAGTCATGAATAGGCAAAGGGCTCAACCTTTTATCTGTGGGAACCTTGAGTTCATGATTCATGAATGCCAAGCGTTTGATCAGCTTGTGATTGTTGCTTGTTTGCTGCCCCAAGAGGGAGCATGATTGTCTTTGTCAATGATCCTTTGAATGCATGTGATTTCCTTGATTAGGTATATTTTTGTTGATTGGTGACTAAGTGTGACTACCCCCTCAAGCGATGAATCGATGAGGGAATGATCGACATGAGAAAAATGACGATTCGCTTGACCCAAGATGACTTAGGTAAGGGTGCCTTCAGTTTTTTACCATTGAATGCTTTAAGCAGTGTCCGAACATTCTGACCTATTTTTGGTATGTTTTAACCCTTTTTGTGATGCAGTTTCGAGTTGAAATTGACAAAAAAATTTCCTCCCGTGGAGTGGTCCGGCTATGATAGCCTTCTTAGGGAGTAGGATAGTGAAATTTTGTAACCCCAATGTCTGTTTTGGATGCCAAGAATTTTAGGTGCAAAGGCGCCTTCGTTCGGCAATGTTATTGCTATTTTTGGTTGGGTTTTGACCCTTTTTGTGACGCATTTTGGGGATGAAATTCTCAAAAATTCGTCTTCCCGTGGAGCGGTTCGGCTATGGTAGCATTTTTAGGGAATAGGATAGTTAGGATTTGTGACCCCGATGTCTATTTTGGATTCCAATAATGTCAGGCGCAAAGGCGCCTTCGTTCGACAATGTTATTGCTATTTTTGGTTGGGTTTTGACCCTTTTTGTGACGTCGTTTGGGGATGAAATTCTCGAAAATACGTCTTCCCATGGAGCGGTCCGGATATGGTAGCCTTATTAGGGAATATGATAGTGAGGATTTGTGACCCCGACGTCTATTTTGTATGTCTATAATGTCAAGTGCAAAAGCACTCTCATTGGACAGTTTTAGTGCTTGTTTTTGTGCATTTTGGTGCATTTTTTTTGTTGTTTTGAAATTTGTGCTCTGTATTCATCCCTGGGTGGGACAAATACCAGTTTAGTAATCGTCCCAGGGTGGGACGAGCACTATACAGAGTGATCATCCCAAGGAGGAACGATTACAGGCTCAACAAGCCTATTTAAAAGCCAAAACTGGGTTTTGGGCTCATTTGCATTTGTTTTTCCTGGCGATTTGGAGCTCTGAGGAGGAGGAGGTCAATTATGTGAAGCAAAGTTCTGCCAAATTTTTCCTATTACCATGAGTTCATGAACGGGATCATCCAGCGGTGGATATGAAACGAGACCAGTGAGTGCTCTTCCTCTTTATTGTTAGTTGTTTTTGTTCTTTTGAAAACTTGCAATTTAGTTGTTTTTTGTCTTTTTGTTTTTTTTTTTTTTTTCAAATTTAAAAATGAAACCCTAGTCTAGCAAAATTAACACTTATTTTAGAACTTAATTGAACCCTAGTTACACAAAGATCCAAATTTAGATGAAAACTGAGCTAAAAAACTTAGTTTAGAACATAACTTAAAAAAACTTCGCTTAACCTAAATTGAACAAAGATCAAAACTTAGGTTAGAAACGTAGGGTAAAACTAAGCTTAAAAACGTAGCTCAACCCTAGTTATTTTTTGTGGTTTGTTTTTGTGTTTTTAATTTACCATTTTAGAGTTAAAAACCCTAGGTCTGAGAAATTATTTTTTTGAATTTTTTTGTTTGTTTTGAATTTATCAGTGAGAGTTAAAAACCCTAGGACTGACAACTTATTTTTTGAATGTTTGTGTTTTTGTTTAATTTATCAGTTAGAGTTAAAGTAAAAAAACCCTAGGACTGAAAAATTAGTTTTGAATGTTTTTGTTTGTTTTTTAATTTATCAGTTAGAGTTAAAAACCCTAGGACTGACAACTTATTTTTTGAATTTTTTTTGTTTGTATTTTAATGGACATTGTTTTATGCGTCGTTGTATATTCATGTTTTTGCTATACAAATTTTCATTGTTTTAATTTTTTTGTGTTATTTTCTGTTGTATGTTGTGAAGAGATGGTACCATGTGCCCACGATTTTCATTGAAGCATGTGTGGCACTGACTTTGGCCAACTAGGATTGGCTTTACACCCTTGGGCTCAAGTAGGTGACTCGACTGGAGCCGATGGTTAGGGATCGGGCCTATCTGACATCCCTGATCAACCTATGGGATCCCCGGACCAACACCTTCCATATCCCAATAAGGGATATTATGGTGACCTTGGAGGATGTCTATCGGATCCTTCGAATTTTGATATACGGACTGTCGATCCGAACGACATCGCGGGATCAACGGACATCAGTGTTGACATGCTGCTTTGGACATGGAGAGGAGATGGGGGTGGACAGCCCAATGGAGAGGGTAGAGGGCGACTGCCAGATTGGTAGCATATTGGTTCGATGGTGGCTAGAGAGGGGTGTGTTGGGAGTGAGGCACACATTACTTATGGGCCTCACATCCAACATGCTTCTCCTCGACTCTTCGGGTGCGAGGTTCCCGTGGAACCTACCAGAGGTGGTGTTTCAGTTGGTGGAGTGTTCGACGGAGGCACCTATGATCATGAGATGGGGACAGACTCTGCTGGCATAGCTCTATGATGAGTTGTACGAGGTCCGCTACCACAGGTGGAAGGGGATTAGTTACAACTACTTGTTGTAGTGTTGGGCTTGGTAGCACATAGCAGTGGAGAGGCCGGTGGGGCTTCCCTGGATAACTCGGGCAAAGATGGTAGACTGAGATATTGGTTACGGGGAACTATGGTAGCGGTCAGAGGAGCAGGGTTAGAGTCGATGATGGGTAGGTTTCATAGGGTACTATGTCGATGCCTTCACTCAGCTTGCTCCAGGGGAGGTGTTTTGGCACCCCTACCAGGACTATCCAGCTTGGCTTGAGGCTGGAGAGTGACTGTGACGGGTATGGATGGGGTGATGGCTGATTGGACGTCATGGGACTAAGCAAGAGTTTTTCCCATATGTTCAGGTTACACGATAGTTCAGGGTGCACTAGGGGTTTCCTGGTGAGCCCATGGTCTATCGGCGTTGAGGAGACGAGAGGACTCTAGCTTGGCCAGTCATTGCATCGCTAGGTGAGGATGCAGATACAACGATTGACGTCCCAAATGTGGATGACGTTTGGGTGACCACCAAGTATGAGCAGTGGTGGAATTTGTAGTGATGGTGAGGTGAGGGACCTCTAGGTGGTGTAGAGGTCGATGCAGTAGGGGATGAGGGTGTAAAGGCACCAGGAGAGGGCTGGGGGGTTTCATTGGATGATGCGGACATGGTGGAGGTTGAGGATGTTGGGGGGGAGTTTGGGGTGCTGGATCAGTCGAAGATGCAGGACTTCCTAGAGTAGTGGGAGCCAGATCAGCCTGCATTTCCAAATATGTCAATGCACCAAGCAGTTTTAGAGCGTGTGGAGGGAAGGCATCGCATTGAGATAGCATGATTGGAGGACCTACTACGAAGACGAGATGAGGAGCTAGGAGAGGCTTTGTAGGAGAGGGATCTCCTGTAGACTCAACTGGTGGAGCAGGAGAACACATTTGTTATGTACCATCAGGAGGATGGGGGCACTAATACTGCATGGGAGAGGGATCTCCTACGAGTGCAGCTGGCAGAGAAGGAGAAGACATTGGTGCAGCGTGATGATGTAGTAGCTTATTACCGTTGATGGGAGGCAGAGTGGTTTTGGCATCGGATGGATATGGAGGGAGAGATTATCCGCCTCGATGGGTGGTTACCTGAGCCCCCTAGAGGTGGTTATTTACTTCAGATGAGATAGTGATACTGAGTAATCAACATCATCTCATTACAGGTGGCTAGATGAGGGGGGCACTAGTGGGCATGATGCAGGGGTGAACAGTAGTCACCCTGAAAGGTCCCATAGGACCCACACCATGGGGGGTAGTTCCCATCGCACCGATCCTGTGTGATCATGGTGGCCGAAGCCCTAGGCATGGGGTTTTTGAGTTTTTGGCTTTTGTTGCGGGGTCAGAGGACCGGTTCATTGTAGCCTACGGGTATTTTTGATGATATATATATACAGATGACTTTCTTTGTGTTTATACACTTTTCATGGTTTGTTTTTATGTACATGTATTTACATTGATGTATGCATATGCTATTATGAATGCGATGTTTCTAGTTATATGATGTATACATATGGACTAAATGAGTTGTTGATAACTTTTCGATGGCACCATAGATTGTACAAGATTTACTGGCTTGTTGTACTTATGGGATGGCTGTGTGGAATGACTTAGCATGGTAACTTTGTTTTTGTATTTTGCATATTTTTTGATGGTGATGTACGGAATGAAATGTACCAGTTGTTTTAAAATGTAGTTTAAGCTTTTCTAAGATTTAGATATTTTAACTAACTAGCCAAAACTGTACATTTATCTCGCAAAACTTTTGAACAAGGTATAAATCCGACTTGAGTTTAACCAAGTTATTTCACATCCCTATGTGTGCAATTGAGTTCATTTATGTGGTATTTGTCAGAATACCGCCAGTTCCAGATAGGCTATCAACCAAACCTGTACTGAGGAACACCTAATTAAATCCACTAACTTTGTTGTTGTATATAGTAAGATTAATCCACAGGACAATCTAAGACACCATAAGCTAGCTCATCCACATGCAAACATTGGTCTGTGCACATGCAAAGCTAATGTGACAGACATATCGTCATGCGGTTAGGATACCGCCATTTCTAGGTAGGCTATCCACCAAACCCGTAATGAGGATTACCTAGATGGTTTTCGAATGCTAAGAATTCCAAGGATTCAAGTTCAGGATTTTAATTTGATCAACAATTTAGGATACTTGCTCGTATACATAGTGATGAAAATCACTATTTATTTTTCTTCTTTTGTTTTTCTTTTTGAGCAAGAATTTTTGAATAGTGGTGATAACCACTGTTATTTGATTTTGGATTTTTAACTTTGTAAGGTTGAGCTTGTGAATGACATTGATCCTATTGGCCTTGGGGATGACTACCCATCCTGTGTAGGGATGTGTAGTACGAATCCTTACGACTTTGAGAACCAAAGGGGATTATGGAGATTATGAAAGAATGACATTGATCTTTTAGGCCTTGGGGATGACTACCCATCCTGTTCAGGGACGTGTAGTACGAATCCTTATGACTTTGGAGACCAAAGGTGATTGGAAGTGGTCATGATGATGACTTGTAGGGATTTTGCTTTTGAATGGCATCGATCCTTTGAGGCCTTGGGGATGACTACCCATCCTTGGCAGGGACGGGTAGTATGAATCCTTACAACTTTGGGGACCAACGATGATTGGGATTTTTGGTAGTGGTGAAAAACCACTATTTACTAGGGGGAATTTATGGGGAAGAGCTCGTCCTTTTGTCAATTCGTAGCACTCTTAAACCATTTGCACTGGGGGATGATCAAACTAATATTTCACCTATGGTACCTATAGAAACCAAAATCCAGCCACTTGTAAGTCATCTATACCTTCTTGTCAGCCACATTTCAATAATTCATCCTTCCCGCCATTATTTGGCCCAAATCCACACTTTCCCACCATTATTTGGCCCAATTTCACCTTTCCCGCCATTTTTCATCCCCAAATTTATTTAAATTAATATTTATATATATATTTTAATATTTTAATATATTTTAATATATATATATATATAAATATAGTTTAAGTGATTTAATCTAAGCCGTCCATCTTTCATTTAATCTCATCCGTCCATCCTTCTTAATTCGTTTCACAACCTAGATTTATTCTCTACCCTTGGATCCACTTTAATCTTAGCCACACGTTCAAAGTGTCGTTAAAACCCTAAAGTGTGCCCTAAGAGTAGATTATAAATAGAGCCACCTTGATGGCTCAAACCCTACTTCGATCTTGGCTATCTTTGCTATCTTTGCTATCTTTTGGACCTATCTCTTCTATTTCATCTATCTCTTCAGCTATCCATCGCTGCATCCTTTTTGTCGCATCCATCGCCGCATCCATCACCAACTTCGCCGTCATCTCTTCTGCAGCACTCTGCAGAATTCCACATTCTTGTCGCAAGTGCCCGTGGGCGTTTACCCGCAGCCACAGACGCAGACCGACATCTGAAACCCTGATTCAGAAGCACGCGGGCGTTCAGCGAGTGCACCAGGGCACCTTCTCGCAGCCGATTTGTGACCACATTACTTCCAGGTGCCGCCTGGTCTAGCCGCATTAACAGAGAACAGGTATAAATCAGCTTAAAGCAAGTAACTTCTTTTCTTTTATTAATCTATTATTGAATTCCTGCATTCTATTTTTCTAGGGTTTTAAATTATTTTTGAGGGCTCACACAGTGGAGCCCTCTTATTAATTTCTAACTCCTTGATAGTGTTAATGTGTGTAGGATTTTAATGGCAGATCCGGTGTGTTGATAGCAGTTGTTTAAGCTGGAGTGGTCCGAGCTACAGGATACAACGAAGCCCACTCATTCTGTTGGGATTAAGGATACGTCTTTGGGAGACGCCACCCATTGTTCCAGCTAGGGTTTCGGAGAACCCTAGCACAAACTGTAATTTTTGTATCATGAAAAGGGTTACAGGCCCTATTGTACTCAAAAGGAGTTTTTAAACTCCGTTGATTAATAAAAATCATTTGTTTTGTACAACTGTGTTCTGTCTTACTTTTTATCGTGACTTCTTTATCTTTTGTTTGGCGTTGTATCTTTAATCTACAAGTACCCTAGAATGCTTTGTAGGTTTCTCTTGCGTTCACACAACTTAGGAATTATTTTATGTGTTTTAACTTGTGTAGGGATATTATGTAATGATGCATGATCCAAGTAAAACTTTCCTATGTAAAATATGTTTAACTTTGTACAGTTTTTGGCTAGCAATTTAAAGACAATTGAATGACGAAAACCCTATACACATTAGGAGACAACTGACTTATGCTAAAAATGGTGATGGTGTTATTCTGGAGGTATGTGTTTCTAAAATGGATTTGATATGGAAAATGATGGAATGGCCAAGTAATGATAGTCTATGGTGCTCTTGACTTGTATGACCTAGCAAATATGCCATGTATGGATGTGATGCCTAATGCAACCTATATTTTTGTATTTTGATTTTTACGAGTATGAATGGAATTGAAAAGCAATTTTTTTGTTATTTTTGATCATTTTATTGTTTTTGGTTGTTTTGAATATTTGTTTTTACCAAGCGGTTATGGTAACCCTTGGATATTTTGGTGTTTGACCAAAGGGTTTATGGATACCTTTGGAGCATTTTTGGGGTTGACCAAGCGATTGTGAGAATCCTTGGAGCTTTTGGCTTGACCAAAGGGTTTATAAATACCTTTGGGGCATTTTGGGGTTGACCAAATGATTGTGGGAATCCTTGGAGCTTTTGGTTTGACCAAAGGGTTTATGGATACCTTTGGAGCATTTGGTTGGACTATGGCTCTCTAGATGTGGAATGGCCTCAAATGACTGATGTTCAAGGGTTCTAGTTCCTTGATTCCTTCAAGAGAGGCGAGTCGGTATGTTCCAGGTCCTATTATACTGTCAATGACATAAGGAACTAACCAGTTTGCCATAAAATTTTCCCTTATATGGGACGAAAAATTAGAATTTTGTTGGCTCTCTTTTAATACCAAGTCACTAACCTGAAATTCCCTTAAGTGGACCCTCATGTTGTATGCTTTATTAAGTTTCTCTTGATAGATACACAAATGCTCGAGAGCATTGATGCATCGTTCGTCGAGCAACGTCAGTTGGTCTAACTGGGCCTGCCATGTAGTGTCATCATCGATGAACTCTTGCATGGAAATGCACAGGGAAGGGATTTCCAACTGAAGAGGCATGACTGCATCGGAGCCATACACCAGCAAAAATGGTGTTGCCCCAGTGGGCATCCGAATGCTAGTGCGATAAGCCCATAGGGCAAGCGGGATTTGAATGTGCCAATCCTTATGACTATCTGCAATGGTCTTTTTGAGGATGGTGACTAGCATTTTGTTTGATGCTTCTACTTGCCCATTTTCCTACGGATAATAGGGTGTTGAAAAACTATGCTGAATTTTGTACTTTGTTGTCAAAGTACGCACATCCTTATTCTTGAATGACATCCCATTATCTGAAATGATCTTGGATGGAATACCAAAATGACATATGATGTTATGTAAAATAAACTCCGCAATGTGGGTTCCAATCATAGAGGTTAGCGAAATTGCTTCCACCCACTTGGTGAAGTAATCTGTGGCCGTTATGATGAATGTGTGATGACCGAACGACGTAGGGGAGATATTTTTGATTAGATTGAAGCCCCACTATGAAAAATTCCAAGTCGATTGGATTAGTTGCAAGGTCTAAGAAGGTATGTGTGTCAAATTAGCATGGTGTTGACACTTCATGCACTTCTTTACATATGCACAATAATCTCGCTCTAAAGATGGCCAATAATAGCCCATGTGAAGAATGCGCTTTGCGATGGCCATACCACTGAAGTGGCCACCACATGTACCATCATAGGCTTGGGTGATCGCCCAAGCAGATTCTTGCTGGTCCAAGCAACAAAGTAGGATTCCTTCATAGCTCCGATGATACAAAATGTCTCCTAACAAGACATGTTTTGCCGCTTTCTATTTAAATGATATTTTTGTAGCTTATGTCAATCCAAGTGGGAGGTTACCTAGCTTGAGGTAATCCCTTTTGGGTGTGTACCAGTCCTACTGATCAAAAACCTTGATGGTATGAATGGCCAATCCCTCTTGAATTTCATCCCTAGCAAAAGCTGAATGGGAAATAACTTGTAAAAACAACGTTGTGTTTCTATTAAGAGGGGTCGAGGAGAACAAGGACCCCTAGTTAGCTCAAGTCAGATAATCATGGATTCGAGAGAACCTATCCTAATATGTTTCAATCTGGATCAAGTGGATTCCTGGAGTTAGGTCAGAGCTTGCATGATCCATCATGGATTGTGATAATGTTTTGACCTAAATGGTTGTCATTTCACTAGAAGGGTCTTACGGGATTAACGACCCCAAGGATGCCATAGTATCTGCAAAATGATTCGATGATCGTGGGAGTGCCTCGATGTCATACCATTCAATTTCTGCCAAGAATTTGTCCACAAGGGCTTTGTAGGCCTACAGAACTAGGCATTTACATTGGAATATCCCATTTACTTGATTGACAATTAACAATGAATCACCAAAAATATTTAAACATTTAATGTTCATGGTGATTGTTGTCTGAAGACCTATGAGGAAGGATTCATATTTTGCATTATTTTTGGTGCACGGGAAGTCTAATTTAAATGATAGAGGCATTGGAGCCCCTTGTGGAGTGAAGAATACAATTCTCATGCCACCTCCTTGCTCACATTTAGAACCATCGAAGAAGAGGGTCATGTCAGCCTGTGACTCGAGCTCATTAGAATCTGGTGATTCCGAAACATGGAAGACCCCATCATTAGGTAGTTCTATGGTCAGAGGCTGATCGTCTTCAAGAGGAGCCTCTGCCAGTTGATCGATGATGACTTGACATTTTATGGATTTTTGTCCAATGAATTCTATGTCAAACTCCGTCAACAACATGATCCATTTTTTCGTGTGGCTACTATGATAAGTATGACTCATCATGTATCGCAATGGATTCTCCTTAGACACAACATACGTCATGTTGCTAAGCATGTGGTGGCATAGATTTTTGGTAACAAACACCACTGCCAAGCAGAGCTTCTCAACGTATGCATAGTTAAGTTCATAACTGACCAGGGTGCGGCTAAGATAGTAAGTAGCCTATACTTTGTGTAGTTCATTTTTCTGGGATAGCATGCCACCCAATGCCACCTCAGTAGCTGAGATGTATAAGTAGAATGACACTCCTGGTCTAGGTGGTGCCAATACTAACGGTGAAGCCAAGTAATGTCATCAAAGGCTGACTGGCACTCACCATCCCAATGAAATGTGACCCCCTTATGCAATAATTTATTCATGGGTCGACACTTGTCAGATAGCTACGCTATGAAGCACTTGATTGGCATGACCTTTCCCTGTAGACTTTTGAGCTACTTGATGGTAGTTGGGGGAAGCATTTCAAGGATTGCCTTGACTTTGTGTGGATCTACCTCAATTCCTCGTTTGGAGACTATGTAACCCAAGAGCTTTCCAGATGTGATGCCAAATACACACTTCTTGGGGTTTGGTCTGAATTTATGTTCTATGAGGTGATCGAGGATCTTGCTTAAGTCATCGAGATGATCTAGGTGCAAAAGAGATTTGGCCAACAAATCATCCATGTAATATTCCAAAATTTTGTGCATGTAATCATGGAAGATGTACGTCATGGCATGTTTGTAGGTGGTTCCAGCATTTTTAAGGCCAAAATGCATGACCTTATAACAAAATGTCCCCCAAGGTATTGTGAACGCCATTTTTAGTTGGTCCTCGGGATTGATACGAATTTTATTGTATCCCGAGAAACCATCCATGAGGGAAAGTATTTCATGGCCTACTGTAGTGTCTAACAATTCATCGATGCTCGATAAGGGAAAATCATCCTTAGGACTCACTTTGTTTAGATCTTGAAAATCGGTGCATATGCGAATCCTCCCATCGGGCTTTTTGATGGGCACCATGTTAGAAAACCATGGTGGGTAATCCACGCAGATGACAAACTATGCATCCAAAAAAAATTTATAGCTCATATTTGACCATTAAGGCTACTGTTTGGTGCATCTTACATATTTTTTGCTTTACTGGCTTGACTGTCGGATCAAGCGTTAGATTATGCATGACTAGTTGCGGGTCTAGTCTCGACATGTCTTTGTATGACCATGCAAAAACCTCCTTCTTCTCTTTGAGAAGGGTAATGTAGTTGGCTTGCTCTTTAGGGGATAGAATTACCTCCAGCTTGATGATTTACAAATTCAATGGATCTGAGCCGATGTCTACATCAGTCATCTACTCAACCGACATGTGGGACCCATCCTCCAACTAGTGTGGAGTTGGGATCAGGTGGATATCATTTTCTGAATTTAGATCATCATTTGGAACATCAGGTTCCTATTTAGAATGGAAGACATCCTAAGTCTGTCTTGGGGTGAAATGGAACACCCCACCATAAGGACAGTACTATGATGGGGATGGTGGTGCGTCAGCATGATCCCAGTCTATAGCATCTAGGTTTAGATGCAATGATCATGTCGGGTCTCAATGGATCATGGATGGGGGTGGTTAAATCAATGGAGATCATGTTGATGTAATGATTGTGGTCTCCATCACCATGGGTGTGACTACTTAGACATCCTAGATGATCTTTGTGGTCCGAATCTGGATTTGTGGGTACTGGCACAAATGGATCGGCCCTATGCACGAATAATAGAATAGGATCTACGCTTGATACTGATGGCTCTATGGGGTCTCCAGGAAAAAGGTGCTCTCTGTGTACCTAGAGTGGTGGGTGCAGTAATTGCTATAACTGTGCCTAGTTTAAGTTCCACCTATGCCTTGGCCCTATGTGTAATTGTTCAAACATGTCATCTATGTCCAAGGGATATTGCTATTGTTGCATATGATTGAGATAAGCCATCTCAGTTTCATCTTCATAATCATTATCAGAGATCCAAAGTCCTTTGTTGGCTCCAATAGCTATCTATGACATATGAGGCTCATCTTGCTCGAGCAAATTAATGTGGTCCCATCGGGGTTGTTCTGCTCTTTGTTGGGGGACCTGATTCTCTGGAGGTGGCATATGCTCAATTGGAGCATCCAAAGGGAACATTGTCAGGAAGATCACCTGATAATCATCCATAGGATATACTTGTGAATGATTGCTATCAGACTCGAAAGGATCCTAAGGTGCTACCTCATACTTCGACTCATCCTTTGAAGACCCTTTTGGGTCTTGTCCATATCCCTCTTGTGGGTGAGTCCTTGAATTGTCTCCATTTTTGATCGAAGGGAAAGGGTTGTTATGTTCAACAAGGTTGGTTGTTAGCAATGGGAGACAATCTCCCAATGTATATGTTGTGTTAGGATTGGCATATGGATCTAATGCCAACCCATCCTTGTTTCCCATCCCTACGCGTTGCATGTTCTCTACCAATATGTCTAGGAGTACGATGGTTGAACCCTACTCCTGACTTGTCATATGGCATTTGATATCTCGGTTGGCAAATAACACACACTCCTTACTCATGCCTGCCAACCCATATCCATGCCAATTACATTGGCCAAGATATATCAATACGAATTCTGGGTTGGACAAATAGTTGACGTCCTCAGCAAATGGATCTACATATTTATCTTCTTGCATACAAGTTTCAATGCCATTATCCAGGCCCCTATAAACAATTTTTTTCTAATTGGGTGGGTAGCCTAGAGGAACCATAGAGCCGATGGGGAGTCGAGGCCTCCCCATGTCCTACATGGACTCAAGTGTGGGCATTGCGATAATGTTTCGCACTATATACTCCATGCATATGTTTGCCATCTCAACGATGATTGTTGACAGTTGAGGGGGAGCGAATGGGAGTCCTTCCATAGTCCACTCCATGTGGGGTGAACTAGGCATCTTGAATTCCATTCGACTAGGCATATCTTCGATAGATATGGTTGAGACTAGGGGTGGTTCCTCTTCTAGGGGTTTCTTTCTCGTGTCCTTTGATGTGGCCATCGTAGGTGGCATCGTTGTTGAAGGACAAGATGAGGAAGATGGACCCTACTAGGTATTGGATGGATCCGACATTGGGGAGGCCTATAGAATCAGACCCTGATTAGATGGATTCAACTGAAAATCCAAATGCATTTATGGGAGGGTCGATTGCGGCATGAATTACACCGTATTGCAATACTTAAAGGGCTCTAAGTCTGCTAGAACTACATGCACCTGTCCTTCAAATGCATACTTTAGGCACTGATGAGCTATTAAAGGGACACACTTCATGTCCCCGATCCAAGGCTGGCCCAGCAAGATATTATAAGCCATCTCACCTTCCAAGATGTGGTACAATGTATGAATAGTCTTTTGTCCCACTTGGATGGGTAGGACAATTGTGCTAATCATCGAGCATATTGCATCATTGAATGCTCACAGTGTATAGGTGGAGGCCACAATGTGAGATGCTAACAACTTTAGATGTTTCAATGCTACTGTTGTAATGATGTTACTGGATGAGCCAGTGTCCACAAACACCCTTTTATACAAAATCCCATTGACCCACACAATAACATACAGGGGTGGATCTGCCACATAACCAGCCACTGATTTTAATTCATCTTCTCTAAAGGTGATGACTGGTTTTGTACATTATTTTACATGTCCCACAAAGTTTTTGAAAGAGTTTGCTTCATGGGGCTGTAGCTCGATGGTTTTTAATATCTCCATTAGAGCCTCCCGATGGGGCGCTGATTATTGAATGAGCTCGTATATAGAGAGCCTAGCCAATGTGGTCCTTAGACTTTGGGTAAGTCTAGTATGAATCATGGCCACCAATCTAGATGGGGGAGGTTGTGTAGGGTGCTATTGAGGTTGTGACATCGATGGAACTTCTCTAGTGGCCGTCGCAGGGGTAGCTCCTTGATACCTCCTGTTCCTAGTCACGATGCTTATCATCCCTACATACCCCTACATGGGGTAATTCTATTGCACCTCATTGAATTGAAGGGGTTTTTCATGTGCATCATGGCCAGGAAGGGGGTCTCTAAATACTACCATATGTTGGTTGTTTGGCGCTACGGGGTTGTCCACCGCCAATGTATTATTGTCGATTAGGTCTTGCACCAAGCCTTTGAACTTCCAACATGCATTAAGATCATGTCCCTTCCTCCTATGGAACTAACAATACAAGTCCTCTCAGTACCCATTAGGCTTCGGTGCATTGGCGTCTATAGTTTGAATCTATGGCAGGTTGATCAAGTTCACCATTGACAAGAGATCAAATAGGAAGTCTCTAGACTCTGTGTAAGGAGTAAATTGTCTCCTAGGTCAAATTTGCTGATTTTGTTCTTACCTCTAGTTTTCTCTATCATAATTGTTAGGAGGCACCACTTGATAGTTAGCCTTTTGAGGTTGTTTCTTGTGTAGGCTTAGGGACGTTGATAGAAATCTGATTGACTACAACGGGTTTCTGTTGCGTGGTCCTTGTTTTGGTGTTCTTGGTCCATTCTTTATTCTTAGGTTTGATGATCTCACCATCCTATATCTTGATCTCCTCAATTATTTTGGCTTGCACCAGAGCTTCCTCTAAAATGGCATATTGCTACAACTACAATAGCATGGAGATCGATCTCAAATAGCTCTTTGAGAACATCTGAGTTAGGTCAGACATGGGAGGGAGGTAGGGCAGCTTTGAAAGTAGCATCCTCCATTGGTTACCATATGCCACCATGGTCTCTTCCTTATACTACCTGAGGCTAGCTAGGTTACTTAATTATGCATTTTTCTTGGTGTTGAATGCAAAGCATTTGAGGAACGCATCCACTAGCTGATCCAAGTTATTGATGTTGTGTTTCAGTAATTGAGTGAACCAATCCGAGGTAGGGCCTACGAATGTGGTTATAATTGTTCTTAGTAACAAAGCATCATTATCCTGAATGCCAAAGCACTGGCTCAGGAATCTAGTCATGTGCTCTTGAGCATCCTTCTCCCCTCTAAAGAGTTCCAACTGGGGCAGTTTAAAGTATTCACGGTATGGGGGTGCCGACACTGACGGATGCACAGGATGACTACGGAGTTGGCGTAAAGTGGGCTTTTGGGGCCCAAAATTCTTGATCTCCATAGACTCTAAGTGCTCTAGCAATGCTTTATATGCATTAAAGGATTTAATTTCTTCCTCCTTAGTTTGCTCCTATTGTAGGTTACGGGGAACTTGAGGCCTATGGAGGGGTAGCTGAATAGCACCCTCTCTACCTTGGTAGAGTGTTTCAGCCCACTCTTTTTCTTTTTCATACTCCTCATAGGTTTCTTTAGGAGTTCCTGGCCGAGACCTATACACATGGGTGGGTGCCCACAGAGGGTGCCCATCGTTGTTTCTGGGAGTGGCCTCATGCTCAGGTCTAGGAGGTCTCGAAAGTAGTACTTGACGAGGTTGCAAAGACCTATCTCACACCAAGGGGTTATGCCTCTCATACACTTCTACTCTATGTGCACGAGGGGTTGGGACCTTCTCAGGCACATTGTTATGC
This sequence comes from Wollemia nobilis, assembly GCA_028583015.1. NCBI lineage: Eukaryota > Viridiplantae > Streptophyta > Pinopsida > Araucariales > Araucariaceae > Wollemia > Wollemia nobilis. The sequence goes on from JAQPPZ010017033.1 coordinate 9,239,965, forward strand.
AACAATTATGTTGTCTGACGCTGAATGCACTCTTTGTTAAGGTGATACAGATGCTCTAACTATTGTTGATATTTCTTGAGCTACGTTATTTCTGCTTTACGGGTGACGTCTGGAAAATGCCAAGTCACTTTGTTTCATCGTCTTGTGTTTAGGAATCCTAGATGCCTCTCCTACATGTCTATCTTGTTCGTGGTGATCCGAGACCCCTATGGGTTGCTTTCCTTTTTTGAGGTTATCTACATTAACCTGAGATTCTGGCCTCAATGGGTGATCCTGATACATAGCAGGTGCAGAGGTGCATCGCTCCCGTGCTATGTATTGCTCTTGAGGAACATGGTGGTCTTCCTCGTACTCCCTTTCATATGCGTGTAAGGTGCGAGTAGAATTGTCTTGCCTTGTCTGGAGATCTTGATACTCTGGATTTGGTCTAGTGTTTCTAACAACAATACGAGATAGAGGAGGGATGAGAAAATCATGTGGCCCCTCATTATGGACCCTATGTTGCTCTAGCACTTCATCACTATGCCACTCATAACAAGCATCTAAGGGAGGCCTCATATCTATGTTGAGTGCTACGTGTAGGTTCTCTTCTTGAAAGGACCTATGCTAAGTGGGGGTGTCCCTCAAATATGTGCCTCTATAGTCCTATTATGTAATGTCATTATGTGGACTATCTTGTGTGTCAGGTTGCCAAGACGGGATGACCAAGTCCTCAGGACTGTAACGGAGGTGACTTGCCCCCCTTTGTATACTTTTTGTAGTGCTTGCCCATGATTGGGCTTGGCTACGGGTGTATACCATGATGATGCTTAGCTAAAGATGCGTAGATTTTTATATTTTTTAGGATTTATTATGCTGCACTAAACAGGAAATATCACACACAAAATAATTATTATCTCGTTTAAAGATTAAAAGTGTGCTCTAAACCTGGTTCAGTGTGTTTTTAATGTTTGTTTTGAAAGCTTGTGGAAAGAATGTTTAAATCCAAAATGATGGCTCTTATGACTCCCAAAAATGGTTGCCTCTTCAATATACCATTGCCAGACCGATATACCAACCTCTCTATATACCCACCCTTACATGAGGGAAACTATTGGTACGTGAGAGCAGATGGTACGTGGAACATAGGCGATACGGAAGGGGAATCACTCTGTTTATGACACCTACCATAGAAGACTTATCCTCATGCACTGGGAATCACCCCAGCTACACTTGGTTAGATTTCTTCAGGATTTATGTCTAGCAAGAGTCACGATCGAGGTAATGTATGTAGTATCTCAAGCCAAGGTGGTGATGAAATCCATCGTTGGTCTTACTCAAGGGTTGGGGTTTTACGACCAAATCCTTGTTGTTTTAACTTGCCACGTGGTGTGTGGGGTTATTTTTAAGTTGCATAAATGAAGCAAACAAGGATTCAAACTCTCCTATGCAAGCAAATTACTAGAGAACAGAAAGCAAAAATTGACAAAAGGTTTTTTAGGACCCCTACCTCTTCTCTGCCTAAATCAGATGTCTTTGAATTTCTGCCCTAAAATTGCACAAGGAGATATTCATCCCAGGGTGAGATGAATAATAGATCTGTATTCGTTCCAGGGTAGGATGAATTCCTATTCGTCTCTGGATGAGAGGAATTCCAGCTCTGCACTCGTCATAGACTGAAACGAATAGCAGTATAGGGTTTGAAAACTTGGTACCTGTAAGAAAACAAGAAAATTTGATCAAAAAATTAACCTTAAAAATCAAGGGACAGAGGTCCCACCATGATCGCCACTAAAAGCACGAGGATACAGAAACAAAAAGGAAAATGCCAAGTACGATGCTTCTAAAACCAAACTTAACGCCAAAAGCCTATGTATTGAAAAATGCATGAAAGGAAAGAACATGAGTGAATCGAAACAAGATAAAAGCAATATGGAATAGGGTCCTCTTTATTGATGTGCTTTTAAAGTTGTGTTACAATACATCTCCTTCCTTTTTAGGGGATAGGAGCGTTAAATATGTTTTTGATCACATCCATGGATAGCAATCCTTCTTCCGCATGCCCACATGTAATATGGATGGACCAAAATGTCACCACCACTTGTGTATATAAATTTTGGTTCCTCACTTGGAAACCTGTGTTCAAGGAAACATAAAAGATCAATAGCACCTGCAGACATAATAGAACATGAATTTCCCAAGACCTACTGTTAGTGTATGCATGAAAATATTAAAATGATAACCAAATGACCTCAAATCGACCTAAAAATTTAACAGAAGCATGAATATGTTACCAGGAAACCAATGCAAAAGTAACAATCTGGAAATTCCTCACAAATTTGTATTCGCTTCAGGATGGGATGAATAGACCTACAATAACTTATCATAAAGCACCCTCTTCAATGTCCTATCCAGAAAGCTCCAAATGACCTTCAAAGTTGGATTTAGCTAATTGGGGGTGTTTTGGGAAGACCCAGAAGGTCATATTTCTCCAATTTGGCCTCTATCACCCAGATTTTGCTGGTGCCATTTGCAAGTTAGTAAAGGCGGGAAATGATAAAAACCTGGTCAAAAATGCTCAGAATGAAGTGAAATTTAAACTATAGCCTATTTAAATAACCTAGAATAATATGCAAAATAAAAATTAGAGAAATATATCACAAATTTCTATTCACTCTGGGGTGGGGCGATTAGGGCTACGACAGTTTAGGGGGCACCTGGGGGCAGGACGCCCGTCGTTTGGGACTCTGTTTTGGCACAAATCCACTTGGTATGGGTCAAAAACTTCTTATGGGGTTTTTTCAACAAATTTTGTGGAATATTGTGGCCAAATGTTCGGGTTTGGGTCTTAGAATGCGCCTCCAATGATCACCCAATAACCTCCCTCCAAAATAGAGATCAAGGATGTGAAAGCACAAAAAAAGGGTGAGGATATATTTTAGAAGCACTTAATTGCTCCAGAATCTCCTCTATGTATATCCTTTTGGGTGAGAAGACTCACCAATTTATAGACCTAGGGTCTCTTTGTTTGAATTGCGCATGCGAGGGTGCCACTTGAGTTGTTTGTCCTATTTTGAGAGAAAAGATAATTACCTGATTTAGATTTTTATTTCATGAAGTATCCAAAATAAAAGACAAGAATGACTAAAGTATCTCATTGATTTGAAGCCATTCCTTGCAATTGCATGGCCTGAAGCTTTAGTTTACTGGCGAACTTGTCGAGGTTTGACTTTTTTCCAGTCAAACTTGCTATTTGCCTCACCCTAGGGTGAATGCTGATATTCGTCCCTGGGTGGGATGAATGCCAGTTTGTATTCGTCCCTGGGTGGGACGAGAAGAGAGCAAGGTGCCAAAAAGGTGCCAAATTGACCTCTGACCTCCAAAACTACTTTTGGAAGTGGTTAGGATCACTGTTTAACCTCTGGGGTTTCCCTAGGGGTTGTGTGTGTCAATGCGATCAGCGCTTGTCATCACATAATAAAATTGGTGTTGTTTTGGTGTCTACATCTTCTTTTTATCAAGATCATCTATCAAATTTTGAAATAAAGCTTTAAATTTTTTAGTATTTCTTCAATATCTTCATTGAATGCATTTCTAATAATCTCATCCATGGTATGAACCAATTCAATGATTTATTTGCTTTGAATTAGCACTCCTTATAACTCCCTAGTTTAGAAATAACTCAAATAATAATTCAAATATGAAATTTGTAAATTTTTGTTTTCTAATCCTTTGATGTTGAAAATATTTTAACTCCAAAATCATAAATTTGCAAAATTTTAAAAAGTTTGTAATATATATATTTATAATTTTTCTTAAAAATAAATCTTCTATATTTTTTAATACTTAAAATATAAAAATATTGAATAATTAAAAATGTAACAAAGTAGACATACTTCTCACTCCATATCTCTATAATAAAAAACTTACATTCCAAAATAAACATTATTGCTTCTAAAATATAATTAAAGTTTACTTATCACTCCTTAATTAAATTATATTCTTTTACACTATATATGTGTACCTTATAACTCCACAAAACCTTAACAAAAAATAAATTAAAAATCTGACCTTAGGTATATTAATATTTGAATCATGCTCCACAATGTTCTCAAAAGTGCTTTCTTGCTTGTCATCAATTCGTTTTCTTACTAGAGCTTACTAACTTGCTTTCCCACTAGCATTTTTTATTTTATGTCCATTTATGTGCTTCAGAATATGTTCTCTCCTCACCTTTACAACTATATTGGGAGTACCTCATGTCAAATGATGAAAATAATCCACATGTAATATTTACATACATATTATTAAGCTCTAATGTATTACAAAATGATGTTGTAGGCATTGAGGTGTTTGACAACATCGGTCCTTCAGTGCTTGGATGATTTCTGATGCTTGGATGATATCCTCCAATGCTTATATTTTCCAAAAATTTGATGCTATCCTTCTACACCTATATTTTACAACCCTTGAAGTTTTTTCTATCCTCTAACATTGAATTCTTTACTATTCTTCAATGCTTGATGACTTGTTTCCCTACATTGTTGGATACTAGTGCATTGTTTTTGTCTATTCTTCATTCTATAAGCTTTGATTCTTCCTTTGGAATATTTGATTCTTATTATGGAATATTTGATTCTTCTTATGGAATATTTACTTATTCCTTTTGAATGCTGGAAAACTTGCTTTCCTTCTCTACAAGACTTGCTTTCTGTGGTCAATTATATAGCTCTTAATATGCTACTATAATATTAATCTTTATGTGTTGGTTTTTATATTCAGGTTGTTTCTATGGATCTGTAGGGTGATTCTATATAACCAAAAAAAAATTATCACTTTGATTTTGAATACAACATTCTTTTCCTCCTTTGTTATTTGCTATACTAATATTGTACTGACCAAATGGCTAATCCTTAACTTTATGGTTGAATGGTCATTTTTATTCTTTCTTCTAAAATTGGATGAATGGCCTCTCTTCCCATATTGTTGTATTTGGTTGAATGGTATCTCTACTTGTCTTTCTAGAGTTGGACAAATGGACTCTCTACTTGTCTTGTTGGAACTGACCAAATGGCCTCTTTGCTTGTATTTCTAAAGTTGGTCAAACGAGCATCTCTTCTCTTCTTGCTGATGTTGATTGAATGGCCTCTTTATTCTACTATTATATTGTTGAATGACCTCTTTTCCTACTATCTGAATTCTAGAGCCTATTTTCTCTATATTAGCCTCATGGGATTTTATATTCAATGTTGGATTTCTTAGGCCTTTTTATATTATTTTTTAATGTTTTCTTCTTCCTCTAATAAAATTTAGTAAAGTATTCTCAACCTTATTATACCCAATGCAGGTTTCTTTGCCACTCTTATAATAAATGTAGGCTTCTCTAGCCTTATATATTCAATGTGGGATTCTCTATCCCTCTTATATTGAATGTAGGATTGTTTCCTAAATCTATTGTTGTTGTTGCAAATATGTCAAGATCAAATAATTTTATGACCTATTTTTTTTCTCAATGCCAAATATCTTTATGATCTGATTCTTATTCTTCTTTGCTAAAGTCAAATAACTCTATGACCTGAATATTCTTATTTCTTTTTTAATTCTATTTATATTTCTCTATCCCTTTATTTCTTCTCTATTTTATTCTCTATTATCTTCAAAAGCTAAAATTATTCTCTATCTTATGTAGGAATATTCTCACACTTTTGTATCTAAATGTCTACTATACTTTTTAAAATCTAAAATCTAAAATATTTAACGATGTATGTTGCACCTAAGAACCCAAAATAATTCTCCTCCTTACTAGAGAACCCAATATCAAGGTCAAGGAAGCATTGAATATCTCTGAATTATCAACTATCTTGTGAGTTGTTTTTACCTCAATCTTCGATCTACAATTCCTTCAAATATTCATTGTTAGGGTGGCTCTTACCTTGAATGACCAATATTCCTTTTGGGTTGGTTCTACCTATAAAACACCATCCAAATTCTCTTCTAAGTGGGCTCTTATATTCAATATAGCTAAGTCCTAGTCTTGACCGATTTTCCTTCAACCTAGTGGAAAGACCCTAGCTCTACTCAATATGACCTTCAAAAATAGAGTCCAAGTATTCACTACCTTCAAAGTGGATAGACTCTAAATAAAATTTATCAAAATAGACAAATCTAATTAATAATGGTGGCTTCAATAAACTATATCAAACTAGAAAAAATATTGTGGTAGCTCTGATACCATTGTTTGATTTTTAAGCCTTAATACTATTACAAAATATCATAGGTTATCTAAAAATATATCACACAGGTCCCCAAATATAAAATATCCATAATAAATGTCAATGTAATAATATGATGAGTATAATAATATGAGAAAATTAATATGTATATCAAGGATTGTAATTTATATATTGAAATATGAATTTAAATAGCCTAGACCATTCATGTACTATGTATGAAGAGTAGCTTACAATATTAATTTCTCAAAATGTATATAAGATTTATTGATCCTTTATTTATTACAAAAATGTAATCTCAATACTTTATTCTTCACTCTATTTGATATTGCCTTCCTATGGAGCATTATATCCATAATAAATCAATATTAATGTGACTCTTCAAGTAGTTGACTTTTGCTATTAGCCTATCTACTTTCTACTTGCATACTTAATGAACACTTGACTCTATAAAATTTGCACACATATACAAGAATCTTGAACTTCTACATGCACTCCTAATCTAATATACTTTTCCACATCTTACATTAGATATTTTCACTCTTACATACAATAAACTTATGCACATTTACTCAACCTACACTTGCACTCTAACTCACATTACATTTTTACATGACACTTATGCATTTCTTGCACATTCACACTTACATTAAAGGGTAAATATAAACCACACTCTAAAATATAGACTCAAGCTTAATATATTATTAAAAAATGTAACATAAAGGTACCAAGGGGGTATATTAGCATGTACCAAATAATTATACCTCAACATTCATATTTATTTGATTTTATTGATTCAAATAATTATATCTACCAAAAATTGTAGTATGACCTTTCTTGTTGTATATGTGACAAAACCTTTGTTTCCATCTAGATTAAGACTTTTATGATATTGCAATGCTACTTGGTGCTTTTTTTTTAGGTATCAAGGCATTGTTAGTCATTTCATGTTTGACTAAATTTTCCACTTCATATTCTTGAAGAATATTGACTAATTCATCAAATATTATTTCCTTACATAGCACTTGAAATGAAGTGACTAAGTGTTTGTAACTTTATGGAAGTGATATTAATATGTAGACACCAAAACAACACCAATCCGATTATGTGACTGCAAACACTAATCGCTTTGACAAACACAGCCCCCAGGGTAGCCCTCAGAGGTTAAACAGTGGTCTTAACCACTTTCATAGTAATTTTGTAAGGTCAAGAAGCAATTTGGCACACTTAGACACTTTGCACAGTATTCGTCTCACCCAGGGACGAATTCAAAATAGAATCCATCCCACCCCAGGACGAATTCTGAATTTGTCCTTGGGTGGGATGAATTCTAAGCTTAACGGGCAAAAAGACAAATGGTGCCAAGTGGCAGCCCAGAACAGTCAGTTAATGACTCCTGCCTTGCATGCGTGTGTAGGTGGACAGAGGGGCCGTTAGAATACTGTCACAAAAGGCATTTATCAAAGCTCAAGTCAATGGAGGACTCCCCTCCCTCATGGGAAGACAAGACTGCCACATGGCGCCTATGACCGACACATGGCATTTGTGCTTCCCTCCCAAAAGAGACCCCTTGGGTCTATAAAAGGTGGGACTTTTCTCACCCAAAATAGACAGGTTGAAGGAGTTTTCAAGCAATGAAGTGCTATCGAGTTGAAGACCCACTTGCATCCCTTTTGGTTCACCTTCCCACATCCACCAATCTCTTTTGCAAGGGAGGTTGTTGGGTGGCCTTTGGAAGCTCGAACCTGACCCAAATCCAACACATGGACACCTAAACCAACCAATTTGCTGACCCCCCAATCCTAAGAGGTTTTGGGTCCATCCCTGGTGGATTGGCTCCAAAATCAAGTGCCAACGGTGGGAGGCCCACTTGGGCACCCCCGCACCTCCCAAGTCCTATTTTAAGTTTTAGAGCATTTTAGATTACTTTTCAGATTGCATTTTGTGTTGTTAGGTTTGATTAACCCATAGCTACAATTTTGTAACTTTTGGTCAGATTCTAGTATGTTTTGTGTCACTTTGTTGTTTCGCTGACTTGCAGGTGTCGAGGTCAAATTCCCAAGGGTGGAGGCCAAATTGGGAGAATCCGACCATCTGGGTCGTCCCAAAATGGCCCCAATTACATAACCCCCCTGTTTGCAGGCATTTTGCAGGTCTCGGGATCTAACATTGGAGCAGCAGTAGGTCGGTTTCTTCAACACAGAAGAATTCGTCCCACCCAGGGACGAATTGCAGTCAGAATTCATCCTGCCCATGGAAGAATTCCAGTTGAAGGTAGATTGGCCAGTTGTCTCAGTGGCAGTGGCCTTCTGGTAACTTTTCTTATCTTCTATCAAGTTTTGAAGCCATTTGGACTCATTGTAATTACTGTTTCAGGCAAATGTTTACATGCATATTTCGTTAGTTTTAGAGAACAAACACTTTTCATTTGTGGCAGATGCTACTGACATCTTGGTTGTTTCTTTGTTCATAGGAGAAGCAGGGGAGGTTAAGAACTCATCGACATCAGCGACGACATCATCTTGTCCCGCCCATTGCAATCATGGGCACGCGAAAGGAGGAAGACTAAGTCACACATTGTAACAAAGACAAATTTAACGCTCCTAGCCCCTAAAAAGGGAGGAGACGTCTATGTAACCGAGGATAAGATATTTGAATAAAGAGGGCTATGATTTCTTTACATCTTTTCTTTCCTTTCCAAATTGTCTCTTTCCTTTGTTTTGGCGCATAAGGTTAAAGCATTACATTTCGTCTTACATTGCATAATTAGTGTTTCCTTTGCCCGAAATCTCGTGCTTTCAGTGGCGATCACGGTGGGACGTGTTCCCTATTTTTAAAATCATAGAAACTAATTAAATTTTTGTGTTTTGTGCTTGACAGGTACATTTTTTTGTTCTAGACTGCTATTCGTCTCTGGCAGGGACGAATTGTTTTTTGAAATTCATCTGACCCTGGGACAAATTCAAATTCATCTCTGGGAGGGACGAATTCTGTTCTGCAATTCGTCTGCCAGAGGGACAAATTCCTGCCTGCAGATTTTCAGAGTAGAAATTCAGAGACAACAGGAGCGGGCGAGAGAAGAGGTAGGGATTTTCATGATCTCTGTTATATTTTTTGTTTCTGTTTCTGTTCCTTTGATTGTTTTCATCTTTTCCTGCATTGCATAAGAAAAGTCATGTATGCTTGTTTCATTTTTGTTGAATAAAACGAATCCCACACACATCACGAAACAATTTTAAACCAAGGAGTTGGTCGTAAGACCCCAGCCCTTGATCAAGACCATTGGTGGATTTCATCACCACCTTGGCTTGATTTGCATCCATTTCCCGATTTTCAACTGTTGTTAGGCATAAATATTGACGAAGACAGACCGAGTGTTGCTGGGGTGATTCCCATGCGCGCGAGGATAAGTCTTCTATGGTAGGTGTCATTAACAGGACAATCCCCCTTCTATACCGCCTATGTACCATGTACCTTCTGCTCTCACGTACCTATAGTCTCCCTCTCGTAAGGGCGGGTATATAGAGAGGTTGGTATATCGGCCTGGTTGGTATATTGAAGGGGCTACCATTTTTGGAGTTATATGAGTCGTCATAATGCATTTAAACGATCTTCAAAACCTACAAAAACAAAACAAAGCATCAAAATGCACTAAACCAGTTTAGGACACACCATTTAATCCTTAAAAGAGATAATCACGGTTTTGTGAATGTGTGTGCTTAATTCTGCTTAGTGTAGACAAAAAAAAAAAAAATCATAAATGAGATAAAAAATTATTTAGATAGCATAGAAGCACCGCAATGGTGTACACCCACAGTCAAGCCCAATCCAGGGCAGAAGCTCCGGAAGGTACACAAAAAGTAGGCACAAGTCGCCTTCACTTCAGTCCTGAGGATTTGGTCATACCACCTTATAGGTCTAACCTACAAAAGAATCCAATTCAGAATCCTCGGTGGGGTATGCCTATTCAAAGTAGCCCCTTTCGGGAAGATGCCTTACATGTAGACCTTGACATAAATAGAGAATCACCTCTTGAAGTTAGGCATGAGTGGCCACCGCATGATGAAGCATTAGACAGGCACACCGTCCATTTGGAGGGGCAACATGGATATGGCGTCCCTTCTTTACCTATCATCAGAACAGAGAGACCAAATTTGGAGCGTAGGGTTCCTTACATAGGGCGACCTAAATCCGCCCACCCCATTTACACCTATGAAAGGGAGTATGAGGAAAGACATCGCATTCCTCGAGGGCAACAAACAACGCAGGAACCTTGCATTTCCACACTAGCAGGATATCATGATCACCCCTTGAGGCCAGAACCTCGAGCACATACCACTTACCTCGACAGAGGGAAGCGACCCATTGAAACCTTAGACCAGCAAACTCAAGGTAAACACATAGAAGAAACATTCGGACCTCCTGAACAAAATAGGGTAGACCACATTGACCCAGCTGTTGCCAGATATACCGCCCGTCAAGCCCAAATCATGCAGCTTAAACAAAGTCATCAGGAGATAGAGTATCGACACCGCTTGGATAGAGAGTGCATGCAACGCGAAGCAGATGAGTTATGCTATGAAATACCTGAGAGGGGGCCAACCCCTCGCATCCAAAAAGTTGAACAGTATGAGAGGTGTAATCCATTGGTGCAGGACAGGTCTCCATGACCTCGTCAAGCTCTGCCCCCAAGACCTCATAGATTTGAGAGGGAGGCAACTCCCCGAAACAATGATGGGTACCTTCAGCAAGAGCTTGATCAGGGTCATAGGTTTCACCCAGAAACTCCTCAAGAATTTTATGAGGAGTATGAACCAGAAGAGGAATATGTTGAAACTCCCCATCAAGGTAGGAAGGATGCCATTCGACCACCCCTCCATAGGCCTCCAGTTTACCGTAACTTGCAACAAGAGCAAACAAGAGAGGAAGAAATAAAATCTTCCGATGCATACCAAGCGCTATTGGAGCGTTTGGAGTCTGTGGAGACAAAAGCTACTGGGCATCAAAAACCCACATTACGTCTACTCCGCAATAATCCGGTGCATCCCTCAATGCCTACACCTCTTTATCCCGAATACTTCAAGTTGCCTCAATTGGCAGTTTTTAAAGGTGAAGAGGACGCACAGGAACACGTTACACGATTTCTAAGCCAATGCTTCGGCATCCAAGATAATGATGCATTATTGCTTAGAAAATTCATAACCACATTCGTAGGCCCTACCTCGGATTGGTTCACACAGCTGCCCAAACACAGCATAAGCAGCTTAGATCAGCTAGTAGATGCGTTTCTTGAACGTTTCGCCTTCAACACAAGGAAGAAGGCATCACTTAGTGATCTTGCTAGCCTTAAACAATTTGAGGAGGAAACAATGGCAGCGTATGGGAACCGATGGAGAGCTTTGCTTTCTAAGTTACCCTACCGTCCTCCCATGTCGGACCTCACGCAAATGTTCGCAAAAAGTTGCTTAAAATCAATCTCTGGTCTATTGTTGCTGCGACAATACGACAACTTAGAAGAATCTTTGGCGCAAGCCAGAGTCATAGAAGAGATTAAGATAGGCGAAGGCGCAATTGCCAAGCCTAAGAAGAAAGAGTGGAATAAAACCACTAAAGTTGGGACAACGCAACCACAACACGCTACAGTCAACCAAGTTGCGATAAATGTCCCCATGCCTGTGCAAGAAACGCAGCCTCAAAAGGCTAACTACCAGGCAGTGCCTCCTGCTTATGAAAGAGATAATAGAAGACAGGAGCAAAATTACCCGCGTCGCCCTAGGAAAAATTTTACCCCCATATGCAGAGTCTAGGGACTCCTTATTTGACCGCTTGTCAGCGGCAAATTTAGTCACTCTGCCAGAAATCCAAATTATAGACCCAAACATTCCCAAGCCTAGGGGGTATAGAGAGGAATTGTATTGTAGATTCCATAGGCGCAGAGGACATGACTTGAATGGGTGCTGGAAATTCAAAGAACTAGTCCAGGATTTGATCGACAACCAAACATTAGTTGTGGACAATCCAGTCACACCAAACAACCAGCAAATGGGGGTATTCAAGGACCCCTTACCAGCCCATGAGGCACAAACAAAACCACTCCAGATTAACGAGGTGCGACAAGATCTTCCTACACGAGGATTTGTGGGAATGATTAGCATAGTAACAAGGAACAGAAGGTACCCAACAGCTGCCCCTGAGGTAGCTACGAGGGAAGTTCCAGCAACATCGCATCCTCAACAACGCCCAACGTAGTTACCTCCGCCTAGACCTAAGTTCACGATACGAACCAAACTCACGCAGAGTTTGTGAACCACGTCGACTAGGTTGTCCATCTACGAGCTTATTCAACAATCAGCTCCCCATAGAGAAGCTCTTATGGACATTTTAAAAGCCATTGAATTACAAACCCACGAGGCAAATTCTTTCAATGCCTTCGTGGGACATGTGAAACAATGTACGGAGCCGGTCATCACATTCAGAGAAGATGAGGTCAAAATGATATCAAATGACATGGCAGATCCACCCCTGCATGTTATCATGCGGTTCAACGGGATTCCGTACAAGAGAGTGCTGATAGATACTGGCTCGTCCAGTAACATCATAACCACTGCAGCCTTGAAGCATTTGAAGCTACCAGCCTCTCACATAATAGCTTCCACGTACACACTGCAAGCTTTTAACGATGCAATATGCTCGACAGTCGGCATAGTCGTTCTGCCAGTTCAGGTAGGAAAAAAGTCAATACCTACACTGTGCCATGTGCTGGAAGGAGAAATGGCTTATAATATATTGCTAGGGCGGCCTTGGATCAGGGACATGAAGTGTGTCCCCTCGATCGCACACCAGTGCTTGAAGTATGCCTATGAAGGGCAAATACATGTAGTCCCAATGGACTTAGAGCCCTTCAAGTATTGCAATGCGGTACAATTCATACCTCAATCGACCCTCCCTTCAACGCACTTGGATTTCCAATTAAATACATCTAAACAGGGTCCAATACCGCGAGCACCACTGGTGGCCAATAAGGCAAAATCCCAACCAGGTGAGACTTCATCATCGGCTCCTTCATCATCAACGCCACCTATCACGGCCCAACAGAAGGACAAGGGAAAATAAATCATGGAAGAAGTTAAGTCCTTAGAAGAAAAGTTGCCCACAATTTCAACAATAACAACAGAGGAAGCGCCCAACGCAACGGAAACCAAGATTCCCGAACCACAAAACATGGAATGGACTCAGGAAGGACTACCGTTTCCTCCCACCCAATCATCAACAATCACTATTGAAATGGCCAGTACAGGCCTGGGGGAATATTTAGTGCAAAATGTTGTGGCAACCCCCACATTGGAGTCAGTACAAGACATGGGAAGACCTCGCAATCCCATTGGAACAATCGTCCCTCTAGGATACCCACCGAACTAGACAAATTTTGTGTATGGGGGCCTTGATCATGGTTCTGAACCATGCGAACAAAAGGAAACAAATGAAGAGCATTTTGTCAAAAACATCAATTATCTGTCGAACCCAAAATTTGCCCTAAAATATCTCAAACAATGCAATTGGCATGGGTATGGGCTAGGCAGATATGAGCAGGGGATGTGGATCCTTTGCCAACCAAGATATCAGATGCCATATGACAAGTCGGGGGTAGGGTTCAACCATCCCCTGCCATTAGACATCTTGGTTGAAAATATGCAAGGCCTAGAAATAGGCAACAAGGGGGGATTGGCACAAGACCCGTACGCCAATCCAAACACAAAATACACATTAGGGGATTATATCCCACGGTCTAAAAACACCCCTAGAAATAGCAATAATCCCTCTCCTTTGCTAGAGAGAGGTGAAAGTTCAGAGAGCAATCCTCAAAGAGAACAACAACGGCTTCCAGACATTTTTTTGAAACTGTTCCCCTTAGAGGTTCCAGACGAAATAACACAGTCTCAAAAGAATCAGGTCCCTCCACTAAGAGTGGAACAACCACAATGGGACCAGATTAATTCACTGGAACAGGAAGAGTCCTCAACATCGCAAGCAATAGATGCTGAAGAGGATGAACAATTTTGGATCTATGAAAGCGATTCAGAAGATGAAACTGAAATGGACTATCTCAGACATGCGCGACGACATCACCACGCTCTAACTCATGAAGATATAATGGGACAAATGGGTATACGGTTAGGACATGAATGGCACGTAGACCCAGTGAGGTGGGACCAACTGTTAGGCCTATGGCTCCAAATTCAAGATGAGCATCGTCCACCTCGATATCCCATCATGATAGAAGTGCCGAGACCCCAACTTCCTTTTCACACATAGAGATGAATTTGCACCTAGAGAGGATCCATTCGTGCCCGTTCTCGTAGAGCCAGATCCAGAGTATAGGGAACATCTAAAAGAATCAAGTCATCACACCCGCGGTTCTAGAGACCAAATTCATTCCATCCACATGATCTCCATTGATTTGACCGCACCCATCCGCAATCCGACCGATCCATCATGGTCATTGCATCTAGACATGGATGCCATCGACTGAGATCGCGTCAATTCACCATTGTCACCATCAGAGTACTAGCCTTTCGGTGAAATGCTTCATTTTACCCAAAGAACAACTCAGGATATCTTTCAAGCTGAAGAGGGACCCGAGGTTCCAAACATAGATCTTAACTTAGCTGATGATATTCATTTAATCCCAACTCCACATCAGTTGGAGGACGGATCCCACATGTCAGTCGAGGAGACGACTGACGTAGACATCGGCACAGATCCAATGAATCCATGGATTCTCAAGCTGGGGGTAAGCCTTTCCCCCGAAGAGCAAGCCGAATATATTGCCCTTCTAAAAGAGAAGAAGGAAGTTTTTGCATGGTCGTACAAAGATATGCCAGGACTAGACCCACAGCTAGTCATGCACAACTTAACGCTTGATCCGAAAATCAAGCCTGTAAAGAAAAAACTAAGAAATATGCACCCAACAATGGCCTTGATGGTCAAAGACGAATTGCAAAAGCTGTTGGATGCACAATTTGTCATCTGCGTGGATTATCCGCCATGGTTTTCCAACATGGTTCCCGTCAAGAAGCCCGACGGGAGGATTCGCATATGCACCGACTTTCGAGACCTAAACAAAGCGAGTCCTAAGGATGATTTCCCCTTGCCAAGCATCGACGCATTGGTAGACGCTACAACGAGGTCACGAAATGCTCTCCCTAATGGACGGTTTCTCAGGATACAATCAAATTCGTATCAATCCTGAAGACCAACTCAAAACGGCATTCACAATGCCTTGGGGGACATTTTTCTATAAGGTCATGCCTTTTGGCCTTAAAAATGCTGGCACTACATACCAACGTGCTATGACTTATATATTCCACGATTACATGCACAAAACTTTGGAAGATTACATGGATGATTTGTTAGCCAAGTCTCTCTTGCGCTCAGATCATCTCGGTGACTTAAGAAAGATTCTCGATCGCCTCATAGAGCATAAGGTCGATCGAATCCCAAGAAGTGCGTTTCGGCATCACATCTGGAAAACTCTTGGGTTTTATAGTCTCAAAGAGAGGCATAGAAGTGGACCCAAACAAAGTCAAGGCAATCCTTGAAATGGCTCCCCCAACCACTATCAAGCAGCTCAGAAGTCTGCAATTATATGACAAATGCCGACCCATGAACAAATTATTGCATAAGGGGGTCACATTTCATTGGGATGACGAGTGCCAGTCAGCCTTTGACGAAATAAAATAGTACTTGGCTTCGCCACTAGTATTGGCACCACCTAGACCAGGTGTGTCATTCTACTTATACATCTCAGCTACTGAGGTGGCACTGGCGCAATGCTAGCCCAGAAGAATGAACTTCACAAAGAATAGGCTACTTACTATCTTAGCCACACCCCGGTCGATTACTGAACTTAACGATGCATACGTTGAAAAACTCTGCTTGGCAGTGGTGTTTTCTACCAAAAAGCTACGCCATTACATGCTGAGCAACACTACGTATGTTGTGTCTAAGGATAATCCATTGCGATACATGATGAGTCGTACTTATCATAGTAGTCGCACGGCGAAATGGATCATGTTGTTGATGGAATTTGAAATTGAGTTTATTGGGAAAAAATCTATAAAAGGACAAGTCATAGCCGATCAACTAGCAGAGGATCCTATTGAAGACGATCGGCATCTAGTCATAGAACTACCTGATGATGGGGTCTTCCATGTCTCAGAATCACCAGATTCTGAAAAGCCTGAATCTCAGGCCGACATAACCTTATTTTTCGATGGTTCTAAATGCGAGCAAGGTGGTGGCGCAAGAATTGTATTCTTCACACCGCAGGGCGCTCCAATGCCCCTCGTCATTTAAATTAAATTTCCAGTGCACCAACAACAATGCAGAATATGAAGCCTTGCTCCTAGGTCTTCAAACAACAATCACCATGAACATCAAAATATTGAACATCTTTGGCGATTTGTCGTTAATCGTCAATCAAGTCAAAGGGGTATATCAATGCAAATGCCCAGTTCTAAAGGCCTATAAAGCCCTCGTGGATAAATTCCTGGCAAAACTTGAGTGGTATGACATCAAGGCACTCCCTCGATCATCGAATCGTTTTGCGGACACAATGGCCTCCTTGGGGTCACTAATCCCGCAAGACCTTTCCGGTGATATAACAACCATTCAGGTCAAAAACTTATCACAACCCGCGATGGAGCGCGCAAGCTCAGACTTGACGCCAGGAGTCCACATGATCCAGATCAAACCATCTACGGATAAGTTCTTTCGAATCCGAGACTGTTTGAAACATGCCAACTGGGGGTCTTTATTTTCCCCCACTCCCATTAATAGCAACACAACGCTATTCTTACAAGTTCTATCCCATTCAACATTTGTTAGGGAAGAACTTCAAAAGGGATTGGTTGTTCATACTATCGAGGTTTCGATCAACGAGATCGGTATTTACCCATAAGAGATTACCTCAAATTAGGTAATCTTCCCTTTGGATTGACGCACGCCGCAAAACGAACATTCAAGCAAAAAGCGGCTAAGTATGTCTTGATAGGAGACATTTTGTATCGTCGAAGCTATGATGGAATTCTTCTTCGTTGTTTTGACCAGCAAGAGTCCACTTGGGAAATCACCCAAGCGCATGACGGTACGTGTGGCGGCCACTTCAGTGGTATGGCCATTACAAAGCGCATTCTTCGTATGGGCTATTATTGGCCATCTTTAGAGTGAGATTGTTGCGAGTATGTCAAGAAGTGCATAAAGTGTCAACATCATGCCAATTTGATGCACGCA
Organism: Wollemia nobilis; assembly: GCA_028583015.1. Classification (NCBI taxonomy): domain Eukaryota; kingdom Viridiplantae; phylum Streptophyta; class Pinopsida; order Araucariales; family Araucariaceae; genus Wollemia; species Wollemia nobilis. Next base: position 9,257,466 of record JAQPPZ010017033.1, read on the forward strand.
CCTTCCCAGGCCCTATAGACAGTCCAGTCTGCTTGGCCATTTTCATAGTGGGGCCTCGATCTAATCGGAAAGATCTCTCCTACATCATCAGGCCGTCACACGTTCATCATAACGGCCACAAAATATTTTACCAAATGGGTGGAAGCAATTTCGTTAACCTCTACGAAAGGACCCCGCATTGCGGAGTTCATTTTGCATTACATCATATGTCATTTTGGTATTCCATCCAAAATAATCTCGGATAATGGGCCATCATTCAAGAACAAAGACGTGCGTGCTTTAACCACAAAGTACAAAATTTAGCATAGCTTTTCAACACCCTATTATCCGCAAGCAAATGGGCAAGCAGAGGCGTCAAACAAAATGCTAGTTGCCATCCTTAAAAGACCGTCGCGAGGCAGTCATAAGGATTGGCACATACAAATCCCACTTGCCCTTTGGGCTTATCGCACTAGCATTCGGACGCCCACCGGGGCAACTCTGTTTTCACTAGTGTATGGCTCAGAGGCAGTAATGCCTCTCGAGTTGGAAATTCCTTCCCTACGCATATCAATGCAACAGTTCATCGATGATAACACTGCACGGCAGGCCCGATTAGACCAGCTTACGTTGCTTGAAAAACGATGCGTTAATGCTCTCGAGCACTTACGTATCTATCAAGAGCGGCTTAAGAGAGCTTACAACATGAAAGTTCACCTAAGAGACTTTCGGGTTGGTGATTTGGTTTTGAAGGAAAACCAACAAAACTCTAATTTGCCATCCCATATGAGGGACAAATTCATGGCAAATTGGTTAGGTCCTTATGTCATTGATAGCAAAATAGGACCAGGAACGTACAGGCTAGCTTCTCTTGACGGTATCAAGGAAACAGAACCCTTGAATATCAGTCATTTGTGACCATTTCATATCTAAGAAAGCCTATACCAAAAAAAAAAAAAAAAAAAAAAAAAAAGCTCCAAGGATTATCACAATCTCTTGGTCAATACAAAAAGCTCCAAGGATTAACGCAATCTCTTGGTCAACCCAAAAAGCTCCAAGGATTATCGCAATCTCTTGGTCACTCCAAAAGCTCCAAGGATTATCACAATCTCTTGGTCACCAAAAAGCTCCAAAGATTATCACAATCTCTTGGTCACCAAAAAGCTCCAAGGATTATCGCAATCTCTTGGTAAATACAAAAAGCTCCAAGGATTATCGCAATCTCTTGGTCAACCCAAAAATCTCCAACGATTATCGCAATCGCTTGGTCAAAAAAAAAACAAAAAAAAAAATAATAATAAAGAAATTCAAAAAACAAAACAACAGAAATCATCAAAAATGACAAACATTTGCATCTCAATTCTCATGTTACAAAAACAACAAAAACACCAAGCATAGCTTTTACCACACTAGAGTCAGTGGTCTGGGAATGTACCAAGACTTTCAGTAATTCAGTCATCATTTTCCTCTTTAGCCATGTAGTGTATCAAGTCGAACAGATTTTACGAAGGTAGAGTCATACTTGAAATACACCTTGTTACGTAACATCCCAACACAAATCAAAACACTAAAATTCCCAAATTGTGTGAACGAAAGACGAAACCTACAAAATAATCTAGGTCACCACAAGCGAAATGGTTATCTTGCTCATCCCCCGTGCGAATGACCCCTAGAATGCTGAGAGTTGGCAAAAGGAAAAGCATCCTCCCTACCCAATTCCCTAAGAATCCCTAAAGTTCTCAACAGTTGCAAAACACAAAAAATTTGCAAAATGTCAAAACTCAAAAATTTGACAAACTACAGTGCACACATCAAAAGGCACAAACAATAGTGATTTTGGTCACTCCATAACCCCAATCCCTTGCTCGAAAGAAAAACAAATCAAAATAAATAGTGATATCATCACTACAATGAGCAAGTATCCCAATACAATTGAAGAAAAGAAGGGAGTTGACCTTGAATCCCTGGAACTCTCAGCATTCTATAGGTCATAAGGCAAGCTTCAGTACCAATTTGGTTGATAGCCTATCGGTAACAGAAGTAAACCTCCCACATGACGATATATCTATCACATTAACTTGCATACAGATCAATGTTTGCATGTGGATGAGCTAGCTTATGGCATCCTGGATTACATCGCAGATTAATCTTAGTACATACAACAAAGGAATTCGTGGAGCTAATTAGGTGATCCTCAGTACAGGTTCGGTTGAAAGCCCATCTGGCACTGGCGGTATCCTAACAAATACCACTAAATGAAATCAATTGCACACACAAGGATATGAAATAATTGGGTCAAAAACAAGTCTGATTCATACTTTGGTCAAAAAGTATTGTAAGATAAAGTACAGTCATGGATGGTGAGTTAAAACTGACTGAATCTCAGAAAATCTTACATTCATCCCAAAACCGTCTGCGCTACTTATCATCTTTATGATACCATCAAAAAATACAAAAAATAAAAACCATGTAAATAAAGAGCTTCTTAAACAATAATAGTGCAATCATCACAAATGTCATTCATCCATTTCACCTCGTATATCACATAGACATCAAAAACATATACATTTATCATAACATCTGCATTCATCAAAATAAATAAACATGCATAACAAAAAAAAATCAAATCATCACATGTACAAAACCAAAAATAAAACAGGTATATATATATATATCGTCAAAAAGATGCCCGCAGGCTACAAAACCGGTCCTCAGACCCCGCAATCATATCCAAGAACCCAACCTAAGGCATCGACCACCATGATCACGCAGGATCGGTGCGATGGGAACTACCCCCCGTGGTTTGGGTCCTATGGGACCCTACAGGGCGGCTACTACTAGCCCCCGCATCATGCCTGCTACCCCCCCTCATCTAACCGCCTACGACGAGATGATGCTGACTGCTCAGTCAAACTATCCCTCGTCCGTCGAGAAGATCTACTAATCGAAGGCTCAGGAAGCCGCCCACCAAGGCGGATGACCTCCCTCTCCAAGTCTATCCGGTACAGACACCACTCTGCCTCTCGCCAATGATAGATAGACAATGCATCATCGCGTTGCGCCAAAACTCTATCATGCTCTACCAACTGAGCCCGTAGAAGATCCCTCTCTAGATCTCGCATCCGTAGCAGCTCTGTAAGTCGTACAACCTCAACGCCTACATCCGACCCCACCTCCTCTGTATCTTTCGAACGCATAGGACTCGCGGGGACAGTAGCCTGCTCAGGCTCCAACTGCGCCTCTACATCCTGCATGTCCGACCGCTCCGAAACACCCAGGCCCACATCCTCATCTCCCACATCCACCATATCTGCATCATCCAACGGCCCCCCCCAATCACCCCCTGCTGCCTCAGCATCCTCCACTGCCGCATTCGCGCCTCCCAGTGGACCCTCTCCTCTCTAGCGCCGCAATAACCACCACGAGTCATACTCAGTGGTAGTACCGACGTCATCCACATCCGGGACCTCAATCACCACATCCAAATCCTCGCCCAATGGCGCGGTGATCGGTGGCTCCAAATCCCTCTCGTCTCCTCGACGCCGATAGACTACGGGCTCACCAGGCAACCCCTGGTGCACCCCAAACTGTCGTGTAACCCGGCGGTATAGAAAGAAATCATGCTTCGTCCTGTGCCGCCCAGTCAACCATCGCTCCCTCCGTACCTGTCAGAGCCACTCTCCAGCCTCAGGCCAAGCTAGAAAGTCACGATAGGGATGCCAAAACACCTCCCCTGGAGTGAGCCGAGAAAAGGCATCAGTGTAGTGCTCAACGGCACCTGCCCATCGTCGACTCTGCCCCTGCTCCGCGGACCGTCGCCACAAAACTGCGTAACCAATATCCTCATCCTCCATTGCCGCCCGAGTCGTCCACGGTAACCCGGTAGGCCTCTCAACAGCTATGTGCTGCCAACCCCAGCACTGCAACAAAAAACTGCAACTGACACCCTTCTGCTGTCGACAACGGACCCCATACAGCTCCTCGTAGAGTTGTGCCAAAAAAGTCTGTCCCCATCTCAGAATCAATGGTGCCTTTATCGAACACTCTGCCAACTGCCACACCAAATCCAGCAGGTTCCATGGGAACCTCGCACCTGATGAATCAGGAAGAAGAATGTTAGAAATGAGGCCCATCAAGAATGCGTGCCTCACTCCTAACACCCCCCTCTCCGTCCACCAGCTAACCAAAATCTCGCCAGCCTGGCAATCCGCCTCGGCTGTCTCCACTGGGTCTGCTACACCCAGCTGCCCCCCATGCCCAAAGCATCTCGTAAGTATAGCAGTCCGCTGATCAAACGGAGATGTCCTAATAGGCAGACCATCTATCGGAATCCGAAGTAACCGATAGACGTCCTCAAGAGTCACAGTCATCTCCCCTGTCGGGAGATGGAAAGTATTGGTTCATGGATCCCAAATCTTGATCAGGGCTGTCAGATAGGCCTGATCAGAAACCACTAGCTCCAGTCGAGCCACCTGCTTGAGCCCAAGGGCATCAAGCCATTCCCAGTCATCATCGATCAATGCCAACCGCACCTCAGTAAATGCAGCGGGTACACGATACCGGCTCCTAACAACCTGCAAAGCAAAAAAAAAAAACAAAAAAATATTATTATATATATAACAGATCAAATTTTCAGTACTAGGGTTTCTAACCTTAAATGTTAAACAAAAACATCGCAAAAAAAAAAAAATATTAAAGTTTTGAAAAGCGTCAACAAAAAAACAATGCATTAAATTAAAGCAAAATAAACTCTAGGGTCACTTACAGGTCTCGCCTCGGCTCCGCCGCTTGAAACAAGTTTGTGCACTCATGATGGCCGAGATAATTCCAGCAGCGCTTCGCTTCGCAGAATTACCTCCTCCTCCCAGAGCTCCAAAATCGCAAGAAAAAAATGACACAAATGAGCCCAAAATCAAGTTTTGGCCATTAAATAGGCCTTTTGCACTGGAATTCGTCCTTGACTGGGACGAGCACTATGATCAGTGCTCGTCCCACCCAGGGACGAATTCTCTAGCTGAAATTCGTCCCACCCAGGGACGAATTCAGGCCAGCACAAAAAAAATCAACAAAAATGACTAAAAATGCACTAAAAACAAACAATAAAATTGCCCGACAGGATTGTTATTGCACCTGACAACAAGGGCATACAAAATCGACATTGGAGTCACAAATTGTCACTATCATACTCCCTAAGAAGGCTACCATAACCGGACTGCTCCACGGGAAGACAAATTTTAGACAATTTCATCCCCAAACGACATCACAAAAGGGTCAAAGCCCACTCAAAAATAGTACAAAATTCAACAAAAATACAGAAAAACATTGTCGGACATAAGTTCTCTTGCACTTAACCTCTAGGCAAAGAAAATCGATGTCGAGGTCCAAATTATCCCTCTCCTACTTCCCCAAAAAGGCTACAATAGCCCGACCGCTCCACGGGAAGTTAGATTTTCGATGATTTCACCTCATTACAACATCACCAAAAGGGTTAACACCCACCAAAAATAGGTCCAAATGTTGGAAAAATTGCACACGCTTAACGGTAAACCCTCTAAAGGCACCCTTGCATAAGTCATCTTGGGTCAAGCGACTCGTCCCTTCTCTCACGAAGGTCATTCCCTCATCGATTCGTCGCTTGAGGGGGTAGTCACACTTAGTCACCAACCAACAATCACACACCCAATTAAGGAAAACGACATGCATTCAAAGAATCATTGACAAAGACAATCATGCTCCTGCTTGGGGCAGTAAACAAGCAAAAATCAAATCAATCAAACACTTGGCATTTTGTGAATCATGAACACAAGGTTCCCCCTGAGGATAAAAACGCCCTTTGCCTATTCATGACTGATCAATGTCTAAGTTCAAGTTACACCTCAACAAAACAGGTTAATACTTGAAATCAAATTCCTTAGCTCGTCAGAAGCAAGGATTCAAGAATGCATGCCCTTTCCATACTTGGGGCATCAAAAGTTGGTTAGGTTACCAAGAAACCCTAATCATTAGTGCTTTGGTTATCTATTTTTGCTCAGCACTGCGTCACCGCAGCGCTTCCCAAAAAGGGGCATCTGTAGACACCAAAACAGCACCAATCTGATTATGTGACTGCAAACACTGATTTCTTTGACAAACATAGCCCCCAGCGCAGCCCTCAGAGGTTAAACAGTGGTCTTAACCACTTTCATAGCAATTTTGTAAGGTCAAGAAGCAATTTGGCACACTTAGACACTTTGCCCAGTATTCGTATCACCCAGGGACGAATTCAAAATAGAATCCGTCCCACCCTAGGAAGAATTCTGAATTCGTCCCTAGGTGGGACGAATTCTAAGATTAACGGGAAAAAAGACAAATGGTGCCAAGTGGCAGCCCAGAAAAGTCAGTTAATGACTCCTGCCTTGCACGCGTGTGTAGGTGGACAGAGGGGCCATTAGAAGACTATCACAAAAGGCATTTATCAAAGCTCAAGTCAATGGAGGACTCCCCTCCCTCATGGGAAGACAAGACTGCCACATGGCGCCTATGACCGACACATGGCATTTGTGCTTCCCTCCCAAAAGAGACCCCTTGGGTCTATAAAAGGTGGGACTTTTATCACCCAAAATAGACAGGTTGAAGGAGTTTTCAAGCAATGAAGTGCTGTCAAGTTGAAGACCCACTTGCATCCCTTTTGGTTCACCTTCCCACATCCACCAATCTCTTTTGCAAGGGAGGTTGTTGGGTGGCCTTTGGAAGCTCGAACCTGACCCAAATCCAACACATGGACACCTGAACCAACCAATTCGCCGACCCCTCAATCCTAAGAGGTTTTGGGCCCATCCCTGGTGGATTGGCTCCAAAATCAAGTGCCAACTATGGGAGGCCAAATCCTAAGAGGTTTTGGGCCCATCCCTGGTCAGATTCTAGTATGTTTTGTGTTGCTTTGTTGTTTCGCTGACTTGCAGGTTTCGAGGTCAAATTCTCGAGGGTGGAGGCCAAATTGGGAGAATCCGACCATCTGGGTCATCCCAAAATGGCCCCAATTACATAACCCCCCTGTTTGCAGGCGTTTTGTAGGTCTTGAGATCCGACATTGGAGCAGCAGCAGGTCGGTTTCTTCAACACAGAAGAATTCGTCCCACCCAGGGACGAATTGTAGTCAGAATTCGTCCTGCACAGGATGAATTCCAGTTGAAGGTAGATTGGCCAGCTGTCTCAGTGGTAGTGGCCTTCTGGTAACTTTTCTTATCTTCTGTCAAGTTTTGAAGCCATTTGGACTCACTCGTAATTCACTGTTTCAGGCAAATGTTTACATGCATATTTCGTTAGTTTTAGAGAACAAACACTTTTCATTTGCGGAAGATGCTACTGACATCTTGGTTGTTTCTTTGTTCGCAGGAGAAGCAGCGGAGGTTAAGAACTCATCGACATCAGCGGCGGCATCATCTTGGCCCGCCCATTGCAATCGTGGGCACGCGGAAGGAGGAAGACTAAGTCACACATTGTAACAAAGACAAATTTAATGCTCCTAGCCCCTAAAAATGGAGGAGACGTCTATGTAACCGAGGATAAGATATTTGAATAAAGAGGGCTGTGATTTCTTTACATCTTTTCTTTCCTTTCCAAATTGTCTCTTTCCTTTGTTTTGGCGCATAAGGTTAAAGCGTTACATTTTGTCTTACATTGCATAATTAGTGTTTCCTTTGCCCGGAATCTCGTGCTTTCATAATATAATATGGAAAATAAGCATATCTTCGTATTTTTCTCCTAGATTTAATTTCTTAACCTTTATATTTTCTATTTTTTGAAGAAAGAGTTTTATACTCTCTCCACTATTAACCCTCAATGAATATAATTGAGACTATAGACTCAAGATTTTTGCTTTGTTTTTCTTAAAATATTTTGAATAATATCCCCATGCATTTGTTAAAATATTTTCTCCACTTAAATATGGTTGTATTTCATCAATTATCCCAAATGCAATTAACATAAGGCCTTTTGCATCACTTTATTCAAATTTTTGTTTTTCTCTTTCCTCTTCACTAGGTTTTTTCTTTGTTCCAGTCACTATTTCCCAACATGTTCTACAATAATAATTGATCTCATTTTGTTTTTTCATGAATAAAAAGTAGATTCTTTTAAAATTTAGTGTTCTAAAAGAAATATCTTGATATTTTGCATAATGGAACTCATTAAATGTTTCAAATTTTAAATTTTATCAATTCCTTTGAAGTAGATAATATTATAAATCCAAAGACTTAATTAAAAAATGTTTTCAATTTAAAAATTTAAGAAACTTTCAAATCCTTTGTAGTTAGAAACCTTATGGCTTCTGAGTTCCATCAATCATTTTTCTATTTCAAATTTTTAATTAAAAAAAATATTTTGGAGTAGAATGTCTTATCTATCTAAACTTTAAATAAATCAAATCTTTAATTTCAATTGCAAATATTAAATTTCAAAAATTAGATTTTGGAGTATAAATCTGTATGGCTCCAAAATTAATAATTAAAAAATAAATTTCGTAAGTCTTATCTATTTAACAAAATCTTAAATGACTTAGGTACTTATTTAACACTCAATGTCAAATATTAATAAACATAAGGTAATATTTCTTACCTTAATATCTAGCCTACCGAATTATATTTAACTATCCATATAGCTTTTGAATATCATACCTTCTATGCCACAATTTGAGAAATATGTTCATAATGATAAGAGTTTCCTTTCTATGTCCTCGATGATATTCTCAAGCATATGAAATATCTTTGCTATGACTACACTTCTTAGGTTAGACCAATTTGACAATTATGCTTTAATGCTCAACTATAATGTTCTCATTCATAGATTTTGATTTTAAGTAGATGCAATTTGCTTGGATATCTAATTAAGTATCTTTACTTTCATAGATAAATTCAAACTTGAACAAACTTAATCTTCAGGAAGATTTTTATTTCTTTTGGTCTAAATTTTCCTTCAGAATGAATCTCTTTGCTAGTGTATCTTGGACAATGTCATCCAAATTAATATTTGGAGGATCTTGACCACTCTTCCTTGAAAATATTTTTTTTATTTCATTAGAAATAATTAATGTCTCCTCAATATTTTTCTTACAACATTGCTTCTATATTAGATATGTCTTTTAGATGTCTCTCCCCAATGTTACTATAAATTGGAGTCCTTGTCTTCACTTGGATTGTATATAAATGGGTAGACTCTCTAGAAATAACCCTTATGATTAAAGTGAATTCTCCCTAGGATGCTTGCAATGACTCCCTCTTATTTTGTATTGCTTCTTATCTAGTGGTTTTCACTACTCTATCTTATCTTCTTTCTTTAGAAAGATATATCTTTTTTTTTTTAATGTTGGCAAAGACTATCAATACAATTGTCAAATTTTGATGACTCAAATTTAAATGTCCACTCTTCACACATATTCAATGACTTCTAATTTCTTCAACCCTACTATTCTTTTTTATTCTATCTTAAAATAGAAAATTAATTCCTGCCAACGTTAATCTCCAATATTTATAATTTTAGGATAATATATATTTCAAAACATTGAGCAAATTTCCTTTAAAATAATTAATATTTTTTTAGTTGAAGCCAATATTTTCCCTTTAAATATTTAATTACAAATTCACACAAGAAACTCTTTTCCTAATGCTAGCAATAAATACTACTCAAAGTAGCTTTGGATATTAATCTTCCACAAAAGGGATAGAGTAGGTTGGTAGCTCTAATAACACTATTATATTTGAAGAAAAATTATCATAGGTCCTAATGTTTAGGATCAAATATAATAATAAAATATTTGGGTATTCAATACATGTGACTAATATTAATAAATCAAATTTTATATAAAAAAACAATAATATAAAGTAAAACGACCAATATCATTCATGAGAATACATGAAGAAAAATTACAATATAATTACTCAAACTATATATAAGCTTGTTTGTATGATGCTTGAAATACATATATTATTCAATTTATCAAATTACATGGAGCTTTATCTCCATAATATAGCCTTACAAAGATTAATCTTCAATACTTGACTATTGATCTCCTGAAATTTCTATGAGATGCATATTTTCCTATATCATGCACATGATAGTTCCTCTCATGTCTTTTGACTTATCATATTTCCAATTTTATATATAACTCTTAACTCTCTATTTACTCTTGCACACTTTACTCTATGACACATTTCACACTCCTACATCTATACACATGTACACTCTATTGCATGAGAATTGTACATATTCTTACCCTTAACACATGAATACATACATAATGGGGAAATATAAATCACACTCCTAAACTATAGGCTCATAACCTAATCTATTATATATTTAAAACTATACCATAAAGGTACCATGGGGTATATTAGCATATACTAAATAATGTAACATTATTCAATACTTCCATATTTTATTTGTTTATATTATATGTTTTATATGTTTGATATGACTTATTGTTGTAGTAGATATATTGGTTGTTGTTCCTTCCAAGTTTTGTATGTAGGATTGAAGTCATAGTACAATAGTTTCCATAAAATAAATTTGTTATAAATTGGATAATAAAAAATATGAGTGTTGTACATGTGAGTGTCATGCATGTGATATTGTTGTACATAGGACTACCATACATGGAGTTGTTCTACAATGTAGAGATATAAGTATGTATGTTAAAATATAACAATATGGAATAAGATAGAATTTCCTATTCAAAGAATGAGTTGGTTGAATGTTATTGTAGTCCATTTAAGTGCTACTATAGTCTATCTAGGTGCTATTTCAAATGGTTTGATGTAATTTGTACATATTTTACTCATTGTATATTTTATTTACTTAAGTAAATATGAAAATATATTGTATTTATTTTCTACATTATAGCATTTTTGCCTATATGCAATTGGTCAATTCTAGTGACATGGAGTTATGATAAAAATATCACTTCGGTATAAAATGACAATGATAGAATAATTATAATGTAGCTAGTGTTTTGATATTAATTAAGGCCTAAACTTATTTTTTGATATTAATGAAAGGGTTATGCATGAAGCATATGTGCAGATGGATATGCAGCTACACTTGTAATTAGATAAAAATTATGGAGACATGCAAGGGCTTGTGTACAAAGTTACATGACGACGATGAAGATTTGCATATTGATGACAGAGAGTTATATGATAGTAGTGATGAGTTGCATGTTATGATGAAGATTTACATATTGATTGTAGATAATTGCATTTTTTCTATTATAAATAATATGATAAAATTGGTGAGTTACCTAATAGCGATAGATAATCACACAATAATCAATTATGTGATGCTAAATAATTGTATAACAATAATATACATATGTTGTTAGAGCAATTGCATGTTGATTTGTCAAATGGTGAGCATGATGAGAGTCTATAATTGGTGCAAATACAATATGGCATACCCAATAGTACATGAGACAATATTCTAGCACTATAATTACTATAGATTGTTGTGTTAAATGGTGAGCAAGATACAAGTTTGACATTGTAGTAACTATAGATTGACATATTTAATTGTGTGTGTAGGATAAGGTTTTGGTATGAGAGAAATTGTGATGTGTGCACTTGTTGATTTATGTGAATAAGAGATACACAAATAACCACTTTCAATGCCAAGTCAACTTATCACAACATAGACCAATTTTAGAATATTATATAAGTGTCAAATGTTTCATAGGGGAAATACAAGACCTAGTCAAGCATTGAAAAGTCTACTTCATGTTGTGGAAAGTGAATGTGTGTAATAATAATAAAAATTATACGAGGTTATTCCCTATGAAATTCTATAAAATCATAGTGGACTGGTACATGATATTACCAAAATATGAGTACTAGGCTTGGGAAGAGTTATATGATACATTCATGAAGGAATTATGATTATTCCATAATTATAATGAAGTTATTGCTAAAAATTATAAAATGGAATAGGATAAGAATGTGTTTATTTATTCATATAAATAGAGGTTGAGTGGGTTGGTTACCCATCTGGACGAAGATTCATCAAAAGCATTAAAGAGATGGTTCATGGATGGACTTCTTATTATATCTTGGAAGAATATTAGGGTGGTCCCTATGACATAATATCAAGAGGCATTGGAGTGACCATTTAACTTAGAAAGTGATACAAATAAATCACTAAATTATTGGGGTAATGCACACAAGAGTGACCTTGGAGAAGAAATATGAGTTTGAGGATGAGTGTGACTCAAAGAGTGCAATATCATTTCTATAAGAATATGTAGCATAAAGGTAGATATCGTTGGAGATATAGTCTATGAGAACTACCAAATATTTATAAGATGTATAATTGAATATGATACTAAGTTTAGACTAATTGTATAATGTTGGCAATTCCATATATGGGGTATTTCATAAATGAATTTTAAAATACACGTCAAGGTGAACCAGTGATGCATACATAGTTTGATAGTTTGAAGCATTGAATAATAGTCATAGCCCTAGTTGAAAAGCAAAGTTGGTAAACTTGATGAACTTGATTTTAATTAAAGAGGTGAAATTAATGAACCTGATTATATTTGAGAAGGTGAACATAATTTCAATTGAAGATGTAGAAGTTCAACAAATAGTTGAAGCTACACAAGAAGAATTTGTAGAAGTGGTTGATGCATTTGATGCAGTGAATAAAATAGATAATGAAGACAAAAAATATTTTACATCTATCCATATAGAGCATGGTAATTAAGAATTTGTAATATTGTATGACAAGTTGTAAATATCATATGATATATTGCCAAGGTTTTCCAATGAATATGTTAGGTTAGACAATGATATAAACTGAATGGAGTTGGGTTGTCAGAGGTAAAACCATACAAAAGTAGGCTACTCAAAATTAGACCATCTATCATAGAAAGTTATCCCTCTAGCCCAATTCCATCTAGCTTAGGAAGTAGACCATCTAGACCAGTAAGTTATCCATCTAAGAACAAGAAATATTTTTTAGAGGCTAAGCAAATGCTCTCAAAATCCAAGTACTCATTTAGATATAGAGAAAATTAAGTCGTAGTTTTTCTAAGTGAGGGATCCCATCATTTTAGTCATGTTAATAATGTTAGATATATTGATGATGTAACTAATTATAGAAAGTGGTGTGAGAAATCACAAAATAATGTGTTGTGAGTAGTAGTTTGAAGTGAAGTACGTTATAGAATAGCTCTAGAATAAAATAAATTAGGAATATAACAAGAGATTATAGTATGATTTTTAATGATTTTATCCATACTATCCAGCTCATTTGTCATTAAGGACACTGATAAATATTAAGGATGGGATAGATGTAGAAAGGCAAATTGACATGTCTATGTAATAAATGAATAAGTTTTGTCATTTTTTGTTATTTTGTATTTCATACACAAAGTGTCTAAAAAATATGTGTACATATAATTAATAAAATTATAAAGTGGTGATGTATATTTCATGCAATAATGTGTAGTGTTTAGTGAAGTACTAGTTATGTGTAGATAAGTCATAAAGTGAGTCATCAAATAAAATTTAAATTTAAGTCAAAATCATGTTAGGTGTAATTTAAGAAAATGATGAGGTGTGGGGTAGTTAAAGGATGCAACTATTCTTTAGTTGGAAAATAATACCCTTCCATAATTCATTCATGTGGTTGTTGATATCCAATAGTGGTTGGTATGGAGGTATTGACTAGGTATGTTAGCTATTGTATATAAGGATAATGTCTCACATGTTCCACTATATAGGCCATTATTAATGCAATATTCACTCATTTTTATGTTTTATGTATTGCTATTGTATATTTTCTATTGTGTTGATATGGCTTATTATTGTAGTAGATATATCTATTATTGTTTCTTCCAAGTTTTGTATGTAGGATTGAAGTCATAGTACAAGGGTTGTCGCCTAATAGAATTTATATATTTTAATGTCATACATGTGAGTGACGTATATGTGATATTGTTAAACATATAGTGGTCATACATGGATTTGTTGGACAATGTGAAGATATAAGTTTATATGTTGAAAAATAGCATATAGAACATCATAGAGTTTCCTATTCATAGACTAAGTTGCTTGAATGTTTTTGTAGTCCATTTAAGTGCTAAATTTGTCTAGGTGTTATTCTAGGTAGCTTGATATATTTTGTGCATAGTGAATGCATTGTAATTGTAAATTAATTACATTGTATATTTTGTTTGTCTAAGTGGAAAAGAAATTATGTTGTATTCAATTTCTACAAAAAAGACCAATTGGGTCACAACCCCATAGGGGATCCCTTTCCATATATAAGCAAATCACTCGAGGAGAAATTGGATAAAAATAAGTCACATAACCCATAAATATGAGTGAATCACTTAAAAATTCTAGTAAATTTCTCAACTTCATCGAGCCACAAGTGGATTGCTTCCATTTTTTGAGAAAATCATTCCTTATTCCATACTATATAGGTTTCCTTCATTGAGTAAATCATTTTAATTTGTGAGCAAATTTCATTGAATTTTAAAGAAAATATCTCCATACAAGAAAGCCAAATTTACTCAAGTTTTACCTTCTTTTTTCTTTTTACCCATTTTATTTGTATTCTTCACCATGAAAATCTCATCCACTTTTTGTAGTCCCTCACTAATTAAAACTGAAATAGTATCACCACCTTCCACATCTATTTCCTAGTCATCATTGTATTATTATCATGAATCATAGTCACTAGTGAGACTTTTATGTTATAAAGGCAAACCCTAAGGAAGAGACAAAGGAAGATAAAATGGTAGGGCTATCCACATACCAAAAGAACTGAAGAGTAGTTTGAATACCCATATTGAAATATAGAGGAGGTAACTTATATGCACTCTATGGAGCAAGTGAGGAAATATTACCTAAGGAGGTACAACCTATGATCCCAAATAGACTCTTGGATCATAAGCTAGATCTAGTCATCTAGTTTAGCATTGATTGGGTACCATAAGTATAAAACTACCTAGAGTTGGTGGATATAGCAGTAGATAAATATCACCCTACTGTCAAAAGCGTTATACTTTCCTAAAAAACTAAGGATGAATTTCACATTCATACAAGATTCATATGGAGTACATTAATAGCCATAAATAATCTAGCCATGTGAATATATTGTATGCCCAAGAATATATTGTAGCCCCAAGATTTAAAAGGACTTCTATTATGGAAAAATTAGTGCCTATTGGTATAGCTTCATAATTTCCCACCTAAATAAGCTTAATATTCCATCAAAAGTTAGTATCCAATTAAAGTTAGAATAGTTTAAGGAGGGCATTCAAATGGTGATGTTAGGGATAGATACCATATTTAGGGAAATATGTGATAATAATATCTATAAGGAGCACATAATCATGTTGCATTTTGTTTAGACCTACCCAGGGCACTACCAAATGATTGACTACATCAAGTACATCTTAGATCAAATGGACAATTAATTGAAGGACTTCAAGAAATGTATAAAGTTAACATATACGTCTTGCTTGATCTAGTTGATGCTATAATAGATAAAAAGGTAGTTTCATTCCCTCCAACTATAAAAGGTAGGTTTAGATTGAAAAACCCTAAGTATTATGGAGTGCATGGACATACCCTATTTAGAATTAGGAAATACCTTCTACTACTTCTATGATAAGGCATATGAGGTCATCAAGGAGAAATTAAAATAATAAGCACCAAGATTGATCAATGAGATGCAAAAAAAATATTGAAAAAGAGGAAATGGCCTAGAAAAAATTCTATTTGGGAAGATATAAATGCTTCATTTGCATCAATGTATTTTTACCCATTCCCTTTGAGTTGCCTAAATGAGTCCCAAACTACATAATCAATCTAAAGTATGCTAGGAAACTTGACTATGTGAATTTAAAGTATTTTAAAGTGTAGAATAAAACTATATTTTACCCACTCAAATAATAGATCATGAGCATCACTCCTAAAATGCATCGGTAAAATGTAGTTATAAAGGCATGATTGAAGAATTTGAATCTTAAAAAACTTAGAGACCAATGGTCTAGTGATCTAAAGATTAATTTTGATCAAACCCTTCATGAAAAGAAATTGGATACTTTCTTTACACATGAGAAAAGATATAATGTCCAATAGTAGGTCAACATGGATGAAGAGACATTTCATCCCACTCATGATAGCAATGGAGGTTGAAAAATAAAGTTTAAAGGTAGATTATAATCCCCAAAGTGGAATTCCTTTTACTTGAAGTTGAAATATGACTTTGATATTGATATCAAGCCAAATAATCAAAGGTTGGAGTCACTTCAAGAATTGGGGTACATGAAAAAAAATATTCTTGTGTGGTAGATTATGAGGTGTGAAATAAATAAAATGACCAAATATATATGAGATGATATTTTTGGTGGTAAGTTTTCTTCCACTTGGAATCAGAGACACTCTAAAGATACCAAAATGACTAAAGTTATCATGGAGGAAACAATAGGCACTTCAAAGCCACATAAAGAGAAGTTGAAGAAATACTTAGTATTATTGATTACCATCTTAGCTGTATTGAAATATCTAGCAATGGTCAATATAGAAATTAGATATACAACAATTAATGGACAAAATAGATTTAAAAAATATAGATCAATGTTTGGTGAGGTGGTTGTAGTAGTATAAAAATAATAGTGGGGGAAATAAATACAAATTGTGAAGGTGAAAATCCTTCAATGAAGATACCCTCTTAAGTTGGGAATGACTAGTCTAGTGGTCACTACTACATACTCTTACCATCCTTTCTTACCATCCACCAATATAAATTCTCTCTCTACCATTTATTTTTCTATATTTGATATATTTTCTCTATCTACCCCTTCTTCCTCTATTCTCAGTCATATTTTCCAATATTCTACTACACTTATTCCAGCATCCACGACCACAACATTTGTTTCTCCAAGAATCTCTTTGATTCATGGTTCTCCTAGGGGCACCCCACCCATAAAAATCATAGGCACAATGGACATCATTACATCACATCACTCACTTCTCCACTTGTTAAAGTCCTCACTATGCAAACGTTGGTCCTGTAAACTATACTTCCTCTTTCAACTACTCTAGTTACATTATCCACTTTTTCCACTCCTTCTGCTTTCATTTGATTTCCTACCATCACTAATCAATTCACACCTCTCACCATGCTATCCACCTCTAATCACCCTCCATCCCAAGTATTATAATTTCTCTTATAGGAAATACTTCCCATAATTTCTTCATAGGAAGATAAGTCTGTAGGAGCTTCTCATCAACATGTGCATCTAAAAAGGCCTAGACAAATCTATGCATACAAGGCAAAAGTGTTCAACATCATCAAGGTATTATATATCCTTTTTGATAAGGATAAAATATGGAATAAATACTATAAGTTATAGTAAAAAGGAATCCAAGGCCTCCATGCTCTTTCATTTGTAACTATTGAAGAAGGGAGACAAAGTATATTCCTTTGAGGCTATAAAAATTGACTCCTCGAAGATAACATCGACTCTTATTGACTTAACTACTAGTGTATCTTAATTTTATCTAGACAAAATGTATCCATACCAAATGGTGCAATTGGCTAACTAGCTCTTACATGGCACAATAATAAAATATGACTGACTAATACTTGAGGATGAAACAAAATAAATTAGAAACAAAAAACTAGAAGTAGAACTAGCACAATTAATGATGGAAAGGGACCAAATTTGACAAGAGAATGAAGGTCTAAAAATGAAGGTCACCAACAAGGATTAGTTTAAGAAGAAATTTGAGGACCTCAAGACCCAACATACCAAAACTAAACAACTCATACAAGATATGATGAAAGTACAAAGTAGGCTTCTAAAAAACCTAGAATAGAAAGACCATTAGATCAAGGAGTTATAGTTTTAAGTCCTAAAGAGATGAATATAGATCCAAAGGTAGTGCAATAAATTAAAATGGTGAAAAACCTTTAGTACTAGATTGGTGAGGAGATAAGGAATGCTTTTAAATACTTTCAATTAACATCCTTCATGGAAGAAATCTCAAAAAAAAATTGAGAATACCATCAAGCAAGTAGACAAGCAATTTTCTATGAGAGGTGAGCTTATAATTTCCTCAAAGTCCTTGCATATATTACCATCATGTAGGCATAGTAGTAAGGGATATATTGAATATATATGGTTAAAAATATAAATAAAATACCTTATGTCCATAGGAACCTATAGACCTATGAAATAACCTGACATCCTTACAAACCCAAGTGCAAGAAATGGATAAGAAGATCCAAGGGTTGATTGTTTCTAGTATGCCGAATAATTTTATGAAAGAAAAAACATATAAGATGATAATTTCATGAGTGCAATAATTGAAGAGGAAAAGGATAAATGTAACCAAGTGAATGAAACATAAACTTATGAGAAGCTAGACATAATTTATGCTACAATAAAGGACCTAGCTAGTAATTTTGAAGAGTTATTAAAAAATATATTTGAGGACCTACTAGGAGAGGAAAAATAAATCAAAATAGTATAGTTTCTATATTATAGTAAATATCATAAGCTATTTAGGTTTCTACCGTTGAGAACTAGCAAAAGAGGGATAACAAATCTACAAATTTTGTAGTATGAATTATAAATTTGTAGACTTTACACCCAAGGATAAAGGTATGATCTAGGATCTCACACTAATTGAGCTTTTAATCCCATGAAGTTACAATAAATATAGTACTTCAGCACTAACTTTAAATTTTTTGTTAATTTTAGAAATAAGATATAAGAGGCTCACTTTTGATAAGTATTGATTCACTTCCAAACTTTGGATGATTGGATTAAAGAAGTGATTTTATTGCTTAAAAGTTTTGATTGGATTGAGGGAGAAATTAACTCAATAAACATGGTTAGTTTTCTTTCTAATCACAAGATAATTGCTTGATAAACCTAGGAATATCACTCAAACTATTGTAAAAGTGAAAATTGAGATAGACTATGAGGGAAATATTTTTTAAAGTGATTTCTTTGACATATTTTAGTGACTTAAGTATTTTTAGAGCCTTCTAATATTGTTAGAGATATAATTATAGACATGTAATATTTGTAGGTATAATATTTTGCTAAAGTTACCCCAAAAATAATTACTTTAACTAGAAATAATAGTTTACAAATTAGGTAAATCAAGGTAAAATTTTGCTACAAATAGGGTTATAGGTACTTTATTAAAATATTATTTTAGCCATAGTAATTTAGGGCTACTATTTTAGTTTGTACTTATGAGGTTATAAGAAATTGGCAAGTTCTTATGCATCTCATTAGTGTAACCATCCTCTTGGTTTGTTAAGTACATGGTGGTTGTGGCATGGACCTTCTAGCCTATTTTTCATTCACTTATAAAATTTATAATCAAACAAATAGGTAGATTTATATGTTATTCAATGTATCATATATTTATTAGTCTCAAATTTTCCTTGCTATGGTGGAATATATGTATTTGATTTTAAATTTTATACTCTAAAGTCCATAGTTTTATTATTTTCAATGTACTTTTATGCAATTTCTCTTTTCATATCTTATTTTCTTGTACTTTAGTTTATATTAAAGATTCAAAAAGGATAATGAAGAGCTAGGATAAATTTTGAAGTTGATGGAAGACTTTAGCAAACCTATCCAATCTTTTTTAAACTCAGACTTGGAAGCGTAAAACCTAAATTAGAAGTTAGGACAATTCCTCGGATAAAAAAATATCTATTAGTTATTCAACATGTTCTAAAAATAATAATTTTATCATTGTATAAGTTCATTTAAATATTTATAGAAATATTTTCACTGATTTTGAAGTGGATATTAAGGATGTAGTCATGAAATTATCTGCATAGAAACTTAAGGATGCAATTGACAATTTATATGGAAATTAGGATTTTGAGAAATCATTTTATAAAGTGAATTTAAACAATAGTTTAAATGTTAGTTTGATGATAAAGTAGATGCTATTTTTTTCTTAATGTTATTTTTAGGATCAAGGAAAATACCAATAAAATTGTCAAGGAGTTCAACTAAAAGTTTAACAAAAATTTCATGAGGATTCTTGAAAACTTGAGACCCATTGATGCTATATCATTGGTCCTATATAGAAACACATTTAATTTTAATTTTAGGTTTTCCATAAGGATAAAATTCTCCTTTATTTGTTTACTCTATATACTATGATAATCCTAATGGAATATAATCTAATGAAATAAAAAATATTTAGGAGAAAATCCATTTAACTAAAAAAACTAGTTGAGAAGGAAAATACTAGGGAAGGCAAATATGCTTTTCATATAACACAAGACATAAAGAAGATAAATGAAATATTAAGGAAACATCCATTATCTATATTGTGCCTCAATTTTAGAGATTCCATCTCAAAATAAGTGTCGCAACATGAATTTTATTCCAAAAAAGGATAACAAATCTAAACCCTCAAGAGAAAAGATAAATCACCTTAATCAATTGTAGTATATTCAACTTGAAACAAGTGAGTATTGATTATTTACTTTTTTTCATATTCATAGCACCAAAACATGTGAAATATCCTTAGAAAATTAATATAATTCATAGTTGAGGTCATTAGAAGAGATATTTGTTGATAATAAATAATTTTATCTTCTATATTTTATTGATGATGACTTATTAGAATGTATGGATGACGTTATAAAATGGAATGGCAATCTAAATGTTATAAATCACAAATTGTAAAATATTAAATGATCACACTATATGAGATTATGATTTATAACAAAATAATGTTAGGTTATCTAATGCATACGTTTAGGATTTAAAAAATATTATATGTATCAACAGTTTAAGTAGCATATGACCTCCATTATAGGAAGTTCCCTAGACCTCAATTCCCAAATGGAAATCAAAATAGTCCCAAGCCATGGATATTGCTCTTGATAAGGTGTGCAAGGGTCCTAAAAATACAAGTGTTATAAGACTAATAGGAAATAATTTGCTTATAATTGTATCAAAGCATGTGAGTTTAAGGTAAAGGAGATTCAAAAACTACTAGATATCAACATGATGAGATGAAATTATGAGGGACGTTTTTCATAGGACTACCCAAAATATCAAACTTATTTTGGCCATATTTCACTCATCCAATCTCAGATTGAGCTAAAATTTTGAGGGTAGATGCCTAACAAACCCTAGAACATTTCCATAAATTTTTATATTATTTGGAGTAACACAGATCCTAGTGCATCCCTATATATGAATGATATTTTTGGCAAGCAACTGTGTGAGGGTTTCATCTAGGTTAAGTGCAAGCCGCTCCAGATGTTGGTTTTTAGGGACTTTGGGCCCTAGAGGCCAATATGTTTGTGGTTATTTATCAATATATTAGTAGGATATGTTTTAGGGGAGCCAATATGGGTTATAAATCTATATTTCAATATATATTTATGCTGTGAACTTGATTGAAAATGACTTCCATTTTTTTGCACAAAAAAAGTGAAAATCATACCTTTCCACGGTGTCTAGGGCATGGATTAAAGAGATCACAGAACAAGTTTCAAGCAACTCATCAAAAAATGTCTCAAATATCAAGTGAATCTGGTGCTAAGGTACACCCACAAATGAATTTTAGGGATGCTATCCACGGTGGACAACCTCAACCTGATGCTAATATTAATCTTAAGGCTTTCCATAAACCTCTAAGAATGCCTAAGATTGATCCTAGGAAAACATAGTCAGGATGTCTTAAATATGTTGATGGAACTCCTATTGTTAATCTTGATATGGGCGATATTCAAACTGGCATTGAATATCTATAAAAAGAATACTAATTTATTATTTTGTGGGTTTTCATCCGAGCCTATCTACTTTCAAATTTTGGGCTGTGAAAAGCTAGAAAACTAAAGGTGAGTTACAAATCTCTGTTTATCCAAATGGTTATTTTAGTGTTTTATTTTCTAATAATGAATATAGAGAGACAAATTTTCAATGGGGTCATTGGTTCTTTGGAAGGGCAAGGCTTTTCATGAAGCCCTGGCATAAAAAAATTAAAGCTGAAGAAGAGACGCCTTCTACAGGTCCCGTGTTGGTTAGACTCTTTGGCCTCCCAGTTGAATTTTAGAATTCGATTATTTTTATTGAATTCGATTATTTTTATTCAATTGGAAACTCTTTAGGAATATTTATGATGATTTTTTATTGTACTAAAAAATTGAACATATTATTTATGCTCGGATTTGTGTTTTAATGGATTTTGACAAATCCCTTCCTAAAAATATCACATTACAACTTGGGGACGAAACATGGGAGTAAGTAGTGGACTATGAGAACATTCCTTTTTGTTGTACAATTTGCCATGAATATGGTCATTTGGATAGTGTTTTCCTAAATAAAATTCCAGATCAAAATAAAAAAGATATAAACTCAACAAGTTTCCAAATGCCTAAGAAGAAGAACACTCAGAAAAAACCAGTTATGAAGTATCAATCAAAGTTATTTGCTAATATGTTTGAAATTATTTCCACAAATAATGTTCCAAGTGATCAAGAGGAAATAATGGAAAAAAATATTAGAAACACAATTTAAAGATAAAGGGAAGAACTCGGAGATAAAAAAAATGTAAAAGGGAAAAAATATACACTAGAAAATCAATATTTTAAATGTTAAAACTTCAAATAATGTAGGTCCCAATATAGACTATGTTGAACCTTCTGGTAGTATTTTTACCATGTACAAAAATTATTCAAGGTTAGAATCCGTCTCAAAGTCAATTGGAGTAAGTCAAGAAATAGGAAAAAAAATTGAAGATGGATTCTAATAAAAAGGTAAGTCGTAAGAGTAATCAATATCATATGGTAAAAGAAGGTGAGAAGCTTGTAGGGGAAGGTAATATTAATACCCTTCCTAAAATTTTTAGCCTTGGTATTAATGAATATCATCACTTGGAATATTTGAGGACTCAATGGGAGTCTTTAAAAATAAAATGAAATTAGAAGAATGATTTAGATAAATCATCTGCATATTGTTTTTCGTCAAGAAATGAAGATGTGAATAGAGGATATGGAATTAATTTCTAGTAAAATTTTACCATCTGAAAAAGTGGTTTCTCTCAGTTCCCAGGGGACTTTTGGTGGCATTGCTTGCCTTTGGGACCCAAAATAGGTAGTTATTCACCATATGGTTGGTAGTTGGGGTATTTTGGCTATAGTTATTCAAAGCAAACATTCCAACCAAATTATGCTCTACATTACTATTTATGCTCTAACTAATTTGGAGGAAAAAAAAAGACAATGGAAGAATATAACTTATATTATCTCTCATTTTCCTAAATTTTGGATCTTGATTGGAGGATATTTTAATACCATCCTCTCTCTATATGATAAAATAGGGAGAAATATAAATTTGGATAGGAGAACAGACCTCATGAGAAAATATATTTTAAACCTCCATCTTGTGGAAACTAAACTAGATAATGGCCTTATGACTTGGTCTAACAGAAGGCAAGGCTTAGCTTGTATAATGGAGAGACTGGATAGGTTCTTTCTTTTTGACAATTTCTTAATCCATGGTCATATTACTAAAGTGAATACTCTTAACAATGTTGGTTTGGATAACTGGACAGTCATGGTGGAAATGTGGAAAACCAATGTAAGTTTATCTCCTTTTTAGTTTGATTTAATGTGGCTTAGAGATAGTTCCATTAAATATTGAGTGCAAAATTGGTGAAAGGAAGGTAAACCTAGGTATGGTACTAAGATGTTCTATTTTACCAAAATATTTCAATACATTAAATCCAAAATCAAGACTTGGAATTGGAAGGAATTTAGGGATGTTCATAAAAAAACATGAAGTTATAGCTCAACTTGAAAATTTGAATAATAAAATCCATTTAGATGGCATCACAGGGAGTATAAGTGCAAGTGAAATTAAACTCAAAACTCAGTTAGAGGAATGGGAAAAAAGATAAGAACTCTTATGGAAGCAAAAATCTAGAATTCAATGGCTCAAAGAAGATGATAAAAACATAAATTTCTTCCACAAATCTCTTCTATATCGAAGCTCTCACAATTTTATTTCTTCCCTAAAATAAGATTCTGGAGATTTTGTCTACACTTGGGATGGCATGAACTCTATTGTTGTCAATTAGTTTTCCAATATTTTTGCTGCTACTCCTCTTGACTCGGTTTCTCAACAAAATGTTCTTTAAGCAATCCCTTTTGTTATCACTTTTGAGGAGAAATCTATTTTGACTAGTCCTGTTACTATCCATGAGCGTCATTAGGTATTTTTTAAAATTCAAAAAGGGAAAACCCCAGGTCTTGATGGTTTTTCCATTGAGTTCTACCAAGAGTTCTAGGATATCCTTCATTATGATTTATTAGAGGTGGTCGAAGAAGCCAGGAAAACCAAAGAAATTTTGAATGTTATCAATAAAACTTATATTAATCTTGTTTTGAAAGCTCAATAGGCTGATCATATCTCAACTTTTAGACCTATTGCTTTATGTAATGTTCTTATCAAAAAATTACTAAGATCATGGCAGAAAGGTTGAAGTCTCTTTTACATAAGATTATTTCCCCTGAACAAGGGGGTTATGTGGAAGGGCGTCAAATAGTATATGAGATAGTTATTGCTTAGGAAGCCATCCATTCCATGGATATGCAAAAATCTCCTTCCATGTTAATTTGGATAGACTTATCCAAAGCTTATGATAGAGTGGATTGGCACTTCCTTATCAAAGTTTTGAGACAATTTGGTCTATCTTAGGATTGGATGGATTTTATTATGGTATGTATCTCTTTAGTTTCCTACTTAGTTATTATCAATGATATGCCTTCTCTGTTGTTCCCAGATTCCATAGGTATTAACCAAGGTGACCCCCTTTCCCCTTATTTATTCATCATTATTGTTGAATGCTTAGGTAGTGTTGAGTAGTAATTTTACCCAATTGTGAAATTACACTCTCCCTTAGAATTTTTATCCCAAAATACACTCTTGCAAAGAATTTAAACAAACAACTTCTCCAAGATCTCCGCTATATTAGCATTTGCATATGTGTATTAGTAATCTCAATAAAGATATATCAATTCAATGCTAGGAACACCTTAGTGATTGCAAGTAACTGTAAACAAGGGGCATGTGTTGGTTTATTTTACCATGTTACTTTAATGATTGTTCATGAAACCCACATAAAAATAAATGTGAATTGGTCCTCATATGACCATAATGTAGTGCCTTAGTTCCTTTTATCTTGAGGATTTTAAGGTATATTTTATCTTCCCTTATTAAGTAGATTTTAATCAAGATTTACCTTGCATTAAATCCTACTTTAAACATGAAAGTAAAGATTAAAATCTATCCATGAATGTGAATCCGAAATGATGAATAGGCTCCTTAAATGTAGCTTCTTATCATTGAAGATAAAGATAGCCTTTGCTATGAATAATAAATTATTCCTCTTTGGTGAAATTGATTTTCACAAAGAGACCATAATTTATAGCCTTGAAATAATGGCTTTAAAATGTCATTTAATTATCCCCCTTTAATGAAATACTTTTCATAAAGGAAAATAATTTAATGCTTCAAAATAATAACCTTCAATGTAATGCTTGAATTGCCTCTCTTTGATAAAATCAGTAATATTCCAAAATTGGTAGCTTATGAAATGTCATTAAAATTCACCCTCCTTTGATGAAATTGGAGTTTTCATAAAGGGGAGTTCATTTTATGCTTGCAAATGAAATATAAAACTGAAAAAATATCAGATTCGGTCTCAAAATGGAAAAAATGAAATTTCAAAATTTTAAAATCTGCAATAAAACAACTTTAAATATTTTTTTAAAATTCGAAATGACTCCGGAACAAAAACATAAATGTGCAAAATGAAACTTTGATGTACATTCTACGTAACTGTAACTGTGCAATTATTTTTGGATTTTGAAATATTTTTTAATTTTTATTTTAATGTCTAAAAATAAAAATAAAAATCTTAAAAAATAAAGTTAGAAAATAAAATGAAAAATAAAAAATAGAAAATGCTGCAACTTCAGATTTCTCCACAGATCCTGCAAGCATAAAATTCTGCACAAAAACCAGCATTAACGTTACCCTATTACGCAGTCAAACAATTAATGCGGTGCGAGCTTCTAAGGAATGGGTGCAATAAAATGAAAATAAAAATAGATTAACCATTAAAATGCATAAAATCTGCCATATCTCCATTATATTGCAATAAAAAATGATATTCAGGGTTTACAAAATGTGCAGAAATTTACCCCTCAAAAAGGCATCAAATGGTGAAAATGCAGTCCAGCCGTTGGCAAACAATCTTCAGAAATCTGGCCCTCCAACATGGTGCAGCCAGCTCTCAAAAATCCAGTGGTTAGCAAACAATCTTCAAAAATCTGGCCCTCCAACATGGTACAACCAGTTCTCAAAAAAATCTAGCCCTCTCATCCTCTTTCTATGCTATATTTAATATTTTTGATAAACCTTTCATTTTCATTTGATTTGCCTTCTGTCGATGGAGAATCCCTTCGCTTTGGCTTCCAACCGTTTCAATTACTTTGCTTTTCCTCTTCTCTGTCAATGCAATAGCAGCACCTTACACAACGCCTATATCCTTACTTTTTGTTTTCTTAAAAAAACATTCCCGTATTGCCTACCTTCTATTTTCTATTTTTGTGACTTGGAATTACCCTTCTATTGTTAACCTTTTGATTTAAATTGATAATGCCTTCCCCCACAGGGATATTTTCCTTGTAGTTTAGAGGATAAAGCCAAATGCGAAGATAACATTACATAGGTTATTATAAAACAAAACTGAAAATTGAATCATGAGGCTTATCTCGGTTGCATGCCAATGGTTAAATATTTTGTAATGGTTCCTCCTTTGAATTGTCCCCACATGGAAGCGATGAGTATAATTTGTAATGGCCCATCTCACCTTCCTCATGCTGTCATGTTCGTGGGTATCTATACCTTACATGCCAATTTGGGTGTGCTTCCCTACGCGTCGATACTGCTGCTAAACTGTCACTGCTCCGCGCGAGCTATGAAATCGCAGAACATGGCCATAATATGTATCACCACCGTATTGTCATATGTCGGGGCAGTGGTCTTCATTAATGGTTCTATAACAATGGAGGGCACCCACACTCGCGAATGGTTGCCATAACGTCAATGTTATTACCGTTTATGCTCTACACATTACCCGGTAACATTCCTCTCATAATAGCCTTCACGTTTGCTACAACTACGTTGTCACTGACTTCACCGGGATGTGTTCTATCAGAACCGTCCGAACACCCACTATGTGCCACGCTGTCCTCTTTTTAGTGCATTGCTTTCCACGTTCGCTGCGAACAGTCCTCACTAATCACCGTCAATGGAGGTAACCTTCCATTTTATCAACTTATTAAACATCACATAATCTCTTACCGGTAAAACAATCTGCCATAGCCACCCATAATGACCACACGAACTTCCCCTTACTACGCTGCCGTGAGATTACCAATTCTGGAATCTCTGTTTCTCCACGATGCCTTCTGCACCGATGCCTCGTTTTCAAATGCGTTCATTGCATGTGTATGTCTTGGAGAGGGCTCGTTGGTGCCGTTGGTCTACGTTACGAAGCCATTCCATCGGCTTTAGCGATCGTTGCGCACTATGATAATCTCCATGCCATGATGGGCTCATTGGGTCAACGAACCAACGACTACCTCCGGTGAAGTCGATGTAGCATGAGACCGCCACGATACTTGCCGAAACCGAACCACATAGGCATCTCGTGACACTAAAATCCCCTGCAGCATCGGCTTATACCAACTCGCGGTATCTGCGATTTCGTCATTCATTCATTCTCCATGCCAAATGTGATCCATGTTATCTTAGAGTCCACATTGCTACCGGGTTTTCATCCTCCTCGCTGTTCGCGAGGGGTTTCCAATGCTGACTTGCCATGTGGGCCCACCGTCTGCCCTGAGACGTGAAAGACCTCGCTACTACGCTGTACCTTGCCATCACCGCTATGTAGTCGTCCACAGAGCCATTCATCCCTCACCGGCACTGAATTCGGGGTTTGCCTAATAACTACCGATCGTCGCCTTCCTCGCTCGCCTCGACTCCGTCTGCTCGGTAACCTGCAAACATAGATTCCAGCATTAGTTCCTTGTGAAGCCGAAATTCCCACCTTAGATTACCATATAGTCGGGCAAGTACCATCTTAATTTAAATGACCTACGATCTTAATGAATGAGGGGCAGACTATAAAGAAAACATGAAGTCCAAAACGTGACGATGATTCTTTGCTTTTAATCACTTTATTTTATATGCTTATTTTAATTGTTATTATTATATATACTAAAGTATAATAATAATAACCTTTTATTTTTTTATTATTACTTTACTTATATAAAAACATTATAGAATACTTATATATAAGTAAATTTTTATTTTATTTCCATTTTAGTTACTATATATATATATAGATAATATGTATAAACATATTATATATATAATAACTTATTTTATATATATATATATATATATACTTTTATTTGTTTTAATGAAATTTTGTTTTTCTTTTTATCAAAATTTTATTTAATTTTTTTATAAACTTATATATATATATATATATATATATATATATATATATATATATATATACAAATTTATTCTATGTTTTATAGATTGAAACCATCCACTTTAATAGAACAAGCAAAATCACACTAAAACCAAAAAGAAATCAAAATGTCAACAACCATAAAAAGCAAACATTATAAAATGAAGACTATAAGGATACTCCACAGCCCGTAAGATTATGATGTAACTCAGGAGGCTACCAAACAAACTCAAGAGGAGGGACTTTATCAAATATTATTGCTCAAAGGCCGACAAACTTACTCAAACCCAAAAGTAAAAGGTGGGTCCCCAATTTTGGGGTTAGTTGTGGAGCAACCACAAACAGGTAGGACTATAACCAAAAATAGAGAAAAAAAAAAAACTTGAGGGAGTTACCATTGCTCATGGAGCTAGACCTATCTCTCACCTTCAATTTTTTGACGAATCTACTATTTTAGGTAAAGCTATAGTTAAGAAAGCTTTTAATGTTAAGGAAATCATTAACTATTTTTCTAAGGCTTTCGAGCAATTGATCAATGAAGAAAAAATTAGTCATTTTCTTTCACTTCTCTACCAGACAGGAATCCATGGTCTTGGATAAATTAAGATATAAGAATACATTCCTTCCAATCACTTATTTAGGTATTCCCATAAATATTTGGAGATAGAAAAAAAATTGGAATTGGTTATTGGACACAATCAAGAAGAAAATTGGAAAGTGGACCAATAGGTGGCTTTCTTCTGGGGTAGAATCACCTTCATAAAATCAGTCCTTTAGGCTATTCATATTTATGTTTCTACCATGTTGAATATCCCAAAGGCTGTTCTTCAAGAACTAGATCAAATCAGTCATCGGTTTCTTTGGAGTGGTACTAAGGAGAAATGAAAATGGGCCTTGGTGAAATGGGACACTTTATTTCTTCCTAAGAATGAAGGGGGTTTAGAATTTTGGTCTTCTATTAATAACAATAAAGCTTTAGCTGCTAATTTATATTGGAGGATTTTGCATAATCCCAATGCTCTTTGGGCTAAAAATATCTATGCTAAATATGCTGAGAAAAAAAATCCTGAAGACCTTATTTTCTATCAATTGCCTTGCAAATGTTCTCCCATTTTAGCAATTCTTAATACTATGAGTATTTGATAAATAAAAAATGAATCATTCATAATGGTCAATAGGTAAATTTTTGGACAAATTCTTGGGATGGTCACAAGCCTTTGATAACTTAGTTTCCCAATTGGAGGCCTTGGATGGAGGAGCTTCACCAAGCTAATTGGATAAAGGTGGCTAATTACTATTCGTACCATATTGATAATTCAGAGATTGGTAGATATTGGATTCCTATTGAGGACTGACCTATTCAAATCCTAGAAATGCAAAGACAAGATATCCAATGCATCCTTCATATTATATCTCTCTCTTGGTCCCATGATAAATATTTTTTTGGATGGAAAAACACTACTAAGAGTGAGTATTCAGTTGCTCAAGGTTATTAGACCTTATGCCATAATAATTCCAACCAATCATCTGACATATTTTCTCAGTTGTGGGCTCAAAATCTCTGGCCTAAGGTGAGGTTCTTCACTTGGCTTTTATTGCATCATAGAGTGTTTACTGGGGAGCATCTTATGAAGCATGGTTTTCATGGCCCTTTTAGATGTGAAATATGTGGAGAGAATGTGGAAACTCTCAACCATATTTTTATTGAGTGCACTTTAGCCTCTAATTTATGGAGGAGAATGACCACTTTATTTTGCTTACAATGGTCTATTTTTTTTACTTTTGAACAACTTTGGAGGGATTGGCCTAATCAAGAGGGTGTTGGTAATTTTTTTAGGAAGTTAGTTTGGATGTGTTCTACCATTCTTCTTTGGAATATCTAGAATGAAAGGGACAACCAAATTTTTAATCAAGAAAGTAAGGATATTCATTATATCTAGAATAAGACCACTGCCAACTTAGTGTAATCAACCCATCAACTCCTTAATCACCCTAAAAAATCCACCAAATATGGGATCAAGTGATGCAGCGATTGAAGATAAACTCTTCTAAGAGCAACTAGCTTAAAGGGAATGTGAGTAATTGCAAGATGGATAGAACAAGGAATTGGCAACCTCCTTCGAAGGATTTTGGAAAGTCAATAATGATGGAGCCTCTAGAGGGAACCCTAGAAAAGCTAGTGTGGGAGGAATTGGTAGACTTTCAGATGGTTCCCTGGTTTTTACTTTTGCTGAGAATTTGAGTATTCTATCCAATAACCTTGTTGAGGGGTATGGTAACCTTAGAGGCCTTTAAGAGGCTACTAAGGTTGGATGGGAATATATGCTAGTTGAGTCTGAATCTCAACTCATGATTAATATTTTGAAGACTCCTTCTAAGAATCATAAGGTTTATTAGAGAACAAAAATAATTATTGAGAACAATTAGTTAATCCAGATGAGATTTTTGAAAGTTGATTACAATCATGTGGTCAAATATGAGAACAAGAGTGTTGATACTTTAGCTAATTGGCATTTGGAAAAAGGTGATATTACTTGCTATGGCCACCCTCCTAGATGGTGGGCTTCACAAATAAGAGAAGCTCTTCTTTCTATCATTTCTTTGGATGGCTCCAGTTTTGGAGGCACCTAGTTTCTTCTTGCTTTATTTTTGCTTCTCTTTGGTTCGGTCAGGGTATTTTAGTTCCCTAGCTCAATTTAATATTTATTTTGTTTCCTCTATTGATTATTTCCTTAATAGTATTTTGGTCTAGAAAGGTCAATGTTGTGTTCTATTTTTTTATTTTTTCTTTTCTATTTATGTGTGCTTTTTTTTTTTTTTTTGTGGTTTTTGTGTTGTTTTTTGTTGTTCTTGTGTTTTTTTTGTTTTGTGTTATTTTTTGTTGTTGTTGTTCTTGTGTTCCTATATGTTTGTGTTAATTAGTTTTTTTGTGTTTTGGTCTCTGAGTATTTTCTATGTTTTTATTTTTCTTTGTTGTCTTTTTTTGGTTGTTTTATTTTTCATATTTTTGTTGGTTGTCTTTGTAGCATTCTGTTGTTTTTTATTATGTTTGTGTTGTGTTATGTTGTTCTTGTATTTTTTGTGTGGTTTATGTTTTTTTTTATCTTATTGTGTGTGTGTTTGGTTGTTCTTTATCTTTTTGACACACTCAAGGAGCATGATTTTTTTATGTTATTTTTAATCTTTTTGTGTTTGTGTTTGTGTGCTCTTGTTTTTTGTTGTTTGAGGTTTTCTCCTTGAGTATGTCAAAGGTGGTAGGCCAGGTGCGAGCCTTGGGTGATTTTGGTAGAAAAGATACCCATGCCTCCTTAGGTCTTACCCGAGAGTGGCATCCCTTCTAGGATGTTTTCCACAAAAAAAAAAACCAAAGGAAAATGAATGTTCGGTAGAAAAAATTGGTAATTTATTTGACATTATAAAATTTTCTTTTCTTTTAAGCCTTAATATTTCAAAATGCTACATGTCCCAATATAAATAAGCCACAATTTTAAAGGTTAAAATATCAATAATAAAGAGTAGAATTATATATATGAGCAATCAAATATATATCTAGGAAATATAATAATAAAACTAACATTCACATATAATATCAACTATGACCAAAATCATTCATGAATATGCAAAATACTTACAATAAAAAATGAAGTATATTATATATAGTCTCCGCTTTTATTAAAATATTATGGAGCTTTGTCTCCATAATGTATTTGTATAATATGACTCTTCAAGTTCCTAACTGTGATAATTCTTACATAACTTTTGGATTCTCATCTTGCCACTTGTATGCAAAACTCTTGATATACTCTTATGACACTTGTGCATATCTTACACATGGAGAGAAATATAAACTATAGATAAAATAATGTAATATTCTCTAACACCCCCTTGTATTACATTATTTGATGTGAACTTCTCTTTATGTACATAGATGACTCTAGAATATCTAAAATTTGTTTCAACCAAGTGTCTTTGTAAAATATTTACAATCTGATCTTCGGTAGGAATATGCTTCAACTAAATATGATTATTTTGAATATAATCCTTGATAAAGTGGCATTGAGCTTCAATGTGTTTTTATTTCATGAATAATTAATTTTTTAATCAAATTAAGTACTCCTTGATTATCATAGTTTGATATTGTAAGATATCTCTTTATTCATATATTTGACAATATATATTGTAACCAAAGTGCCTCACATACTACATCTTTTGCTACATGATATTCTACTTCTATAGATGAAAGCGCTACTACATGCTATATTTTATTGTACCAATATATAGATCTAGATCCAATATAGAATATATAAATTGATGTAGATTTTTTATCATCTATAGACCCAACATAATTAGAATTTGAATATCCCTATAGATAAAACTTGTTATCATATTCATTTATTTTATATAATAGACTATATTCTATAGTCTTGCTAATATATTGTAGTATTCTCTTTGTAGATTTCTAATTAATTTATCTAGGTTATTGCATGAACCTTGAAAACTATGTCTGGTCTAGTATTTTTTAAATATAGGAAACTTCCAATTAATTGATGTTAGATAGTGGTTGTAACTAGAGCTATTTCATTTTTCTAGACAATTGTGATCCTTGTTCTATAGGTGTATCTTGGATTTACAATTTTTTCATTCTATATTTCTTAAGTAATTATTTCGCATACTTTATTTTTGTTATTGTAATATTATTTTCACTTTGACAAATTTCTTAAACTATGAAATAATGAAGAAGACCCAAATATATCATTTCAAAGTACTTTTCTAGGTCCCTTTTAACTTTAGCTATCAAGTTTCTAGAGCTTCTTATGATTACGATGTCATCAACATATATTATAAGTGCTATTTTATCTAGTCCAACCCTTTTTGTATAGATATTTATAATTGATATACTTCATTTAAAATTATGTTGTAGCAAATGATTATTAATATTTATGTACCAAGCTCTTGGTGCTTTTTTTAAACCATATAAGGTTTTGTTCAATTTAAAAACTTTTATTTTCTTGTCCTTTGATTACAAATCCTTCTGGTTGTGACATATAGACTTCTTCAAGATCACCATTAAGAAATGTAGTTTTTACATCCATTTGATGAAGTTTCCATCCAAGGTGTGTTGCTAAAGCACAAATAATTCAAATAGTAGTAATTCTTGTTATCAGTACAAAGGTTTATTCATAATCTATTCCTTTTATTTGAGTATATCCTTTTACAACTAATCAAGCTTTGTATTTGTCAAGAGAACCATTTGCTTTGTATTTTATCTTGTAGATCCATTTACATCCTACTACTTTCTTTCCTTGTGGTAGATCAACTAGATTCCATATTCTTTTCATTAATATTGCATATTTTGAGTCCATAGCCATCTTCCATTTTGGATGACTTAAAATAGCTTGAGTAGTCATAGGTTATACCACAGTTCTTATCAATCCTCTATTTATTCTCATTGAGCTCTGAGTTTGTGATCTAGTATTTTCTCTAGATTTGAGTCCTTAAGTGTATCTCTAAGTCATATTGGTTTTTTTCTTTGTAGTGTTGTAGTAGTTTCTAAATTTTCAACTTCCTCATCATATGTTTCTGATTTTGATTCTTCACTTGATGAAACTTCTTCTAAAAGTATTAGAATTTTTCCTGTATATGTTTTTTGTTCTTTAATAACATATATTTTTTTTAACTCATCAAATACTAAATCCATGCTTATGTATATTTTCTTTGTAGTTGAAAAAATTATTTTGTATCCTATTGAATCATCACCATAACCTTGAAATATTCCACATAGTTTTATCATCTAGTTTAGTTATTTTTTTGATTTGGAATATGCATGGATGCCTTACATCCAAATATTATTAACTATTCTATTGTTGGTTTTTTTCATGGCCATATTTCTTCAAGAGTAACATTTTGATAGTATTCTTGTAGGTGATATATTTTGCAAGTATACATTTTTTTTAACCACTTCTACCCAATATTAATGATCAAGATGAGCTTCTTTTAGAATACAAAAAACCATTTCCATAATAAATATATTTCTTCTTTTTATAATACCATTATTCTAAGGTGAATATGTTGTGGTAAACTCTCATTTTATAACATTTTTTATAAGAACTCTAATCCTTTGTTTGAATAGAGACTCTTGATCATTTTTGTTTTGTTTTTGTTTCTATTAATTGTTTAAATTGTTTGAAGCAACTAAATGCTTCATATTTGAATTTCATAAAATATACCCACATTTTTATAGAATATTCATCAACAAATAGTTGATAATATCTATGTCCTCCAAGACTAGTAGCATTCATTGGACCACATAGATTTTTATATATTAATTCCAATGGTTCTTGAGCTCTATATAGAGTGAGTTCAAAAGGTATTATATTTTGTTTTTCTACAAGAAATTCTAGACAAAATATAGATTCTGATGAGAGTTAAGGTAAAAATTTAACCATTTGATAATTACTCATCTCATTTAATGAATATGCACTTATATGTCCTAGCCTTTTATGTCAAAGTTTTTTTGTTTCTAAAATTCCTATTGTCAAATCCATATTTGATGATGTGTCTAAAACAAATAGACTATTTTTATAAGAACTAGAAGCTATGAATTTTTCTTGTTTGGTAATAAGGCATGTTTTATTGTTTTTAACAAATTTGAATTCAACTACTAAATTTTGATTCATTAATTGAGATATTGAAAGAAGATTAGCAGTTAATCCAGAAACATATAGTACATCATTAATTATCCCTTTTTCATTTGATAAATCAATTATAACAACTTCTATTCCTTTGAAATCATATGTCATACTCTCTGCTATAACAATTGGTTTTTTATATTTCTCTTGAAATATTTTTGACCATTGTTTATTTCCTATCACATGACTACTTCCTCTTGAATCAATATACTAGTAATCCATTTATATTATATGATCTAGCTCCTTTGAAATTGAAATCCTTTTAACTCCCTAATTATATTAAATTTACAAAATTTAAATTTCTTCTAACTTCAAATATTCTTAAAAATTTAAAGAACTTCAAGAAAAACTTTAATAACTTGAAAAACTTGAAAAAAATAAATCTTCTAACTTAAATTTTTCAAATAACTTCAAATTAAATCAAATAACCTTAAATCCTATTTGAAGTAGAAAACCTTATAACTCCCACCTAATAATCAAATCTTAAAAACCTTTTAGCTCCAACTTAAAAATACCTAAGTTATTAACCTTAGGTCTTTAATCTAATTATATTAAGGTAATAAATATTACATTTTATTCCTCCTTCCTTGTATAATTTTTTTTATGACTACAACAAACTAAATCTCCTACAAGTCTCAAATAGATTTCAATATTTGCATGGCATTTTAAACATAAGAATAGGCATTAGAAATGATTATCAAACTAGCCATTTTTATACCTAATATTCAAGCATTATATTCCATGTAGTAATAACACTTCAATAATGTTTTACTTGCTTCTAGAGCACTTCAATGGTATTTTGAATGACCTTGCTCATAAATTTTTTTTGCTATGATTTCCTTACTCTTCTCTGTACTATGCTTGATGGAATATACTTATGATTACTATCAATAGTGCAACTCAACCTCTTGCTTCACTACTCTCAACCACTTAATTTGTCAATTGTTGCTTAGACACTTTGGTTGTATGTCTTTAAGCACTACTTAAGTGTTTTGTTGCTTAGACACTAGCTATTTCAGCTAATTTTCTTTCTACTAGTTAAGCACTTATTTCCCTTATATGGTGTTGGATGTGTGACCAAAATGTTAAATATCTGTTGTACCTCTTAGGTTTGTACACCCAAAAAAAGTATTGGTACCATTTATTTTGGAAGATATTTTTTTAGCTAATAAAATACCTTTATAGGCACACAATTTTCATGGTTAGGAGTTTCTAGACATGTATTGATATCTTATTAGTTTTTTTTCTAAATTTGGGTGGGAAAACCCTAAATATGGGTGGGAAATTCTTAAATATGGGTGGGAAAATTCTAAACATAGGTGGAAAAACCCTAAACATGGGTAAGAAAACCCTAATATTGGTACCTGCACATGTGTATTTATTTTTATAGATGCAAATCTATAATATGAGTATGTATGTGTGAAGAACCATGAGATAAGAACATCTCTTATATGTATTATAAATGAAGTTATTCCATTTTTCTAGCTATGCTCTATGGCATGTCGTGTATAAATGCTTACTGGTTAATTATTCTTTTGTTTCATGTTAGTTGATTATAAACTACACATTATTTTCTTCATTATATAAATTTATTTCATCCTTTATTTATTATTGAGTTGTTTGGCTACACATTTCGCTATGCCAACGACTCGCTTCAGAGCAACTTGAGGAAACTCATTTTCCTAGCTATGCACAAAGCTTGTAAATACTTTTTTTGTATGTTATTTTTTGTGTATTTGTAGAGAAATATATTTCCATAGCACATGATGCATTAGGATGTTTGTAAATATTTACAATAATAATAAAAGAAGGTAAATCTGGTATAGATAAGTTTAGTGGATAAAACT
This sequence comes from Wollemia nobilis, assembly GCA_028583015.1. NCBI lineage: Eukaryota > Viridiplantae > Streptophyta > Pinopsida > Araucariales > Araucariaceae > Wollemia > Wollemia nobilis. The sequence goes on from JAQPPZ010017033.1 coordinate 9,294,582, forward strand.
TCAATCTCTAGAAGTTGAAGATGGATTTTTTGCTTACGAAAAGAGATCTAAATATGATTATCACTACAACAATGATGTTGGTATGAATGATACAAGTTGAATGGGACAAAAAAACATGATAAATCCATTGCCTCAAATGGTATGAACTTAACTAATTTATTTAATGATGTTATAGGGTGCTAAGACTACTAAGGAGTTGTCGATAACCTAGGAAATTTGTATGAGTCCAAATAGCTGATAAACTTTATATTCTTGAGGAAAAAAATATATTATTTGAATATTAAGAATGAAGATAGTGTATTTGACCACTTGAATGTTTTAAATATATTTATGAAGCAACTAAGGTCTGCTAGTGATGAGGTTAAAGATATTTAATAGTGCATCTTCTCATTGTGTAGTTTTCTTGACTCTTGGAATAATATCCTTGTTTCAATGAATGGGACATATAAGCTATAAAATCTCAAGAAATATGATATTTTTTCCTAGCTACTATAAGAGGAAACAAGGAGAAGGAACGTGGAGTATTTTGAGCACATATAAGCTTTGATAACTAAATGATATGCCAAAGATAGAGTTGTTGATAAATTTTATGGTGCAATAAGATTTAAATCAAGAAAATCTTATAGTCAAGGAAGTCTCAATTGGTGTGTTGGATATACAAGCAAAACTGTCATAAGAAACATGACTATAAAGTTTATTTATCCAAAAACAAATATGATTTAGCTATAGGAACATCTACCAGTGATGAGAATATTTTACATATTTCTAATACATATCTTGTTGTATGCACATAGTTTGATGTGTGGTTGATAGATTTTGGAGCATCCTTCCATATGACTCCCCATAAGGAGTGGTTTGTAGAATATGAAGAAGCAAACTATGGTAGAGTTTTCTTGGATGATAATTTTAGCCATGAAATTATTGGTATGGATAAGGTTAAAATTACACTCGAATATGGGAGTGTTAAGTGTATCCCATATGTTAGACATATTCTAGGATTAACAAGAAGTTTTATATCAATGACCCAACTAGATGAAGTAGGAATGAAGATTACATTCAATAAGGATGGCTATAGTTTAATGCATGGAGTCATTACTCAAGAAAGTGGCGTAAGACTTGGAATATTATACAAGCTAGATACAATATGTTTAAATGTTGCATGCACACATGCAATAACTATGGAAATAAAGTAAACCTTCATATTCAAATATGTCAAGTATGATATTGTGGCATAGGAGGTTATGACATATTGGTAAAATTAGCCTGACAAAGATGTGTTCAAAGTAGATAGTCCAAGAATTAGAGAAAGATAAGTTTGGTTCTATGGGTTTCTATGAAACATGCATTTTAGGAAAGAAAATAGGAGTCATTTTTTCCTCTAGTGACTATAGAACCAAGGTAATATTAGAATTGGTATATTCTAATATATATGGACCTTTTGAAGTTGCTTAATTAGGTGGTTATTACTTTCATTAATTATTTCTCTAGGAAATCATGGGTTTAATTTCCTAAACAAAAGTTAGGGGCTTTTACTACCTTCAAAATTTTTGTTGTTGTAGTTGAAAGATAAACTAAGAAGAAAGTGAAGGATTTTAAGAGTGATAATGGTGGAGAATATTAATCCCAAGAATTCAATTATTTTTGTAAGTTGCATGGTATTGCAAGGTAAACAAGAACTCCATATGTGGTAAAATAAAATGGAGTTATAGAAAGGATCAACAAGACATTGTTGAAGAAGGTAAGAAGCATGATAGAGGATGTAGGTTTGAATAAATGTTTTGGGTAGAGGTGAAAGCATGAGATGAAAGATTTGAAAGGAAAGCTATTGCGATGCATTCAAAAATCAAACAAACGCTTAAGTCCTAAAATGTGAAATGCATGAAGTGAAAGAGACGAATTGAAATAAGATACAAGAAAGTACATAAAGCACAGCCCTTTTTATTTAACTCTCTTAATCTCGGTTACAAATATGCCTCCTCCATTTTCAGGGCTAGGAGCGTTAAATGAGTTTTGGTTACAATCATGACTTGGTATTCCTCCTTTCGCATGCCCACATTTGAAATGGGTGGGCCAAAGTGTTGTTGTCACTTGCGTTGATGAATCCTTGATTCTTGCTACTCCTCCTGCGTTCAAAGACACAACAAGTCGTTAGTAGCACCTCGGACAAAAATATGAAGCGTTTGATCTTAAAAACCAATGAAGGATGCATGCATAATATTAGCTAAACCGGTGAATAAAATAACTCCAAATAACTTGCAAATTTGACAGAGACCAGAGAACATTACCAGAATGCCACTGCCATAAAAACATTCAGGAAATTGTCTGCCGATTTGAATTCGTCCCTGGGCAGGACGAATTCTAATGTAATTCGTCTCTGGGTAGGATGAATTCTCCTGCGACAAAACGCTGAAATGATCCTGTCCAAATGTCACGTCTTAGGAGCTCCAAAACACCTATAACCATGGGGGTTAGCTAATTGGAGGCATTTTGGGACGACCCAAATGGTGGGATTTTCCCAATTTGACCTCCATCAGCAGGAATTTGACGTTGTTACCTGCAAGTTAGTGAAGACCACAAAACGACAAAACACGATAATATTTGATCAAAGTCTTATGAAATTGAAATTATAAACTATCTAAACAGCATAGAATGGAATGGAATATAAACAAGTGACAAAAGGAATAAATCAAAATGAAACTAAGAAGTGCGGGGCGCCCGGGCGGGCTGCCCACCGTTAGAGCCTGATTTCGGCACCAATCCACTAGGGATGGGTCCAAAATCTCTTGTAATGGGTTGTCGACGAATTGGTAGGTCAATGTGGTCAAATGTCAATTTTTGGGACCGGATTCACACTTCCAATAGCCACACAATAACCTCTCTTGTGAAAGAGATCAAGGATGTGGAAGATGTAAATCAAAATGATAAAGGCGTGGTATCAATTTGGCAGCACTTCGTTGCTTGAAAATGCCTCCAACTTGTCTTATTTTGGGTGAGAAAGTTCACCATTTTATAGACCTAGGGGGTCTCTTTTGGATGGGCATGCAGGGATGCCATGTGGCGGCCATGCCTTCCCAAGAGGGAGGAGACTCCTCCCTGACTTGGGCTTCCATGACTGCCCTTGTGACAGTCCTCTAACGCCTACTCTGCCCACCTACATGTGCATGCAAGGCAGGAGGCATTAATTGACTGTCCTCGGTTGCCACTTGGAACCATTCTTCTTTTTACCCGTTAAACCTGGAATTCATCCTTGGGTGAGACGGATCCCAGTTGGAATTCATCCTTGGGTGGGACGAATACTAAGCAAAGTGCCTGAATGTGCCAAATTGCCTTTTGACCTTCCAAAATTGCTACAAAAGTGGATAGGACCATTGTTTAACCTCTGAGGGCTGCCCTGGGGGCTGTGTGTCAAAGCGATCAGTGTTTGCAGTCACATAATCAGATTGGTGTTGTTTTTGTGTCTACAGATGCCCCTTTTTGGGATGCGCTATGCATGGTGCAGCATCAAGCAAAAATAGATAACCAAAGCACTAACGATTAGGGTTTCTTGGTAACCTAACCAACTTTTGATGCCCCAAGTATGGAAAGGGCATGCATTCTTGAATCCTTGCTTTTGACGAGCTAAGGAATTTGATTTCAAGTATTAACCTATTTTTGTGAGGTGTGAATTGAGCTTGGACATTGATCAGTCATGAATAGGCAAAGGGCGCGACCTTTTGTCCACAGGGGGAACCTTGTGTTCATGCTTCAGGAATGCCAAGTGTTTGATCAATTTGTGATTATTGCTTGTTTGCTACCCCAGCAGGACTGTGATTGTCTTTGTCAATGATTCTTTGAATGCATGCCATTGCCTTGATTGGGTGTGTTTGTTGATTGGTGACTAAGTGTGACTACCCCCCTCAAGCAACGAATCGATGAGGGAATGACCTTCGTGAGAAAAACGACGAGTCGCTTGACCCAAGATGACTTGTGCAAAGGTGCCCTTAGATGGTTTAGCGTTAAGCATGTGCAATTTTTTCTACATTTAGACCTATTTTTGGTGGGTGGTAACCCTTTTTGCTACGCTTTTTGGAGCTGAAATTGGCAAAAATGCGTCTTCCTGTGGAGCAGTCTAGCCAAGATAGCCTTCTTAGGGAGTAGGATAGTGACAATTTGTGACCCCAACGTCTATTTTGTATGCCTGGGATGTCAAGTGCACTAGCACTCTCATCGAGCAAGTTTATTATCTGTTTTAGTGCATTTTTGTTCAATTTTTTATGTTTTTTGAAATTTTTGCCCTGAATTCATCCCAGGGTGGGACGAATCCCAGCTTTAGAATTCGTCCCTGGGTGGGACGAGTGCTAAATAGAGTGCTTGTCCTAGGGGAGGATGAATTTAAGCTCAAAATGCCTATTTAAGGGCCAAAACTAAGGTTTGGGCTCATTTGCATCTAATTTTTCTTGCGATTTGGAGCTCTGGGGAGGAGAAGGTTAATTCTGCGAAGCGAAGCACTATCGGATTTTCCCTACCATCATGAGTGCGCAAATCGAATCGAGCGGTGAAGCCGAAGCGAGACCAGTAAGTGCTCCCTAGAGTTTATTTTTGTTTTAAACTACAAGTGTTTTGTTTAATTTTCTTTGGAATTTATCAGTTAGGATTAGGAACCCTAGAACTAAAACATTATTATTTTTTTGTTTGAATTTTGAATTTTTGGTTTTAAATTAATCAGTTTAGGATTAGAATCCCTAGAACTGAAAAATTTAATATTTGTTGAAATTTTTGTGTTTGTTTTTGTTTTAAATTAATCAGTTAGGATTAGAAACCCTAGAGCTGAAAAATTAATTTTTTGTTTGAATTTTTGTGTTTGTTTTTTTGCTTTACAGTTCTTTTTTCATGATTTTAATGTTTTTGAGTTATTTTATTTTGTAGGTTGTTCAGAACCGGTACCGTGTACCCACTGCTTTTACTGAGGCATGGGGGGCATGAAAGCATGAGATTCCGAAGAAAAAAAGAAACACTAATTAGCTGCAATGTAAACTAACTAACTTGATGCACGAAATAAAGCGGATATAATCGAATCAAAACCAAACGTAAAAGGAGAAAGCAGGAGCACAACCCTTTTTATTAATGTGGTGATTCCAAACTCGGTTACAATACATCTCCTCCCTTTTTAGGGGCTAGGAGAGTTAGCATGTTTCCATTACAAAAAGTGAATAGTGATCTTCTTTCCGCATGCCCACATTTGAAATGGGCGGGCCAAAGTGTTGCCGCCGCTTATGCTGATGAATCCTTGCTTCTCGCTGTTTATCCTGCGTTCAGAGACACAATGACCTTGTTAGTAGCACCTGTTGCAAAGAAGAACTTGTTCTCTAAAAACGATAAAAGATACATGTAAAATATTAGCTAAATCGGTGAGTAAAATGATTTTAAACGACTTGCACGTTCGATAGAAACCAAAAAACTTTACCAGAGGGCCATTGCTATTGAAACAGTCAGCCGATCTGCATTCCAATTAGACAAAATAGTGGGATAGAAGCGTAGAGCATGATAATATTCGATAAATGTCTTCTGAAATCCAGATTGTGAACTATTTAAACAACATAAAGCGTAATGCAGGATATATTCGATAAACTATTTAAATAGTCAGTCGATCTGCATTCCAATTAGACGTCGCTACCTGCAAGTTAGTGGGATAGCTAAAGCCGCGAGAGCATGATAATATTCGATAGAGGTCTTCTGAAATCCAGATTGTGAGCTATCTAAACAGCGTAGAACGTAATGCAGGATAAACACGCAATGACAGAATAGACTAACATGCAACTAACAAAAAGTGTGGGGTGCCCAAGCGGGCCGCCCCCGTTAAAACTTGACTTTGACGCCAATCCACTAGGGATGGGCCCAAAATCTCAGAGAATGTGGTGTCGTCGAATTGATGGATCAAATGTGGTAAAATGTCGGGTTTAGGTCCGGATCCACGCTTCTAAAAGCCACCCAATAACCTCTCTTGCGAAAGAGATTACGGGTGTAGAAGAGATGAATCGAAAAGGAGTGCAATCGGGTGTTCAATTTGGCAGCACTTCGTTGCTTTCAAAATGTCTACCAACTTGTCTTTTTTTGGGTGGGAAAAGTCCACCATTTTATAGACCCATGGGGTCTCTTTGGAAGGGCACGCAGGGATGCCACGTGGCGGCCATGCCTTCCCAAGAGGGAGGAGACTCCTCCCTGACTTGGGCTTACATGACTGCCTTTGTGACAGTCCTCTAACTGCCAATCTACCCACCTACGCGTGCATGCACGGTAGGAGGCAATAATTGACTGTCTTCGGCTGTCACTCATTTAATGTCCGCTTTTAATGGTTTAATGTTTGCTTTCAAATGTTTAAAATCTGCCTTTGATTGGTTTAATGTCTACCTCGGCATAAATGCAAAGTTTTTGTCGCGATATCACGATGTCGCGATATCGCGACACCAAAAGGGAAACAGGGCGCAGTGGTAGGAGCTGTCGTGATATCGTGAGATCGCGACGTCACGATCGTCACGATATCGTGACCATCGCGATATCACGACAGAAGCATTTGCCTAAGTGTAGCATTTGTTTAAGTATTACAAGCAGCATTTGCCTAAGTGCAACATTTGCTTAAGTGTTAAAAGCTTGAGCTGGACTTGGAGGATACATTCGATAGTTGGGCCTTCTCACCAGGGAAGGCGAAACGGTCGAAGAAAGCAAACGGGAAATAACCAAAGCACTGTCATGTAACCGGATTGGTACCTTCCAAAACTGTTGTGTAAGTGGCTAGGACCACTGTTTGACCTCTGAGGGCTGCCCTGAAGGCTGTGTGTGTCAATGCGATCAGTGTTTGTAGTCACATAATCGGATTGGTGCTGTTTTGGTGTCTACAGATGCCCCTTTTTGGGAAGCGCTATGGGTGGCGCAGCGTCGAGAAAAAATAGATAACCAAAGCACTAATGATTAGGGTTTCTTGGTAACCTAACCAACTTTTGATGCCCCAAGTATGGAAAGGGCATGCATTCTTGAATCCTTGCTTCTGACGAGCTAAGGAATTTGATTTCAAGTGTTAACCTATTTTGGTGAGGTGTGACTTGAGCTTGGACATTGATCAGTCATGATTAGGCAAAGGGCGCAACCTTTTGTCCATAGGGGAACCTTGTGTTCATGCTTCGGGAATGCCAAGTGTTTGATCAATTTGATTGTTGCTTGTTTACTGCCCCAAGCAGGAGCGTGATTGTCTTTGTCAATGATTCTTTGAATGCATGTCATTGCTTTGATTGGGTGTGTGCTTGTTGATTGGTGACTAAGTGTGACTACCCCCTCAAGCGACGAATCGATGAGGGAATGACCTTCATGAGAAAAGCGACGAGTCGCTTGACCCAAGATGACTTGTGCAAGGGTGCCTTTAGATGGTTTACCGTTAAGCATGTGCAATTTCTCGACATTTGGACCTATTTTTGGTGGGTGTTAACCCTTTTGGTGATGCCATAATGGGGTGAAATCGTCGAAAACCCGTCTTCCCGTGGAGCGGTCCGGCTATGGTAGCCTTCTTGGGGAAGTAGGAGAGTGACAATTTGAGCCCCGACATCGATTTTCTATGCCAAGAGGTTAAGTGCAAGAGCACTTGTGTCCGGCAATGCTTATTGCTATGTTTTTGTGTTGCATTTTTGTGATGTTTTTGTTGTTTTGATTTTCTTGCTTTGTGTATATGTCATGATTTTATGTTATGCACAATGATTGATGTTGATGGATGCATGCTACTTTATATTGATGTATGCACATGGTATGATAAATGCGATTGTTGTATGTTGATTTATTTTGATGGATGCATATGTTATGATGAATGCAAATGTTTTTGATTTATATGTGATATGCAGAAATGAAATGGATGAATGGAATTTGTGATGTTTGGCTATGGCACCATAGACTGTTTAGGACTCTGTTATTTTGTCTTTAGGCGATTGCTTGTGGTGCATGACTTTGTATGTATACATGTGGTTTTTTTTTTTTGTATTTTCTGATGGTATTGTAAGGATGAAAAGTAGCGCAGTTGGTTTAGAAATGTAGCTAAGGTTTTCTGAGACTCGGACGGTTTTAACTTACTAGCCATGATTGTACTTTATCTTACAAGACTTTTGAACAAGGTATGAATCGGACTTGTTTTTGACCAAGCTATTTCACATCCCTGTGTGTGCAATTGAGTTCATTTATGTGGTATTTGTCAGGATACCGCCAGTGCCAGATGGGCTTTCAACCGAACCTGTACTGAGGATCACCTAATTAGCTCCACTAACTCCTTTGTTGTATTTAGTTAGATTAATCTGCGGTGTTATCCAGGATACCATAAGCTAGCTCATCCTTATGCAAACATTGGTCTGCACACACGCAAAGCGAATGTGACAGACATATCGTCATGCGGGTAGGATACCACCATTGCCAGATAGGCTGTCAACCAAACCTGTAATGAGGATCACCTAGATGGTTTTCGAATGCTGAGAATTCTAGGGATTCAAGCTCAGGATATTTGTTGGCTGAATGATTTAGAAAGTTGCTCGTCTATATAGTGATGAAAATCACTGTTTATTTTCTATTAATTCTTTTTGAGCGAGGATTTTGAATAGTGGTGATAACCACTGTTATTTGATTTTGTGTTTTGAGTATTGTGAGTTTGGGCTGGTGAGTGGCCTTGATCCTTGTGGCCTTGGGGACGACTACGCATCCTTTGCGGGGACGTGTAGTACGAATCCTTACGACGTTGGGAACCAAGGGGGTGATGGAGATTATGGAGTAAGGGCATTGATCTTTTAGGCCTTGGGGATGACTACCCATCCTGGTTAGGGGCGGATAGTACGAATCCTTACAACTTGGAGACCAAAGGTGAATGGAAAGTGTTAGGATGATGATTTGTTGGAATTTTGTTTGTGAATGGCGTTGATCCCTTTTGGGTCTTGGGGATGACTACCCATCCTTTGCAGGGACGTGTAGTACAAATCCTTACAACTTTGGGAACCAACTATGATTGGGATTTGGTAGTGGTAAAAACCACTGTTTATGAAGGTGAATGGATAGGAAAGAGCTCGTCCTTTTGTCAATTCTCAGCATTCTGGAACCATTCGCACAGGGGGATGAGCAAGATAACCGTTTCACTTATGGTGACCTGGATTACTGCACAGGTTTCATCTTTCGTTCACACAACTTGGGAATTTTTATGTGTTTTAATTTGTGTTGGGATGTTACGTAACAAGGCGTATTTCAAGTGTAACTCTACCTTCGTAAAATCTGTCTGACTCGGTACATTACGTAGCTAAAGAGCAAAATGATGACTGAATTACGAAAACTCTTGATACATTAAAAGACCACCGACTCTAGTGTGGTAAAAAGCAATGCATGGTGTTTTTGTTGTTTTTGTAAAATGGAACAAGTGTGGAACAAGATGGACTAGCAGAGCAATTACAACCTATGGTGCCTTTGACCTGTACGACCACAAATATGCAATGTATGGATGCAATGCTTTAATGCAGCTATGTATTTTTGTATTTTTGATGGATTGATTTTTGTGAATATGAAGATGAGGTGCGAGAAGAGCTCTCTATTGATGAATTTGAGTATGCCTAGAAATGAGATGCAAATTTTTTTTTTGTTGTTTTTGATGATTTTTGAATTTTAACTTTTCTTATTTTTGACCAAGCGATTGTGGAAATCCTTGGAGCATTTTTGGGATTGACCAAGCGATTTTAGGGATCCTTGGAGCATTTTTGGGATTGACCAAGCGATTATAGAATCCTTGGAGCATTTTTGGGATTTGACCAAGCGATTCATAATCCTTGGAGCATTTTTGGGATTTGACCAAGCGATTATAGAATCCTTGGAGCATTTTTGGGATTGACCAAGCGATTTTATGGATCCTTGGAGCATTTTTGGGTTTGACCAAGCGATTTGATGGATCCTTGGAGCATTTTTGGGATATGGCTCTCTTAGATATGAAATGGTCGCAAATGACTGATATTCAAGGGTTCTGTTTCCTTGATACCATCAAGAGAAGCTAGCCGGTACGTCCCGGGTCCTATTTTGCTATCAATGACATATGGACCTAACCAATTTGCCACAAACTTGTCCCTTAGGTGGGATGGCAAACTAGAGTTCTGTTGGTTTTCCTTCAAAACCAAATCACCAACCCGAAAGTCTCTCAGGTGAACTTTCATGTTGTAAGCTTTCTTAAGTCGCTCTTGATAAATACGTAAATGCTCGAGAGCATTAACGCATCGTTCATCAAGCAACGTAAGCTGGTCTAGCCGGGCCTGCCGCGCAGAGTCATCATCGATGAACTCCTGCATTGATATGCGCAGGGAAGGAATCTCCAACTCTAGAGGCATGACTGCCTCGGAGCCATACACGAGCGAAAATGGAGTGGCCCCAGTGGGTGTCCGAATGCTAGTGCGATAGGCCCATAGGGCAAGTGGGATTTGAATGTGCCAATCCTTATGACTATCTACGATGGTCTTTTTAAGGATGGCAACTAGCATTTTGTTTGACGCCTCTGCTTGCCCATTCGCCTACGGATAATAGGGTGTCGAAAAATTGTGCTGAATTTTGTACTTTGTGGTCAAAGCACGCACGTCTTTGTTCTTGAAAGGCGTCCCATTATCCGAGACTATTTTGGATGGAATACCAAAATGACATATGATGTTATGCAAAATGAACTCCACAATGCGGGGTCCTATCGTAGAGGTAAGTGGAACTGCTTCCACCCACTTGGTAAAATACTCTATGGCCGTTATGATAAACGTGTGACGGCCTGACGACGTAGGGGAGATCTTTCCAATTAGATCGAAGCCCCACTATGAGAATGGCCAAGCAGACTGGACTGTCTGCAAGGCCTAGGAAGGTACGTGCATCAAATTGGCATGATGTTGACACTTCACGCACTTCTTGACATATGCGCAACAATCTCGCTCTAAAGATGGCCAATAATAGCCCATGCGAAGAATGCGCTTTGCGATGGCCATACCACTAAAGTGGCCACCACATGTACCATCATGCGCTTGGGCGATCGCCCAAGTGGACTCTTGTTGGTCCAAGCAACGAAGAAGGATTCCTTCATAGCTGTGACGATACAAAATGTCTCCTATCAAGACATACTTAGCCGCTTTCTGCTTGAATGCTCATTTTGCGGCATGCGTCAATCCAAGCGGGAGATTACCTAACTTGAGGTAGTCTCTAATGGGTAAATACCAGTCCTGTTGATCAGAAACCTCGACGGTATGAACAGCCAATCCCTCTTGAAGTTCATCCCTAGCAAACGTTGAATGGGATAGAACTTGTAAGAATAGCATTGTGTTGCTATTAATGGGAGTAGGGGAGAACAAGGACCCCCAGTTGGCATGTTTCAAACGATCATGGATTCGAGAGAACTTATCCGAGGATGGTTCAATCTGGATCATGTGGATTCCTGGCGTCAAGTCTGAGCTTGCACGCTCCATCATGGATTGCGATAAGGTTTTGACTTGAATGGTTGTCATATCACCGGAAAGGTCTTGCGGAATTAGTGACCCCAAGGAGGCCATTGTGTCCGCAAAATGATTCGATGATCGAGGGAGTGCCTCGATGTCATACCACTCAAGTTTTGCCAGGAATTTGTCCACAAGGGCTTTATAAGCCTGCAGAACTGGGCATTTGCATTGATATACCCCTTTGACTTGATTGACAATTAACAACGAATCACCAAAGATGTTCAATCATTTGATGTTCATGGCGATTGTTGTCTGAAGACCTAGGAGCAAGGCTTCATACTCTGCATTATTGTTGGTGCATGAGAAGTTTAATTTAAATGACAGGGGCATTGGAGCACCCTGCGGTGTGAAGAATACAATTCCCATGCCACCACCTTGCTCACATTTAGAACCATCGAAGAATAGGGTTATGTCGGCCTGTGACTCAAGCTCATCAGAATCTGGCGATTCTGAGACATGGAAGACCCCATCATCGGGTAGTTCTATGACTAGAGGCTGATCGTCTTCAAGAGGAGCCTCTGCTAGTTGATCGGCTATGACTTGTCCTTTGATAGATTTCTATCCAATAAACTCTATGTCAAATTTCGTCAACAACATGATCCATTTCGTCGTGCGACTACTATGATAAGTACGACTCATCATGTATCGCAATGGATTCTCCTTAGACACAACATACGTAGTGTTGCTCAGCATGTAGTGGCATAGCTTTTTGGTAGCAAACACCACTGCCAAGCAGAGTTTCTCAACGTATGCATAGTTAAGTTCATAACTGACCAAGGTGCGGCTAAGATAGTAAGTAGCCTATTCCTTGTGAAGTTCATTCTTCTGGGCTAACATGGCGCCCAGTGCCACCTCAATAGCTGAGATGTATAAGTAGAATGACACTCCTGGTCTAGGTGGTGCCAATACTGGCGGTGAAGCCAGGTATTGTTTGATGTCGTCAAAGGCTGACTGGCACTCATCATCCCAATGAAATGTAACCCCCTTGTGCAATAATTTGTTCATGGGTCGGCACTTGTCAGATAATTGTGCTATGAAGCGTTTAATCGACGCGACCTTTCCCTACAGACTTCTGAGCTGCTTGATAGTAGTTGGGGGAACCATTTCAAGGATTGCCTTGACTTTCTTTGGGTCCACCTCGATTCCTCGCTTTGAGACTATGAAACCCAAGAGTTTTCTAGATGTGACGCCAAATACGCACTTCTTGGGATTTAGTCTAACTTTATGCTCCATGAGGCGATCGAGGATCTTGCTTAAGTCATCGATATGATTTGAGCGCAAAAGAGACTTGGCTAACAAATCATCCATGTAATCTTCCAAAGTTTTATGCATGTAATCATGGAAGATATATGTCATGGCACGTTGGTAGGTGGCACCAGCATTTTTAAGGCCAAAAGGCATGACCTTATAACAAAATGTCCCCCAAGGCATTGTGAACGCCATTTTTAGTTGGTCTTCAGGATTGATACGAATCTGATTGTATCCTGAGAAACCATCCATGAGGGAGAGCATTTCGTGACCTGCTGTAGCATCTACCAACGTGTCGATGCTCGGCAAGGGGAAATCATCCTTAGGACTCGCTTTGTTTAGATCTCAAAAATCGGTGCATATGCGAATCCTCCCGTCGGGCTTCTTGACGGGAACCATGTTGGACAGCCATGGCGGATAATCCATGCAGATGACAAACTGTGCATCCAACAGCTTTTGCAATTCATCTTTGACCATCAAGGCCACTGTTGGGTGCATCTTACGTAGTTTTTGCTTTACGGGCTTGATTGTCGGATCAAGCGTTAAATTATGCGTGACTAGCTGCGGGTCTAGTCCTGGCATATCCCTGTATGACCATGCAAAAACCTCCTTCTTCTCTTTGAGAAGGGTAATGTAGTCGGCTTGCTCTTCGGGGGAAAGACTTACCCCCAGCTTGAGAATCTATGGATTCATTGGATCTGTGTCGATATCTACGTCAGTCGTCTCCTCGATCGACATGTGGGATCCGTCCTCCAACTGATGTGGAGTCGGGATCAAATGGATATCATTAGCTGAATTTAGATCTGCGTTGGGAACCTCGGGTTCCTCTTCAGCCTAAAAAATATCCTGAGTTGTCCCTGGGGTAAAATGAGGCATCTTACCGAAAGGCCAGTACTTTGATGGTGATAAAGGTGAATTGACGTGATCCCAGTCGATGGCATCTGTGTCTAGATGCAATGACCATGCTGGATCGGCCGGATTGCGGATGGGTGCGGTCAAATCAATGGAGATCATGTGGATGGAATGAATTTGGTCTCCATTACCATGGGTATGATACCTTGAACATTCTGGATGCTCCCTATACTCTGGATCTGGCTCTAGGGGAACGGGCACGAACGGATCGGCCCTATGTGCTGATAGGAAGACAGGGTCTTCTCTCGGCACTGATGTCATGATAGGGTCTCGGGGTGGACGGTGCTCATCGTAGATTTGGAGCCATGGATCCAACACTTGGTCCCACCCTGCTGGGTCTACATACCATTCATGCCCTAACCTTATGCCTAATTGTCCCATTAGATCTTCATGAGTTAAAGGGCGATTGTGCCATCGCGCATGATTGAGATAGTCCATCTCAGTCTCATCTTCTGAATCACTTTCGGAGATCCAAAAATGTTCATTTTCTTCAGCAACCGTTTGCGACGTTGAGGGTTCCCCTTGTTCCAGCAAATTAATCTGGTCCCATTGCGGTTGTTCCACACTTGGTGGAGGGACCTGATTCTCTTGACACTATATTGACTCAACTGGAACCTCTAAGGGGAACAGCTTCAAAAAGATGTCCGGACACCGTTTATGTTCTCTTTGGGGATTAGTGTCCGAACTTTCACCTCTCTCTAGCAAAGGAGAGGGATTACTGATGTTGCCAAGGGTGTTTGTTGACCATGGGAGGTAATCTCCCAATGTATATTCTGTATTTGGGTTGGCATAAGGATCTGATGCCAATCCACCCTTGTTGCCTATTTCTAGGCCTTGCATGTTTTCTACCAAGATGTCTAAGGGCAGGGGGTGGTTGAACCCTACTCCCGACTTATCATATGGCATTTGGTATCTTGGTTGGCAAAGGACACGCATCCCTTGCTCATATCTGCCTAGCCCGTATCCATGCCAATTGCATTGGCCGAGATATCTTAGAGCGAAGTCCGGGTTTGACAGATAATTGATATTTTCAGCAAAAGGCTCTTCGTCTTCGTCCTTTTGCTTGCATGGTTCAACACCATGATCAAGGCCCCCATACACAAAATTTGTCTGGTTTGGTGGGTAGCCTAGAGGAACAACTATTCCTATGGGAAGGCGAGGTCTCCCCATGTCCTGTACTGATTCTAATGCGGGCGTTGCCACAACATTCTGCACTAGATACTCCCCCAGGCCCGTACTGGCCATTTCAATAGTGATTGTTGATGCTTGGGAGGGAGGGAACGGGAGTCCTTCCTGAGTCCATTCCATGTTTGGTGGGTTAGGAGTCTCAGCTTCCGTTGTGCTAGGTGTTTCTTCTGTTGATACTGTTGATATTGTTGGCAACCCCTCTTCTAGGGGCTGAGCCTCTTCCAGGATCTGTTTTCCCTTGTCCTTCTATTTAGCCATGACAGGTGGCATTGGTAGTGAAGGAGCAGATGATGAAGACTCACCTGGCTGGGATTTTGATGTTTTGGTCACCAGTGGTGCCTGCGGTATTGGACCCTGTTTAGATGGATTTAACTGGAAATCCAAATGCATTGAAGGGAGGGTCGATTGAGGCATTAATTGCATCGCATTGCAATACTTGAAGGGTTCTAAGTCCATCGGGACTACATGAACTTCTCCTTCAAATGCATACTTTAGACACTGGTGAGCGATCGAAGGGACACACTTCATGTCCCTGATCCATGGCCGCCCTAGCAGTATGTTGTAAGCCATCTCGCCTTCCAAAACATGGCACAATGTTGGTATTGTCTTTTGTCCTACCTGGACGAGCAGAACAATTGTGCCGACTGTCGAGCATATTGCATCGTTGAATGCTCGCAGTGTGTATGTGGAAGCCATGATATGAGAGGCTGGCAGCTTCAGATGTTTTAATGCTACAGTGGTAATGATGTTACTGGACGAGCCAGTATCTACCAACACTCTCTTGTACGGGATCCCGTTGACCCGCGCGATAACGTGCAGGGGTGGATCTGCCATGTCATTCGATATTGTTTTAACTTCATCCTCTCTGAAGGTAATGACCGGCTTCGTACATCGTTTCACATGTCCCACGAAGTTGTTGAAAGAATTCGCTTCGTGAGGCTGTAACTCGATGGCTTTCAGAATTTCCATAAGAGCTTCTCTATGGGGTGTTGACTGTTGAATAAGCTCGTAAATGGAAAGCCTAGCCGATGTGGTCCGCAAAATCTGCGTGAGTTTGGTCCGTATCGTGACCTCGGGTCTAGGCGGAGGCAACTGCATAGGGCGTTGTTGAGGCTGCGACGTTGTTGGAACTTCCCTTGTAGCTACCTCGGGGGCAACTCCTGGGTACTTTTTGTTCCTGGTCACTATGCTGATCATTCCCACAAATCCTTGCATGGGAAGATTCTGTCGCACCTCATTAACTTGAAGAGGTTTTGCCTGTGCCTCGTGGGCAGGCAAAGGGTCCTTGAATACCCCCATTTGTTGATTATTTGGCGCTATGGGGTTGTCCACGGCCAATGTTTTATTATCGATCAAATCTTGGATTAATCCCTTGAATTTCCAACATCCATTCAGGTCATGTCCCCTTCGCCTATGGAATCTACAATATAATTCCTCTCTGTATCCCTTAGGCTTGGGAGCATTAGGATCTACAGTTTGGATTTCTGGAAGGGTGACTAAATTTGCCGTTGACAAGCGGTCAAATAGGGAGTCCCTAGACTCCGCATAAGGGGTGAATTGTCGCCTAGGGTGACGCTGCTGATTTTGCTCCTATTTTTTATTATCTCTTTCATAACTAGGAGGCACTGCTTGATAATTAGCCTTTTGGGGCTGTATTTCTTGTACAAGCTTGGGGACATTTATCGCAACTTGATTAACCACAGCGGGTTGTGATTGCGTAGTCCCGGTCTTAGTGGTTTTGTTCCACTCTTTCTTTTTAGGCTTGGCGATTGCGCCCTCGCCTATTTTGATCTCTTCTATAACTCTGGCTTGCGCCAAAGCTTCTTCTAGGTTGGCGTATTGCTGCAGCAGCAATAGCCCAGAGATTGATTTTAAGCAACTCCGTGCAAACATCTGTGTGAGGTCAGACATAGGGGGAAGGTAGGGTAGCTTAGAAAGCAAAGCCCTCCATCGATTCCCGTATGCTGCCATTGTCTCTTCCTCATATTGCCTGAGGCTGGCCAGATCACTCAGTGATGCCTTCTTCTTTGTGTTGAAGGCAAAGCGTTCAAGAAACGCATCTACTAATTGATCTAGGTTGTTTATGCTTTGTTTTGGTAACTGTGTGAACCAATCCGAGGTAGGGCCTACGAATGTGGTTATGAATGTCCTAAGCAACAATGCATCATTATCTTGAATGTCGAAGCATTGGCTCAGGAATCTTGTGACATGTTCTTGTGCATCCTCTTCACCTTTAAAGACTGCCAATTGAGGCAACTTGAAATGTTCGGGGTAAAGAGGTGTGGGCACCGAGGGATGCACTGGATGACTGCGGAGTTGACGTAACGTGGGCTTTTGATGCCCAGAAGCTTTTGTCTCCATAGACTCCAAACGCTCTAATAGCGCTTTGTATGCATCGAAAGATTTTATTTCTTCCTCTTTTGTTTGCTCCCATTGTGAGTTATGGGAGACTGGAGGCCTATGGGGGGTGGCCGAATGGCAGCCCTCCCACCTTGATGGGGCATTTTGGCCCATTCTATTTCTAGTTCATACTCCTCATAAACTTCTTGAGGAGTCTCTGGGCGAGACCTATGACCCTGATTGAGTCCCTGCTGAGGGTACCCATCATTGTTTCGGGGAGTGGCCTCCCTCTCGGGTCTATAAGGTCTCGGAGGCAAAGCTTGATGAGGTCGCGGAGACCTGTCCTGCACCAAAGGGTTGTGCCTCTCATATTGTTCTACTTTTTGGGTGCGAGGGGTTGGCACCCTCTCAGGTAGTTTATAGCGCAACTCATCCACTTCGCGCTGCATGCGCTCTTTATTAAGGTGGTATAAGTACTCTAACTCCTGATGACCTTGCTCAAGCTGCGTGATTCGGGCTTGGCGGGCGGCATGTCTAGCGACTGTCGGGTCAATTTGGTCCGCCCTCTTTTGCTCAGGAGGCTTGAATGTTTCTCCTATGTGTTTGCCTTGATCTTGATGATCTAAAATTTCAATGGGTCGCTTCCCTCTGTCGAGGTAGGCGGCATTTACTTGAGGCTCTAGCCTCGATGGGTGACCATGATATCTAGCAGGTGTGGAAATGCAAGGTTCCCGCATTGTATGTTGTTCCCGAGGAATGCGATGGTCTTCCTCGTACTCCCTTTCATGGGTGTGAAAGGGGCGGGCGGAGTGAGCTCGCCCTGTGTGGAGAGCCCTGCGCTCTGGGTTTTGTCTTTATGTTCTAATGGGAGGCAAAGGAGAGGTACCGTATTCATGTTGTCTCTCCTCATGGACATTGTGCCTCTCTAGCACTTCATCGTGCTGTGGCCACTCAGATCTAGCCTCAAAAGGCGATTTTCTATTTACATCGAGTTCTACATGTAAAGCTTCTTCCCGAAAGGGGCTGTGTTGAATGGGCAAACTCCACGAGAGGAGGGTCCCAATAATTCCTTCTTGATGTGGCCTGATGTGGACTCTCTTGTAGGCCAGACCGCCAAGGCGGTATGGCCAAGTCCTCAGGGCTAAAGCGAAGGTGACCAGCGCCCTCTCTTTGTGCACCTTCCACAGCGTCCGCCCTTGATTGGGCTTGGCTATGGGTGTACACCATTGTGGTGCTTCTCTACTAGCTAAGCAGATTTTTATCTCGTTTATGATGATTTTTTCTTTTTGTTACACTAAGCAGAAATGAACACACACATACACAAACAGTGATTATCTCTTTTAAGGATTAATAGTGTGTCCTAAACTGGTTTAGTGCATTTTGATGTTTTGTTTTGTTTTTGCAAGTTTTGAAGAACGTTTAAATGCATAATGTTGGCTCATATGACTCCCATAAATGGTCGCCCCTTCAATATACCATTGTCGGACCGATATACCAACCTCTCTATATACCCGCCCTTACGAGAGGGAAACTATAGGTACGTGAGAGCAGATGGTACATGGAACATAGGCGGTACGGAAGGGGGATTGTCCTGTTAATGACACCTACCATAGAAGACTTATCCTCGTGTGCATGGGAATCACCCCAGCGACACTCGGTCAGCTTTCGTCAGGATTTACGCCTAACAACAGTGACAATCGGGGAAATGGATGCAAAGTCAAGCCAAGGTGGTGATGAACCCACCGTTGGTCTTGCTCAAGGGCTGGGGTCTTACGACCAACTCCTTGGTTTAATTTACCACGTGATGTGTGTGGGGTTCATTTTATTTAATGAAAATGAAACAAGCATAAACAACTTTCCCTAAGCAAGTAAAAGTTGACAGAAAAATAGAAACAAAAAATAATAATAAAAAAAATGACAGGTACAGTTTTGGAACCTTACCTCTTTTCTGCTCAAATCGGCTGTCTTTTCCGCCCAAATCGGCTGTTTCTGATTCAGCCCGGTACCTTTAAGCACAAAAACATAAATTTCAATCAATTTCTGAATCTAAAAAAAAAATAGGGGACAGGGTCCCACCGTGATCGCCACTGAAAGCATGAGATTCTCAGAAATAAAAAGAAACACTAATTGCTGCAATGTAAACTAACTAACTTGATGCATGAAATAAAGTGGATATAATCGAATCAAAACCAAACATAAAAGGAGAAAGTAGGAGCACAACCCTTTTATATTAATGTGATTCCAAACTCGGTTACAATACATCTCCTCCCTTTTTAGGGGCTAGGAGAGTTAGCATGTTTCCATTACAAAAAGTGAATAGTGATCTTCTTTCCGCATGCCCACATTTGAAATGGGCGGGCCAAAGTGTTGCCACCGCTTATGCTGATGAATCCTTGCTTCTCGCTATTTATCCTGCGTTCAGAGACACAATGACCTTGTTAGTAGCACCTGTTGCAAAGAAGAAGAACTTGTTCTCTAAAAATGATAAAAGATACATGTAAAATATTAGCTAAATCGGTGAGTAAAATGATTTTAAACGACTTGCAAATTTGATAGAAACCGAAAACTTTACCAGAGGGCCATTGCCATTGAAACAGTTAGCCAATCTGCATTCAACTAACAAAAAGTGTAGAACATAAAGCATGATAATATTCGATAGATATCTTCTGAAATCTAGATTGTGAACTATCTAAACAACATAAAGCGTAATGCAGGATATATTCGATAAACTATTTAAACAATCAGCCGATCTGCATTCCAATTAGACGTCGCTACCTGCAAGTTAGTGGGATAGCAAAAGCCGTGAGAGCATGATAATATTCGATATAGGTCTTCTGAAATCTAGATTGTGAGCTATCTAAATAGCATAGAACGTAATGCAGGATAAACATGCAATGACAAAATAGACTAACATGCAACTAACAAAAAGTGTGGGGTGCCCAAGCGGGCCGCCCCGTTAAAACTTGACTTTGACGCCAATCCACTAGGGATGGGCTCAAAATCTCAGAGAATGTGGTGTCATCAAATTGATGGATCAAATGTGGTAAAATGTCGGGTTTAGGTCCGGATCCACGCTTCTAAAAGCCACCCAATAACCTCTCTTGCGAAAGAGATTACGGGTGTAGAAGAGATGAATCGAAAAGGAGTGCAATCGGGTGTTCAATTTGGCAGCACTTCGTTGCTTGAAAATGTCTACCAACTTGTCTTCTTTTGGGTGGGAAAAGTCCACCATTTTATAGACCCATGGGGTCTCTTTGGAAGGGCACGCAAGGATGCCACATGGTGGCCATGCCTTCCCAAGAGGGAGGAGACTCCTCCCTGACTTGGGCTTACATGACTGCCTTTGTGACAGTCCTCTAACTGCCAATCTACCCACCTACATGCGCATGCACGGCAGGAGGCAATAATTGACTATCTTCGGCTGCCACTCGTTTAATGTCTGCTTTTAATGGTTTAATGTTTGCTTTCAAATGTTTAAAATCTGCCTTTGATTGGTTTAATGTCTGCCTAGGCATAAATGCGAAGTTTTTGTCGTGATATCGTGACGTCGCGATATCGCGACACCAAAAGGGAAACAGGGCGCAGTGGTAGGAGCTGTCATGATATCGTGACAGTCGTGACATCGCGACAGTCACGACATTGTGATAGCACGATGTCACGACCGTCGCGATATCGTGACCGTCGTGATATCGTGATAGGCAGCATTTGCCTAAGTGTTAAATTGCTTAAGTGTTAAATGTAGCATTTGCCTAAGTGCTAAAAGCTTGAGCCGGACTTGGAGGATACATTCGATAGTTGGGCCTTCTCACCAGGGAAGGTGAAACGGTCGAAGAAAGCAAATGGGAAATAACCAAAGCACTGTCATGTAACCGGATTGGTACCTTCCAAAACTGCTGTGTAAGTGGCTAGGGCCACTGTTTGACCTCTGAGGGCTGCCCTGAAGGCTGTGTGTGTCAATGCGATCAGTGTTTGTAGTCACATAATCGGATTGGTGCTGTTTTGGTGTCTACAAGGCACTGACTGAGGCTGACTGGAAGTGGCTTGATGCCCTTGGGCTCAAGCAGGTGGCTCGAATGGAGCCTGTGGTCACAGATCAGGCCTATTTGATGGCCCTGATCAATATTTGGGATTTGTAGACCAACACTTTCCATCTCCCAACAGGGGAGATGACTGTTACCTTGGAGGATATCTATCGGCTTCTATGGATTCTGATAGATGGAATACCCATCAGGACATCGCCATGTGACCAGCAGACAGTTGTACTGACGAGATGCTTTAGGCATGGGGAGGAGCTGGGTGTGGAGGATCCACTGGAGAGGGTAGATGGTGACTACCAGATTGGTGAGATTTTGGTTCGATGGTGGCTGGAGAGGGGGGTGTTGGGCATGAGGCACGCATTCCTTATGGGCCTCATGTCCAACATGTTATTACCTAACTCGTCAGGCGTGAGGTTCCCATGGAACCTGCTAGATTTGGTGTGGCAGTTGGTAGAGTGCCCGATAGAGGCACCGCTTATCCTAAGATGGGGACAAACACTATTGGCATAGCTCTATGGGGAGTTGTACGAGGTCCACTGTCGACAACAAAAGGGGATCAGCTGTAACTATCTATTGCAGTGCTGTGGTTGGTAGCACATAGCAATTGAGAGGCCATTCGGGTTACCATGGATGAATCGAGCGACGATGGAGGATAAGGAGATAGGGTATGCAGTTCTATGGTGGCAGTCTGAAGAGCAGGGACAGAGTCAACGATGGGAAGGTGCCATAGGGCACTATGTCAATACCTTCTCTCGGCTCACTCCAGGGGAGGTGGTTTGGCACCCTTATTGGGACTGTCCAGCCTGGCCGGAGGCTGGAGAGTGGCTTCGATGGGTATGCAGAGAGCGATGGTTGATTGGGAGGCATGGGACTAAGTATGAGCTGTTCTCATACAGTTGGGTGACACGACATTTTGGGGTGTGCCAGGGGTTTCCTGGTGAACCCGTGGTCTATCAACGTCGAGGGGATGAGAGGACTCTATACCGACTGGTCATCGTGCCACTAGGCAAGGATTCAGATGCGGTAATTGACATCCCAAACGTGGATGACATCGAGACTACTGCTGAGTACAACCAGTGGTGGGTACTGTGGTGATGGCAGGGAGAAGGGCCACTGGGAGGTGTAGAGGTGACAGGGACAAGCGAGGAGGGTGCTGAGGCACCAAGGTATTATTGGGGAGCTCCTTTGGAGGATGCAGACATGGTGGAGGTGGAGGGTGAGGATTTAGGGGGTCCGAATCAGTCAGAGATGCAGGACATCACAGAGTAGTGGGAGCCAAAGCAGGCTGTTGTTCTAGATATGCCCATGCCTTAGGTAGATGTAGAGGAGATGGAGCCTGGGGTACGTGTTGAGAATGCATATTTGGTGGAGCTGATGCGGAGGCGAGACCAGGAGCTGGGGGATGCACTATGGGAGAGGGATATCCTACGGGCTCAGCTAGCAAAGCGGGAGAGGGTTTTGGCATAGCGTGATGATGCATTAGCTTACTACCGTCGACGGGATGCAGAGTGGTTCTGACACCAGATAGATATGGAGGGGGAGATTATCCATCTTTGTGGGTGGCTACCTGAGCCATCAGGAGGTGGATATTTGTGCCGGATGAGGGACAATGATACTAAGTAGTCAGCATCATCTCGTTGCAGGCGATTGGATGAGGGAGGCGGTAGTAGGCGTGATGCGGGGGCTAGCAGTAGCCGCCCTGAGGGGTCCCATAGGACCCACACCACAAGGGGTAGTTCCCTTCGCACCGATCCTGCATGATCATGGTGGTCGACGCCTTAGGTTGGGTGGTTTTGTTGTATGATTGCGGGGTCAGAGGACCAGTTTTGTAGCCTACGGGCATTTTTTTGACGATATATATATATATATATATATATATATATATATATATATATATATATATATATATATATATATATATATACCGGCTTTATTTTGTTTATGCACTTGTGATGATTTGATCTTATGCATGATGGTTGATGAATATGGATGTATGCATGTTTATTTATTTTTATGGATGCATGCGTGATGATGAATGCAAATGTTTTTGATTTATATGTGATATGCAAAATATAATGGATGAATGGAATTTGTGATGGTTGGTTATGGCACCATAGACTATTTAAGACTCTGTTATTTTTGTTTTTAGGCGATTTTTGTGGTAAATGACTTTGCATGTATACATTTGGTTTTTTTTTTTGTATTTTTTGATGGTATTGTAAGGATGAAAAGTAGCACAGTTGGTTTAGAAATGTAGCTAAGGTTTTCTGAGACTCAGACGGTTTTAACTCACTAGCCATGACTGTACTTTATCTTACAAGACTTTTGAACAAGGAATAAATCAGACTTGTTTTTGACCAAGTTATTTCACATCCCTATGTGTGCAATTGAGTTCATTTATGTGGTATTTGTCAGGATACCGCCAGTGCTGGATAGGTTGTCAACCAAACCTATACTGAGGATCACCTAATTAGCTCCACTAACTCCTTTGTTGTATTTAGATAGATTAATCTGCATTGCTATCCAGGATACCATAAGCTAGCTCATCCTCATGCAAACATTGATCTGTACATGAGTTAATGTGATAGATATATCGTCGTGCGGGTAGGATACCACCATTGCTAGATAGGCTATCAACCAAACCTATAATGAGGATCACCTAGATAGTTTTTGAATGCTAAGAATTCCAAAGATTCAAGTTCAAGTTATTTGTTGGCTGAATGATTTGGGAGATTTTCTCGTCGATATAGTGATGAAAATCACTGTTTATTTTTCTTTTTGAGCAAGGATTTTGAATAATGGTGATAACCACTGTTACTTGATTTTGTATTTTGAGCATTGTAGGTTTGAGCTTGTGAATGGCCTTGATCCTAGTGGCCTTGGGGATGACTACCCATCTTGTGTAGGGACGTGTAGTAGGAATCCTTACGACGTTGGGAACCAAGGGGATGATGGAGATTATGAAGTAAGGGCATTGATATTTTAGGCCTTGGGGATGACTATCCATCCTGATTAGGGGCAGATAGTATGAATCCTTACAACTTGGAGACCAAAGGGTTAGTATGATGGTTTGTTGGATTTATGTTTGTGAATGGCACTGATCCTTTTAGGTCTTGGGGATGACTACCCATCCTTGGCAAGGACGTGTAGTATGAATCCTTACAACTTTGGGGACCAACTATGATTAAGATTTGGTAGTGGTAAAAACCACTATTTATTAAGGAAAATGGATAGGGAAGAGCTCATCCTTTTATCAATTCTCAGCATTCTAGAACCATTCCCACAGGGGGATGAGCAAGATAACCGTTTCGCTTATGGTGACTCGGATTACTATGCAGGTTTCATCTTTCTTTCACACAACTTGGGAATTTTTATGTGTTTTAATTCGTGTTGGGATGCTACGTAACAAGGTGTGATCCAAGTAGAACTCTACCTTCATAAAATCTGTCTGACTTGGTACATTACGCGTCTAGAGAGAAAAATGACAACTGAATTACGAAAACTCTTGATACATTAGAAGACCACTGACGGTAGTGTGGTAAAAGTAATGCATGGTGTTTTTGTTGTTTTTTTTTTTTTTTTGAACTGCTTATAAAATGGAAAAATGTGGAACAAGATGGACTAGCAGAGTAATCACAATCTATGGTGCCTTTGACCTGTACGACCACAAATATGCAATGTATGGATGCAATGCTTAATGCAGCTATGTATTTTTGTATTTTTTATGGATTGATTTTTGTGAATATGAAGATGAGATGTGAGAAGCGCTTTTTGATGAATTTGAACATGCCTAGAAATGAGATGCAAATTTTTGTTGTTTTTGATGATTTTTAGATTTTGAATTTCTTTATTTTTGACCAAGCGATTGTGGGAATCCTTGGAGCATTTTGGGATTGACCAAGCAATTTTAGGAATCCTTGGAGCATTTTTGGGATTGACCAAGCGATTATAGGAATCCTTGGAGCATTTTTGGGATTGACCAAGCAATTATAGGAATCCTTGGAGAATTTTGGAATTGACCAAGTGATTATAGGAATCCTTGGAGCATTTTGGGATTGACCAAGCAATTATAGGAATCCTTGGAGCATTTTGGGATTGACCAAGCGATTATAGGAATCCTTGGAGCATTTTGGGATTGACAAAGCAATTATAGGAATTCTTGGAGCATTTTGGGATTGACCAAGCAATTATAGGAATCCTTGGTGCCTTTTGGAATTGACCAAGCGATTTTAGGAATACTTGGAGCATTTTGGGATTGACCAAGTGATTATAGGAATCCTTGGAGCATTTTTGGGATACGGCTCTCTTAGATATGGAATGGTCACAAATGACTGATATTCAAGGGTTCTGTTTCCTTGATTCCATCAAGAGAAGCTAGCCGGTATGTCCCGGGTCCTATTTTACTATCAAATGACATATGGACCTAACCAATTTTCCATGAATTTGTCCCTTAGGTGGGATGAAAAACTAGAGTTATGTTGGTTTTCCTTCAAAACCAAATCACCAACCCGAAAGTCCCTTAGGTGAACTTTCATGTTGTAAGCTTTCTTAAGTCGCTCTTGATAGATACGTAAATGCTTGAGAGCATTAACACGTCGTTTGTCAAGCAATGTAAGTTGGTCTAACCGGGCCTGCCACACAGCGTCATCATCGATGAACTCTTGCAATGATATGCACAGGGAAGGAATCTCCAACTTGAGAGGCATGACTGCCTCGAAACCATACACGAGCAAAAATGGAGTGGCCCCAGTGGGCGTCCGAATGTTAGTGCAATAAGCCCAAAGGGCAAGGGGGATTTGGATGTGCCAATCCTTATGACTGTCTACGACTGTCTTTTTAAGGATGGCAACTAGTGTTTTGCTTGACACCTCTGCTTGCCCATTTGCCTACGGATAATAGGGTGTCAAAAAACTATGCTGAATTTTGTACTTTGTGGTCAAAGCATGCATGTCTTTGTTCTTGAATGGTGTCCCATTATCCAAGACTATTTTGGAT
Source organism: Wollemia nobilis (assembly GCA_028583015.1). NCBI lineage: Eukaryota > Viridiplantae > Streptophyta > Pinopsida > Araucariales > Araucariaceae > Wollemia > Wollemia nobilis. Next base: position 9,320,797 of record JAQPPZ010017033.1, read on the forward strand.
GGAATACCAAAATGACATATGATGTTATGCAAAATGAACTCCACAATGCGGGGTCCTGTCGTAGAGGTAAGCGGAACTACTTCCACCCACTTGGTAAAATACTCTGTGGCCATTATTATAAACATGTGATGACCTGATGACACAGGGGAGATCTTTCCAATTAGATCAAAGCCCCACTATGAAAATGGCCAAGCATACTAGACTATCTACAAGGCCTGGGAAGGTACGTGCATCAAATTGGCATGATGTTGACACTTCACGCACTTCTTGACATATGTGCAACAATCTCGCTCTAAAGATGGCCAATAATAGCCCATGCAAAGAATGCACTTTACGATGGCCATACCGTTGAAGTGGCCACCACATGTACCATCGTGCACTTGGGCGACTGCCCAAGTGGACTCTTTTCGGTCCAAGAAAAGAAGGAGGATTCCTTCATAGCTGCGATGATACAAAATGTCTCCTATCAAGACATACTTAGCCACTTTCTGCTTGAATGCTCATTTTGTGGCATGCGTCAATCCAAGTGGGAGATTACCTAACTTGAGGTAGTCTCTAATGGGTAAATACCAGTCCTGTTGATTAGAAACCTTGATAGTATGAACAACCAATCCCTCTTGAAGTTCATCCCTAGAAAATGCTGAACGGGATAGAACTTGTAATAATAGCATTGTGTTGCTATTAATGGGAGTAGGGGAGAACAAGGACCCCCAATTGGCATGTTTCAGATGATCGTGGATTCAAGAGAACTTATCCGAGGATGGTAATCTAGATCATGTGGATTCCTAACGTCAAGTCAGAGCTTGCACGCTCCATCATGGATTGCGATAAGGTTTTGACTTGAATGGTTGTCATATCATCAAAAAGGTCTTGCGGGATTAGTGACCCCAAGGAGGCCATTATATCCGCAAAACGGTTCAATGGCCGAGGGAGTGCCTCAATGTCATACCATTCAAGTTTTTCCAGGAATTTGTCCACAAGGGCTTTATAAGCCTACAGAACTGGGCATTTGCATTGGAATACCCCTTTGAATTGATTGACAATTAACAGTGAATCACCAAAGATGTTCAGTTGTTTGATGTTCATGGTGATTGCTGTCTGAAGACCTATGAACAAGGCTTCATACTCTGCATTATTTTTGGTGCATGGGAAATTTAATTTAAATGAGAGGTGCATTGGAGCGCCCTGCGATGTGAAGAATACTATTCCCGTGCCACCACCTTGCTCACATTTAGAACCATCAAAAAATAGGGTTATGTTAGCCTGTGACTCAGGCTCATTAGAATCTGACGATTCTGAGACATGGAAGACCCCATCATCGGGTAGTTCTATGACTAGAGGCTGATCGTCTTCGATAGGAGCCTCTACTAGTTGATCGGCTATGACCTGTCCTTTGATAGATTTTTTTCCAATAAATTCTATGTCAAATTCCATCAACAACATGATCCATTTCACCGTGCGACTACTATGATAAGTATGACTCATCATGTATCACAATGGATTCTCCTTAGACACAACATACGTAGTGTTGCTCAGCATGTAGTGGCATAGCTTTTTGGTATCAAACACCACTACCAAGCAGAGTTTCTCGACGTATGCATATTTAAGTTCGTAACTGACCAGGGTGTGGCTAAGATAGTAAGTAGCCTATTCTTTGTGAAGTTCATTCTTCTGGGCCAGCATGGCGCCCAGTGCCACCTTAGTAGCTGAGATGTATAAGTAGAACGGAACCCCTAGTCTAGGTGGTGCCAATACTAGCGGTGAAGCCAAGTATTGTTTTATGTCATCAAAGGCTGACTGGCACTCGTCATCCCAGTGAAATGTAACCCCTTTGTGCAATAATTTGTTCATGAGTCGGCACTTGTCAGATAGCTATGCTATGAAGCACTTAATTGACGTGACCTTTCCCTATAGAGAGCTGCTTAATGGTAGTTGGGGGAACCATTTCAAGGATTGCCTTGACTTTCTTTGGGTCCACCTCGATGCCTTGCTTTGAGACTATGAAACCCAAGATTTTTCTAGATGTGACACCAAATACGCACTTCTTGGGATTCAATCTAACCTTATGCTCCATGAGGCGATCGAGTATCTTGCTTAAGTCATCGAGATGATCTGAGTGCAAAAGAGACTTGGCTAATAAATCATCCATGTAATCTTCCAAAGTTTTATGCATGTAATCATGGAAGATGTACGTCATGGCACGTTGGTAGGTGGTGCCAGCATTTTTAAGGCCAAAATGCATGACCTTATAACAAAATGTCCCCCAAGGCGTTGTGAACACCGTTTTTAGTTGATCCTCGAGATTGATACGAATTTGATTGTATCCCAAGAAACCATCCATGAGGGATAGCATTTCGTGACCTGTTGTAGCGTCTACCAATGCGTCGATGCTTGGCAAGGGGAAATCATCCTTAGGACTCGCTTTTTTTAGATCTCAAAAATTGATGCATATGTGAATCCTCCCATTGGGATTTTTGATGGGCACCATGTTGGACAGCCATGGCGGATAATCTACGCAGATGACAAACTGTGCATCCAACAACTTTTACAATTCATCTTTGACCATCAAGGCCACTATTGGGTGCATCCTACATAGTTTTTGCTTAACTGGATTGATTGTTAGATCAAGTGTTAGATTATGCATGACTAGCTATGGATCTAGCCCCGGCATGTCTTTGTATGACCATGCAAAAACCTCCTTCTTCTCTTTGAGAAGGGCAATGTAGTCGTCTTGCTCTTCGGGGGATAAGCTTACCCCTAGCTTGATAATATGTGGATTCATTGGATCTAAGCTGATGTCTACGTCAGTCGTCTCCTCGATCGACATGTGGGATCCGTCCTCCAACTGATGTGGAGTTGGGATCAAATGGATATCATTAGCTAAGTTTAAATCTACATTGGGAACCTAGGGTTCCTCTTCAGCCTAAAAAATATCCTAAGTTGTCCCTAGGGTAAAATGAGGCATCTTACCGAAAGGCCAGTACTCTTATGGGGAGAGAGGTGAATTGACGTGATCTTAGTCAATGGCATCTATGTCTAGATGCAATGACCGTGCGGGGTCATCTGGATTGCGGATGGGTGCGGTCAAATCAATGGAGATCATGTGGATGAAACGAATTTGGTCTCCATTACCATGAGTGTGATAACTCAAACATTTTAGATGCTTCCTAAGCTCTGGATCTAGCTCTAGAGGGACGGGCACAAACGGATCGCCCCTATGTGTTGATAGGAAGATAGGGTCTTCCCTCGGCACTGATGTCATTATAGGGTCTCGAGGTGGATGGTGCTCATCGTAAACTTTGAGCCACAGATCCAACACTTGGTCCCACCCTGTTGGGTCTATGTACCACTCGTGCCCTAGTCTTATGCCTAGTTGTGCCATCAGTTCTTCATGGGTTACAGGGTGATTGTGTCGTCATGCATGATTGAGATATTCCATCTCAGTTTTGTCTTCGTAATCATTGTCGGTGATCCAAAGGCCCTCGTTGGCCCCGACAGCCGTCTGCAACATATTAGGCTCATCTTGTTTGAGCAAATTAATCTGGTCCCATTGCAGTTGTTCCACGCTCCGTGGGGGGACCTGATTCTCTTGACATAGCACTGGTTCAATTGGAACCTCTAAAGGGAATAGTTTCAAAAAGATCTCTGGACACTGTTTATGCTCTCCTTGAAAGTGAGTGTCTGAACTTTCACCTCTCTCTAGCAAAGGAGAGGTATTATTGATGTTACCAAGGGTGGCTATTGACCATGGGAGGTAATCTCCCAATGTATACATTGTGTTTGGGTTGGCATAAGGATCTAATGCCAATCCACCCTTGTTGCCTATTCCTAGGCCTTGCATGTTTTCCACCAAGATGTCTAAGGGCAAGGGGTGGTTGAACCCTACTCCCGACTTGTCATAAGGCATTTGGTATCTTGGCTGGAAAAGGACACGCACTCCTTGCTCATACCTACCTAGCTCGTATCCATGCCAATTGCATTGGCATAGATATCTCAGAGCGAAGTTTAGGTTCGATAGATAATTGACATCTTCTTCAAAAGGCTCTTCGTCTTCATCATTTTGCTTGCATGGTTCAACACCATGATCAAGGCCCCCATACACAAAATTGGTCTGGTTTGGTGGGTAACCTAAAGGAACAACTGTCCCTATGGGAATGCGAGGTCTCCGCATGTCTTGCACTGACTCTAGCGTGGGTGTTGCTACAACATTCTGCACTAGATACTCCCCCAGGCCTGTATTGGCCATTTCAACAGTAATTGTTGGTGATTGAGAGGGAAGGAATGGAAGGCCTTCCTGAGTCCATTCCATGTTGGGTGGATTAGGAGCCTCTTCTTCCATTGTGCTAGGTATCTCTTCTATTGAGACGGTTGATATTGTTGGCAACACCTCCTCTAGGGGTTGAGATTCTTCCAAGATTTTTTTTTCCTTTGTACTTATGTTTAGCCATGACAGGTGGCGTTGGTAGTGAAGGAGTGGACGATGAAGATGCACCTGGTTGGGGTTTTGATGGATTAGTCACTAGTGGTGCTCGTGGAATCAGACCCTATTTAGATGGATTTAACTAAAAATCCAAGTGCGTCGATGGGAGGGTCGATTGCGGCATCAACTGCATCGCATTGCAATATTTGAAGGGTTCTAAGTCCATCGAGACTACATGTACTTCTCCTTCAAATGCATACTTCAAACACTTGTGAGCTATTGAAGGGACACACTTCATGTCCCTGATCCATGGTCGCCCTAGCAATATGTTGTATGCCATCTCGCCTTCCAAAACATGGCACAATGTGGGTATCATCTTTTGTCCTACCTGAATGGGTAGAACAATTGTGCCAACTATCGAGCATATCACATCATTAAATGCTCGTAGTGTGTAAGTGGAAGTGGTGATGTGAGAGGCTGGTAGCTTCAGATGTTTTAATGTTGTTGTAGTAATGATGTTACTAGACGAGCCAGTATCTACCAACACTCTCTTATACGGGATCCCGTTGACCCGTGCGATAATGTGCAAAGGTGGATCTACCATGTCATTTGATATTGATTTAACTTCATCTTCTTAGAAGGTAATGACTAGCTTTGTACATCATTTTACATGTCTCACAAAGTTATTGAAGGAATTTGCTTCATGGGGCTACAACTCGATGGCTTTTAGAATGTGCTGATTGCTGTATAAGCTCATATATGGAAAGCCTAGCCGATGTGGTCTACAAACTCTGCATGAGTTTGGTATGTATCCTGACCTTGGGTCTAGGGGGAGGCAACTGCATAGGGTGTTGTTGAGGTTGTGACATTGTTGGAACTTCTCTTGTAGCTACCTCGGGGGCAACTCCTAGGTATTTCTTGTTCCTGGTCACTATGCTGATCATTCCCACATACCCTTGCATGGGGAGATTATGTTGCACCTCATTGAACTAAAGAGGTTTTTCCTGTGCCTCATGGGCAGGCAAAGGGTCCTTGAATACCCCCATATGCTGATTATTTGGTGCTATGGGGTTATCCACTGCCAACGTTTTATTATCAATCAAATCTTGTATCAATCCCTTGAATTTCCAACATGCGTTCAGGTCATGTCCCCTTTGCCTGTGGAACCTACAATATAAATCCTCCCTGTATCCCTTAGGCTTGGGAGTGTTAGGATCTATGGTTTGGATTTTTGGAAGGGTGATTAAATTTTTCGTTGACAAGAGGTCAAATAGTGAGTCCCTAGACTCCGTATAAGGGATGTATTGTCGCTTAGGGCAACGCTGCTGATTTTGCTCCTATTTTTTATTTTCTCTTTCATAATTCTTAGGAGGCACTACCTGATAATTAGCCTTTTGATGTTGTATTTCTTGTGCAGGCTTAGGGACATTTATCATAACTTGATTAACCACAACGGGTTTTGGTTGCGTAGTCCCTATATTTGTATTTTTGTTCCACTCTTTCTTTTTAGGTTTGGCGATTTTGCCCTCCTATATTTTTATCTCTTCGATAACTCTAGCTTGTGCCAGAGCTTCTTCTAGGCTGGCATATTGCTGCAGCTGCAATAGCCCAGAGATCGATCTCAGATAACTTCATGAAAACATTTGTGTGAGGTCGAACATAGGGGGAAGGTAGGGTAGCTTAGAAAGTAGAGCCCTCCATCGATTCCCGTAAGCCGCCATTGCTTCTTCCTCATATTGCCTGAGGCTAGCCAGTTCACTCAGTGATGCCTTCTTGGTGTTGAAGGCAAAGCGTTCAAGGAATGCATCCACTAATTGATCCAAGTTATTTATGTTGTGCTTTGACAACTATGTGAACCAATCCAAGGCAGGACCTGCAAATGTGGTTATGAATGTCCTTAGCAATAGTGCATCATTATGCTGAATGCCAAAGCATTGGCTCAGGAATCTTGTCACATGCTCTTGAGAATCCTCTTCACCATTAAAGACTACCAATTGAGGCAACTTGAAATGTTCGAGGTAAAGAGGTGTGGGCACTGACGGATGCACTGGATGACTGTGGAGTTGACGTAACATGGGATTTTGGTGCCAAGAAGATATAGTCTCCATAGACTCCAAACACTCTAATAGCGCTTTATATGCATTGAAAGACTTAATCTCTTCCTCTTTTGTTTGCTCCCATTGTGAGTTGTGGGAGACTGGAGGCCTATGGGGGGGTGGCCGAATGGTAGCCCTCCCGCCTTGATAGGGCATTTCGGCCCGTTCTACTTCTGGTTCATACTCCTCATAAACTTCTTGAGGAGTCTCTGGGTGAGACCTATGACCCTGAGTGAGTCCTCACTGAGGGCACCCATCATTGTTTTGGGGAGTGGCCTCCCTCTCAGGTCTATGGGGTCTCGGTGGCAAAGCTTGACGAGGTCGCGGAGACCTATCTTGCACCAAGGGATTATACCTCTCATATTGTTCCACTTTTTGGGTGCGAAGGGTTGGCACCCTCTCAGGTAGTTTATAAAGTAGCTCATCCACTTTGCACTGCATGTGCTCTTTGTTAAGGCTGTATAAGCGCTCTAACTATTGATGACCTTTCTCAAGCTGTGTGATTTGGGCTTGGCAGGCGGCATGTCTGGCGACTGCCACGTCAATTTGGTCTGCCATCTTGGGCTTAGGAGGCTTGAATGTTTCTCCTATGTATTTGCATCGATCTTGATGATTCGATATTTCAATGGGTCTCTTCCCTCTGTTGAGGTTGGTGGCATTTACCTGAGGCTCTGGCCTCGATGTGTGATCATGGTATCTAGCAGGTGCGGAAGCACAAGGCTCTCGTGCTATATATTGCTCTCGAGGAATGCGATGGTCTTCCTCGTACTCCCTTTCATGAGTTTGAAAGGGGCAGGTGGAGTTAGCTCGCCCTGTGTGGAGAGCCCTACGCTCTGGGTTTTGTCTTTCGGTTCTAACAATGATGGGAGGCAAAGGAGAGATGCCATAGTCACGTTGTCTCTCCTCATGGACACTATGCCTCTCTAGCACTTCGTTGCATGGTGGCCACTCATATCTAGCCTCTAAAGGCGGTATTCTATCTATGTTGAGTGCCACATGTAAATCTTCTTCCCAAAAGGGGCTATGCTGAATGGGTGTGTCCCCTAGAGGGGTGTCCCTATAATTCCACCTTGACATGGAATGTTGTGGACTCTCTCATGGTCCAGACCACCAAGGCGGTATGGCCAAGTCCTCAGGGCTAAAGCGAAGGTGACTTGTGCCCGCTCCTTGTATACTTTCCATAGCTTCTACCCTTGATTGGGCTTGGCTACGGGTGCACACCACCATGGTGGTGCTCTTCTACAAGCTAAGCAGAAATGAACACACACATACACAAACAATGATTATCTCTTTTAAAGATTAATGGTGTGTCCTAGACTCGTTTTAGTGTGTTTTGATGATTTTGTTTTGTTTTTGAAAGTTTTGAAGAATGTTTAAATGTAGAATTTTGGCTCATATGACTCCCATAAATGGTCGCCCCTTCAATATACCATTGCCCGACCGATATACCAACCTCTCTATATGCCTACCCTTACGAGAGGAAAACTATAGGTACGTGAGAGCAGATGGTATGTGGTACGTAGGTGGTACGAAAGGGGGATTGTCCTATTAATGACACCTACCATAGAAGACTTATCCTCGCATGCTGGGAATCACCCCAGCGACACTCGATCAGCTTTCGTCAAGATTTATGCCTAACAACAGTGACAATCGGGGTAAATGGATGCAAAATCAAGCCAAGGTGGTGATGAACCCACCATTGGTCTTGATCAAGGGCTTGGGTCTTACGACCAGCTCCTTGGTTTAAAAATGCCACATGATGTGTGTGAGGTTCTTTTTATTAAAAATTGAAACAGGCAAAAGTAACTACTTTCCTTAAGAAGGCAAAAATGGACAAAAAATAGAAACAAAAAAGCAAAAAATAATAGGAACAGTTTAGGACCCTTACCTTATCTCTGCCTAGACCTGTTGTTTCTGATCCTCGACCCTAAAAATTCTCAGACAAAAATTCATCCCTATGCGAGACGAATTACAGAACAAAATTCATCCCTGTCTAAGACAAATTAGAATTCGTCTCAGGGTCAGATGAATTACAGTTAGGTATTCGCCACAGGCAAAGACAAATAATAGTCAGAGCTCGAACAATGGTACCTGTAAGCACAAATCACAAATTTTTGATCAGTTTATTGATCTTAAAACCAGGGGACAAAGTCCCACCATGATTGCCACTGAAAGCACGAGATTCTGGAAGATTTGAAAGGAAAGCTATTGCGATGCATTGAAAAATCAAACAAACGCTTAAGTCCTAAAATGTGGAATGCATGAAGTGAATGAGACGAATTGAAATAAGATACAAGAAAGTATAGAAAGCACAACCATTTTTATTTAACTCTCTTAATCTCGGTTACAAATACGCCTCCTCCCTTTTCAGGGCTAGGAGCATTAAATGAGTTTTGGTTACAATCATGACTTAGTATTCCTCCTTCCGCATGCCCACATTTGAAATGGGCAGCCAAAGTGGTGTCGCCACTTGCATTGATGAATCCTTGATCCTTGCTACTCCTCCTACGTTCAAAGACACAACAAGTCGTTAGTAGCACCTGTGACAAAAATATGAAGCGTTTGATCTTAAAAACCAATGAAGGATGCATGCATAAGATTAGCTAAACCGGTGAATAAAATGACTCCAAATAACCTACAAATTTGACAGAGACCAGAGAACATTACCAGAAGGCCACTACCATCAAAACATTTGGGAAATTGTCTGCCGATTTGAATTCATCCCTGGGCAGGACAGATTCTACTGTAATTCGTCTCTGGGTAGGACGAATTCTCCTGCGACAAAATGCCGAAATGATCCTGCCCAAATGTCGCATCTCGGGAGCTCCAAAACACCTAAAAACATGGGGGTTAGCTAATTGGGGGCATTTTGGGACGACCCAGATGGTCGGATTTTCCCAATTTGACCTCCATCAGTGAGAATTTGACGTTGTTACCTGCAAGTTAGTGAAGACCACAAAAACGACAAAACATGATAATATTTGATCAAAGTCTTATGAAATTGAAATTATAAACTATCTAAACAACATAGAATGGAATGGAATATAAACAAGTGACAAAAGGAATAAATCAAAATGAAACTAAGAAGTGTGGGGCACCCAGGCGGGCTGTCCACCGTTAGAACCTGATTTCGGCACCAATCCACTAGGGATGGGTCCAAAATCTCTTGTAATGGGTTTTCAGCAAATTGGTAGGTCAATGTGGTCAAATGTCAAGTTTTGGGACCGGATTCACACTTCCAATAGCCACCCAATAACCTCTCTTGTGAAAGAGACCAAGGATGTGGAAGATGTAAATCAAAAGGATAAAGGCATGGTATCAATTTGGCAGCACTTCATTGCTTGAAAATGCCTCCAACTTGTCTTCTTTTGGGTGAGAAAGTTCACCATTTTATAGACCCAGGGGGTCTCTTTTGGATGGGCATGCAGGGATGCCATGTGGCGGCCATGCCTTCCCAAGAGGGAGGAGACTCCTCCCTGACTTGGGCTTCCATGACTGCCCTTGTGACAATCCTCTAACGCCCACTCTGCCCACCTACATGCGCATGCAAGGCAGGGGGTGTTAATTGTCTGTCCTCGACTGCCACTTGGCACCATTCTTCTTTTTTCCCATTAAACCTGGAATTCGTCCTGACCAGGGACGAATTCAGAATTCGTCCCTGGGTGAGACAGATCCCAATTGGAATTCATCCTTGGGTGGGACGAATACTGAGCAAAGTTCTTGAATGTGCCAAATTGCCTTTTGACCTTCCAAAATTGCTACAAAAGTGGTTAGGACCATTGTTTAACCTCTAAGGGCTACCCTGGGGGCTGTGTGTGTCAAAGCGATCAGTGTTTGCAGTCACATAATCGGATTGGTGTTGTTTTGGTGTCTACAAGAGGTTGTTAATATAGCTAACTATGTGAACAATATGTCACATAGTTATATTATTAATGGGAGAACACTAGAGGAAGTTTGAAGTGGAGTCAAACACTTAGTTGCTCATTTGAGAGTGTTTGGGTGTGAAGTATTTATTTTTGTGCCTAGGGAAAATTGGAAAAATATGGATGATAAATCTATTAGAGTACTTGTTGGATATGGTGATGGAATCAAAATTTATAAAGTATGGATACATTCATAGCATCACCATGCATTTAGTCATGATACAATATTTAAATAAGACATCCATAATAAACAAGAATCCATGAAAATAACCAAGAACAATTTGATGTAGCTACTAGTTTGAGAAATCAAGAAGCTAAAGATCAACCACAAATTATTTGACCATTAAGTATAGATCTTATTTCTACTCCTTTGTTAGAGTTTCCACATGATACTAATAAATTTTCATACAATTGGTAACATTAGTAGGATAATGATATTGTTGTGGAAGATTCTAATTAACCTTAAGTTATTGAAGAGAATCTTGCACATGAGGAGCAAATCTAGGATTTTAACATTATTCAAGAAGTGAAAATTTTGAGAAGTTAGTGATAAAGGAGTGCACCAATCAGATTTTGTTATGATGAATACAGTCACTTTGCATTATCTTCCATGAGTGATTATCCCGTAGGTGTTAAATATGCTCTCACTAGTGATGAAGTAATTCATTGGAAGAAAGCTATGGAAGACCAAATGTAATCATTGAAGAAAAATAAGACTTGGGACTTGCAAGTGTTACCTAGGTGTAGAAAGACAATTGGTTGTAACTGGGCATTTGAAAGGAAATACAAGGCTGATGGTTCAATTGAGAGATATCACACTAGGTTAGTAGCAAAAGAATACTCTTAGGTTGAAGGGCTTAACTTTGCAGAAACATGTTCTTCCACGGAAAATATTGCATCTATTAGATTACTCTTTGCATTGAGTGCTACAAATGATAGGGAAATTGATTAGATGGACATGAAGACAATTTCTCTTTATGGAGATATAAATGAATACATTTACATGTAGCAACTATTTGGGTTTGAAGTAAGTGGGAGAAATATTGTATGTAAGTTGAGAAATCCATTGTATTGATTGAAGCAATCCCCAAGGTAGTGGTATAAAATATTTGATACCTTTGTGATTGGACATGGTTTTGTGAGAAGTGATGTTGATCATTGTATCTATCTCAAGTGTGAAGGCAATAAATTTCTAATAGATGATATTCTTAATTTTAGCAATTCAAAGGATCTTATGAAGAAGACGAAGTTTGAGTTTTTAGAATAATTTGACATGAAATACCTCAACCCATTACACCATTTTTTATATATTGAAGTGAAGAGAAACCATGGTGAGAAGAATATGTGGATTAGCCAAAATAAATACATTTTAAACTTGTGTACTCTTTTTAAAATGGACCAATGCACTCCTATAACTATGCCTTTCTAGGTTGGAGTTGCATTGTCAAAATATGTGTCCAAAATATGATGATGAGAAGAGTTTCATTGAAAATGTTTCCTATGCAAGTGTAGTTGGTAAACTAATGTATGTAATGGTGTGTACAAGACCAAATATTTCTCATGTAGTTGGAGTTATGAACATATTTATGTCTAATATTGGTAAGCAAAATTGGTTTGTAGTGAATATAATTCTTAGATATTAGAAATATCCTATTGATTTTGCAATTTGTTATGACGAAAGATAAAATAACCAGCTATAATATTTTTTAGATTTTGATTATGGTGGAGATGTAGATACTTCTAAATATACTAGTGCATATGTGTTCACACTATTTGGAGGAGATGTTATTTGGAGAAGTAAAAAGCAACAAGTGGTGGCCCAATCATATACTAAAGCTTAATACATTGCTATTGTAGAAGCATCCAAGGATCTAGCCTTGTTACATGTGTGTAGAAGTATTTTGTTTCAATAATGTTCCTTTACTTTGTGGTGTGATAATCAAAGTGCAATTGACTTTACCATGAATCCTAAATTTCACTCTTGTACTAGGCACACTCAAGTGAAATTTCATTATATCAGAGAGGATGGGATCTAGACAATTTGAGTTGCAAAATATTGGTACATAGGATAATGTAGTAGATAAAATGACAAGCCATTGTATAGTAGTAATTTTATTTGGTGTAGATATTTTATGGGAGTTCTCTCATTTTGATTAGTAACCCTGAAGAATAAGGAAGACAACATATTTTTTCTCATTTACTTAGTATTTTTGACAAGTAGGAAATTGTTCGATGTGTGACAAAAATAATGGATTTATCTTACACCCCTTAGGCCTATACATGCAGAAAAAGTGTTGGTTCCACTTATTTTTGAAATATGGGTTTTTAGTTAATAAAATATTCTTAACAGGAACACAATTTTAGAAATTTCCTCATGGTTGGGAGTTTTTATACATAGGTTGAGATGTCATTAGTTTTTTGCATAAATGTAGGTGGGAATACCTTAAATATGGATAGGAAAACCCTAAATATGGGTAGTAAAACCCTAAACATGAGTGGAAAAACCTAAAAATGGTACCTCCATATGTGCATTTATTTTTATAGATGTAAAATTGTAATATGAGTATGTATGTGTGAAGAACCATGATAGAAGAACATCTCTAAGATGTATTGTTGAATGTATTATGAATAAAATTATTCTTCCATTTTGTTTTTTCTGTGTTCTATGACATATTGTATATAAATATTTACTGGTAAATTATTTTTTTGTTTTCTATTAGTTGTTTATTAGCTACACATTATTTTTTATTATATGAGTTTATTTCATCCTTTATTTATTGCTAAGTTGTTTGGCTACACATTTTGTTGCACCAACATGTGGACGTCACTTAGATGCTACTAAGCACTTCTCCCTCTATTGGATTTTCCTCTTCTACGTGAGAATTGTTTCAATAATTTCTTCTTTCATGGATCTTCCTTTCTTATGTGAACAATTTTTCAAGCACTTTTTCTCTAATGGATGTTCCTTTTCTATGTGAGTGATGTTCAAGCACTTTTTCCTTGTTCAAGTGCTTTACCTCTTTGTTCTACTATGTGAGTATTGTTTGAGCATTTAATTTTTTCTTAGTTCTAGAGATCCTCTACTAAAGCACTTCTTGAGTGTTTCTCACCTCTCTTGCTTAAATTCCTTGAGCACTCCTTAAATTTTACTTGCAACAGACCGAGTTCCTTATCTTAAGTGCTTCAAGGAATTCTCAGGCACTACTCATTTATCTAAGTGCCTTGAACACTTTTCTATTTTCTATAAATATATATTGTATATGAACATCAATTGCTTCTCTTTCTTATGCTTTACTAGGTTTGAATGCAACTTAGGTGCAAATTTTCTATTTTTCTTCTCTATGCTTGGTATCCTTCTAAGATCATGTGCTACTTTTTGAATTAGAACTTTATTAGGCTTGAGTGATTATGCTCTTATGCTTTATATTTATTAATCTTGAGTGATTATATTCTACTCTTGGACTATTATCAGACTCAGATGAATATTTTATGCTTAGGCACTACCAAGGCTCTTTCTTCTTCTTTACTTTGATATTTACTACAACTTGAATGTTATTCCTACTTTGTGCTCTTAGTTGCAAAATCATCTTCAATATTAGTAGAAAGTAACTATTTTATTCTTTCTACCACACTTTGGTAGCTTATATTGCTTCTCAATCTCTAGGAGCCTTAATACTCCTCAATTATCTAGAAACTTTGATTCTCTTATATCCTATAACATCTATGGTTGCATATCATAACAAAATATGATTCTCCTATTTTATAGAGAATCCAAGATTAATATCAGGGTCACTATGAATTTTCCCTATGTCCAACTATGTTTTAAGTTGGATCTCTTAGTATATTAAATATGAGTCTTAGTATTCATTTATTTTTCTTAAACCAAGTGGAAATACCCTAGCATCCATATCAAGGTGACATTTCCTTTTCCCCTTAATCTCTACTCAATCAAACCTTTATAAAATGGAATCCAAGTCTTCACTACTTTCAAAGTGGATAGACTCTAATATAACTCTATCAAGAATGGATAGAGTTAAATGGTGGTGATGGTGGCTAATAAAATAACTCTATCAAAATGGATAAAGTTAAGTGGCAAATTTGATACCACCACTGTATTTTAAGCCTTAATATCTCAAAATATTGTACGTATCAATATAAATAATCCACAACATTAAAGGTCAAATTATCAATAATAAAGAAAAAAATTATATATATGAGCAATCAAATATATATCTAGGACAATATAATAATGAAAACAATGTTCACTTATAATATCAAATATAGCCAAAATCATTCATGAATATGTAGAATACTTACAATAAAAAATGAATTATATTGTATATAATATTCACTTTATAAATATGAGGACAATTCATACAACAAAAAATATTGAGACTAAATAGCATATAATTTTATCTAGGATGCACCATAACCATTAGATGCTTTAAATATTACTTGCATCCCTAGTATTAAGAATCTAAGAGTTGATATCTACAATATTATTGTAGTGGTATGGGCTTTGGACTCTCTTTTAGAGGTCCAAGGTTCAAACCCTACTTAGTATGAGGTGATCAATACCCCTCATAAAAATCTATATAACATCATTTAAAAAAGAGGATCTTAACCAAGTGGCATTAGCTCAACTGGTTAGATTCCTCAAAATTTAATGAGGAGACAAAAGTTGAAATCTTTCCAAGTGATACATGGATAATATCCAATATTTATTGTAATATTATTGTAGACACCAAATCTAGCCACTTATTGCCCATCCAAGTCCTCTTGCCATCTTTACCCATTTATTTATATATACTTAGGCATATTTGTTAAATATATGTTTAATATTAATATTTTAATATTATATTTTATATATATTTAATAAATATAAATATTATATATGTAAGTAAATCTCAACCATCTGATTTAACTTAATCCTAACCATCCATCCACATCAATCCATGCCACACACCTATATTTAATCTCCACCCTCTATCACATTTTAATATTGATCGCACATATTGTGTCATTGAAACCCTAACGTGCCCTAAGAAATATTATTAATAGAGACCATTTTGATGGCTCAACCCCTAAATCATTCGCTAAGCAATTTGCCCCTAAATAATAAGTCGCATGAGTTTCCTACAATATCCAAGAACTCTCATCATCTATCCTCACTCACCATAGCCTTTGAATCCATAGCCGTCCATTTTTCTTAGCCAGATCTGCTTTCGTAGATCTTTACCTCAACTCCAAAATACCTCCAAGCACTCTCTATTATTTTTAAGTGCCTCGAGGTGATTACCTCTACCAACAAGTACCTTTGGGAACTTTTTGCCATTCTTAAGCACTCATGGGTATTTTTTTCTAGCGCCAAGTGTCTGTGGGTGTTTAAAACTAGAGTTCTACAAACCTACTAATCCTTGGGTGATGTTAGGGCATATTTGCACTACTTTTTTGCAATAGTCACAACAAATCAGATAAAAACAAGTAGAAAAGGTAAATCCAACATTGATTATTTTATTTCATGCATTTTAGATTATGCTCATTTTATTTACATTGCATAGCTAAAGTTTTGATACTGATTTCTAAGGGTCTCACATTATGGAGCCTTCATAATTGCTACTAAATTTTTTGCTATATTTTTTGTGTGCAGATTTGGATGTGTTACATCTACATTGTGCAACTACTTAATATGGAGTGGTCCAGTATTGGATAGCACAAAGCCCACTCACCACCATTAGGATCAGAAGTGACATCAAAGACACCACCAATACTATTCACTAGGGTTTTGGAGAACCCTAGAATTTTAAATATTGGTATCAAAGAAATAAGAATCTTTATTGTAACATTGGATATTTGAGGCTCCCCTAGTACTAATAGAATCATCTCTTTTTGTGCAATATATTGTCACGATTTCAGTTTATCTTGTCATATTTTTGGGTGTTTCACTTTTGCATCTACAAATGGTGATCACGATGGGACCCACTAAGGATTTCTCATTTTGATTTACTTTGTTGACTAACTTTTTTTTTTATATCTTATCTTGTAGGGTTTTAAGAAGCACAAATCACACATTTTTTGCTAGAATCTAAAGATTCAAATAAAGTTATAGAAGGCACACGAATGCCCTATGACACTCGAGGGTCATCCAAAAATTTTCAAGGGAATTTTAGAAGCATCCCAGGGTGTTTTACAGATAGTTAAAGCAAGAAATGTAGACTTATTTGTAAGTTTACTATCAAATCCTAACTTTCTTTTTTTACGTATTCTGGTATTTTATTTTTTTTAGATTTCTGGATTAAAATGAACATCACTAATAAAATTGGTAAAAACAAACTATAATTCTAGTTTACATTTTGGACATTAGATTAGTCATTGCATTCATTCACACATTTCCAGTTTTCATTTAAATTTTATAGTTTTCTAGTGTATTGCAATTGAAAAAACCTACATTTTGGTTGCATGTGAATCATTAAATTGCATAAATTAGACTGCATTATAGGGTTAGAAACTCCTCTTTTTGTTGGTCTAAGTAGGAACATCATTAGTGTGTCAAAATTATCTCGTCATTGGGTGATTCCAGATGGAGGAGTGGTTGAACCCCCCTATTCTGAGAGGGATTTAAGTGGTGTACTTCAAATCTTTTGGGGAAATTGAAACTCTTAATGTTGGCTTCTAATTTAGACCAATGAAATTAGTTGTTTCTAATATTGTATGTGCACCATAAAAAGCAGATTCTTAAAAATAATCTCACACACACTTTGCATTTCATATTAAATAGTAATGGTTGGATTTCATCACCAGTCATTGCTTGAGATCTGGTGATGGTAGATTGCATATCCATCCACCAATCTCTATCCCTAGATACCTTAGATCACCCCCAATAAAACTTGTTGGATTTCATCACCAACAAGAATCTAGTTGCCCTATCTAAGCCATAGTATTCACCCATTTCTAATTTATATTAGCATATTGAAACACACGAAATCAAAATCTAAAAAAAATGAATTCACACTAAAATTAGATAATCAATGAATGAGGTAAGACGCATTTGTTGAACAAAATTAGCATTGATTTTTATTTATTTGATTTTTGTGAAGGTTCAATTCTGCATTTTATTTTACTGCATAATTTGTAGTTGGTTTAGTTGCTTATGGTATTAACAATAAATAAAAAAAAGCATTAAATCAAAATAATTCAATGAAAAATTCATCCACCTTCCCTGCACTTCTATGGTAAATTCCCCAAGTGTGACAGAGACAGATTTTTCTATGGGACCATCACACACTGTACAACCCATTGATGTCTCATATAGGTATACCAAAACTTCCCTTTCCCAAGATGAATCATCTTCACTATCCATTGACATTAATATCACCCACATAGACATGGCCAAAGTACAAGCTTTCTACAATTCGGTTGATTATGTCTTAGATTCCATTCATAATTCCCCTTGTCAAGATCCTACTTTAAAGTAGGAACTTGCTCATTTCCAGCCATCCAAATTTACCCAAGTGTATAATAACCCTTTTTTTGAGGCATTAGTTGCACCTTATTCTCATGTATCCATTCCCCAATACCTAAGTGCTCCTAGCACTTCTATCCCATATTGATATACATCCACCTACACCAAAACCTTTTATGAAGCACATGTGAATGTTTCTTCACAAGTTTTTATCCCCCAAGTTACCATGCCAAGTGTAACTTATCCCTTAGCCACATCTTCCATACCATCTGCTTCCATACCTTCCACTGCTGATAGAGAAATGAAGTGTGGTAATACTTCAAATTACTTAAGCAGTTTCAAGAATCTCAACAAGTACAGGTGAATGCTAAGCCTCTACCAATTTATACTCAACCCATCCTAATTAACCAAATTCTATCATGGGTACCATAATTTTCTATGGTTTCCATCCCCACTGCTCCACCAAACCATACCAATACGCATTCCATAAATCATACCAATTCCATTCCCATAGGCTAACCCATCCATAGTCCCCATGCATTGTCTCCATTCCAATATTATCCACATATTCATCATCAATATACTCTTCATCAATTCCCATCAAACTCACCTAGTCATCATCATCAATCCCATCGTCATCTAGCTACCCCAAAACATTTTTCCACCATACCTTATCAAAATTATCAAGTTATTCAAGGCTTACACATTCCTAGGGAATACCCTAGAATCAAGGACATGCAACAACAAATAGATTAGTTGATACAACATACTCCTAGTATGAAAAACTAGAAGCCAAATCTACGTTAGCTAATTAACCAACCCATTCACCCTTCGATACCATCACCACTATATCTAGGTCCCATTCAAAAAAAATCTTCCTTTTCCAAGGTGGTGGGAGAAGACCATCACTGTTTTTCTGATTCTATTTCCATGCTGGAGCCCATTGGATCAAAAGTAAATATTCCTAATGAACTAATTAAAAAATATTTGTCCTATCAATATTTTAACTTGGTTAGAAAGTTGATTAGAGGATGCCCCAACATTGAAGTCATCTGAAAATGGGCTCATTCTAAGTGGAAAACTATTGGGTCCATGGAAATATTTGGTCTCACCCAGTATTCACCTTAGAAATCATGATGATGCTAGTAGAATCCTTACTGGTGGTCATTGGTTCCTATGTCACAAGAGTCTCTTCCTCCATAAGTGGGATGCTGATTTTAACCCTGAAACTCAAAGCATCAATTTTATCCCTATTTGGGTTCAGCTCCCCAATATTCCTTGGCATTTTTGGCACCCAGATATCCTTTCTGCTATCACCAAAACCATAGGGACTTTTATTTCCATTGATCATGCCACTTTAGTCCAAACCAGGATGACTACAACCACGATTTGTATCAAATGTGAACCTTAACTCATAGCTTCCAACCTTCATAGGGTTGGAATATAGTTCATTCTATCATAAGAAGTCTAATTAATATGAGAATAAACCTGCATTTTGTATGGAATTTCATACTCAAGGACATCTCAGGATCCAATATCCCATGCTAAAGGATAAATCTATAGAAGATACATCTAATGTGTCTAAAAATCCTAAACGTTCTAGTCAAGATTGGAAGAAATATGGGTTTGATGCTCTGAATCATACCTCTCAGGTTTGGAAGAGTTTGGGACTAATAAAAGGCTTCAAAAAACTCAAGAAAGGGCAACACCAATCTAAAAAAGGCATTGTCATTCGCGAACCTAAAAATGTGCAGTCTACTCCCAACCCCCTCAGTCAGAAGGAAAGGGCAAGTAGATTGTCACATCTCCAACCCCATATCCTGATTCCAATGAAGAGGTATGTCCTACCCCTACTAGTCCCAACAAGTTTTTAGTTATGGTTTATTCAAATATGTGTGATCAAGACATTCAACAGAATATCCAAAATGTTGAGTTTCATCTCCCTCAAAACCTTGACTCTCCGACAAAGTCTGGTCCATTTCTTCGTCCCCTTGAGACTTTTAGTCCATCCAAATTATCAAACCTTCTTATGTCTTCCAGCGTTGTAGTTGAACAAATATATCCATAAAATTTTAGTCTTGTCCACACTTGTAGCTCCAATAAATCCCCAATGGATTTTGGGAGTGATAAAAAATGGGGACACCCTTCTACAAGTGATCAGTGTAAAAATAGGATTTAGGATGACATTTATAATGGTATCCAAAAAACCTTATTTCCCCTTGTTAACTCTCAATCCAAGAATGATTCAAAAAGTGCCAAATATCCCCATGACATTGGAAAGGGAGGCAAAAAATACTCCAAGGTTTCCAAATGAAGCTCCTATCATGGAATGTGAGAGATCTGAATTGGCTAACCATGTAGAGCATTGTTAGCTCATTGAGAAAAGAAATAAGACCCACTATTCTCATTATGCAAGAAACTAAACTTGACCAACATAATTCTGCCTTAGCTGCTCATAAAATTTGGAGCAAAGGAGAGTTTAATTTTAGTTAAGCCAGAGGTTCTTCTGGAGGCCTCATGGAATTTTGATCCAATATAGTGATCGAATCCTTAGTGTAATGCTTCAAGATAGAAATTCCAATTCCTCTTGGATTCTATCGAACATTTACGCTCCAAATTATTCATTTGAAAGTGTTCAATTTTGGGATGTTATCAATGACCTTAAATATTCTTTCAACAAGGTTCCTTGGATCGTGGTTGGTGACTTCAAATCCCCTCTTTATCCTTCAAAAAAGTGTGGTGGAGCTGGGGGCCCTGAGAAAAGCATGGAAGAATTTCTTGATTTTGTAAATTCTAATAACCTCATGGATGGTAAACTAAAAATTGTAAAGTACACCTAGAGCAATAGAATATCAAGAAGTCAATTTATCCAAGTGAAGTTAGATAAAATATTTTTTTCCCAAGAAGTTGTTCATTTTTTCGGGGACGCTAATCTTCTAGCTCTCTCCAAGATTGGTTCTGATCATAATCCCCTCCTGTTGGATGTCCTGAAAGATAGTCCTTATATAAGTCCCATTAGATTTGAATCAATGTGGATCTAACACCCTAACTTAAGGCACATAATTTCTCAATGGTGGAAACAGGCTGGTCAAGGTTATCCCTCCTTTTGTCTTGGTCAGAAACTAAAGCATGTCAAAGAAAATATTAAAATATGGAATAATTTTTTTTTTGAAAATTTATTCAAAATTAAACAATACTTAGAGGATAGAAACCCGTCCATTGAAAATAAAATTTAGGTAGGACATTATGACCAACAAATTCGTGATGAGGAGAGATGCATCCTAGCTGAGTATCACAACATATTGGCTCATGAAGAAGTCTTTTGGGAATAGAAATATAGGGATATTTGGCTCAAGGAAGGGAATTTGAACACTAAGTTTTTTCACTCTTCTACCATGAGAAATATGAGACATAATAGAATCAAGGAGTTGGAAAAATATGATGGTTCCACTACTTCTGATATTTAGGAAATAATAAATGAGGTTGTATCCTATTTCATCAACCTTCTTGGTGAGAATAGGCCACCTTCTAACATTGCTTTGAATTCCATGATTCATCACATTCCTCAACTAGTTTCTGAAGAGGCTAACTCAAAGCTTTTAGCTCCCTTTTTTTATGAGGAGATCCATCAGGCCTTATTTTCCATGCATCCTGATAAAGCCCCTGGCCCTGATGGATTTCCTCCTCATTTATTTCAAACCTTCTAGGATATTGTTGGTCCTGACGTTTGTTCCACTATTAGAGAATTTCAATCTACAAAATCTATCCCTCGTGGCTTCAATTCGACCTTTATTGCCCTCATTCCAAAAATCCTAAACACCAAATCCATGACTGATTTTTGACCTATAAGCATGTGTAATGTAGTTTACAAAATCCTTACTAAAGCTATCACTACTAGGCTGAGGGATATCCTTCCTTATATTATTGATCCTTGTCAAGGAAGCTCTATTCAAGGTAGATCCATCCTTGATGGAGTCATTACTATTCATAAAGCCCTTCATTCTATCCATCTGAGTAAAACAAATGTATTTATCCTAAAATTAGATATGAACAAATCCTATGACAGACTCAATTGGGATTTTCTTATTTCAGTCCTAAAGTTTGGATTTCATCCTAAATGGGTAGAATTAATCAAAGGATGCATATCCACTCTATGATTTTCAGTTCTTGTAAATGGATCCACTATAGGTTATTTTCCAAGAAATAGAGGCATTCATCAAGGAGACCCCATATCTCCTCTGTTATTTATAATAGTTGTTGAAGCATTAGGTAGACCAATCAAAGCAGCATGTAACCTCAACTTGATATCAGGAATAAAAGTAGCCTCTCAAACCAGACATGTTTCTCATCAGTAGTTTGTGGATGATACTCTCATTTACTCCAGTGCATTAATTTTTGAGGCCAGAGTCATCAAGCATATTATGCTATTATATGAATATGTTGCAGGGCAAAATATCAACTTCCACAAAAGCAAGATCTATTTCCTCAATACTCTTATTCAAAGATAAAATAAAAAAATTTCCATTCTTGAATGTCCAATAGATTTATTTCCTACTACTTATTTGGGATTACCCCTGTTCATAGGCTAGCCTACAACCTCTATGTGGAATAATGTGATTGAAATATTGCAAAAGAAATTGGCTGGGTGGAAAGGAAATATTTTGTCTCAAGCTGGTAAGGTTACCCTCACTCAAGCATCTCTTTAGAGTATTCCCATCTACTTCATGTCTATTTTTAAAGTTCCTGCTAGTGTTTGCAACAAAATTGAACAAATTCAAAAAAATTTCCTCTGGTCAGGATTAGAAAACAAAAACCATTTCCACCTAGTTGCCTGGGATAAAGTATTTTGGCCAAAATATTCTGGTGGGGTTGGACTCATAAGAATTCACCTCTTCAACTTAGCTCTTCTAGAAAAATAGGCCTGGAGGTTAATCTCAAGCACTGAGTCTGAGTGGGTCATCATTGCTAAATGCAAGTATCTGTAAGGAACTAATTTCTTCAATGTTGTCCCTTCTCCGAGAGTGTCCTTTTTTTGGAAATCAATTTTGCAAGTTAGATCTCTTGTTCAATGTGGTCTCATATGCAGACTTGGCAATGGGTAGAAAATTTATTTTTTGCATGATAAATGGCTACTCAATTTGCCACTCATAAATTGTCCTCATTTGGTTATTTTCAAAGGCTACACTGATACTATTTTTGTCTCATTAGTTTCCAATTTTATTTACTCCTAGGAGAATAGGAAGATATGGAAGACTATCTGATGTCAAGACTAACCCAAGGAATCTAGAGAACTATAGTTCCTCCTTAGTTCCTCTATTATTCCTTTGGGAAGCCCTCATGATCAGATTTTTTGGGAATTTACTAAAGGCGGAGATTTCTCTAGTTAAAACTACCTATCAACTTCTTTTACCTCAAGTTGAACCCCTGCTTCCTTTTCACCTTGTCTGGCCTAAGATTTTGATTCCTAAAATTACCACTTTTTCTTGGGTTGCCATCCAGGAAAAAATCCTTACTATAGATAATATTTTGAAAAGAGGCCTACCCATTCCCAATAGATGTCTATTGTGTTTGTCTGCATGGGAATCCCCCCACCATTTATTTCTAGATTATCCATTCTCATCTTCTATCCTTAATAAACTTTTAGATTTTTTCCATATTTCTTGGGTTGAACCTTGTTCTATTTTTGACCTTTTCATTCAATGGCCTAATCCTTTTTGCAACCATCATCTTAAATCGTTGTGGCAATTTTGTTTACACCATTTTTTGTGGTAAATTTGGTTGGAAAGAAACCACAGAGTGTTTTCTAATTCCTTGCAAAGCCCAAAATTTGTTTTGAATAAGATCCTCTCCTTCGCCACTGAAAATGCCTCCCTTTGTCCTCTACCATCTCATCCTGCTTCCCATTTTGAAGTCTCTCTGGGTATGTCCCTAAAATTTACCTTATCCGATAATTCCCAGACTCAATATTCTAATTACAGAGCTCATTTGGACCCCCCCTCCCTTAGGCTATCTTAAATTGAATGTGAACAGAGTGGCTAAGGGTAACCTTGGGTGAGCTAGAGCTGGGAGTATCCTTAGGGACAACAAAGGTAGGGCCATCCTTGCCTTTGCTAAATTTCTTGGAATCTAGTCGAATCAAATTACTAAAGCACATGCTATGTGGTGTGGCCTGGTTTTGGTCAAAGGATACACTGATAAAATTTTGGTAGAAAGTGATTCCCTCACTATTATCAATTATTTTAAGAGTTCTAAAATCCCTTCATGGAAGATAAGAAATTGCATCGATGAAGCCAAAATTTTTAGCCAATATTTCCAGGAGATTATTTTCCAGCACACCTTTAGGGAAACTAACAAAGTTGTAGATATCTTGGAAAATATTGTAGCTCGATCTTCAAATTTGTCGATGTGGACCTCTGGTTTTCTCTAAAATTTGGTTAATGTCATTGACCAATAATCGACATTACCAAGTAATTTGGTTTTTGACATGGAGCAAGTCATCGTACTCCCAAATGTTTCCAATTCCAATGGTTCTTAATTATGTTGTTGATTATTCCTTCGTCACCTTGATTTTGGGGTTTTTCATGCTTAGTGGCTTCATCAACCTTAATTATCGATCATTCATCCTTATTTTGGTGTTGACGTGGAGTATGTCAGTTCACGTTCAAATAATTTCATTGTTGGTGGTTCCTATTTTTTTTGTTGTTTGTTCCCATATGACCTTGATTCATGGGTTGTTTGGTCTCTTTGGTTTTTCCAACCTTGAATGTCGGTCTCTCAAGAACACCCATTTTTTCATGTGTGTTGGTTCTTTTTCATCATTTGTGTCTTCACCTTTTCATTTTCCTACCCCCTCTCACCATGGTTATCTCCCTCCACTATTTTTTTTTTGCCTTGTCCCCCTATCGCCTCATCACCCTCCCCAATCCCCTCTCCCATATATCCATGTCATGCCCTTCCATCGTGTCCATCCTTGTGCATTTTTCCCTCTCTCTGCCCTTTCCCTCATGTGGGTGATTGGTTCAGATTCCCACACAATACTTTCAAACATTTCTAAATGCCTTCCCTACCATGATCACCTTATTTCATGCAACCTTGATCATTTCCATCATTCTCGATATGCTCACCAATATTACCATTGTAATGTTTCCTTTTTTACCTCTCAGAGGTATCTAATTTTTTTGATCAAGCTATGTATTTTGGACTTCTTTGTCTTCCCCTATTGTAAAATCTAAGGTTTCTTTTTCTCTGTATCATCACCATGAGTTTTATCGAACCTTCCAAGGTAAACATGGATGTCATTAGCAAAGGTATCCTCTCTAGCAAGGGATTTCTTCCTTTTTTTCAAAAAATTGAGGGTGAATACCCGGAGATCACCAAGGCTTTCATGGAAATGTGGGATGAGGGCAGAGTCATCATCTATAACAAAACCTATGATGTTGACATCAAATTTTTGGTTGAATTAATAGGTCAGCCTCCTAAAGGAAGGTCCATTAGAAGAGAGAAGCACAACTATGAGGCTGAAATGAAATACATCAAATACAAAGAGATATGCAAGAAATCTCGGGTGGGGATTCATCATGACGAACTTTCATTTCCTTAGGGAAGTGTTCTAAAATCCTTATGGAGTATGTTATGGTTGATGACCCAGATAAGGCCCTCTGTATTTTTTACTTTGATTTTTTTAATCATTTCCAAGATGTAAGTGCAGTTAACATTCCCCAGTTTCTTCTTAATTCCATTTGCCATACCATTGAGCACTTTAGATCAAAGAATGGGTCTAAATTACCCACTCATCATGGGTTATTAAATATCTTGTACAAGCACTATATTATCCATTGCCCTCAGGGAATTTTTGTGTCTTCCCCTCCTAATACCAAACCGACCCCTATAAAGGCTAGATCCTCTCAAACTACTCTGCAATCTTCTTCTACCTCCAAGCTCTCTACTAAGAAGAAAAAGTGGTTGAAGTTGTTAATTTGTTGAGAAAGAGAAAATACAGTACTTCATCTAAACCTAATATTGATCTTGAGTAGAAGCCAGTGTGGTCCTCCATCCACCTCAAGAACAAGGTCCAACAAAAGGAATCATTGACCATCGAGTCAAATGACAATGATAAGGATAACCTTGACAATTGCATGCATATTTTCATCATCAAATCCTATTTCAAGCTGCATTTCTCAACTAACTGATTTACATAATGCACTTAACCTACACTTCTTCAAGAAACCCTTCGCTGATGGTGAGGTTAGTGTTCCTACTAAATTTACCAAGATTGATGTTGTTCTTGAGGACATCCTCGACAAGGGTAAATATGTGGATATGGACACTTCCAATGTTGAAATCCAAGAGGATGGAGTTGAACCTAAATATAAAGCTTGATGTTTATTTCGGTGTAAAGATGTTATTGAATTCTTCTTGTCATCCTTATAAATCTATTTCCTGTTGTATGGTGGTTACTTTTAAGGTTACCCTTTTTATATTCTATTTTTTTGGTTGTTCCCTGAGGATAGCCTTAGTGGCTTGATAGATTGTTCTCTATTTTGATTTTCTTGGACTCATGGCCTGTTGAGGATTTTTGTAATAAGTTTTTGGAACCCTGTTAAAACCCTTTCATAATCTAATCTCTTTAACCGATCAAAAAAATCCTTGAGGATAATAGTATGGCTCAATTTTAGGGTGCCCAAAAATATTTACCAATGGCAAATATTTTGTTGCTATTGGAGTATTATCATTTTACACATATTATGGGGTGTAATTGGTTTATTTTTAGGAACCTACTACTAAAATAAAGCACACTCACACAAAATACTAAAAAATAACTCACATACATCAAATAACGCAATATCACTATGTAAAAATCAATTACAAAAATGAAACAATCTCACAGTAACACTGAATGGCGGGTGTCTTCGAGGGGGAAAAATCCTTCAATATTTCATTAGCTTGCAAAAGGATGATCTCGTACATAGCTTCATATATTTTTAAAGTAAAAAAATACATGCAAACCTACCTAAATTCTCAAGAGGTGGCTTACATGCAAAATGCCAATCGAGCTAGAATCTCCCACCAAATGGTGGTTACAATCTTGATAAAAATGATTACATGAAATGGTACCACTTGGCGAGGTATCCTACTATATCAGTTACAATAGTGATAAAAATGGTTACATTATATGGTACCACTTGGTGAGGTACCTTTATTGCCACCTACATTACTAAGTATTGCATAATAATATTAAAATAGTATCCCCATGTTGGAAGTGGATTATTATTACAATATGGTGTTGGGATAGGATCCTAACATGTCCTTTCCCTTCGAAAAGCTTTGTCCTCAAAGCTGAAATTGAGGAAACTAGTGTTGGAGTTGATGGAGATGCTCCCATGTAGCATCTTCTATCTGAATCCCACACCACTGGACAAGGATATCTATGATGGTATGATTGTAGAGAGTGCGGGTGTGGCGATCTAGCAACTATTCTGGTTCAAGTAAGATGGACTCTTCCTCATCCAATTTTGGTAATGTTGATTGAACATGTACCTGTGTTCCCACAACTTTATTTAGATATGAAACATGGAAAACAGGATGGAGCTTGGAGGTCGGTGGAAGAGCCAATTTGTAAGCAGTGGAACCAATCCACTGTAGAACTTGGTAGGGCCCATAGAATTTTATAGCAAGTTTTTGGCACCAACAGAGTTGGAGGGATGACTGTTTGTATGGTTGCAAGCAAAGTAAAACCATATCACCCACATCAAATCTATGCTCAGATCGATGTTGGTCGACCTATTGTCGCATATGATTCTGGGCCATGTCCAAATTATGCTTCAACTGGTGAAGGACATCGATCTACTAGCAAAGAGTAATATCGATTGCCTGGACCCTAGAGTTTCCTGGAATGTATGAAGAAGGTATGGGTGGAGGGCACCCATAAACAACCTCAAAAGGAGTGAGTTTGGTAGTTGTATGATAGGATGTGTTGTACCACTATTCGGCCATAGGAAGCCACTTCGCCCATTGAGAAGGATGATCTGATGCAAATCAACGAAGATAGGTCTCTAAACATTTGTTGACAATCTCAGTTTGACCATTTTTTTGTGGATGATAATCTAAACTCATTTTAAGCTTAGTTCCCTGCAACTTAAACAACTCTTGCCAAAAA
Source organism: Wollemia nobilis (assembly GCA_028583015.1). Taxonomy (NCBI): domain Eukaryota; kingdom Viridiplantae; phylum Streptophyta; class Pinopsida; order Araucariales; family Araucariaceae; genus Wollemia; species Wollemia nobilis. The sequence continues at coordinate 9,348,854 of JAQPPZ010017033.1, forward strand.
TGACTAGTGAAGGTTGGGTCTCGATCGGACACAATGGAGGTGGGAATACCATGAAGGCAAAAAATAGAATCAAGGAAGATTTGGGTAATTGTGGAGGTTTTTTAAGGATGGGCAAGGGGATAAAAATGAGCATACCTCGAAAGGTGATCTACTACCACGAGAATAATAGACTTACCACCCGATTTAGGCAACCCTTTGATAAAATCCATTGAAATATCAGTCCAAACTTGATTTGGAATGGGCAATGGTTGAAGAGTACCTAGAGAACAAACTATTTCACCTTTCATCCATTGGCAGGTATCACAAGCTGCCACGAAGTCACGGATGTCTTGTTTCATCCCTTTCCAGATGAATGTGCGCTTGAGGCATTCATATGTTTTGAGAAATCCATAATGACTTACAGAGGGAGCAGTGTGTAATTACTTCATGAAGAGGTCATGGAGGAGCGAGGCATGGGGAATAACAAGGCATTGGTGATAACGCAAATCCTGGCCATCCTAATTGTAGCCTGGGTATGAAGTCGAATCAGCTTGAAGTGAATCCATAAAAGCTTGCAGGTCTTCATATTGAAGTACCTCCTATCGTAAGGAATCTATCTATTAGGGGACAGGTGCGAAGATAGCACATAACATACTGAGGGCCTAAAATTGATGAGAGAGAGCATCAGCCACAAGATTTTCTTTGCCCTTATTATAGGTGATATCATAATCATAGCCCATAATTTTAGAAACCCATTTTTGTTGTTCTAGGGTAGCAACCCATTGTTCTAAAAAATATTTGAGACTCTGATGGTCTATTTTAATGGAGAAATGGCACCCAATGAGATATGGTCTCCAATGGGTGACAACATGTAAGATGGCCAACATCTCCTTGGCATATGTATATTTTCCTAAATTATTCTCAAAGAGTTCCTTACTAGTGAAGGGCAATGGTATCCCTTATTGCATCAATACTACCCCAATGCCACATCTGAAAGCATCATTTTCAATGACAAATGGTTTAGAGAAATTGGGCATGGCTAGAACAAGTGTGGTGGGCATGGCATGCTTTAATTTAAGAAAGGTGTGGTCAACGTACCCTGTCCAAGTGAAAGAGTCCTTATTTAACATAGATGTGAATGGAGCTGCTATTTTCCCATAATTACGAATAAATTTCCTGTAATAACCTGTAAGTCCTAAGAATCCCCGAAGTCCTTGGAGAGTGCGGGGTTTTTCCCAGTCTTGAATTGCCTGAATCTTCTTGGGGTCGACCTTGACACTATATTTGGAAAAAATGTGTTCTAAATACTCCACTTCAGTCAAACCAAAGGAGCACTTAGATAGCTTTACAAAAAATTGATGTTGGGCCAATAATTGTAATGTCTGATCCACATGGGTAAGGTGTTCTTCCCACGAGCGGCTATAAACCAATATATCATCAAAGAAAACTAGGATGAACTTCCACATGAAGGGACAAAAGATGTTGTTCATAAGGCTTTAAAATGTGGATGGTGCATTTTTCAAACCAAATGACATTACAAAGAACTCATAGTGACCTTCATGAGTATGAAAAATAATTTTTGGAATATCCTTGTCCTTGAGCCTAATTTTATGGTAGCCCGAACGAAGGTCCAACTTGGAGAAGTACATAGCTCCATGTAATTCATCCAATAATTCATCCACTACAAAAATGGGAAATTTATCCTTGATGGTGATCTTATTGAGCTCGTGGTAGTCTATGCACAATCACCACGATCCATATTTCTTGTGAACTAGCAAAACTGGAGAAGAATAGGGACTGGTACTGGGTCAAATGACACTTGCCTTGAGCAATTCTTGTACCATATTCTTGATTTATGACTTGAGAGCATGCGAATATTGGTACAGTCTGATATTCAGTGGTGCACTACTCGAAAGTAGTGGAATAGCATGGTCATGAGAGCAATGAGGTGGCAGTGTAGTTGGTTCTAAAAAAATGCCATTGTGCTTGGTTAGAACAAGTTGCAAATCTACTGGAAGTCGATCTGTTGTAGAAGTGGGTGACTGAATTAAAAATAGTTGTGCAATGATCCCATGGGAGGACATTTTCAACAACTTCTCCATGCAATTGGAACTAATAATTTGTGTAGGGCCAGCCTTGATACCCTTGAGGGTATGTGTTTGTCCATTTTGTGAAAATTGCAGCCATAGTTCTACAAGGTTGTAGGAGAAAGTGCCCAAGGTGCTCATCCATTGGGATCCTAACACAACGTCTCACATCCTCCCAATTGGAGGGCGAACATATCTTACTTGAGTTCATAATCCCCTATCTGAATTTTGATATTTTGACATTTAATTTTACAAGGTAAGATGCCTCCATTGGCCACCATGACTTCAAAATAATTGCATGAGTGTATATAGCAGTTGGTCCGTTTGGCCACCTGAGGATCAATAAAGTTGTGCATGCTACCTGAATCAATAAGAATTGTGAGACATTGGCCCTTGAAATAACCCACAACTCTCATGGTTTGTGGGGTGGTAATCCCGGCAAGAGCATGGACTAAAATTTTTGCTAGTGTTTCTGATGGTTCCTCTTCTTGTGGAGTTGGTGCCTTAGCTATATCACTCTCCTCATCACTATGGTCACTGTCTTCTAGTTCCTCCACATTTATTAAAAACAATCTCTTATTTACACATCTATGCCCCTTCGCAAAATTTTCATCACAATTCTAACATAACCCTTAGGTGTGACACGCATCCATTTCCTCTATAGTCAGTCGCTTGGGAGTAGGAGGTTTATTATTAGTATTGTTTTAGACTCAAGGAGGGAAAGAAGGTCGATTATGCAAAAATCATGGTGTCCACCTTTGAGTTGAGTTTAGATTTGGCCAATCGGGATAAACTGATATCCTCCATCATGATGTGTGGTTTGAAAATCTTGACTTCAACCTGGATATCATCTCATAACCCACTAAAAAAATAGCTCATAAAGAATCCCTCATTCAAACCCTTAGTTTTATTGGCCAATTTCTCAAATTGGGTCTGGTAATCATGAACTGAGGTGTTTTGTTTCAGCTTTTTCAATGTACCTATAAATTCATCATAGTCATTGGGGCCAAATTGGGTGAGTATTTGGGACTCAAAGTCCTCCCAAGATAGGTAAGGGTTAGAAACTCATAGCCATTGGAACCAATGTAAGGCCTTAGATTCTAGGTTGAAGGAAGCCATCTGAACCTGATGTATAGGGACATTATGGAGTCGGAAGAATTGATCAAACCGACATAACCACCCATCGACATCCTTTCCACTGAACTTAAGGAAGTCTAATTTAGGCATTTTGAAGTTTGGATCTCGATCAACATGATTGTTATCTGGTGTTCATCGACCTTGTTTAGAGTTTTCAGCATGGTGTTCAGTTTTGGTACTACCTTGCAATTTGGTCTCCATCTCTATGAGTTGTTCTTCTAAGCGGATTCTAGTGTTATCCTGATCCAATCGAAGCTCTCAAATCTCTATGCTTATGTTCTTGTTTGCAGAGGTCAATTCAACAATGGATTTTTGCAGGTCGGCCAATAATGTGCCCAAGTCTAAATCCTTTTTTTGTTGTCCTTGAGTGTCGCTTGTCATTGCGGTCCATATTATGCTGATTTACTAAAAATAGACCTCAAATTTTCAAGAGTTACTATTTTTAGTAAGGGTCCAAAATTTAATTTGGGAAATGAGTTGCAACACTGATTTTAGGATAGGGTCCACTCCGGTGGTTGTTTGATCTAAGTGCTCAATGAGGAGATATACTACATTTCTTGAATTTTTGTGATCTCTTGTTGGTTGCAAGTCGATATCAAGGTAATTTCTTCCACTTGGACTTAAAATTTCACCAATGAGTCCTTGAGCATCTTGTGCAAAATAACAAGTAGATTTTATTCTCAAAAATTTGGATCAATTTGATGGACCGATGAAAAGTTATGGCCTTAGTAAGAAAAATCAAAATTTGCTATTTTTTGAAATTTGGTGCAAAATTTGACCAAGAGCTACCAAGGATAATTTTTTCTGGAATAGAGTGTAGAATTTTCTACTAAATTTTTAATTCAATCTGAGATCTATGTGAAGAGATATCCTTGTTTTTTTTTCTATGTTGGTGTTCGGTTTCTGATTTGGAGTTACAGTTCAAAATTTGGGACCTGGGATCAACTGTTTTGGACTTGTATACTGCACCCTGACCACCCTATCACTATCATGTTCTTTCCTCTGTCACTTGTATTGCAGTTACTAACATTGTTCATGACACTGATCCTAGGATTATCTAATATTGATAGTACTATTTTTGACACTGGAAGTCTAATTCTGGACTGTTACAGAGGGTTGTTATTATTGACCTGACTATCTCTGTTACTGATCATACTGTTTCTATCACTATCCTGACTATTTTGTTTCTAACCATGAGATATTTTAGACACTTGCAATATCTATCTTGACTGTTGGTGCATGCAATTTTGTTTTCTATGATAAGGAATGCCTTCTTCGTATGCTCACTTTTGGGGTTGTGAATGCAAGTTAACAAAATAGGGATGGTGTTGATTTGTAGGTGGAAGTTATGTTTTGTAGAACTAGGGTATGCTAAGTAAGGGAGTATGTAATACCCATAGGCCCTCTATTATACTGCAGTGATTAATAATAGTGCTCGGACCAATATTTTAGGCCACTACTCAAGGAGGATTCCACACATACCCTTGAGCACACTATCTGCCTCTTTGAAAATACGGGAGGGTAATCGTCCAGGATGTTGTGTCCCATTTTTATTCTTTTAAAATTTTAGGGGTCCCAATTTAGCATTTTTTTGAATATCATCATAGAATTTTTTTTCAATGGATAATACAAGGATGTTGTGTCCTGAAGATACATGGGAGCTTAATTCCATGCATGAGTGTTGTCTGAGGCTTGGGTATTGGAGCATGATTACCCCTTACTTCACTAGATGATTTATGGGCTATCTAGCTTATCCAATAACAAAAACTCCTTCACAATATTTTAAAACCCTCGGCACAGGGTTTCTAACCTACATAACTACTGTATGTTTTTTGTATTTTTTGATTTTTTGTGAAAAAAAATGACTGTATTTTATTGGATTTTTTTTTTGATAAAGGAAAAACATAAATAAAAACATAGGAAAATTATACTTAACAAGCAGAATGACTGGCAAGAATCGTCTCAGTTGCAATAGAACTTGGCCTTGTAAAGCACTCTGATACCACTTGTTAGGAACCTACTATTAAAATAAAGCACACTCACACAAAATACTAAAAAATAACTCATATACATCAAATAACACAATATCACTATGCATAAATCAATTACAAAAATGAAACAATCTCACAGTAACATTGACTTGCGGGCCTCTTTGAGGGGGCAACCTCCTTTAATATTTCATTAGCTTGCAAAATGATGATCTCGTACATGGCTTCATATCTTTTTAAATGAAAACTACATGCAACCCTACCTAAATTCTCAAGAGGTGGATTACATGTAAAATTCCACTCGAGCTAGAATCTCCCACCAAATGGGGGTTACAATATCAATAAAAACTATTACATAAAATGGTACCACTTTGCGAGGTATCTTACTACATCGGTTACAATATTGATAAAAATGGTTACATGAGATGGTACCACTTGACGAGGTACCTTTATTACCACCTACATTACTAAGTATTGCATAATAACATTAAAATAGGATCCCCATGTTAGAAGTGGATTATTACATAGGTAAATGAGAATTACAACATGGTGTTAGGATAGGACCCTAACATTTCTCATAAAAATTATCCCCAAGGTAGTGGTTAAGGTATCATCTAATATGAATATTATTAGTATCATTACCAATAGAAATGATAAGTATAAGAGGGTTTACGATGAATAAATCAAATATGATTTGTAGAAAGATAGGATAACCCCAAATAAGGCTATTGAAAAATCTTCATTTCAACTAGCATGTGGAAGCAAGGTAACTCTACTTTTGAATATTTATACCCCACTAAAAAAATGAATGATGGATGCAAAAGTAGACATGAATAACCTAGATCTCAAAGCTAAATAGATCATGAACTAGAGGAGAAGAGAATGTCAAATTTAGAAAGTCAACTTAAATAAAAAGAGAGGATCAACAAGTTGTTTGAAAAGAAAGCTAATTATAGGAATTTCAAATGGATATTGTGTTGATGTGGAGTAAAATAGTGGATATGATTTTATAAACATGGTAAATTTTATATTTAATGTAAAAGAAATTTCAAATAAGTAAATTTATAGGAATATATTTATCTTGAGGGGTTGATGCACCTTAATTATTGTACAATAAGCATGAATGATTTGTATATTGTAAGAAAATTTGAAAAGGGTGAAATAAATTTTGGATTCAACATGTTGTAAGAATAAATAAGATGCAAAATCTCATGACATTTTAATTGAATTTGAAAATACCTAAAAAATTGTATTGGTATAAAAGTCATCTAGTACAAGAACCTTGGTTAGATATTATAGTAAATCATTCATGGATTTAATGTAGTGATATGATTTTGGAAGTATATTTCATCCTAGATAGGATTCTATTATAATTCTTTAAATTGTAGCTAGGCATATACACATGCTTATATAAAACATATCAACCTACATATAATGGTGAAGATAATTATTAAGATGATCCTTTATGGGAATTTTAAGTTTAAAGATGAATTTAAGAATTAAGTGAAATGATTATAATGGTTTAACTCATGGTGGTTAATGATAATATTATCTATAGTTATTTTACTACTAGAATTCACTCTAAGAACAAAGGCAAAGAGTAGTCATATCTCAAAAGGATAATCCTAGTGTAGAGTACAAGATGCAAGAAAAATTGGAGAGCAACATCATGGAACTACTATCTCACATCCTATTTTAAAGAGATAAAGGATAGGTATATGCCTATCAAAATTGGGTATTCTTCTATGGTTCTACCCTTATAAGAAGAAAAGACTAAAAGAGTAGTACTTGAAGAAGATGAGTGCCCTTGCCCTAATAAATTGCCTTGAATAATAAATCCTAACTTTTAAAACATGCACACACCACGATAGATCATTATTAGTGTTGTTATTTTTTTTTAAATAAAGGGGTAAAAATTTATTGATAATAAGACAATATTATAGAGTACAGTGAAGCCCCCATACAAGGCTCAAGTAAGCAATAAAATAGGCTAAAACCATGATACAAGGTCAAAACCCAAAGAATACAAGAAGAACAAACCACATTAAGTTTGAACATCCTTGTGGATCAACTCCTAGAGACACTGAGAGTCCCTAGATGAGAGACTCTTCTAGTTATCCATAATCCAAGGACCCAAAATCTCATAAGCTCTTTTGATAAAATAATCAGCAACCCCATTAATTTCCCTTGGAATGTGCACAAAGGAAATGAATTCAAACTCTTCACTAATTTTAAGAATTTGAATGGACATCGAGGCCAATTTCCAATTCACATCCTCTAACCTTTTGATGTTTAAAACATTAACCAAAATTTTAGAGTCATACTTGCAGATGTTCTTGTATGAGCCAAGAGAAAACCCCCTCTATAAGTCCTTGAGAATCGCAAGAGCTTCCATAAAATCATTGGAGTGAACACCTTTATAAAATGGAAAAGAAAAATTTGACCACACCAACAGAGTCTCTCCCAACACCGCTAATTCCAGCATGTCCAAGATTACCCCTTTTAAATTCTTATTGTTGTTCTTATTATGCATATATGTTTCTATTTATATTGTAAATGCCTTTGAATATAAATAAAATACTATAAAAGTTATTGCAAATAGTTTGGTGTTAGTTGTTTGTCTAGTTTTGTCCTAGATATTAGTGGATCAAATTTTTTATGAACTAATTTTAGATTAAAAATTTAAAAATGTTTAAAATCTTGTGATATAAGTTTGTTCTTCATTAAATAAACTAGTATTAACACAATATTTATATATTGTGGATAAAAATAATATAGATTTAGTAATGGTTAGCTTATGTCTTAAGGATTGTTTGAGAAATTTTGACATTGTCTTAATTTATCATTCAATAGGTTCTAGAAATGATATTCTTATAATCAATTAAACTAGATATTACATAAATATTTAAAGCAAAAAATTCTAAATTATCATGCAACTAGAGAGGCAGGATCTAGAATATCTTAACATGTAAATTTATTCGTGTATCTCCAAGTCTTGTTTTCTTATGATTGTAAGTATTTGAAGATTGATTATAATGATTTTTATGTGATGTAAGTTTTTTTAACTTGTTTAAAGGATAGCCATCTAATTTTAGCTTTAACCCTAATATGGGTTCTAGTAATGCTACATATAGATGTTGATGCAATGTAAAATGAGTACACAAATTGCATAATATTACATGATAAGATAGGTATCATGTGGGTGTGTAGCCTCATGATTTAGAAAAATTATACATAAATAGTGATGAAATTGTAACCATTCAATTGTAACCAAAATTTATTACTAGAATTCATATATTCCTTATAGTGGATGCATAATTTTAGGTGTTAGTTCCTCCACTTGGATATATACATATCTTAATGCTTACTAAGTCTGCTAAATTAAGTTTTTTTTATCTCATGGAAAATAAGAATATTATACAACAGCTAGTCATTGGTTATAGAAATAGATCACTAGATAATATTCTTTCTAATATGAAGTGGTTAGTTCATATACGAGGATAAAGCATCCAAAAACATAAATGACATAATATATTTTAACATGTTTGTTTAATGCAAACCCTATAGATGGTTATTCAATGGACCTGTTAGAATCATTGGATATAGGTGAAGGAGTCCAAAATCAATGGTCGACATTAATCACTACAATAGGATAATTTTGACATGGATACCAAGAATCCTAATAATTAGCTAACATGCACTAGATCTAAGGGTGTACTCTCATGGATTTCCAATAAAGGTTAGGAGGGATGTTGGAGACATAAAATGGAATATAAAGACTCCACCTTGAAAGCTAACACTTAATAATAAAAATAGATTATCTACAGACTACAACATAAAGGTGAAGGAGTCAAAATGGTCTTGTATTAGAGAATTGAAAAAAGGTAGTTGGTTTTTCTTTTCAATTTACACAACATTGCTAGAGACAAATTACTCTAGCATAGATCAACGAGAGAGGGAATTAGCTCATTTTTTAATTAAAGAAAAAAGTTTCTCTCCACTTGAATTGAAGTTGATTACCAATCCTAAGGATTTCTCTTTTAAGAGGACTTTCCCTGTTACTGATGATCCAAATATCCCTGTTGCTGGATATATCACTGAGCAGCCGGGGCTTATTTACTTACGATATTTAGCTGAAACTTACCAAGAAGGTATAATGAATTATACAAACAAGTTTGATCAATTTGGTTTAGCAAAAATATTGGTCTTCCTTGCTTTTTGTAATAAGATTACCTCTTTACAAAAAGATTGCTGGGGGAGTCTTAGCTCTTCCCAGGTAAACCCTCACCCTCTATCACTCAACTTAGGACCATCCTCCTCTTATTTTTCCAAACGCATTTTCTTGATAGGTCCTATGAACACTGGACGATCCTATTTGGTCAAAAGTCTAGCAGCAGACTCTTATATTCCATTAGTAAGAATATCTCTGAGATATTTCTTGCCCCGTGGAGATGACTTGAAAAATGAATTTGAAGAAAAAGCTGAAGATCCAATGCTTTATGCTCCTAGTATTTTTGATGATACTATCAAAAATAATTATATAGAATAGATATGGATATGATAATAGACATGGGTTTATTAATAGTAGACTTATTAATTAATAGCATAACTTGCCATTTAAGGAGGTCATTTACACAGAGTGGATTAGTTTGAATATATTGATTGATGGATATTTTAAGTAAGCTTGGGACTTTTATTTTCAAATAAGCCGAGTGCTGTATCTTAAGAGCCCTCTTGAAATATAGGTAGAGAAACATCTTAAAATAACTTGCTCTTTAGAAAAAGTGTATAGGGTCCATGAATGATATGAATAAATAAATGTCTTAATAGTTTTGGTAGAGGCCCTCTCAAGATATAAATAAAGAAAAGTCTTAGGAGCTCACCTTAATAATAACAGACCTATTTAAAACTTTAAGTGGTCGAGTGCTTATCCCTATCCCTATCTGAAAAGGGGGGCGGGGCCCTCTCCCTGTCGAGGCCCTATCTTAAGAGGCCCTCGCCCACGCTTTAGTATGATTGACTTTACCTCTAAACCCAAGAGGAAGATATTTCCATCTACCCTCCCTAGTACGAATTACCATTTGTAAAGGATGGTACAATGCCCTCTCTCCATCCTTTAAAAATAAATATCCCCACTATTTCAAAATAAATATTACTTGTTGTCCATTGTTTGATCCCCACAGCTAGGATGGCTCTCTCATCCATACAAAATATCGATGGTGCTGGAACGGAAACCTAATCTGACCCTTACCTTTAAAGTTTTTTTGTCACCCAATGAATATATAAGGGATCTTACCATTTTAAATGGTGGAGGAAGGGAGGATAGGGAGCATTCCTCTCCCTATTTCAATAAAGGTAAAGGTCGACAATAATCAATGCAATAGGAAAAATTTTACATGGATAACAAGAATCCTAATAATGAGCTAACATGCACAAGATCAAAGGGTGCACTCTCATGGGATAACCAAGAAAGACTAGTAGTGATGTTGGATCCAAAAAATAGAATTTAAAATAATCCACCTTGAAAGCTAACACTTAATAGTAAAAATTTATTATCCTCAATAGAACAATTATCAATATTAATCAATGCGATAGAACAATTTTAACATAGAGAGAAATAATCCTAGTAATCAGCTAACATGCACTAAATTTTAAGGGTGCACTCTCATGGGATCATCGAGAAAGGTTAGGAGGGATGTTGGAGTCATAAAATAGTGTTTTAAATATTTCAAATTGAAATATAAAACTTAATAATAAAAATGGATTATCCTTGATATAAAGGTGAAGGATTCCAAAATAAATGGTTAACAATAATTGATGCAATATAACAATTTTTACATAGAGATCAACAATCCTAATAATGAGCTAATGTGAACTAGTTCTAATAGTGCACTCTCATGAGATCACCAATAAAGGTTAGGAGGGATGTTGGATCCATAAAATATAATTTTAAATATTCCACATTGAAAGCTATCACTTGATAATAAAAATGGATTATCCTCAACATAAATGAGAAGGATTCCAAAATCAATGGTTAACATTATCCAATGCAATAGAATAATTTTGACATGGAGAGAAAGAATTCTAATAATTAGCTAACATGTTCTATATCTAATAGTTAACTTTCATGGGATCACCAAGTAAGGTTAGTAGGAATGTTGGAGCAATAAAATAGAATTTTAAAATATCCATCTTGAAAGCTAGCACTTAATGATAAAAATGGATTATCCTAAATATAAAAATTTAAATATTAACTCAATTACTAACATGCTTATCCTTGGGAATATTTATAGAAAAGTAAGATTAAGCTAAAGCATGGAGCATCCAAATTACAAAATGCCATTTCACATAAAATTATGGATCCCAACATATCTTAGTGAAAAAGAAAGAGGGAATGTATGTGTAATATACAAATTAATTGTCTATATCAAACACTAGGATGGTTAAATGTTAATGATTGTGTTGTATGTTGATGAATTTATTACTGCAAGAAAATCACCCTCATTTATTCAATAGATGAATTCAATACTTCATAATACTTTTGAGATGATAAAATTTGGGGATTATGCAATATTTATTGGGAATTCAAATGGATTAGAACACTTCCAAGATCATTATCTCTCATCCAAGTATCACTTGTATCTTCTATAATGTTTTAGGATGGAGGAAAAAAATAAGCTAAGAATATTTTTTTTGCCTTAAAGCTATGATAAAATTGCACTAATCCCTTAATGTATGGTACTTTATATCGATCCTTTATGGTTTTCTTCTCTATCTCACCCACACCTAGTCAACTATTGCATCTGCCATCAACTATTGTTCTAATTACATGCAAGAACCTCATGAGATTCAATAGATAGTAGCCAAAAGTTTTTTTTTTATATATTAGAAATGCATAATACATGGATATTCACTACTCATTTGGAGAATCTATGATTTTGATAGATTTTTTAGATGTGGATTGGGCCAATTATCTAGATCATCGGTGCTCCACTACAAGGTTTGTATCCTATCTTGGTTTTGGACTTGTCTCTTTGTTTTGTAGATTAAAGTCCACCATTTCTTAGTATTGTATGAAATCTAAATACTATGTTACCAATAAAGCCACAAACTACCTTTGATTAATGCTCATGATTTTGGAGAAAGTAGACAACTCTCAACCATTTTAATTCATTATTCATTGTGATAATTAAAGCACTATTAAGCTTGTATGCAATACAATGTTTCATAAATGAACTAAGCATATAAATATTTTGATGCTCTATGTGCAATGGATGTATGCACATGAGATGCTTGATCCTTTTTATGTAATACCAATAGAGTAGAAAATAAATATCTTAACCAAGGTCATGCTCAAGGAACCTTTTGTGTTCATGTGGAAGTATCTTGGAGTAGGAGAGTTCCCTTAAGGGGAGATGTGAAATATGTTGCATTAATATTCTCTTGAAGAAATGATTGACTTTTACACTATATTCCTTGTATTTCAATTTGGGCTATTGTACAACTTATATAGGTGAATTTATTATAATATTTTATTATTTAACATAATGGTTGGTTATTTAACCTTGATATGAAGGTCTCTTGTGATTGATAATTTAGACTCCTTCCTACCAACCATTTTATAATTTGTTGGAGTGTATTCCTTATTTAATTTAGAGAGATATTTCGATGTCTAGAAACACCCTTTTATTTATGCTTATTCTTTCTATGAGTTACTATTATTTTTTAAGGTAATGTGTTGATTCCATTCATTTCTATAAAGTATTGTGAAATTTAATTATTTTCCTCTTTGAAATTCAATCCATTTGGTTAATTATTTTTGTTGCACTGAATTATTCCACTAATTTCATGGTTAATAAAAAATATTTTTGCTAAGAAATAGTGGATTGAATTTTTTGAGGTTTTGCAAGCCTTATTTGTCTTTGTTAGGAGATGTAGTCAACATCCAGATCTCAAACATTCTTCAATAGAAAAAATAAACAATTTTTTGGAGTCTTCATTTTGGAGAGGAAATTTTTTTTTTTTTGGAGTCTTCCTTTGGAATAGGAAACAAATAGTTTTTTGGAGTCTTCCTTTGGAAGATAAAACAAATAGTTTTTAGCGTCTTCCTTTAGGAGAGGAAATGAATAGTTTATTTTTTTATAAAATGGAATGACCTCTTACATGTAAAACTTGATTGAATGTAAAAGGTTTGTTGAAATAAATAAAATAACGAAGCTACCATTACCCTATAGTTTTACCAACACATTGCAGGGTTTCCACATAAAATCCATGTCTTACTATTTTTTCTGTGTTATTGCATTTTCTACTTTATCAAAATTTGATATTTTATAACATCTGGTGTCAAAGCCTAATGTTTTGTGTGAGTGGAAGTTGCAAAAATTATAGGTGTAACCACGTTTGATATTGATAATTTTGATGGAAGGAACTTTACCCTATGGAAGATGAAGTTGGAGGATTTGCTAAGTCAAAATGACCAATACCTAGCCTTGAAAGGGATCACGAACAAACCTAGCGACATGAAATATGAGGAATGGAAAACTCTAGATAGGAAGGTAGTTTCTACAATCCATATTTGCCTAGCAGACTCAATCTTATTCAAGTTTCAAAAGAAAATATTGTAGAAGCCCTTGGGAAGAAGCTTAAAATGTTGTATGAGATAAAATCAGCAACAAAAAGGTTTTTTTTGAAAAAAAAAACTTTATAGCTTAAGGATGAATGAGGGTTCATATGTGATAGATCACTTGAATGAGTTTAATATCATAATAAATAAACCAGTTTTATTTAATGTGAATATGAAGGATGAGGATAGAGCTATCACCCTACTTTGTTCCCTCTTAGAGACTTAGGATCATTTGATGATGACCATCAACAATGTATCATCAAGAACTAAAAAGGATGCAGTAATGCTATGGTATCAATGCCTAGGACATATGAGTTAAAAAGATCTAAAAATTCTAAATGACTAAGGCATGCAATCTGGGACTAATTCTTGTAATTTAGACTTGTGTGAGCACTATATTTTTGGTAAACAAAAGAGGGTTTGGTTTGCTGCAAACCCTAGTAAGAGTTCTAATTTTTTGTAAATTATACATTTTGATATATTTGGATCAATCCCCACTCAATCCTTAAATGGTGCTATCTATTTTATGATGTTTATCTATAAGAGTATGGGTTTATTTTTTGAAGAAGTTAGAACCTTTACAAAAAATTAAACAGTTCGAAGCATGAGTAGAGAAAAGTTTGGGCAAACCTATATTATGTCTTAGGTCAGATAATGGGGGTGAATATTGCTCTAATGAATTTGATAAATTTTGTATGCAAGAAGGAATTAAGCACCAAAATATTGTACCATATACTCCAAAAAATGGTGTGGTTGAGCATATGAATCACACAATCATGGAACATGTAAGAAGCATGTTCAACACATTCATGTTGGATAAAAGGTTCTAGGTAGAGGCTATTAATATAGTTGTTTCCATTATTAACAGGTCACCTACAACTGTGTTGAATGGAAAAATTCTAGAGGAGGTTTGTTGTGGTAAGCCATTTGATTAATCTCATTTGCGTACCTTTGGATGTGAAGCATTTTCCCATGTGCCTAAAGAAAAAAGGTCCAAACTTGACCCAAAGTCAATAAAATGTGTTTTTCTCAGCTATGGATATACATTAAAAGGGTATAGACTCTAGTATCCTACTTCCCACAAGGTAATTATTAGCTAGGATATTATGTTTTATGAAAAATTCAATGCAAAGGAAGGAGGTACAACAAACATCTAATGTTGTACCAATTGAAGTATATATGAACAAAGATGAAAATCAACATGTTGAAGGTTTTGATTAGCATGTAGAACAACAAGTAGAGTAGCCACATTAGTCACAAGACCAAGAGGCACAACCAATAGATCATTGTGTTAGAATATCCACACATCCACAAAAGTGTTTTGAATAGTATTCTCTTGTTTTTCAATCCTATTTTTCTTTTTTAATTGACGATGGTGAGCATACTTCATTTCAGGAAGCTAGAGAATCTAAGAATGTATAAAAATGAAGTAAAAATATGGAGGAGGAAATATAAGTACTTTGCAAGAATAAAATGTGGGAACTTATGGATCTCCCACCTAGAATAAAGGTTATTGGAAACAAATGGGTGTACAAAGTAAAGAAGAACAATGATGGGTTGTTGGAACACTATAAATCTCACTTGATGGAAAAAGGTTATGCAGAATTTAGGTATAGAATTTAATTATTTTTCTCTCCAGTTGTAAATATGACTACTATTAGAGTTTTACTTTCACTTGTAGTAGCACAGGATTTAAAACTAGAGCAGCTTGACGTAAAGATTACTTTCCTGCATGGTGATCTCAAGGAGGATATTTATATGGATCAACCTTACGCTATGAAGAAATAGGCAAAGAGCATTTGGTTTGCAAACTCAAAAATATTTGTATGGGTTGGAACAAGCACAAAGGATGTGGTGCAAAAAATTTGACACCTTCATGAAGAGCCAAGGTTTTAGTGGGAGTGAAGATGACCATTGTGCATTATATAAGAGGTTTTATTATGGTAGTTTTATTATTTTATTGTATTAAGTTGATGATATGTTTGTTGCAGGCCCTAGCATGAAGAAAATCATTAATCTTAAGGCTCAGTTGGCTAGGACATTTGAAATGAAGGATTTAGGAGTAACAAATCAAATTTTACGATATACACAAGGATAGAATAATAAGGAAGATCTGGTTATGTCAAAATTCATATATAGAAAATATTCTACAATGCTTCAATATGTAAAATGCAAAACTAGTTTGTACCCCATTTCTTTTACACTTCAAATTGTCTTCTAAATAGTGTCCTAGAACAAAATTAGAGAATATAAGCATGTCTCATGTACTGTATTCATCATTTTTAGGAATCTTCATGTATGCCATGGTGAGCACCATATTGGATAATGCTCATGCAGTGGGAGTTGTCAACCAGTACATGGAAAATCCTAGAAAGGAGCATTGGAAAGTAGTGAAGTGGATATTTAGATATTTAAGAGGCACTTTAGATGTTATTTAATATAAATTAATAAATTTGAAAGTGATAGGTTTTGTGGATTCTGATTATGGTGGAGATAGATATGGTATAAATTCCACTATAGGATATACTTTCACTCTTGCTAGTGGAGCTGTGAATTGGACTTCTAAGTTATATTTTGTGGTACCTTTATCAACAATTGAAGTAGAATATTGTAGTAATTGAAGCCAACAAAGAGGTAATTTGGCTAGAATTACTGTTATGTGAATTAAAGATAATGTAGGAGAAAATTATGTTGCATTGTGATAGCCAAAGTGCTATTCAACTAGTGAAGAATACAACATTCCATGATCGCACGAAACACATTGATGTTAAGTACCATTTTATAAGAAATATGGTGGAAGAAGGTAGGATTATGTTGGAGAAAATTGATACTAAAGTGAATCCTACAGATATGCTTATCCAGTCAACACAAAGAAGCTTGAGAGGTGCAAAACTTCTTTGGGTTTGTTAAAAATGTTATAAGGGTAGCATTGTGCAATTGGCAATTGGTTGAAAACACTAGTAAATATTTCATGTATATTGACTTCAAGTGAAAGAATGTTAGGATATGAATTCAATATCCAGATCTCCAATGTTCTTCATTACATAAAATGAATAATTTTTTGGAGTCTTCCTTTGGGAGAGGAAACAAACAAATTTTTGGAGTCTTGCATTGGAAGAGGAAATGAACAATTTTTTGGAGTCTTCCTTTGGAATAGGAAATTAATAGTTTTGGATTTTTCCTTTGGGAGAGGAAACAAATAGTAATGCACCTTGCCTGGGCCATACATTTTGCTCTCAGTGTCTATTTTGCCCTGTTTTTTCAAAATGTGCAGAATTGCATGGAGAACTTAAAAAGAATTGTCCTTTGCGTTTACAAGAAAAAAATGTCTCTAGGAGGCCCAAAATTAGATTTTAATGTTATTTTAAAATTTTGGAACTAAAAAGGTTATCATAACTATTATTTTAGAACTAGAGTGGGGTTTCTATCTTGGGATAATGGTTATTATTGAATAACGGGTGCATGATTCCATTTTGGATGCAATCCAAGCTCTTTTTTAGGGTTACTAAAAATAGAAAGTGATTTACTAAAAATAGAAAGTGACAAAATAGTAAGGGGGTAGTGTAGGCTAGGGTTTTTCATTTTGGGGAGTATAAGGAGTGGGAGACTCTATTGTAAGGGGGAGGTAATTTCAGATAATGAAAGGAAGCATTTACAAGTTTCTTTTACTAGTGTATTTTTTATGATATCTTCTCTTGCAATTTTACCCTTGGAGTCCATTGTTGGTATCCTGTAGTGAATTTACATCAATTGGTATCAGATCGGATGAGATCTCACTAGTGGAAAGAAGATAAATAGAAGAAGGAGAAGGTGAGGGATCTATGCCTAAATAAATAGGCAAAGGATCTTCTTGTAGAAATAGCATGATCTACTAGTGCGATTAATCACATGATGGAGGCCCACACTAATGTGGACCCAAATCTAGGATCTAATAACGAGATCATGGTTGATGAAAGTGGATTTGAGGATCATGCAAAAGAATAACTAGAATTTTTTGAAATAAGGTTGATTGAAGTCTTGGAAGGACTTAAAGGAAGCTGAGATGGAATTAAGATTGAGGTTTTTGAGTATGCTAGTGGGTTAAAACCAGAGGAGCTAATTGATCGAGAACCAAAATCACAGTGACAAAGAAATCATTTTTATAATTGATCGAGAGCTAGAATCACAGAAACAAAAAGAAAACATCTTATGTTATTCACATACGGCCGAACATTACAGTCACGGCACCACATTCACGGGGAAGAAAAGAACAGTTTATTCATTCGCATGCGTCGAAGATGACAACACAATATTCACAGAAAGAAAAAAAAAATATTGTTTTATTTCCATTCGCATGCGGCCCAAAGTTACAGTCACAGACGAAAATAACAATCACAGCCGAAAATTACAGTCACGGCTGTTTATTCCTAAGTTGCAAAAGAATGGCGTCTTTTTCGCCCAATGCCACGTGATGATCTTCTCGATTTAGCAACTTTTCCATCCCTTGTGCATGCCTTTGTTTCCCTTTTTAAAGGTTCTTAGGTGGCGCTCCATTTCCAGCTGGCGGCCCTACGTTTCCTCTCCTAGACCTTTCGTTTCGCCTCCCCGTGTCGCTTCATCGCCCAGGTATTTGACACGTGTCACTTTTCGCCTCTTCGTCTTCGTCTTTCGGCATGAAAATACGCCCTGTCGCGATATCGCGACGTATTTCTCACGTGCCCCCTTTCTTTTGTTTTGGTCGCGATATCGCGACATGTCGCGATATCGCGACGTCCTTCTACTGTGCCTTCGTCCTGAGATGTGGTGTCACGATTTCGTGACCTCCTCTCGTAAGCCCCTACCTCGTTGCGGTCACGATTTCATGACATGTCACGAAATCTACTGTCCCTGACATGTCACGATTTCGTGACCCTCCTCGCCCACATCCCTCCTTGGTTTCGATCACGATTTCGTGACATGTCATGAAATCGTGACCCTCATGATTTCGTGACCCTCCGTCCGCCTTTGCCTCCACTGTTGGTTTCGGTCACGATTTCGTGACCCTCCGTCCCCTTCCCCCTTCCCGTCACGATTTGCGACCCTCCGTCCGCCTTTGCCTTCGCCACTGGTTTCGGTCACGATTTCGTGACATGTCGCAAATCGTGACATGTCACGATTTCGTGACCCTCCATCCACCTTCCCCTCTGCTGCTGGTTTCGGTCGCGATTTCATGACATGTCACGAAATCGTGACATGTCACGATTTCGTGACCCTCCGTCGGTCCTTTTTTTTTTTTTCTTTGCAAAAACACTTAGACAAATTTGGTTGGTGCAGGATTGCTCTGCTGCCCTCGGATGCTCCTGCATCAGACACCCGGGGTAGATTGAGAAGTGATCCTCACTTCTGAACTGTTGGAGGGAGACCCAGGCGGTCAACCTCCATTTTAGACAACCAAGTTGCATCTTCTACCGGTCTGCCCTTCCACTTGACCAAATATTCAAAATTCTATCTATTTTTGGTACTTCTGCCTTCTCTTGTGTCCAGTATTTCCTCTATCTCATCTGTGGTTGGGGTAGATGTTGGAATACTCCACAACTCTGCACATGGTGCCTCACTACTATCCCCTTCATGGTATTTCACTAAATCTGATATGTTAAAAATAGGTGAAATGTCAAGCCCACTTGGCAATTCCACTTTATATGCATTGCCTGACTCCCATTTTTCTAGTATTCTGCAAGGCCCAAATTTCTTCATCTTCAATTTGTTATAAGTTTTGGTTGGAAACCTTTCTTTTTTGAGATGGACCATGACCTCATCTCCCACTTCGAACTCTTTGAACCGCCTCTTTTGGTCTGCTCTTGTCTTGTATTGAGTATTCATTTTTGTAATTTGTTTCTTTACTTCTTCATGCAGGTTCTTCATCTATTTCGCAAATTCCTCGGCCTCTACACTGCACTTTTCTCCTTTATCTAATTTCCTCAGCTCAGAAACATTTCTTGGGCTGTTTCCATATATGACTTGGAATGGAGATTTGTTTGTACTCTTGTTGACAGAATTGTTGTATGCAAATTCCACCTGCGGCAAAACCAAATCCCATCCCTTGGGTTTATCTGCTATCAAGCATCTTAACAAATTACCCAGACTTCTATTTACCACCTCTGTCTGTCCATCAGTCTGTGGGTGGTATGCAAAACTGAACTTCAGATCCGTCTTCAACTTCTTCCACAATGTTCTCCAAAAATACCCAACAAACTTTGTATCTCTATCAGAAACTATGCTTTTTGGTAGACCGTGAAGTCGTACCACTTCCTTGAAAAATAACCCTGCAATGTGAACCGCGTCACTTGTTTTTTGGCAGGGAATAAAATGTGCCATCTTGGAGAATCTGTCAACCACCACAAATACGGAGTCATTTCCCCTCTGTGTTCTCGGCAACCCAAGAATGAAATCCATGTTGATGTCCTCCCATGGCCTCTCAGGTACAGGTAATGGCTGATATAATCCTGTGTTCTGCCTCACTCCTTTTGCCATTTGGCATATTCTGCAACTTTGCACAAACTTGTTCACATCCTGCTGTAGTTGTGGCCAATAATAGTTCTCACTCACTAGGGCAATGGTCTTATCCCGGCCAAAATGTCCAGCCAGTCCTCCGCTGTGTTTCTCTTTGACTAAGTTTTCCCGCATGGAACTCCTTGGAATGCATAATCTACTTCCTCTGAACAACATTCCATCTTGGATTAGAAAATCCAACCATTTTGTCCTGTCCACAGTAATAGGTGCCGAGCAAGCCTTCCGGGCTTACGCAAAATCAGGATCTTCGAGGTACAGGCCCTTCAGTTCTTCGAATCCTACCACTTCCATTGTCATTTCAATCAGCAAATTCTGCCTTCTACTTAAGGCATCTGCAACTCTATTTGATTTTTCGCTTCTGTGCTTTAACACAAAGGTATAGCTTTGGAGAAACTCAACCCACTTCAAGTGCCTCTGGTTCAGTTTTCCTTGGCTGTTTATATATTGTAAGGCCTGATGATCAGTATATAACACAAACTCTTTTGGCAGCAAATAATGTCTCCACTTCTTCAAGGACTGAACTATGGCATAGAATTCTTGATCATACACTGAATACTTTTTCCTGGCATCATTGAGTTTCTCACTGAAGTAAGCAACAGGCTTACCTTCTTGACTCAGCACAGCTCCAATGGCACTACCACTGGCATCACAGTCCACCTGAAATACCTTATTAAAGTCTGGAAGTGCTAAAATAGGTTGCTCAGTGACCTTCTTCTTCAACATATCAAAGCTTTTGTCAGCTCCCAAGGTCCACTTAAAGTCTTTCCTATCCCCTCTCATTGTCTCTGTAAGGGGTGCACAAATACTGCTAAAATTTTTGATGAATTTCTTGTAAAAACTGGCTAAACCATGAAATGATCTCACTTCAAAAGTGCTTCTTGGAGTAGGCCATTCAATGATAGCCCTCACCTTTTCTGGGTCCATCTTCAGACCTTCAACTGAGATGACAAATCCCAGGTATACCAACTCCTTCTTCACAAAATTGCACTTCTTCAAGTTGATCAACAACTGTTCTTCCCTCAACTTCTCAAAAACCCTCCTGATGTGCATCAGGTGCTCTTCCAGGGTTCTGCTGAATATCAAAATGTCATCCAAATAGACAATAACAAACTTGCCTAAGAACTCCTTCAGCACTTCATTCATCAACCGCATGAAAGTGCTTGGTGCATTGGTTAGCCCAAATGGCATGACCAACCACTCATATAAACCTTCTCTGGTTTTGAAAGCAGTTTTCCACTCATCTCCTTCTCTGATCCGAATCTGATGGTAGCCACTCTTCAGGTCAATCTTGGTGAAGTACTTGGCTCCACTCAAACAGTCCATAATATCATCCATCCTTGGTAATGGAAATCTGTATTTTATGGTGATCTTGTTTATAGCTCGGGAGTCTGTGCACATCCTCCACTCCCCATCCTTCTTTGGTGCTAGTATTGCAGGTACCGCACATGGACTCAAGCTTTCTCGAATCAGTCCCTTTTTCAACAACTCATGGACTTGTCTGCTCAGCTCCTCACTTTCCACAGGAGTCATTCTGTGGGCTGCCTTGTTGGGTAAACTAGATCCGGGTACCAAATCAATATGGTGACTGATCTTTCTCATCGGTGGTAAACCCTCAGGCACATTATCTGATATGATGTCTGGAAATTCTTCTAACAGGTGTTCGGCCTCTGCTGGAACATCTATGTACTATTCTTTCTTAACAGTAGGGATTAATGCATAACACATTGAATCCCTCTTCAGACCTTCCAAAAACTGTCTTCCTTCCACCAGGCAGATTCTGGCACTACTACACACTTTCTCATCCACTTCCTTCAGTGGCTTCAATTTGTGACGTACTCCATCCTTCGTTAGAGAGTACGTATTTGCATGCCCATCGTGCACTGCACGTCTATCAAATTGCCATGGTCTTCCCAACAACAAATGGCAAGCATCCATTGGCAATACATCACATAGGACCTCATCTTGATAATTCCCAATGTGAAATTTGACCAAGCACTGTTCACTGACAAGTGCTCTGTGGTCTTTCTGCAACCATGAAATCCGATATGGATGCGGGTGCTTCCTCTTCCCCAAATTCAACTTAGTAACCATCTCTTCTGAAACTAGGTTGTATGTGCTACCATTATCAATGATAACATTGCAGACCTTCCCTGCACATTTGCACCTCGTGCGAAACAGGCTCTTCCTCTGTTCTGGTTCTTTTTCCTCATTCAACAGTGTTCTTTTCATCATCAACACTTCTCCTCCTTCTGCCTCTTTAGAGTGTTCTGACTCTGCACCTTCATCTGCCACAGCAGCTCTGGCATGACCCTCAGGTCTCTTGTCCATCCTTTCTTGGTGTTGAGGACATTCGTATGACCGGTGTCCTTCTTCTCCACATTGGAAATAGGTTCCATGGAATACCCCTCTTCCATACCCACGTCCAGGTCTACCTCTTCCTCTCTGGTAGTCATTGTTATGATCACGCGGGCGGTAGGTATTCTCCTTTTTCTGTTCCTGGGGTTTGCTTGTTTCCCCAGTCTTCTTCTGGTCTCGGTAATTTCCTCCACTGGTTCTTCCACCATGATCCCTTCCTCTCTGGTTGCCTTCGAATCTTCTGTTTAGTTTCTCTTCTACCTTCAAGGCCAACTGGTATGCATCTTCTATGGTGGCTATTCTGATCAAGTTGAGCTCTTCCTGAATGTTCATTCTCAACCCGTTGATGTATCTAGCTACTTTCTCCTTATTAGCCCCGAATGGCCAGTTCTGATGGAGATCTTGTAGAATTCTTCTGTGTATTCTTGGACAGACTTGCCTGCTTGCCTCAGACTCTGCATTCTCCTCAACAGGTCCAACTCGTAATCCATGGGAATAAATTGTCTCTTCAGCTTCTCCACCATTCGGTCCCATCTGGTTATTTTCTCCTTTCCATTTTTATTTCTTTCGAGTTGTATTCCTTTCCACCATAAACTAGCATGGCCTTTTAATCTTGTTTTTGCAAATTTTATCCGGTCTGGATCCGCCACCTCCTCATACTCAAAGTATTCCTCCATATCGTTGATCCAGTCAATCAACTCTTCTGGGTTGAGGTGCCCAGAATATGTAGAGACATCAAACTTTGGTCTCTTCCCGGCCTGAGATAGAGCTTTCAACAGTCTAGCTTCAGAAGGATCCAATGCATCTTCATCATCTGATGGACCCTCAGTTTCCCAGGCTTCATCGTCACTCTGTTCTTCTCCCTTAGGTTCGGTCCTTTTTCGCAATTCTTCCTGCAGGGCTTGCACTTGTCTCTGCAACGCTCTGAAATCTTCATCCTGCGCCACATTTCTCCCACGACCATGATTTCTTTTTGGAGGCATCCTGCTCACGATTTCTCTGTTACACTACTCAGGCACTCCCGTTCTCTCTTCTCAGAATCCTTCCACAGATCCTGGTGCAAACTGCCTCACGTTCGGCGTTCTGTTTGCACACTCAGAATCACTCGCTCTGATACCACTTGATCGAGAACCAGAATCACAGAGAAAAAGAAAACATTTTGAAAGAGCTAGAATCAAGAAAAAAAGGAAAACATCTTATGTTATTCACATACGGCCAAACATTACAGTCACGGCACCACATTCACGGGGAAGAAAAGAACAGTTTATTCATTCGCATGCGTCGAAGATGACAACACAATATTCACAGAAAGAAAAAAATATTGTTTTATTTCCATTCGCATGGGCCCAAAGTTACAATCGGAAAATAACAATCACGAGCAAAAATTATAGTCACGACTGTTTATCCCTAAGTCGCAAAAGAATGGCGTCTTTTTTGCCCAATGCCACGTGATGATCTTCTCGATTTAGCAATTTTTTCCATCCCTTGTGCATGCCTTTGTTTCCCTTTTTAAAGGTTCTTAGGTGGCGCTCCATTTCCAGCTGGCGGCCCTTCGTTTCCTCTTCCAGAACCTTTCATTTCGCCTCCCCGTGTCGCTTCATCGCCCAGGTATTCGACACGTGTCACTTTTTGCCTCTTCGTCTTCGGCTCATCTTTCGATGCAAAAATACGCCCTGTCGCGATATCGCGACGTATTTCTCATGCGCCCCCTTTCTTCTGTTTTGGTCGCGATATCGCGACATGTCACGATATCGTGACGTCCTTCTACTGTGCCTTCGTCCTGAGCTGTGGTGTCACGATTTCATGACCTCCATACTACCGAAGCCCCTACCTCCGTTGCGGTCGTGATTTCATGACATGTCACGAAATCGTGACATGTCACGATTTCGTGACCCTCCGTCCGCCTTCACCTTCGTCGCTAGTTTCGGTCACGATTTCGTGACCCTCCGTCTACCTTCGCCTCCACCGCTGGTTTCGGTCGTGATTTCGCGACATGTCGTGAAATCGCGACATGTCACGATTTCGCGACCCTCCGTCCACCTTCCCCTCCGCTACTGGTTTCGGTCACGATTTCGCGACCCTCCGTCCGCCTTTGCCTCCGCTGCTGGTTTCGGTCGCGATTTCGCGACATGTCGTGAAACCGTGACATGTCGCGATTTCGTGACCCTCCGTCCGCCTTCCCCTCCGCTGCTGGTTTCGGTCGCGATTTCGTGACCCTCCGTCGGTCCTTTTTTTTTTCTTTGCAAAAACACTTAGACAAATTTGGTTGGTGCAGGATTGCTCTGCTGCCCTCGGATGCTCCTGCATCACTAATAGATTGGGAAAATAGTATGGATAAGTATTTTGAATGGAGTAATATGGTTGAGGAGAAAAATGTGAAACTCACAAGCATGAAGTTGAAAGGGCATGCTCTAATTTGGTGGGATCATCTACAGACAAAATGATAGAGGAAAGGAGAAGGAAATATCAGGGCTTGGGATACGATGAAGAAGAAGTTGCAAGAAAATTTTGTTCCTGTAGACTATTCCAAAACTTTATTTCATAGATTGTAAAACCTTTGAAAAAGGGACCAAAGCATTGAGGACTATACCAATGAGTTCTACAAGCTATCTATTCATGTGGAGCATAACAATATCTAAGAGCAAAGGACTAAGAGGTATGGAAATGGCCTAAGTTATGCTATTCAATATGATTTGAGTATGCATCATACCCTTACTATAGAATATGTATATCATATGGCCTTGAGGATCGAAGAAAAGCATAAGAGGAGTAATTACAGAAGAGGTAATAAGGGATTGGTATCTTCTCTAAATCAAGGGTGTGGTGGATCTATCTCATCAAAGGGATAACCTTCAAATATAGAGAAATAAGAAGAGACAAAGAAAGGTCATGGTACCTACCAAAGAGGAAGAGGAAATATGGCGAGGTCGAGGTAATGAGGGAGGTCAAACTAGATATGGATCATGGAAGCCATATACCTATTTTAGATGCGATGAGGAAGGTCACAGATCATTTGAGTGCACCCACTATGATTCTGAACAGAGAAATCATGGAGGATAGGCTAGAGCCAACCTATTTGAGGAAGAGGATAAAACTGAGATAGAAGTTGCTACATATGTGGGTGAGAATCTCATGATAAATAGAATGTTGAAGTCTCCAAAGAAGGAAAAAATGCAAGCAGATAAGGGTGGTGAGTCCTAGTTGCATACAAATATCTTTCATACAAGATGCACATATGGAGGAAAGGTATGCAAAGTAATCATTGATAGTGGTAGTTGTGAAAATATGGTCTCTAATATAATGGTAGACAAAATGAATCTAAAATGTGAGAAGCACCCACACCCCTATCGCATTTCATGGATAAAAAGGAAATGAGGTGACTATTGATAAGAGATGTTTAGTAAAATTCTTAATTGGTAATACTTATAAATATGAAGTTTGGTGTGACGTGATTCTTATGGATGCCTATCAAATACTATTGGGGAGGCCTTAGCAGTATGATAGGAAGACTATCCATGATGGAGGTCAAAATACTTACACCTTTTGGAAGGATGGTTCCAAGTTAGTATTGTTGCCTCTTTCAAAAGAATGGTAAAGCGAGAGTTTGATGATGGCAAAGGATTTTATCATAGAGGTACAAGAAATAGAGTTTTGTTATATATTGATATCGAATAAGGTAAAATATAAGGTTGCTAAAGATCTACAAGAAAAAAAATTTGTAGAAGAAATGACAAAAAAAGAAATTACTAAAGAAAATAAATCTTGTGGAAGAAGAAATTTTTGAAGAAAAATTGGAAGTAGTACTTGAAATCAAACCAGTATCAATGAACATGAAGCCCATCATCCTTACATTGGACCATACTACTACTATTGAAGTAATAAGGATTTTTAAATAAGTTTAAGATTTGAAAAAAAATATTAGGTGTCAATTTTAAGGATGCTATATATGTTGTTGATATTATTGTTGCAACCGTGGAGGCACTAGATTCGATTAAAGTTTTATTTACTATAGATCTAGAAAAAGTAGATCTTATTACAGTTCTTTATGACATTGCAATTAATTTTGGTGATGTGTATGGTATTGCAGTTATTCTACTTAGGGAAAATTTTGTTACCATGGGAATTTCTTCTACTATTGCAGATGTTTTTGGAGATGCAAAAAAAATTGAATCAGTTTGCATGCTCTGAAGACCGATATGTTGTGTTGTGGAAATTTGTTTTTGCTAGAAGATGATACAGATCAGCCTAATCCTTGGCCACCACCACTAAAGTCATTGGTCAACAATTGTAGGAGTTTGAATAGCAAGACTCATAGGAGCTAAGTCCATTTTCAACCAGAGGAGAATAATGCACCTTTCTAGGGCCATAAATTTTGCTTCAAGTGTTTGTTTTGCCCCATTTTTTTTCAAAATGTGTAGAATGACATGGAGAACTTAAAAAGAATTACCCTTTGTGTTTGCAAGAAAAAAGTACCTCTAGGAGAACCAAAATTAGTTTTTAATGTAATTTCCAATTTTTGCAATTGAAAAGTTTATCATAACTATTAGTGTAGAACTAGAGTGGGGTTGCTATCTTGGGAGAGTGGTTATTATTGAATAACGGGTGCATGATTCCATTTTGGATGCTATCCAAGTTCTTTTTTTAGGGTTACTAAAACTAGCAAGTGAGTTTCTAAAAATATAGTGACTAAAAATAGTAAGGGGGTAGCATAGGCTAGGGTTTTTCTTTTTGAGGAGTATAAGGAGTGGGAGACTCTACTATAAGGGGGAGGTGAATTCAAATAATGATAGGAAGCATTTGCAGGTTTCTTTTACTAGTGTATTTTGTATGATGTCTTGTCTTACAATTTTACCCTTGGAGTCCATTGTTGGTCTCCAGTAGTGAATTTACATCAAATATTTTGTTTTTATATAAAATGGGAATGGTCCCTTCCATGTAAAAGTTGATTGAATGTAAATTTTTTACCAAAATCATTAAAAGAAAGAAGTTATCATTACCTTGTGGTTTTACCTGCACATTGTAGGTTTCCACGTAAATTCTATGTTACTATTTTTTTTGTGTTATTGTATTTTCTGCTTGCTCGAAATTTGATATTTTATAACATTATTTTATTTATTTATGTCAAAAAATCTATTTTATTCTCTACTTTAGATTTGTTGGCATCCATACAATATAAAAAAAATGACAGGTACAGTTTTGGAACCTTACCTCTTTTCTACTTAAATCGGCTGTCTTTTTCGCCCAAATCGGCTATTTCTGATTTGGACCGGTACCTTTAAGCACAAAAACGTAAATTTCAATCAATTTCTGAATCTAAAAAAAAAATAGGGGACAAAGTCCCACCGTGATCGCCACTGAAAGCATGAGATTTCGGAAGAAAAATAGTATTGAGATGCAATATAAACAAAGACTAACTCGATGCATGAAATAGGACAAACGTAATCGAATTGAGACAAAATATAAAGAGAAAGTAGGAGCACAACACTTTTATATTAATTCCAAAATCGGTTACAATACATCTCCCTTTTCAGGGGCTAGGAGTTTTAGCATGTCTTGGTTACAATCGTGATCAATACTCCTTCTTTCGCATGCCCACATTAAAAATGGGCGGGCCAGAGTGTTGTCGTCGCTTGCGATAATGAATCTTTACTTGCTACTTCTCCTACGATCAAAGAAACACGGAGACGTTAGTAGCACCTGTAACAAAAGGATAGAACATTTGACTTTAGAAATCAATAAGAAATACGTGCAAAAGATCGATTAAATACATGCAACTCTGACAGAGACCCGAAAACATCACCAAAAAGTTGCTGCCAGCAAAACAGTCGGTGAATCTGATCGTTGTTACCTACAAGTTAGTATTTCATTGCATCGTAGGATATATTCGATAACTGTCTTCTAAAATATATATTCGAACACTGTTAACTACAGGATATATTCGAACATAAAGCGTAAACTATTTAAACAACATAAATTAAATTGAAACTAAGAACGTGCGGGGTGCCCGGGCGGGCCGCCCACCGTTAAAACTTGACTTTGATGCCAATCCACTAGGGATGGGCCTAAAATCTCAGAGAATGTGGTGTCGTCGAATTGATGGATTACTGTAGTAAAATGTTGGGTTTAGGTCCAGATCCACGCTTCTAACAGCCACCAATAACCTCTCTTGCGAAAGAGATTACGGGTGTAGAAGAGATGAATCGAAAAGGAGTGCAATCGGGTGTTTTAATTTGGTAGCACTTCGTCGCTTGAAATGTCTACCAACTTGTATTTTGGGTGGGAAAAGTCCACCATTTTATAGACCCATGGGGTCTCTTTGGAAGGGCACGTAGGGATGCCATGTGGCGGCCATGCCTTCCCAAGAGGGAGGAGACTCCTCCTTGACTTGGGCTTACATGACTACCCTTGTGACAGTCCCCTAACTGCCAATCTGCCCACCTACGCGCGCATGCACAGTAGGCGGCAATAACTGACTGTCCTCGGCTACCACTTGTTTAACATCCGCTTTAAATTATTTTAATGGCACTTTTAAATGTTTTAATGTCTGCCTTTGATTGGTTGAATTCCGCCTTTGATTGGTTAAGTCCGCCTCTGATTGGTTAAATTCTGCCCAGGCGTAAATGCGAATTTTATTGCGATATCACGACGTCACGACACTTCGGCCAAGGCTTTCCTTTGGGCGCTGAAGTGTCACGATATCGCGACGTCGTGATATCACGACGTCGCGATATCGTGACACTTCGGCCAAGGCTTTCCTTTGGGCGCCGAAGTGTCACGATATCACGATGTCACGATATCGCGACACTTCGGCCAAGGCTTTCCTTTGGGCGTCGAAGTGTCACGATATCACGACACTTCGGCCAAGGCTTTCCTTTGGGTGCCGAAGTGTCACGATATCGTGACGTCACGATATCGTGACACTTCAGCCAAGGCTTTCCTTTGGGCATCGAAGTGTCGCGATATCGCGACGTCGCGATATCGCGACACTTCGACCAAGGCTTTCCTTTGGGCGCCAATGCAGCATTTGCCTAAGTTATTTGTTTAAGTGTAGCATTTGTTTAAGTGTAGCATTTGTTTAGGTGTAGCGTTTGTTTAAGTGTTAAAAGCAGTATTTGGACTTGGAGGATACATTCGATAGTTGGGCCTTCTCACCAGGGAAGGCGAAACGGTCGAAGAAAGCAAATGGGAAATAACCAGAGCACTGCCATGTAACCGGATTGGTATCTTCCAAAACTACTGTGTAAGTGGCTAGGACCACTGTTTGACCTCTGAGGGCTGCCCTGAAGGCTGTGTGTGTCAATGCAATCAGTGTTTGTAGTCACATAATCGGATTGGTGCTGTTTTGGTGTCTACAGTGAGGTTTCTTTTACTAGTGTATTTTGTATGATGTCTTGTCTTACAATTTTACCCTTGGAGTCCATTGTTGGTCTCCAGTAGTGAATTTACATCAAATATTTTGTTTTTATAGAAAATGGGAATGGTCCCTTCCATGTAAAAGTTGATTGAATGTAAATTTTTTACCAAAATCATTAAAAGAAAGAAGTTATCATTACCTTGTGGTTTTACCTGCACATTGTAGGTTTCCACGTAAATTCTATGTTACTATTTTTTTTGTGTTATTATATTTTCTGCTTGCTCGAAATTTGATATTTTATAAAATTATTTTATTTATTTATGTCAAAAAATCTATTTTATTCTCCACTTTAGATTTGTTGGCATCCATACAATATAAATAAGAGGGTCATTTGCATGACTTCCAAAATAGATAAGAAGAGGGTAAATTTGTTTACCTTCCTAAATAAGAAGATTTTAGAGCATAGTAAACACCTTCGAGCCACTAGGAAAATCTATTAAGGTTGTCCAACAACTTTGATATTGCACTAGCAAGAGAAGATAGCTTGACATGTTGTGTTCCAAAAAATGATTGTATTGAGAAAACTATGATAGATATGTATAAATTGTTTGCATTTTTATTCTTTTAAAATTTTAGGGGTCCCAATTTAGCATTTTTATGAATATCATCATAGAATTTTTTGTCAATGGGTTATATGGGATTGAAACGAGACCCACCTGTATTAAATCATTAGCACATAGTGGTATTATAATAAAGCTTGGATATTATCCATGTATCATTTGGCAAGATTCAAACCTGGGTCTCTTCCTTGAAATGTTGAGGAATCTAATTGGTTGAGCTAATTCCACTTGATAGAAAATTTATTCTTTAATATTAAATGTTTCTTTGTTATTTTTCCTCTAAAATTTGAAATTCAAAATTTAAATTTAAAAATATTTCATCAAATATTGCATGGTTGGGAGGGAATAGATGGATAATATTGGTCGAATGTTTAATATTTCAAAAGGAAAAAGTGGTATAATTTATCATTGTTTGTATAGTATAATGGCTGGTAGCACGTGCATAAAACAATGAGTGGAATAATGTCATAAGTTTGAATATCTTTTGTTACAATATTATTTTACATTCTAATTGATTAATTATTGTTGTTCACTTGAATAAAGACTTCAATTGAGGAGCATGTTGCAATGGTTATATCATTGGAATGTAAACTTGGATGTCCCAAGGTTAAGGTGCATTTATCCTTATTTTAACACTATCTCCTTATTACCTTTGCTTCATTCATGAGTTCTATATTTTTAGACTTAAATGTTGTTGGTGGTGTATGGGTTAGTTGAACGCTCCTAATAGAGAGAAGTTTGCAAGTTCAAATATACTTTACATAATATTTTATTGCTTATATATATTTCCAATCAATTTTTAACAAAAAACTTCCAACTCACATGGATTTAAAATGTTATTGATAGAAGGACAACAAGTGACATAGTGCATGGGTTGAATGGAATTAAGATTTTGGAGTATTTTGACTTAGTTGTGGATCTTAAACCATTTGTTTCCTTTTCTTCATCAATATAGATGAATTTTATGGTGAAGCACATGGAATGAAGATTATGTTTTGACAAACACATGGGCTTATTGACCAAAGAATCATGTATAAGACTCTAGCTAGAAAAATATCATGTGTTCAAAACTCTCATAATATTTTATATTTAATATTTAATGGAAGCCTTGTGAATATAGATGTGATAGTATTATCCATTAATTTGGCACTCTCATGGTAAATGAATTATAAATTTTAATATATAAATGGATTCTCAACAACTTAGATTTTGACATGTGGTATTTTCCACTAAAATCATTGCCAGTTGGTAGTAGACATATGCCAACTTATTATTTGTAGGACCTATGATGCATGAAAATAACCCACATGTCACACATATTTTTAAATATTTAAACTTAAAATATTTTTGCAGTATTTGGAATTATTTATGACTCAAAGTTATGGATCCAATAATTTTAGAAATGTTGAGTTGTTAGTGATGTCAAATGCAGTATTGGAAGGATGATTTAATTATAAGCAATATTATGAGTTTGGGCAATATTATGGGTTTGGGCAATATTATGAGTTTGGACAATACTATGAGTTTGAGATATATCATAAGTTTGGACAAATGAGTTTGAGCAATATTATAAGTTTGGGAAATATCAAAGGTTGAAATATTTAATTAAATATTTAAATATTTCAAATATCAAAGGTTGAAATATTTTATTAAAATATTTAAATATTTCCAACTTCAAATTTAAAAGTGAGCCGACTCTCTTGAAGTGCCAATAGCAAAAGAAGAATTGCATATAAATACAAGGGTTGGAGTTCATTTCAAATAACACTTTTGATTGAAGATCCTCGATTTTGGTGAGCGCATAGTGGAGCTTCGATAGCTAGATAGAATAATTTTGGTGAGTGCATAGTGGAGCTTCGATGACTGGATTTAACATCTTTGTGAGAGCATAATTGAGCTTCGATGGGTGTAGTGGTACCAAGTGCACCAAAGGATTGTGCAAACATTACTTATGAACACGAAGTGTCAAAACAATGAAGACCCATATTTTATCACCTTTGGTTTGTGTGAGATATATGAGAAAAATAGGGGAGTAGTACACACGGTTAGAATTGAGATAGAAGATGCAGCGAAGGCACATCGTATTGAGTGAAACACAAAAAAGAAGTGTGTTCATTGGGATTTGAATGTGGAGAAACACATCAAGCATATAGGTGTAAGTTTTGGAACAAAAATATGAAACGTATATTGAACAAGATTAGTGTGATATTGAAGGTTTTTGAAATAATGAGAGCACGTGTTATTTGGAAGCACACACAAATTTTGTTTTGAGTTGTGATTGGGTGTTGTTGAGGATATTTGACTGGAGTGCAAAATATGACTGGAAGTTGAGAAAAAGGTATGCAAAAATCTTTTACATCTATCATTATCTTCTAATAGATGCTCAAAATATTTCAAACAAAAAACTTGGATTATAATTTTTAATGCGGAGAATGAACAAAAATTGAATGAGGAAATTAGAAATAAATATTTTGTGTTGAATATCTTCATGCATCAAAAATAAAGTTTGTGAAATAGAACGAAGAAGCATAAGGAAACAAAATAGGATAGATTGAATGTTTGGAGATGGATGTCCAATGGTAAAGTTGCAACCTTCATGTTAAGATCCCCAACAGAGGCAATAAATCAGGGATTCAAGTCCTATGGGGGAAAATTTTTTTGAAGATAGAAGCTTGGATCAGTTTTAGTGAGTACTGAGTGCGCATATCTAATAGACATCTAGGATTTTAAAAAATATAGAATGGAATAAGGGTGGCTATAGTGCAATACATGGTGGGTGACCACAAGAAATAAAATGGTTACAAAGATAAAAGAAAGATGATTTATTTTGGGAAAAAAATGTACGTTTCTATATATACTTTGGAGATTTTGGTCTAGTATATTTTCCATCTATTGCATGGTCAATTAGAGGTTGAGAAAAAGCAAAGGATCAACATACTATAACTCAACATGCAAGTCAGTTATCTAATGCTAGACTAGGGATACATTTTGAGAAATGTAGAAGCAACAAAATTAATGAATGTAAAGAATGGTTTAGTCATTTGAAGCTTCCTACACAAGTACATCATCTATATTTCAGGAGGTTAAACAAATTCTGGGTATAATATATTTTTGTTTGAATAAAGCAAACTCAACAAAATGGAATAATTTATAGAGTAAGAGTAGGGTTTTGGATCAAAATGTTGAGCACACTTCAATAGAATTTTGGATCAGATTTTGAGAAGACGATTAGATTTGGGAGTATATTTGAACAATTTTTAAGAGCAAGTTTTGGAGTATATTTGAGTAGTGTTTGTGAGAAAATTTGGGAGCATATTTGAGTAGTGGTTATTATTTTTAGAGTAGAACTGAGTGAGTTTGGGTGCCTCAAGGGGATTGGTGTCCCATGTGGATTAGTTCCTACAAACATGTATAGGGGATTGGTGTCTCCTATGGATTGCTATCCATAAAATTGTATAGAGGATTGGTGTCTCTTGTGGGTTGGTGCCCATAAACTTAAGCAAGGGAATTGGTGTCTCCTGTGGGTTGGTGCCCACAAAATTTTATAGGCTATTGGTGTCTCTTGTGGGTTGGTGCCCACAAAATTTGTTGAAGAAATATATAAGCAATATTTTATCGTGGTTTTCTCTCAAAAGGGTGTTTCCATGTAAACCCTTGTCTATTGTGTGTATGATGATTATGTGCATTGATTTATTATTATATTGATATTATTTCAAGTTATTGCTTTGGAAAGAAAAGAGAAATTTTTTATCTTATACTATTCAACCCCCTTCTCAGTATAATTTTATGTTTTTCAATTAGTATGAGAGTGGGTTCCTTCATGAAAGCCTAATTGCTTGAAGGAATATCTTACAAGAACACACTTGGATTTCCAAGAAGGGTTTTTGAAAAATAGGGTTTCATTATTTGATGGAACTAACTATACTTTATGGAGTGTGAGGATGCAGACTTATTTGATGGCACATGGCTATGATATATGGCAATTCATTGAGGATGGGTTCACACCAGCTACAACTCCTCCCACGGATTGAGATGACAAGAAACTATTTGAAAATAATGCCAAGCCAATGAATCCAATATTAAGTGGGTCGTGTGAATCAAAATTTATGAAAGTCATGCAATGCACCTTAGCAAAAGAAATATGGGACAAGTTGCAAATAACATATGAAGGAGACAACAAGGTTAAAATTACAAAAACTCAAACCCACATGAGAAAGTTAGAAGATTTAAATATGAAATATGAGGAAGATATTGCTAAATATCTACTCTGCATTGTTGAATTTCTCAACACCATTCATGGACTTGGAAAAAGTATTGAAGACTCTAAGATTATTCAAAAAATCTTAAGGTCACTTACCATGAGGTTTGATGCAAAGGTTTCGAAGATTGAAGAAATGAAGGATCTTAAGACCTTAAGCATGGATGAGCTACATGAAATTATTATAGTCTATGATATGAGGACTAAAAAATATCAAACATCCAAATGGGAGACTGCATTTAAATATTCAAAGAATACAAAGAATAAAGAACCAGAGTCAAGTGAAGAATCAAGCAGCAGAGAAGAAACTAACTTGTGCGAATAAATAAGAAGGGTCCAAGAAAAAACAAAGGTATGCATTGAGTGAAACGTTTTAATTATTGTAACATTGGTCACTACGCATCTTGAAGAACACAAGATTATACTGAGAGGGGGGGTGAACAGTATAAGACCTCTTTTTTACTTTTTCCTTTATACTTCAAAACAGTAAAGCAATATACCCAAAGCAATATCAAAACAATGCACAATATCATCCACAAAGTGACACCAATTTTAACGTGGTTCACCCAGAATGGTTGGGCTACGTCCACAAAACTTTTCTCTAAAAGTTATCTCAAAGTTCTTTGGGAATCCTTCCCAATTACAATGTTTATGAGCCTCGGCCCAAAGGAGATACCTTCCCCCAATCTCGATTTTGTGGGCACCAACCCAGAGGAGACACCAATCCCCTAGCTCTGCTCTAATTGGTGATCCTCTAGAAGACCTCTGCCTCCGCTGCCCTTAGCAAATGGAACTCTATCCATAGAAGACACTTGTCCTCCCTACTCTGGCTGGAGACCTCTGTCCTCAACTCTATCACCTCCAAAGCTGGTCCTCGAATTTGCACTAAACATAGTCCTTCGGTCTAGCACAAATGTCCTCGTTCTCTTTCTTTGATCTGCACCAAACACAGTCCTTCGGTCTGGCACAAATGTCCTCGTCCTCTTCCTGACAAATCGTCCTCAAGTCTGCACCAATCTCTGTCCTCAATCGGTCCTCAAATCTGGTTCACAAAAGTGGTTCACAAGCTTTCACTAAAGCTTGCTTGATCTTCACCCAAGTCTTCACCAAGACTTGTCTCAGATCTGCTTTGCAAGTTCTCACTAGAACCTGCCCAAACTGCTCCACAAGCTCAACAAAAGCTTGCTCAAATCTGTCCAACAAGCCCTCTCAATGACTTGTCCAAAACCTGCTCACAAGCTCTCACAAAGCTTGCCCAAAGCTGTCCACAAGTCTTCACAAAGACTTGTCTCAAATCTGCTTGTAAGCTCTCAGAAAAGCTCACACAAATCTGTCCTTAAGTTCTCTCTGCGCAATCACAGCCACACTTGGTCGAACTCCAACCTTTGCACTGTCTGCGCAATCACAGCGGCACTTGGAACAATTCACCATGACTCTTCGCAACTCACAACACTTTGCTTTTCTGCTCTCTATGCGCTCTTGCTTCGCACTTAGCTCGATTCGACATGACTCGCTCTCTATGCACCGTGGACTTAACTTGCACAAATTCGATTCCTCCAAATCTTCAAACATCCCTCCTTTTATAACAAAAATTCTCAAGATCAAAACCTTAATCTTAGTCGACTGTAACCCTAAACTTCGTCGGCTCACATTTAACTTTGTCGGCTTCAACCGCCTCTGTGGTTCTGTAGCTTTTCCCGTGAAACTACAACATGTCGCGATATCATGACACCTTTGCAACCGTACACTTTCTTTTGGCTTTTGTCACGATATCGTGACACTTCAGCCTTTGTCGACTTCAACTAAGTTCTTGTCACGATATCATGACACTTCTGTCTTTGTCAGCATCAACTTTGCTTATGTCACGATATCACGACACTTCTCCCTTCATCGACCTCCTTTTTGCTTTTGTCACGAAATCGTGACACTTCTGCCTCTACAGACTTCGTCTTCACTTCTGTCACAAAATCATGACACTTCTATCTTCATAACCTTCCTCTCTACTTTTGTCATGAAATCGTGACACTTCACCTATAGAAGACCTGCTTTCATTTTTGTCATGAAATCATGACACTTCTGCTTTTGTCTACTTTCTTTTCCTGTCACAAAATCATGACACTTTCTGCATCCGTACGCTTTCCCTTCATCCTGTCGCGAAATCGTGACACTTTCTTCATCCGTACGTTTTCTCCACAACCTGTCACGAAATCGTGACAGTTCTCACTTCAAAACCTTTCCTTTGCTGCATGTCGCGAAATCATGATAGTTCTCACTTGGAACATTTTCATCTACACATGTCACAAATCATGACGTTCTCACTTCGAACCCCGCAATGTAAAAACCCCCCAACCATCAAATCGTGACACTTTTCGAGTTACTTTCTCTCTCTCAAACTTGTCATGAAATCATGACAGTTCTCTCTCGGACTCTCTCTTCTACATTATGTCACGAAATCGTGACACTTTTTCGTCCGTACAACCTACCTTGCAATATGTCATGAAATCGTGACACTTTTCCTTCTCTGCCTTCCTACTCTTTTCAAGTCGTGAAAATGCGACATGTCGCGAAATCGTGACACTTTCCACCTTGCTCTCCTTCTCTGCCAACATGTCGCGAAATCATGACAGTTTTTCCACTTGCCTTTTTCTCTGCCAACATGTCACGAAATCGTGATAGTTTTTCCTGCTTCTTCTCTCTCTTCCAACATGTCACGAAATCATGACAGTTTTTCCAACTTCTTCTCTCTCCTCTAACATGTCGCGAAATCGTGATAGTTTTTCCAACACTTTCTCTCTCCTCTAACATGTCGCGAAATCGTGACTATTTTTCTTGCCTGTTGTATATGTCGCGATATCGCGACACTTTTCTTACTTGTCTTTTTCTTTGATCTTTTGCAAATGGGCCACTATGGTCTTCTTGGAAACTCACTGTCCATGCTCTGAATAACCTTTGAACTTGTCATGCCGTAACCTTCATCAAAACAAATTATTTGACATTAAATCAAATTCCTTCAAGAGCTTCTTGACATCAATGACAACTTCTACACTTGAGCAAAGGCAATGTACCCAAGGTACCCAAAATTGCCAACAATCTCCCCCTTTGTCATTGATGGCAAACCTTTACTGAAAACACATCTCAAGAGCCAAAACTGAAACCAACTGTGCTAACAACTGAGAATCTTCCTTTGAAGTTTTGCTCCCCTTGACTTGAAGCTTTCCTCTTCACTTGAAGCTCTCCCCCTTACTCATATCTCTCCCCCTTTGTCATCAATGGCAAAGGGTCACCTTTGGGGCTCGGGACTAAGAATGAGCCTCTTAGCTTAGTCCCTCCCCCACCTCCAGATGAGGTGATTAATTTTGGGGTGGGAGTAAAACTCCCATTAGGCAATGATCATCATCAGCGTCTATAACTTCCTTGTCGGGCCTTCTCTTGAACTCTTTTTCCATATTCCTGTTCTTGTCACTTGTTCTTGTTCTTGTTCTCATCCCTGTTCTTGTCCATGCCTTGATCCTTGGACCTGTTCATACCACTGTTCCTGTTCTCGTACCTTGGAAGTTCAGCTCTACACTGTCTAGTTGTGTGACCTTCATTGTTGCACTTATAACAAGTAACAATGTTATTTCTTTTAGGCATACCTGTTCTTTGAATCCACCAGTTCTGACCAAACCTGTTCCTGTTATTTGTCTTGCAATAAACTGCCTTGTGCCCAAACTATTGACAAGAGTAACAATACCCTTGAAAGAAACTAGCACTTCTGAAATTGTTGTTTACCTTCTTCATTTGAGCCATGCAATGTGAAGCCGTGTGACCAAACCTGTGACACGCAAAACATCTGCCTTGAAATTTTCTTCTATTTGACCTCTTGGGTCCCGAAAACTTCTTCTTCTCATTCTGAACTCTATTTTCTGTTTTTGCGCATCTATCACTCATGGACTCTTTCTCTGAAATACTCTCCTCATCAGAACTCTCTTCTTTTTGGAATCTCTTACTAGATTCCCCAACCTGTTCCTTGTGCGGCTTAACAAAACCAAGGCCTGTTTTATCTGTTGTCTTTCTTTGACCTTTGATGAGTGACTTAACCTTTTTGGAGCTATCTTGAAACCTGTAAAGCTTATCCTTGTACTCTTTAGTTTCCTCTTTCAAAGAAGCCATTTTCTGTTCTAACTCACTATACTCAAGAACCTTAGACTCTAACTCATCCTTGAGTTCTTGTGTCTTAGCTATAGAGAAATCAAGATTTTCTATAAGATCATCTCTCTCCATATAACATTCATCTAACTTATCCTTGAGTCTAGCATTCTTCTTTCTTTCCTTTTTCAAAGCACTAAGAGCATTAATAAGTTCACTTTCAAGATCCTTTATTTGTTTGCTTTCAGAATCATCAAAGCCTTTTTCAGATTTCTTCTCACTAGAGGTGCTACCTTTTTCAAAAACCATACAAGCATCTTCCTTATAGTTTTCTGAAGCATCCTCATACATACTAGAAACCAAATCATTATTTGTACAATCATCCTCAAGGTGACCAAAATTTCCACATCTAAGACATTTCATGATAATGAATCTATGTTTCGGTTCTTCCTCTTTTTCTGATATGAACAACATCTCATTTTCATTCATCACTTGAAGAACTTTCACTATCACTACTAGAACACTTACTTGCTTTGTCTAGGTAGAAACTCTTCTTGTGCTTGTGAGAATACCTCTTTCCTTGATTGTTGTGCTCATCTTTGTTCTTCCTGTGATGCTTGTGCTTTTCAGAATCCTTGCTCTTAGAATCCTGTTTATCTTCATCACTTTCATTCTTGGAAATAGTACAGTCAGTAGCATAATGACCAAACTTTCCACAATTGAAACATCTTATATTTTTCATGCTTTTGTGCTTTCTAGAGAACTTGCCTTTCTTGCTGTAATATGCCTCTTCATCACTAGAAGACTCATCACTCTCTTGAAGTTGTTTACCCTTGGATTTCTTGGTAGCCTTGAAAGTTGCCTCTTTCTTGACATCAACCTTCACTTGAGTTCTCAACTCAAATGCTGCAAGTATACTATGGAGCTCATCCTTTTTCAACTTATCCAAATCTTTAGCTTCCTCAATAGCAAAAATCTTTTCACTAAATCTATTAGGAAGAGATCTTAAAATCTTATCACAAACATCATTTTCAGCAAGCTCAAGACCTAAGTCTTTCATGGAGTTAACAATCTCATCCATACGAAGCATGTAGTCACTAATATTTTCATCATCATTCATCTGGAGTTGTTCAAACATACCTTTGAAGTGTCTCAACTTGGCCTTTCAGACATTTGCATCACCTGTATGAACCACCTTCAACTGTTTCCACATTTCACTAGCTGTCTTGCAGTGAATCACTTTGGTGAGATCTGCTTTCTGTAAGCCTTTCAGGATTGCATTCATTGCTTTTGAATTGCTGTGATGTAGGAGCCTGTCTTCTTTAGTATAAGGACCATGTTCAGGAATAGTGTACTCATCTTCAATCACTTCCCAAACCTCATTCCCAAGTGCCATTAGATGAACCTTCATCCTTGCACTCCAAAGACCAAAATCTGATCCATCAAGAATAGGTGCTGCATTGCCACTTGAATAATCCATTGTGTTCTTTGCTAGCTTTTCCTTCAAGCTATTTAAACTTTTTGAAGGAACCTGCTCCGATACCAATTGAAGAACACAAGCTTATACTGAGAGGGGGGTGAACAAGTATAAGACCTCTTTTTACTTTTTCCTTTATACTTACAAAATAGTAAAGCAATATACCCAAAGCAATATCAAAACAATGCACAATATCATCCACAAAGTGACACCAATTTTAACGTGGTTCACCCAGAATGGCTGGGCTACGTCCACAAAACTTTTCTCTAAAAGTTATCTCAAAGTTCTTTGGGAATCCTTCCCAATTACAATGTTTATGAGCCTCGGCCCAAAGGAGATACCTTCCCCCAATCTCGAGTTCGTGGGCACCAACCCACAGGAGACACCAATCCCCTAGCTCTGCTCTGACTGGTGATCCTCTAGAAGACCTCTGCCTCCGTTGCCCTTAGCAAATGGAACTCTATCCATAGAAGACACCTGTCCTCCCTGCTCTGGCTGGAGACCTCTGTCCTCAACTCTATCACCTCCAAAGCTGGTCCTCGAATTTGCACTAAACACAGTCCTTCGGTCTAGCACAAATGTCCTCATTCTCTTTCTCTGATCTGCACCAAACATAGTCCTTCGGTCTGGCACAAATGTCCTCGTCCTCTTTCTCTGGTTTGGGTACAAATCTTCCTCAAATCTGCACCAATCTCTATCCTCAACTGGTCCTCAAATCTGGTTCACAAAAGTGGTTCACAAGCTTTCACTAAAGCTTGCTTGATCTTCACCCAAGTCTTCACCAAGACTTGTCTCAGATCTGCTTTGCAAGTTCTCACTAGAACCTACCCAAACTGCTCCACAAGCTCAAACAAATCTTGCTCAACTCCCCTCTCATTTCTTGTCCATCCCTTAGCTCTCAAAAGCTCACACAAATCTGTCCTTAAGTTCTCTCACCCCTTGGTCAACTCCAACCTTTGACCTCTCAATCACACTTGGAACAATTCACCATGACTCTTCGCAACTCACAACACTTTGCGCTTTTCTGCTCTCTATGCGCTCTTGCTTCGCACTTAGCTCGATTCGACATGACTCGCTCTCTGCACACCATGGACTTAACTTGCACAAGTTCGATACCTCCAAATCTTCAAACATCCCTCCTTTTATAACAAAAATTCTCAAGATCAAAACCTTAATCTTAGTCGGTTGTAACCCTAAACTTCGTCGGCTCACATTTAACTTTGTCGGCTTCAACCGCCTCTATGGTTCTGTAGCTTTTCCCGTGAAACTACAACATGTCATGATATCATGACACCTTTGCAACCGTACACTTTCTTTTGGCTTTTGTCATGATATCGTGACACTTCAGCCTTTGTCGACTTCAACTAAGTTCTTGTCGCGATATCGCGACACTTCTATCTTTGTCAGCATCAACTTTGCTTTTGTCACGATATCACGACACTTCTCCCTTCATCGACCTCCTTTCTACTTTTGTCATGAAATCGTGACACTTCTGCCTCTGCAGACTTCATCTTCACTTCTATCATGAAATCGTGACACTTCTGTCTTCATAACCTTCCTCTCTACTTTTGTCATGAAATCGTGACACTTCACCTATAGAAGACCTGCTTTCATTTTGTCATGAAATCGTGACACTTCTCTTCGTCTGCTTTCTTTTCTTCTATCATGAAATCATGACACTTTCTGCATCCGTACGCTTTCTCTTCATCCTGTCACGAAATCGTGACACTTTCTTCATCCGTACGTTTTCTCCACAACCTATCATGAAATCGTGATAGTTCTCACTTCAAAACCTTTCCTTTGCTGCATGTCACGAAATCATGATAGTTCTCACTTGGAACATTTTCATCTAGCATGTCACGAAATCATGACGGTTCTCACTTCGAGCTCAGCATGTCACGAAATCATGACAGTTCTCACTTTGAACTCTACAGCATGTCACGAAATCGTGACACTTTTCGAGTTACTTTCTCTCTCTTCGAACTTGTCATGAAATCATGACAGTTCATACTGCGGACTCTCTCTTCTGCATTATGTCACGAAATCGTGACACTTTTTCGTCCGTA
The DNA here is from genome assembly GCA_028583015.1 of Wollemia nobilis. NCBI lineage: Eukaryota > Viridiplantae > Streptophyta > Pinopsida > Araucariales > Araucariaceae > Wollemia > Wollemia nobilis. The sequence goes on from JAQPPZ010017033.1 coordinate 9,391,454, forward strand.
CAACCTTCCTTGCAATATGTCATGAAATCGTGACACTTTTCCTTCTCTGCCTTCCTGCTCTTTTCAAGTCGCGAAAATGCGACATGTCGCGAAATCGTGACACTTTCCACCTTGCTCTCCTTCTCTGCCAACATGTCGCGAAATCGTGACAGTTTTTCCACTTGCCTTTTTCTCTGCCAACATGTCACGAAATCGTGATAGTTTTTCCTGCTTCTTCTCTCTCTTCCAACATGTCACGAAATCGTGACAGTTTTCCTAGCTTCTTCTCTCTCTTCTAACATGTCGCGAAATCGCGATAGTTTTTCCAGCTCTTTCTCTCTCCTCTAACATGTCGCGAAATCGTGACTATTTTTCTTGCCTGTTGTATATGTCGCGATATCGCGACACTTTTCTTACTTGTCTTTTTCTTTGATCTTTTGCAAATGGGCCACTATGGTCTTCTTGGAAACTCACTGTCCATACTCTGAATAACCTTTGAACTTGTCATGCTGTAACCTTCAACAAAACAAATTATTTGACATCAAATCAAATTCCTTCAAAAGCTTCTTGACATCAATGACAACTTCTACACTTGAGCAAAGGCAATGTACCCAAGGTACCCAAAATTGCCAACACATCTAATTTCCCACAAGATGAAAGTAGTAGCAGTGAAGAAGAAAAGGAATACAAGAAAAAGAAAGAAATAAAATTTTATCATGAAAAGAAAAACATGCACAATCAAAGCATGCATGAGAATATCTTTCAAAGGCACAAGAAAAGTATTTATGTTGAGGAAGAAATTTGTTCTTCTAGCAGTGATGAAAGTCTCTCCGATAGTGAAAGAGAAGAAATCCTATTTTTGGCCATGGAAGTGAAAGAATATGATTCTATTGTTGAAAAACAAGAAGATAAGATAGATCCAAAAAATGAAAAGGAAGCCATAGTTGACATAGAAGAGGAACTTGTTGTTGCTCTTGTATATTTGAAAAGGCTTATAAAGAATAACTCAAGATTGAAGAATCAAGTACAAGAGAATGAGAAGACAAAGGTAAAGTTTTCGTAAGAACTCATTAATTTAAAAGTTAAAATTGAAGAGGTAAAGCAAATTGAAGAAGGTATGGCTAAACAGTTAAAGGAAAAATAGTTAGATTACGAAAAACTGGAGCATGATGTTTTCTCTTTAAGAAAGGAAGTGAAAGAATCTAATGATAAGATACATAATTTTGAGAAAAGCACAAATTTTTTGGATGATATTATCAAAGCACAAAGATCTTAAATTGTAAATATTGATTTTTGATTTAAAGAAAATCAAAAGAAACAAAATGTGGAGTCAAGCTCAAAAGTAACAAAGGTGTCAAAGAAAATAATTAAAGAAGAGCCTAAGACCTATGCTGGTGTGTTCAGAAGTGGAAGCATAAAGGAGGAATAAAACAAAGCATCATCAAGGAATGAAGTACATTGTAGAAATAGCAATTAGAGAACCATGTTACAATATCCTCCAAGGCAATCAGATAGGTTTCAATATTTCTTCCATGGTTATTGTTTCTCATGTAACTAATTTGGTCATAAAGCTATAAATTGTAGGGTCCATGCCAAGAATAATTTTAGTTTCACCAAGAGGAATTTAAATTTATTTGCACCTCTCATAGACTACAACATCATATGTTACAAATGTAATAATTTTAGGCATACAACTAGATGGTGTAGAAATGCGTTCACTGATCTTCTGTAATCAAGCAAGGAGAATTGTCAATATGAGAAAAATAATATGACCTCCAAAGTTTGGATAAAGAAAATAAAACAAGAAAATGAGCATAGTAATTTGGGAGTTTCACTCCCATCTCATCATTGATTGTCTCAGTAAGAGCAGGAGTAAGGGGGCACTGTCAAGAGTCTTATATTTTATCCCTAAGGAGCCTTTGCCATTGATGTCAAAGGGGAATAATTTTAGTAAGGAGGAGCAACCTGTAATTTTAGTAAAGGAAGCAACTTTTCAGGGGAGCATCTTGTGATCCTATTGTAGTAAAGGATAAATTCTTTGCAGGGTTGCCATCAATGACAAAGGGGGAGATTGTTAGAAATGTTGAGTTTTCATTGATGTCAAAGGCAGAATTGGAAGGATGATTTAATTATAAGCAATATTATGAGTTTAGGTAATATTATGAGTTTGGGCAATATTATGAGTTTGGACAATACTATGAGTTTGAGCAATACTATGAGTTTGAGAAATATCATAAGTTTGGGCAAATGAGTTTGAGCAATATTATAAGTTTGGGAAATATCAAAGGTTGAAATATTTAATTAAATATTTAAATATTTCAAATATCAATGGTTGAAATTTTTTATTAAAATATTTAAATATTTCCAACTTCAAATTTAAAAGTGAGCCAACTCTCTTGAAGATCCAATAGCAAAAGAAGAATTGCATAGCTGGAGTTCATTTCAAAGAGAAAATTCTATTGAAGATCCTTGATTTGGTGAGTGCATAGTAGAGATTTAGTGGCTGGATCAAATAATTTTGATGAGCACATACTGGAGATTTGGTGGTTGGATCAAATGAATTTTGTGATCACATAGTGGAGCTTTGGTGGTTGGATTGAACATATTCATGAGTGCATAGTGGAGCTTCGGTGGCTGCGGTAGCACCAAGTGGACCAAAGGATTGTGCAAATATTACTAGTGAATACAGAGTTTCAAAATAGTGAAGACCCATGTTTTATCATCTTTGGTTTGTGTGAGATATATGAGAAAAATGAGGGAGCAACACACGCAGTCAGAATAGACATAGAAGATGCAAAAAAGGCACACTGCATTTAGTGAAACATAAAAAAGAAGTGCACTCACCAGGAGTTGAATGTGGAGCGATCCAGAAAGTAGATAGGTGCAATTTTTAGAATAGAAAGATGTAGTGTAGATTGAACAAGGTTAGTGTGATATTGAAGTTTTTTAAAATAATGAGAGCACATGCTATTTGGAAGCACACACATATTTTATTTTAAGTTGTTATTTGGTGTTTTTGAAGACATTTGAGTGGAGTGCAAACTATGATTGGCAGTTGGGAAAGAGGTATGAAAAACTCTTCCACATCTATCATTCTCTTCTAATAGATGCTCAAAATATTTCAGAGAAAAAACTTGGATTATCATTTTGAATGCAAAGAACGAACTGAAACCGAATGAGGAAAGAAAAAGTAAATATTTTATGTTGAATATATTCATGTGCCAAAAATAAACTTTATGAAATATAAAGAAGAAGCATCAAGAAATGGTAGAGTATAGATTGAATTTTTGGAGATGAAAATCCAATGTTGAAGTTGCAAACTTCACAGTAAGAAACCCAATAGAGGTGACAAATCAGGGATTCAATTCCTACGAGTCACAAGGTTTTTGAAGGTGGAAGCTTGGGTTAGTTTCAACGAGAACTAAGTGCACACATCAAATAGATATCTAGGATTTCAAAGAAAGCTATATCGTCATAATGGTAGCTATAGTTCAATATGTGATGGGTGACCACAATAAACAAAATGGTTACAAAGACAAAAGAAAGGTGATTTATTTTAGGAAAAAGGTGCACGTTTCTTATATACTTTGGTGATTTTGGTATAGAATGTTTTCCATCTATTGCATGGTCAATTGGAGGTTGAGAAAAATCAAAGGATCAACATACTATAACTCAACATGCAAGTCACTTATCTAATGCTAGACTAGAGCTACATTTTGAGAAAAGTAGAAGCAACAGAGTTAATGAATGTAAAGAATGGTTTGGTCATTTGAATATTTCTACACAAGTACATCATCTATATGTTTAGGAGGTTAAACAAATTTTGGGTAGAATATATTTTTGTTTGAAGAAATCAAACTCAAGAAAAGGGAATAATTTAAAGAGTAAGAGCAGGGTTTTGGATCAAATTGTTGAGCACACTTTAGCATAATTTTGGATCAGATTTTGAGAAGACTTGAGCATATTTGGGAGAAAATTTGAGCAATTTTTGGGAGTATGTTTTGGAGAAAATTTGAGTAGTATTTATGAGAATATTTGGGATCATATTTGAGCTGTAATTATGATCTATTTTGGAGTATAACTGAGTGAGGTTGGTTCCTCAAGGGGATTGGTGTCCATAAAATTATATAGGTGATTGGTATCTCCTGTGGATTGGTGTCCATAAACTTATATAGGGGATTGGTGTCTCCTGTGGATTGGTCCATGAACTTTTATAGGGGATTGGTATCTCCTTTGGGTTTATTTCCATGAACTTGAGAAAGGGGATTGGTGTCTCCTATGGGTTGGTGCCCATGAACTTGAGCAAGGGGATTGGTATCTCCTGTGGGTTGGTGCCCATGAACTTGTATAGGGGATTGATGTATCATGTGGTTTGGTGCCTATAAAATTGTATATGGGATCGGTGTATCTTGTGGGTTGGTGCCCACAAAATTTGTTGAAGAAATATATAAGCAATATGTTTTTGTGGTTTTATCCTGAAATGGTATTTCCACATAAACCCTTGTCTCTTGTATGTATGATGATTATGTGCATTTATTTATTATTGTATTGATATTATTTCAAGTTATTGATTTCGAAAGAAAAGATAAAAGTTTTATCTTATACTATACACCCCCCCTCTGAGTATAAGCTTGTTTTCTTTAATAACTGCTTCATACTAGAGAATTTTGGGACCCTTTTCTTCAAATCACATGATTTTTTGATATCTTCATAGTGGTATTATCTATTCTAATATTTTCTATTATAAAATGATAAAATTTTATAAGGAATTGCTAGAAGACATATTGATATGCTTATGAGTAGTGGAAAAATATATTCTTTATAAGAAACCTATGTGTTTTTGTAAATGAGTAGGTCATAAGGATGATTTTTGTCATAAAAAAATTAAGAGGGAAACTAACAAAAATGGAGGTGATACTTATCTTTTCTTGTATAGGGTAAATAAGCATGATGTTAAGATTTCACCTACTTATAATGTTCTTCATTTTTCCTATTGGACCTCCACATATTTAGAGGAATTGATTGTATATTCAAGGGAAACATGGCATATGATAAAACATCATCATATTTTATATACATATAATGGAAAATATCATGTTGAATATATGATCATTGATGATGATTCCTCTATTCACATGGATAAATATGGTGATGTGAATATAGGATATTTATAATTTGAAACTAATATTCATGTTATAGTTGTGGGCCATTAAATCCTTTCTATTTATTGCATCACTCATACTCACAAAAAGGTGGAATTCTAGGCTATTAGGTAGGTGACTAGAGATATTGATGATGGTTTTATGTAGTTTATCCTGATAATTCTTATTATATGTATAAGATTTATTAGTTCCTTTCTACATACAATAAGAAATATTTTTTTGCTAGGGTGGCTAAGGTAGATGAAATCAACAAGCGTTGATGTCATAGGCTTGGGCAGACCAAATATAATAATTGAGGTATATGATTTGAATTTAGATAAGGATTTCCTTAGATTACTTCTTGTAGTGGTGTTTCTGAGGGTTGTGTTTTGGGCAAAGCATTAGTGAGATACCTTTTGAAAAGAAAAAATTTAGATGTGCTACTCAACCATTGGATCTCATTCATATTGATATTTATGGATTAATGAATAATCATTCTCTTTATAGAAATAATTATTTCCTTATACTGATAGGGCTTATTGTCTTTATGATCCATTCAATTGGGATATTATCATTCAACATAGAATAGTATTTTATAATATATTTCAATAAATTCCTTTTAATTATCTTGGAAGATAATCCTATCCTACCTATTCCTTCTCTTCCTCTATGAAATTTTGTTGCTTCTTATTCTCTTTTAGATATTTTTGTTGAGTTTTCTCCAGTGAAGATCCTCTTATCCAATAGTTTTTTATAAATATAAAATAAAAGTGGATCTTTTTAGTATTTTTAGGTATCAACATTAAAAATATTGGGAAAATATCTTGATGGTTGTTTTTTTTGGACATGCATAATTTAGAGGGATTGATTTTGTTGTTAAATATTATTTAAGAGCTAAATAAGTTTTTTCAATAAATGACTATAAGTTTTTATTATTTTTGAATCATAACTTTAAATGCAGTGGAATTGAGGACCATCATGTATTACAAGGGCAAACTACTATAAGAATTTAAAAAAAAACCACCTCTCTCTATATATAACAATAACAATAATAATAATAATAAAACATGAACAATTTATAAGTTTATGTAAATATTGTCTCTCTAATGTCACGTGATTGAACAAAAAAAAGAAAATGCAAATACATAAAAAAATTATATTCCCTAAAAAATGTCAATTCAAGCAATTAAATATAAATAAATAAATAAATATATATATATATATATATTTAAAGTGAAAAAATCCCTTGCGGGGCCGCCTTGGTCTGAGAGACCACGAACAGGGGTTCTACACCGTCAAAGTCACCCGGAGTCGCACCCGACCCTGCCCGCACCAACATTATCAATTGGATTTTGGATACCCAATTCAGCTTTTTGGTAGGGTGGATATTTAAACCTGGGACCTCCCTTGGAGGATTGCCCTCTCCTCTCCAAATCACCTACAACACCGGGTTGCAATTAAATATAATTTATTAATTACATAAGATTCATAATAACTTTAATTGCATTACATCATACTAATATATTGTGGTAGTTAAGCAATATCCAAATTGCCATGTTGTCTAGTCTCCATATATTTAATTTTATAAACCATAAATAATAAAATAGAATAGAATATTTTAATATCTACGAGGCCACAAATAGACATGGGACAATAAAATTTATAAAGAACTACGGTTGTCAAACCTAATATTTGACCTAATTATTTTTCTTTTAATAATGTTGATCAATTGCTATTCATTTTGATGTTGAATTTGTTAGAAATAAATTATTATATTATTATTAGCGATCTATAGTTAGCTCACATAGATAAGATACTAATTTGGTATTTCGAAAGGACTATTATAGATTTGATGGAACATAACTACTAGCCTATTCCTAGTTAATTATTATAATAAATACAATCAATTAACCAAGTTGATGTACTTTATCATCTTGTAAAATAAATGAAAAAATATTCTTTGTTGATCCAACATTGGTATTAGAGCATTCAAATGGGTATAATCACTTGCTTGCATCCTATGAGCAGTATGGGTATATTAAGATGGTAGAACCCATTTTGATCATAGTGGGCATAGAATTTTTCTAGCAAAGATAATAGGCCTAATGTTGCATAAGGATCATCATCCATATTATTGATGGAGTAAATGTTGTACATTAATCATATCTCATGTTCAACATGCATCCCACTAGGGATAATATCCCTTTCCTTAAATGAATTGGATTGTGTATACAAAAACTCTTAAAAACCACCAAGAGAATAGTTCAAATCCTTTAAGCTTGAACTAGAAGAACAATTGTCACCAATGATCAGTTTGGAACCTTGAAGTTTCAATTCCTGCACTCATGATAAGGGGAGTCTAAATCATACTAAATCTCTTGAATCTAGTGAGACCATGAGGAAAGGAGACCCTGGTTGATTTAACACCAATATTTTCATAGCATGCACAAATTCAATATTTTATATCCACTACATGATAAACTACATATCCACCGTCTCTTCTATGGTAGGGCTTGGTTGAATAAGAACTATAGTGTTTATGAATTCACTAGGATTATAATGTTGTCTTCCTACTAGGCAACAAGACTAAGGCAATTTTGATGCATAAGCACCTACTAAGTTTAGTGTCACTAAGATTAGCATCAAGTATGGTAGACACCTAGAGCATGGAGATTGGATAAGTAAGGGTAGATATTTTAACATGTGTTTTATGGTTCATCTACTAAAAAGTTTATAGTATTCAAAAGAGGGGTTAAAGCACATAGAAGTGGTGAAATGCAATGGTTTTTGCATTGGGATCATTTTCCATGAAGATTTTACTAGAAAATTTTTGAACGCCACATCATGGCTTACTAAGGATAGTGGTGTCTAAAAATAAATAAGGGTATTAACAAGGGGGCCATGGGAACCACAACCCTAGGGGCAAACCCTCCACCAACTAAACAAAATTTTGTCAAAAACTTGATGATGTGATACTTTAGGAAGTTGTAGAAATGATTCCTAGATGGGATGAAGATGATATAAGGGAGAAAATAAATCACATGTTGGTAGATAGACAAGGTTGTATTTTGGCTAAATTATAAGAAATTCAAGGCAAATATATGAGGTTCCATCTCTCAACATCTATATATGTTCTTTAGAGTTGCATTTTTCTTAAAAAGGGCTAAAAGAAAATTTTCCTTTTTAATGCACACACAATTTGAGTGGGAAAGTTGGAACTTTAAAAGAATGCATGAAATTTTGAAGTAGAGGTTGTGAGGTTGAATCCCATCAAGACTATTCCATTTTTTAACTACCTTAGGTAAAAATTTACTTTTAATTTATAAATTTTTAAATTATAGTGAATATGGTTTTGAAAAATTAAAATAAGAGTAGTAAAATTATTTGTAAATGGTGCATTTTATTGGTGATTGACACCATATTTTTTTTAAAATATATGCTTTAAAATTGCATACTATTTATAACTTTTCACAATAGTACATAGGCACATAAGTAGTGTTCCGTATCAATGACACCCCTAGATCACATTTATAGGTAATGATATCGTGTTCAATTACTATGTCTAATACCTAAAATAGATACCATAATGAGTCTAGGCATGGACTATATAAATCATCGATGAGAAATAAGTTCTAAAAATTTCACTCTATCATTAAACCCTATTTGACATGATCACTAGATGTAAAACCTAAAATTGAGAAATTTTGAGTATATAAGGAAATTAAACCAATGTAAAAGTATTTACCTTTAAACATGTGTCATTGATAGGATGAATCCCTTTTGATATTGCCTAAGTACCACCTATCATTCTATTTTGTGTACCTAAAACTATTTTTCATGTACAAGTACATATATCAAGAGGACTAACTTCTTCCACCTAACGAGCATAAAAAATGGTGGGTCTATAGAAAGGTTTGGTATATTGAACTAGTGGTATATTGATAAGGGGATGATTTAGATATATGAAGAACCCTCACCATGGTTGTACTAAAATTATTTCTTAAAGATTCATAGCTCCTAAGAGGTTCAAATTTTAGACCTTGGAAGACTAATATGATAGCCATCTTGGTTGTTGAAAAATATTAGGACATTGTCATAGGTAGAGTTATATGAACTTAATACTTTGACGATGTCAGAAACTTTGATGATATAAATGTAAGAGCACTAATTATCATCACCCTTTATGTAGTTGATATTATCCAATCACATATTCATAAAGCAAATACATCAAAGGAAGCATGGAAAATAGTTACTATCATTTACAAAGGAAAGAATGAAACCACCATTCTTCGTATTTAGTTAGAATTCCATACATTGAAAGTGCAATATGGAGAAATTATAGAGGTATTTCTTTGTAGAGTTGCATAGCTAAAGGTGTGAATAAATTCCATGTGTGAAAAATGGATGATAATTTCTTAGTACCTATCATATTTTAATCTATACCAAATTTACTTAGAGTGTGGCTAACCTCCTTATAAGTCTCTAGTAGGAAGGCTTCCTTTTATGAGTTGTTCAATATGCTACAAAAAAAAAGTGATCAATAACTTAAGAGATTAGTTGTTAAATACTACACTTATCTCTAAGTAATCCGAGAACAAAAAAACATAAAATAGCTCTTCTTCATCATCATAATCATTATCATAGAAACCTTCCAAAAAACAAAAGAGGTACTGCTACATCTATGATTGAGAAGTACACAATACCAAGCATTTTCTAGTATAACTCAATGACTCAAGGAGATCGAGTATGTCAACCTCATAAGAAGAAGACACAAAATAAACCACATCCCAAATAAAACTACCCACAAAGAAATCTAGTGCTTGAAGAATTCACTTTAAATTCTAAATAGGTATATAAGGTGCTAATGTTCAAGGCTATAACCAGACTAAAGGATGATATTTGATATATTGATTCAAGTTATTGATCACTCAAGACATGTTCATCTGTTGTAGTGGTTGGATGCACCCAACACCTACACCATATGGAGAGCACACATTATAATAGTCTCAAGACCATGGAACGTGTATCAAGGGAAAACTATGGGTATTGTTTATACCTACCCACACCTAGCTATTAAGAGCTACATATTAGATTTGCTTTTTGAAAATAAAACTAGAGATTGTCAAAAAAATTATCAGCCTAGAAGCCCTATCGAAGATGAAGTGAAGCAAAATAAGAGGACAAGGAGGGTTGGCCTTGAGCTTGCTACAAAATCTCTTTTTGACCAAGGTACAAAATAAAGATAGAGGCTTAGCTTATTGTAGCTACAACATGGAAGCTGACTAATGTCCACTAAGTTTTTGAAAGAAAATTAATATGGGAATTGACAAAGGTAAGAAATGTCCAGAATAATTGTTCTCAATAATGCAGTTTTGGTGCTATGGTTGGAGGATAAATTTAGTACAAATTGGCCATCTCTTGAATATGCTGAAAGATGTGCACCTAACCATAACTCAAGATGACATCAATTCTATGTCTACTGGCTAAAAGCTAATGAAAGTAAAATCATGTAGATGGCTGAGTCTGGAGAGTGTCAAAATAATTGTAGACGTCCAAGACCTAATAAAATGTCCAAAACCCATACCGGTGCTAGATGAATAAAAATAAATAAAATGACTAAGTGCGAGAGGGACCGAAGAATATGTACCTCATTGAAGTTTAGTAATGCACCAAATTCTTAGTCAATGTGAAAACCCAGAATGATGAAAGCTCTTGTACCCGATCGAAACCTGATAGGGTCCTAAAAGTTTGACCTTAACTAGGGCAAAAAATAGCTAAGATATAAAGTCATTAGAGTAATTACACATGATCAAAACCCGACATGGTCTCAAACATCCATCTAGGATTTGGTGACTCAGGGTAAAGATAGGAGCTGAAGGTCTAGATTTTACTGAAATAGTTGTACTTGGATAGAACTCAGTCAACACTCAAAGGCTTTATAAATGTAGAAGAATAAAATTATCAAAGTGTTGAAGGTGCCGAAAGAACTACACTCAATTAGGCTCACTAGGATTCTAAAGATCTGGCATAAAAAATATATATATAAAGGATGATCAACCAAGAGATGAAGCCACTGAAAGATTGATATTTTATTCTAAGAAATATAGATGATGAAGAGGCATCCCATAGCTAAACAAAAAATCCAAAAATTAATCTCCAATAATAAAAGGTATATTTTTTGCATGACATCTACTAGGCAAGATTCTGTGTCAAGATTTTAATGGTAAAGCACCATCACATGGATTATAGGGTGATTGAGTAGAGAATATCAGGCACAATTTTAGGAGGCATAGGTCTCAGCCACATCAACAAGCCATGTTATGATAGTTGGAGCAACCATACTTCTCAACAACCCAACAAGCTAGTAGAATCTCTGACATAACAATAATCTATTTCAAAGGTAATCATGAGTTCATATTGTAAAATGTTTATAAATACAAATATCTATAAGTAAAATGGGTCAGCTCTTAGGCTTTTACAATTCATATGTAATGTGGATATTTTTACATATCAATATAAAGGGTTGATGTTTGGCTTCTAGTTTATTCCATTTATAGAGCATGTATGTATGATACCTACTTATTTCTAATTTAGGCCTATTGGATGCTCATGGGAATTTCTTTGAATACTGAATTTGTGCTTATGTTAATTTATCAGTTCTAGAATTTGTAGTTTGATTAGATACTATAGGTCCAAAATGACCACATACTTAGTAAATTTTTGTATAAATTTGACTAAGTGATAAAATCATCATTCCGCAAACCTTGCAGTATGCTTTTATCTAGAACCGGGTCAGAAGATATGAATCCGCTCAATAGTTAGTGAATTTTTCTTGTTTGGAGCGATTCCAAGTGACTTTACTCTAGATTCGAAATGAAGAGAGATCTCAAATCCACAAAATTTCCTAAGAGATGATGACATCAGTAGCAAAAAAGTGTGGAATGGCGATTCTAGGAATCAACAAGTCTTCCCTTTCTAGAATGAATATAAGACGGGGCGACGGAATAATGAAAGTGCAGATTCACGATAAAAGAAGTATGTGACTAGCTCTGGACCCAAATTGAAGAATATAATGCTGAATATTAATATCCCAGAGCGGATTCGAGGTTCAGAGGTCCAGATTGGAGATTCTGATATTTTTGATAAGAAAGATGACATCATCATTTTTAAAGTGGAATGGCATTTAGCTTGTGTCGAATTGAATCTAAATCATGTGATGAAGAAGATCAACGGTTGAGGTTAAGCTACCAAATCTTGGTTGTTTTAAAGACATTGTTGTATCATAATTCTAACACTTTGTCGAGAGATGAAGCATCGAGGGTTTCCAAGAAGAACAAACCTGAGGTGGTTACAAATCGATAATGGTAATTCACTCCCAAGAAGGATCGATGGAAAAGTGTGATATTTAACGCCTAAGCTTCAGTTCCACTGAATTATCAGCAAGTTGTAGAGACCTCGAGCTATCATGGTAGACTTTCTTTTAGTAGATTTCCCAAAGTACGAACCAATGAGATGATTCTAGCTAAGATCTATATTGTACTATTGTAACAAGATTATGTGTATTTTTTCTTGATTATTGTAATAAGAAAACTATAAGTAGAGGTTGAACCCTCGTTTTGAAGGGTTGGATCTAGCGTGTTTTCCTATACCATTGTAAATATTCCTAAAGAGCTTAATGAAAGGAGCAATACATTGATCTTCACCTCAATTTTGCATTCTCATGCTTGATGTCAGAGGTTCATATTTCATAGTTGCATTTTTGTAAATACTTAGATGGTTAGTTTGTGCCTATTTTGGATTACTAGTTGTTATAAGTAATTGAAATCTACTTTTGAATTCGTTCTATGTGGTTAGGAAGTATATTTCTGTAAAATCTAAGTGTTTGGTGAATTCTGTTATTTGGATTATCATTCCCTGGATATTGAAATTGCTTACTACAACATTTCTCTATTGTGCTTAATATATGAAATGATCTATTCTGAGATAAAGGTTGATCTGAATGTATGTCCTTAGTATGGTTTTTTGGGAGCTTTTTATGGTAGTGCAATGTTGTTAACCTATCCATCCATTATTATCTACATCTCTCTAACCCTAACCTTCTCTTACCCTAAAATCCAAACCCTAAGTGAGCATAATTGTGTCAACAACTTACTAAGTTGACAAGGAACCAACCTACTCTAGAGGTTGGATCGAAAACCCCTATTTTGGTCCATCCAATGTTGAGTGTTGAGCTACAACTATTGGGTGCAAGCCTGGACAGAAAGTAGGAAGATAGACAACCATAGTACTGAGTGAAAACTTGGTGCAATTTAGTACCCAACAATTTTTGGCATGCCTAGTGGGACCAATTCACAAGGAACATGAAACCCATCAAAAGAGTTATTGTTATCTCAACCCGAAGGAATCAAGATTGGGTGAATTATCTTGACCTTGTTAGTAGAGAAAAGAAAGTTCACCTAGTGACTCCCTAGTCAGAAGAACCTAAAAAAGTATTGTAGACCAGTACCCTTTCATGTATACCAGGTCTTTCAAGAGGAACAACCCTAATTCTTTATTTCATTATGAGTTACCTCAGAGAGGGGTTGTTGTTATCAAAAGTTTGGATCAATATTTTATTGAAGAAGAAGAGCTTCTAGAAGAAAACCCAATAGTTCCCCCAAGAAGACCTATAGCCAGAAATATGGCACATAATGTGGCTCCTAATCAACCACTTCAGAAGTACCCTAACTAGGATTCAACTGGACCCCTTAGATTAGCCCAAATGGATGCCATTCCCTAGGATGTATCTAAGGCAACCCCCACGTATGATGGATTTGGGAAAATAGCTTACGAGCACTGCCAAGATATCCTAAATCTAGCAACAATCCACAACATAAAAGAAGAAAATATTATTGTCAAAATTCTAGCCCTGTCCTTTCATGGAAATATATTGCATTGGTTTAGAAATCTAGAAGATAATTCTATCACTTCATGGCAATCATTGGCTGAGCCATTCATAGAATAATTTAATGAATCTATTGATCCATTTTCTCTTCTAAATCAATTTACATCCATGCAAAAAACCCAACAAGAAATTGTCTTACATTTTAATTTGAGATTTAGTAGAACATGGAAGAGAATTCCCCCCACTGCTAGACTAGCTATATTTTTGGCTTATATGTATTATATTCGGGCCCTGGGATTAGAGCTAGGTTTGCAAACACAACAATCTGGAGTAGAAACCTTCCCCCAAGTTTATAATGCAATCGTCCATGCTAAAAATATCCTAATCAATGTGGGAAGAATTCCCCCCAAAACCGTGTTGCCCTATAACTCAGAAACCAATAGTGGCCATGAGCAATCCACAAAGCCCTCCTACATGGACCCCATTTCTTTACCATCTCCATCTCCACAAATGAATCTGATTCCTTGGTCTAAACCGGTAACCTCTACACCTCCTTTTCCTCCCCTTCCTTCCCAACCTTCTCAAGAATTGTCTGCTATTCTAGATATACAAAATACCATGAAAATTTTGAGTAACATAATGAATTCAATGGAAAAGAGAGATCAGGAAAGGTCACAATAGAGGATATTCCCATATGTGAACAAATATCAAAGGCCTGGTCCTAGTAATAGTACTGGGATTAGGGTGAATGTAGCATATGAGGAGCTAGAGTGTTCTGTAGATACCACTCTTGCAAATATTTGGTGTTTGGTATGCAATGACCCCCATGACTCACAATCTTGTGTGATGTATCAACACCATGTTCAACAAGCTATGGATAAAGCTAAAAGAAATCAGAAGGGGAGGGTTAATATGTTATGGCACCCAGATCAGATCATGGCCAGAAAAGAGTTAGATGAAGAAAGCCCAATTGTTGTTATGACAAGATCTAGAAAGAAAACTTTACAAGTAGATCCCCAAAAGATGGGACAATTCCAGGTCCCTTCTCAAAAGAAAGCTGACTCCCCCCTCAAAGTAGTGATACTTTTCCTATTCCTCAAGCTAGAGGGAAGGAGAAGATAGATAGTCTCCCTAAAAATACCAAAAGAGAAACATAAGGAGACATAATGAGATCCAAGGGTGAGGATCAAGAAAGGCTCAGGTTCCCCTCTATTACCAAAAGACAAATATTAGAGGCAACCCAATAATACAAAAGGAAATATGGTGAGCCAGACAGAGGACTGGAAAGACTATCCCTAACCAAGTTTGAGTACAACATTTTTGAGGAGATGAAAAGGATTCCATCAAAAGCTAGCCTATATGACACTCTTTTCATTCCGGGCCAGATTGACCTACTTAAAGCTTCCCTCAACAAAAATCCCCAGAATAGACCAACCACCACCATCCTTAGTATACCACCAAAAAATAAAGAAATGACACCTACTATTCTAAAAAACAAACCTCCCCCTTTCTACATATCCTTAAGAATGGAAGGATGGGTAGTCCAAAATTGTATGATTGATTCAGGAGCATCAACCACAATTATGCCTAAGGTGGTATGTGAAGAAATGGGTATGGAATATACCCGATATTATCCTTGAGTGTTGCAATTATATGGGATACCTATCAAGATAGTTGGGGTTATTAAATATGTATTGATGAGGTTGCACAAAGCTCCCGAGGTAACAGTGGTGCAGGAAATAGTGGTGGTGGACTTGGAACCCTATTTTGGGTTATGCCTCTCAAGAGAATTTATTGCAAAACTAGGAGGATGTATGTACATGGATTATTCTAGCATGGTAATCCATTTCAAAGGAAAAAGGATAAGGATAACACCTGAGAAACCAGTTGCTTATCATATTGAAAATATTGAAGAGGATCTGTGCAATCTTAATCCTATGGAGGAATTTGAGCTAGTGGAAAACATTGAAGAGCTAGACATTGAAGATGAGTTACCTTTTAGAGAAGACTATAGTCAATTTGGAACTGGTATGGGTACATACAACATCACAACTAAACTAGAAAAGAAACTCCCTACTATTTCTAATCAATCCCTAAGAAACAAAGAAACATGGGTTATGCATTTTGATGGTGCTAAATGTAGAAATGGTGTAGGGGTTAGTGTGGTTCTACAATCACAGTATGAAGGGATAAATAATTTTTCTTATAGACTGACATGGTCATGTACCAATAATGTTGTAGAATACGAGGCTTTGTGCCTCGGATTGATGCAAGCAGAAAGCATGGGCATCAAGATTTTGAACATATATGGTGATTCTGAGTTGATAGTCCATCAGGTAAGGAATAAGTGCAGTAGTAAGCACCATTACTTGAAAGATTACAGAAACAAGGTATGGGACCTAATGGATTCATTTGATGCCCTAAATCTAAGTTTTGTGCCTAGAGAAGAGAATCACCTGGCAGATTCATTGGCAATGAAGGGAGCTAATTTCAATCCTCCTGTAGATTTTGGAACTAAGAAGACCAAGGGAATTAAAATGGTTTTCAGACCTACAGTTCTAGACAAGCAGATATTCTGGTAGGTTTTTGAAAGTGATGAACAAATTCTAGATTTTATGATAAGAGAAGCATGCTTCTCAACTGTCCAAGAGGAAGACTTGGAGGAAATAGATCAACAAGACTTTATCCAACTAAGAAACAATCATATTCCAAGGGGATTGGTCACCCTTGAAAGTCTATTTGATAATGAAGATAGAAAGAAGGTTGGAGCTATGAAGGTCGGTAAAAATATCTATAAAGAAGTGGAGGTCGGAATAGGAAAGAAGCTCAATGTTGGGATCCAATGTTCACCTGAGGAAGCAGAGGAGATTAAAGCTTTATGCTTAAAATACCAAGACACCGTGGCTTGGTCATATGAAGACCTTAAGGTGTATGACAAAAAAATTATCCAACATACTATTGAGTTAGAACCCGATGCTAAACCATTCCAGACAAAAACAGAGGCCTGTCAATCCGAGGATAGAAGCCATTATGAGAGATTAAATATTAAGGCTACCAAGGCTAGGATAATATATCCAATAAAACATTCCACTTGGGTAGCCAATTTGGTACCCGTAAGAAAGAAGAATGGGGATATATGCCTATGTGTAGATTTTAGAAATCTGAATCAAGCATCCCTCAAGGATCACTACCCCCTCCCTCAGATTGACCAAATATTACAAGTTGTAGATGGAGCAGAAAGATTCTCACTATTGGATGGTTACTCTGGATATAACCAAATTTGGGTAAAATACGAAGACCAATACAAAATAGCATTCACCACAAAATGGGGTACATTTGCCTATAAGAGAATGCCCTTTGGGTTGTCTAATGCTGGAGCTACATTTCAAAGGGCCATGGACTATGCCTTTGGTACACTTATAAAAAAATTATTCTGATTTACTTGGATGACATGATGGTCTTTTCTCATGATAAAAATGATCATCTATCTCATTTAGAATAGGTTTTTCAAAAGTGCAAAGAATTTGGTATCTCACTTAATCCTACGAAGTCATTATTTTCAATACATGAGGGAAAACTATTAGGCCATGTGGTCTCAAAGGAAGGTATGGCCATAGATCCAAAAATAATTGGAGCAATTCTAGCTATTCCTTTGCCTACTAATTAGAAGACCTTGAAGTCTTTCTTAGGTCAAATCAATTTCGTTAGGAAATTCATTTTTGATTTTGCACAAAAAGTGAGGCCTATATCTGAACTACTCAAGAAAAAGGTAGAGTTCAAGTGGACTGAGGTTAGGAAGCAAGATTTTGAGGTCATCAAGCAATCCATTGCAACAACCCCAGTCTTGATAAATCCTGATTTCACTAAAGATTTTATTCTCTATGCTTATGGAGCTGAAGAAAGCTATGCCTCGGTACTCACCCAAAAAGATAGTCAAGGGGATGAGAACCCTGTGTTCTTTTGGAGTCAAAATTTACATGATTATCAGGTAAAATATAACTTTATTGAAAGACAAGTGTTCGCTGTAATGAAGTCGCTAAAGAAGTTTAGACAATATCTGGTACAGAGCAAAACCCTGGTATATGTGGTTCATCCAGATGTAAGAAGTTTTATTTTACAAGGTGACTTGGGAGATAAAAGGGCTGGTTGGATTACTAAGATCCAAGAATATGATGTAGATATATGTCCCACCAAGCTAGTAAGAGGTAGAGCCTTGTGCCAAGGATTGATAGATGCTTCAACATTGGCCAAAATGACCGCTTGTCAGATAACAGAAGAAGATCAAATAGAGATTGTACACACTCCAGATTCTGATTGGATTGAGCAAATGACCAGGTATTTCCAAACTGGGATCTTCCCACCTGATCTAAATTCTTCTCAAATAAGGAGGTATAGAATTCATGCTCTAAAATATGTATTACTACCTAAAGGGTTGTTCAAAAGAAACTTGGATGGTATTCTCCTGAAATGTTTGAAGGAGGACCAACAAAAAAGAGTCATAGAAGAATTTCATGGAGGGGTGGCAGGTGGTCATAGCTCAGGAAGAGTTACAACTTTGAAGATAATAAGAGTAGGCTATTATTGGCCTTCTATGTTCAGTGATGCTTTTAAAGCTACACAGGCTTGTGACAAGTGTCAGAGGTATGTTGGAAGAACCAAAAATGTTGCATCTCCCCTAAAGCCTATTCAAGTTGAGGAGCCTTTCCAACAATGGGGATTAGATTTTATAGGAGTTATAAATCCTAATTCTTCAATAGAGCACAAGTTTATCTTGACAACTATAGATTATCTTACCATATGGGTAGAGGCCATTCCTACAAAGAAGGTAGACCAAGAAGTTGTGATCAACTTTATGGAGAGTTTGATTTCCATATTTGGAGTCCCAGAAGCTTTGGTGAGTGATAATGGCCCTACTTTCATAGGAGCCAAGTACATTGAGTTTGCCAGCAAGTATGGCATCACTCTTAAAAATACTTCAAATTATTATCCACAAGGTAATGGACTTGTAGAATCTACCAATAAAAACCTATTAAGGATTTTGAGAAAATCTCTCGAAGGTAACAAAAGGAGTTGGCACCTATTGCTCAACCATGCTCTATGGGAAGACATGATTACTATTAAAAAGTCCATAAAAACTTCTCCTTATGCACTGGTATACGAAAAAGACGCAATATTATCGATTCACTTAGAGATATCAGTGCTTAAGATTGTTAGTATAGAAGAAGAATTAGAGGATGATCCAGTTAAAAATAGGTTGACACACTTGCTACGATTGGAAGAGAGCAGGACTCAAGCATATGATCATTTTCAAAAACACTCATCAAACATTAAAGCATGGTTTGATAAAAAGGCCAGGTTCAAAAAACTCCAAGTTGGAGACTTAGTTCTCAGGTGGAATGTTGACAGGGCAAAACCAGGCAAACATGAAAATTTTGATTCCTTTTGGGATGGTCCTTTCAAAATAGTGGAAGCTAAAGAGTCTAATGTATTTCAGTTGAAGGATCCAGAGGGAAACATACAACCAATTCCAGTGAATGGTTTCCACCTCAAGCTCTACTATATGTAAGAAGTAAGCTCATTGTAACATATGTATATACATTGTACAAATATTTCCCCTTCCTTTCTGAACTTTATATTTGATTTCTTTTCTACACTTTGTAATTAGTTATTTTTCAAAGAAATGCTAAAAAAAAGGAGAGAAGAGAGAGAGAAGAAATTTTGCAAGAAATGATTAAGTGTTGGCCAAAATGCATGGTAATTTTCCATTCTACACACGGTGCTGTGTACTCTCCGGAATGGCATTTCGCTCTCAAGTCCGCATGGTTAAATCCAGATTTCCACAGAGTGGTCTATCAGTTTCTATCCCGCATAAATAAGGACAAAGAATGGCGCTAATCCGGGAACCTTTCAAATCTGGAGATAGCCAGAGCGGAATCGAGGTAGTGTGCCATGCGTGCAAGCTTCAAGTACCAAAGTGAACTCAGAAGGTTCTTAAGACACTAAGCAAAATCAGGCCAAAGCTGAACAACAAGTCCCAATCTGACATGTGGAGGCTAAAGAGTGCTCCCACATTCAATTCTAACAAACTCGCGCATGAACCAAAGAGTAGCCAAAGGGATGTGATGAGCTGGGAAGCACAATTTCAAAATTTGACCAATAAGAAGATAGGACGTCACCTTTGAGCCACCAAATAAATAATGAAAAGGATTGAAATGTGTGCCAACAAAGATATTGCGTGCAATAGCTGCATTAATGGTGAAAGATACACGGGATCCAGAGGAGAGAAGTAATGAAAAGCATACACAAAATTCATTTGGAAACCCCTTGCATCTACAGGAAGGGAGAAAGGTACAATGATACCTTGGAGAATTTTTTGCAAATCGAAAGGATGAAGTGTGCTACTGTCAAGATGGCACCCAAAAAGTCATCCACTGAATTATTGAAGATAGCGACGAGATTGCAGGTTCATGTACATCGGACCAGTCGAGTCGTAGATACAGTAATGACAAGAGTGAGAAGGACCCACCTCAGGACAGGTTTTGAATTTCCGTATTTTGAAGGAAAGCCAATGCGACGACAAGGTATGATAGCCATAAAATCCTTTTTGTTCTCTTATATCTGTGATTTTGTGCACCACTACCCCGAACTAGTCTCTGCTATGATTCAATTCTATGATTATGAAAATAGAATAGTCAGAACCCCTATGGGCACTCCCCTATTTTCCATCACAAGAGAGACTTGCTATGAGTTATTCGTCATAGGGGTAGGCCCATCCTTAGAGCTCAGATCATTTAACATAGCAGAGCTTGACAGGGCTTACACTAACATGATGGCCTCAGAGGAAAAAAATAAGGCACTAGAAAAATGGCTTCATTTTAATTTTATAAGGATAAGGAATCAAGATGAAATGCCCAAAGTCCCAATTCACATTGATGAATTTGCAAACCTAGAATTATTTTCTATGTTGGCTTGTATGGAGGGTTTGGACTCTGACAGGATGGTTCATGGTTGGAAAATTGCCATGGCATATTGTATTTTTGATGAAAGGATGTACAAGAAGGATGCGAGAGAGAGAGGTACTAGAGTAATTTACTTTGATTGGCCAGATTTTCTCACTCAAAGGATCCATGAGCAACTGGTAAACATGAAGAAGGGTGTTGGTGCTCCCAGTTTCAGACATTGCTCGAGTCTGGTGTGGATGTTCTATGCAACCATCAAAAGCAGAATGTCATGGATCTCGGCTAAGGATAAAACCAATGATGGAGAACCCTTGTTGGTCTATTATTGGATGGATTGTTTGAAGAGCAATGAGTCCTATTATAGATTCAACTTGGAATTTTTGGAACCTGCCCTAAAAATAATGTACAATGAGTGCCCTAGGTTTCCCTCCTTAGCTAAGTATATTTTGAGGAAAGAATACGCTGAGGAAGGAGATTGGTATCTACTAATAGAGGGCACAATAATAAGGTTATATGGTTTCATAGGTAAACCCTTTCTCCTACCTCACTTTGTCATAGAGAGGCTATTTGCCTTGGAATACCTAAGGCATGTGGTGTACATTGATGCAAGCTACGATTCTAGAAGGAAGAAGAAGTCTTTAATTACTTACCGCACTAAAAATAATATTATTGTATCCAAGTGGCAGAGCCAAAAAATTGATCAGTACCTTGATAGATTAGGTCTGTTTTATATTCCTTAGAGATGGAGTTATGATCCTGATGGTATTTTCACTATGAAAAATAAAACCCTAAATGGAGACAAGGCCTATAAATTTGAAAAAAGGCCTAGGGCTAATTTTGAACAGGGAAGGAATAATGATGAAACTGCTCTTTTGGAGTGGAACATCTCAAAGATAGATCAATTACCTCCATGGTTGGATTTTTATGAACAAATTGTAGATTTCAATCCAAAGCATGAGCTCAGCCATCGACTTACAAAGGATACAATTAATAAAGTGAGGGTTGAATCTACCAATATGAAAGACACTCCTTCTAAAGAAGATGTAGCAGAGAGAGGAAAACCAAAGGAGAAAGGACCATGGAAGGTAACAAAGATTGCAGATTGGTGGCGTATGAGGATCGAAATTGGAAAGCCCAAATCAAAGTTTGGAATGAAAATTGATAAGGAATTTTCAAGGATTTATAATAAGAACGTTGAAGCCTAGGGGACCAAAGGATGTCAGAAATATAGTATTGATCAATGAAAACCCCAGAATGATTCTGAGTCCCCCTCTCCTCTTACAAATAAAAATATTTAGATAGAGATGCAAAAGGTTCCTTTAACCATAGCTGAAGTACTCAAAATCTCCAATCCTACTTCTAAGCAGGTAGAGAAGTTTCTCGAGAAGGCTAAATTGGTGAATGAAATGCAATTCCCCAAAGAAAGAGTTGTCAATATTTTGCTAATTGAAATAAGATCTCCACCTTTTTCCATTTTCTCTACAGCATCAGTTGAGTTACTACCCATATCTGAGCAGTCTCTACTTTCAAGAGTAGTTCAAGAAGATGAAGAGGGAGAAAATTCTAAAGGAGAAATGGTTGCTTTCCAATTAGTTTATAGGAGGACTAAGAGAACCCCAAAAATAGAGGAGAGAGAGGCTTCCAAAAGGCAGAAGATGAGTATGGAGGAAATTGTTGAAGAGGTAGTTACTTTTAATACAGAAGGGTTAGTTGAACAAGAACAATAACTTGAGACAGAAGATGAACAAAAACACCCTACATCTGTAGGAGAAGGTATGGTTTCTAATCCCTCTTCTCCTTCTCATATCCATGAATCCCCAAAAATATTTCCCTCTCTCTATAGTCAAGAAAATATGGTAAGTTTACCTCCTCCACCTCACAGTTCTTCCCTCATCCCATTAGTAGCTATGGAGGTACCAGTCAGTTATGTTGTGTCACAGCCTCCTCCAAACCCACCTTCCACTTTTGAGATATCCACTTCAATATCCACCATTGTTGCATCCTCATCTCTTTCATTACCACCATCCATGGGACACTACATTCCAAGTTCATCCATCCCTTCTATAGTCAGTTTTGTCCCTGTTTCTCTGAATTTACCTATGTCAACAACAACGGTAGTCACATAATCTACCATTGTAATAGAGTTTGCTATCAATGTATCTCCACCCCCATCAACAACAAGTTAGTCCGCCCTTATGTTTTTGATGTCGTTATCTCCTTTGGCTACTAATGTTTCAAGGTCTTTTGTTGTATCAAAAGAACAGGTAGCCACTCAGAGCATAAATGACTATTGGGCAGAGAAGCTTACCAGACCTTCCAGCAAGATGGCCATGACAAGGAAAAGTATGTATGTTAACCCTGTCACTAGGCAAAGGGTTTCAAGGTCTTTGATTCCATAGGTAAGAAAACTTGAAAATGAAATGACTACTTAGGATTATAAAGTGGAGGAAATCATAGAAGATATTGACAAGATTCCTGCTGAAGATGAGTTGGGGATGGCCAAGGCTCACTTAGAGACCTTTTATGTGAAGACCGAAATAGCAAAAAATAAGGTAGATAAGCTAGAGAAACAAGTTGAAAAACTTAAGAAGAGCCTCAATGACCAAAAGGAAGTAGAGAAAGCTCTGAGGAAAGAGGCTAAGAGTTGGCAAGAAATATTTCAAAAGGCTAATGAGTTGAAAGATCAGTTAGAAGAACAAAAAAAGTTGAATGAGGATCAGGCAAAATAAATTCAAAATTTGAAACATCGGCTTTAGATTGAGAAAGCCAAGTCCTCAGGTTTTTCCAAATATAGTTTGAAAAGGATAAAGCAAGAGTTTTTTTCTGAAGTTCAAGAAAAATGTCCAGGTCTTCAACTCATAATAGACTACCTAAAGGATGCCAGCCAATTTCTATCTACCATTCAGAAGGATTTAGATCAAATCACTGGAGAGTTATAGCCTATGGTGATTTTGGTGGAAAAAATGTACAGGTTGGTTGGTAGTAGGCTCAGTGATGCTGCTAAACAATTTCTAATAGAGAATGGAATCTAGCCAAGGTAGCCTCCAAAAATAGTGGTGAAAAAGCACATGGCAGTTCAGAGAGCTTGGTTGTTGTTTGATAGGATGGAAAGAGGCATTAAAGATATTATTGAAATAAATGAGGAGATGGTTCATGTTGGTTTCAAAGGACTCTGGAAGGAGGATCACAACTTGTTATCTATGGAATAAGCCCAGCAAAGCATCAAGGAGAACCTACAGGATGAAGCTAAAATTGATTCATTGGAAGAGCCATTATCCCAAGAACAAGCTGCCAAATTAATTATGGGTTACACCCGCTTAAAATATCTCATGGAAGATATGGTGACTAGAGGGAATGCTACTAATTATGAGGATGTTGGGGAACTACAATATGTTTATAAGCAACTTAAAGAGACATCAAATCCCTCTAAGCAAGCCTGGAAATAGGCTCTTCGGTATTTGGAATCAATGGTCCAAGTATTTGGGGACACCTTCGGTGAAGATAATTAGAGACTACAGGATCCGAGAGAAGATGATGAGGAAGAGGCTATAGAAGGTGATGATGAAGAGGTTATAGAAGAATGAAAATAGGATTGAGCAGCTACAGGCCCAAGAGGGGATCACACTTAAATCATTTCATTTCTATTTGTATATATGCATAGTTTTTGTGTTTCTAATACATCAGTTTTGTATTTCCATTTTTACTCTAACAATTTTCAGAAACAAGTAATAAAGGCATGAAGTCTACAACACAATATTTTTACGAAGGCATTTTTTGAAGTGAAGCCTTATAAAGGAGGTAGAGTTATGTATATTTTTGAAGGTAGTAGTAATACTGATATCATGAATATAGTCTCTAGTTGAACAAGTGAGTGCTATGATGTTTTTTTTGCATGGTTTCGATATGAACCTTTACCCTCTAGGCAGAGTTTGAGCTTTTAGAGGGTAGTGTTTGTATGGAAATTATTCCTTAAAACATACCTTTAAATATAAGTCTTGTTTTGAATCCTAAGGCCCAATGGATAAAACTATGGATTCGATTGGATTTGAAAGAAAATCCACCCAGGAGGTGCCAGAATGTAGGCCCAAAATGGCCATATACTTAGTAAAATTTTGTATAAATTTTTCTAAGTGATAAAATCATCATTCCACGAACCTTGCAGTATGATTTTATCCAGAACCGGGTCAGAAGATATGAATCCGCTCAGCAATTAGTCAAGTTTTCTTGTTTGGAGCGATTTCGGGTGACTTTACTCCGGCTCCGAAATGAAGAGAGATCTCAAATCCACAAAAGTTCCTAAGAAATGATGATGTCAATGATGAAGAAGTGCAAAATGGCAATTCCAGGAAGGTCCAAGTTTTATTTTTGAATCTGGATCAGATGGGGGGCAAAAAAATAATGAAAGTGCGGATTCGCGACGGAAGAAGTATGTGACTAGCTCCGGATCTGGATTGAAGAATATAATGTTGAAGATTAAATCCCTAAGTAGATTCGAGGTTCAGAGGTTTGGATAGGAGATTCTATTTTTTTTTATAAGAAAAATGATCTCATCATTTTTAAAGCGGAATGACATTTAGCTTATGTTGGATTGAATCTGAATCATGTGATGAAGAAGATCAATGGTTGAGGTTAAGATGCCAAATCTTGGTTGTTTTAAAGATATTATTGTATCATAATTGTAATAATTTGTCGGGAGATGAAGCATCGAGGATTTTTGAGAAGATCAAACCAGAGGTGGTTATAGATCGATGATGGTAATTCACTCCCAAGAAGGATCGACATAAATACATGATATTTAACACCTGAGCTTCAGTTCCACTGAAAGATCAGCAAGTTGTAGAGACCCCGAGCTATCATGCGGACTTTCTTTCAGTGGATTTCCTAGAGGATGGACCAATGAGCTAATGCCAGCTAAGATATATGTTGTACTATTGTAAAAATATTATGTGTATTGTTTCTTGATTATTGTAATAAGAAAACTATAAGTAGAGGTTGAACCCTCATTTTGAAGGGTTGGCTCTAGCGTGTTTACTTGTACCATTATAAATATTCCTAAAGAGCTAAATGAAAGGAGAAATACATTGATCTTCACCTCAAGTTTGTATTCTCTTGCTTGATGTCAGAGGTTCGGATTTCATAGTTGCATTTCTGTAAATACTTAGATGGTTAGTTTGTGCCTATTTTGGATTACTAGCTGTTATAAGTAATTGAAATCTACTTTTGAATTCATTCTATGTGGTTAGGAAGTATATTTCTATAAAATCTAAGTGTTTGGTGAATTCTATTATTTGGATTATCATTCCCTAGATATTGAAATTTCTTACTACAACATTTCTCTATTGTGCTTAATATATGAAATGATCTATTCTGAGATAAAGGTTGATCTAAATGTATGTCCTTAGTATGGTTTTTTGGGATATTTTTATGGTAGTGAAATGTTATTAACCTATCCATCCACTGTTATCTACATATCTCTAACCCTAACCTTCTCTTACCCTAAAACTCCAAACCCTAAGTGAGCATAATTGTGTCAACAACTTGCTAAGTTGACAAGGAACCAACCTACTCTAGAGGTTGGATCGAAAACCCCTATTTTGGTCCATCCAATTTTGAGTGTTGAGATGCAGCTATTGGGTGCAAGCCTGGAAAAAAAGTAGGAAGATAGATAGTCGTAGTACTGAGTGAAAACTTGGTGCAATTAAGTACCCAAAAGATACCAAATATTATGACTAATTTATTTACGGGTGGTAATAGAATTGGTTAATCTATTAGGAATTTTAATAGTTTGGTCATGAAATCTCTTGATATGCATATGTCTTGATGTGGCTTAATTTGTACCACTATAAGTTCTAACTTTAACTACTTGTTTCTTATTTAAAAACCTTTTTCCTCTCATATTTAGGAATAGTTAGTTGCGACTTCAAGGAACTGAACTCCTTTGAAGATTGATCACTATAGTTTTCATAGTTCCCTAGCCATTCAATGTTGGTCAAGGTTTGTGGGTGCACAAACATTTTTGTTATATGGATTCTTCGATCAACAATTATTGGCATGCTTGGTGGGATCCTAGGTTCCATTATTTGAAATGATATAGGATCTATGATGTCCTTTATTATTAGATTTCATTAGAATCACCTAGCAACTCCACTCAAATCCATAGATCTATGTTTAATGACCGATTACATTTGAAACCTAAACAAAACTCTGTGATATTCTATTTTATCCATAATTTCTATCACTTGATGACTCCTTTGCATAATAATCCATATTATTGGTTGCCTTTGAAAGTTAGACAAACTTTTGCTATACCTTGCATTTGGTTCTCTCGAAGACTCTACTAGGGGATTGAATCGAGGTTCATGGTTGGTTTTCCTTCTACATTGTTCTCAAAGATTTATCTCCTAGAGGACTCAAGGTTTGATGAGTAGCCTTGACCTCATCAGTAGAGAAGTTATGATCATTTTATAACATTGAAGCCCCATAGCTACATCAATGGCTTAGTTAAAATGTCCCTATGGGAATTACATAGGCCTTGTGAATATTCAAAATATTCCCAAGGTCTCCTTGAAATCTTTGACAAATTTTTATGGGGAAGGAAAAACTGCATTTGAAAATTACAAAAATTTTGCTTTGCTAGCAATGATTTATAATATCAGGCATGAATATGTAATGCTCAAAATCCTTATTCTCTCTCTCAAATGAAGGGTCTAGTTATGTCAAAAATTTTTGGAGGATGGAAGTATTTGTACATGGGATGATTTGGAAGGATCACTCATTGATGCTTTTGATGATGTAAGATATCCTTTTATTCTACTCACCAAGTTCTCATTCATCAAATATGATCCTCGAGAGAATATCCTTGGTTTTAACATTCATTTCAATAGAACTTGGAAAATGATTCCCTATGAAATTTAGCCATCCCCTGCTCAAGCATACCTGTATTATACTTGGGCATTCTTCTTGGATATAAGCCACATTTTGCAACAATCCAGAGAGAGGAGGTTCCCACAAATTTACAAGGTGGCTAGACAAGATAAAAATATGTTAATTCAACTGGGAAAATTACCTCCCAAGGATGCCCCTTATTTCTATCAAAACCTTTTAGAAACATCCATGGTTCCATCCCCTAAATAATATACATTCAATATTTCCTAAACTATGGGAAAACCCTTCCCATAAATCCTTATGAAAGCAAACCCCTGATGGAATAGGAAGTATTGGAAAAGAATCAAACTCTCACACAGGATTATGCATGCTAGGCAACCTTTACTTCCATGTAGAATAGCAATACCATAGTTTTTCCTAGGCCAGTGCAAAACATGAGTACTTGGGAATTAGATCCTTCATAATTGCTCAACTTTCCTATGAGTTAGCAGAGTTTTGTGGAAAACAAGATGCCATTATTCTTGACCCATAAACCTAATCAAAGAAAGGGAAGGTTGATAATCTTCCATGACCAATTCCAAGGGCCTCCTCTTCAACCAACTAAATTTTGGGATGATTCTAGCTCAGACAAGGAGCAATCAACTGGGACACTCCATGCCAAGCCACATGGCACATTTCTTGCTAGAGCACTCTTTGGAGATCCAGTTGTCAATTTTCTAGCCTCATGGAAATCAATGCATGACAATATTAGTGGTTGGATAATAACTCAAAATATGGTGGGATCAAATAAAAATGTGGTATGGACCTCAAATATTATAGGATCAAGTGAGACACAACACTGACACCCTTACCCATATGATTTGAGCATAAAAGATAATGTGATGGGAACCCAATCATTGTTGGTTGGTTATGACCTAGATCTACTAATTATAAGGTAGAATACTAAACTGTGATGGTATATAATGAGATTCAAGATTGGCCATGGATACTACCAGAATCAACATGAAGAACATCTCAAGTTCAATATCATTTGGTCTAGACATTGCAGGTTCACATGATGACCTACAATATTTATTTCCTAGGCATGCCAGGTATGCCAAAATTTTGTTTAAATAATCAAAAAGTAAATAAATGTTGCGATGATGATATGGCCACTCATGGATTGTAGTGAAAATGCTCCAACAATGAATTACTAGCTGGTCAAGGCATCCAAAACTATGAACTAAAAAGCATAAGGGGATTCTCTAGGATGCATCTTGGAATCATAAAACTTCCTTCTTTGAGTCCTTGTTTTATTCCTTTTTATTTGTTATATATTATTATTTTTTATTTTTTGTTGTTGTGACCTCATAGCCCAATGGATATCGAAAAATAAATATAAAGGGCTTTACATGTTGTCCTTAAAAATATAAGAAAAAATTTGAGACTTATGTAAGACGAACAATACGTCATGTATATATGGACATGATATCATTGGAAAAGAAAATAGCTAGGAAAAAAGGACTCAAAATCATGCACCAATTGGACCTCTCTGTGATTTGGTACACGTCAAATCTATCCAAAGTAAGCTAGAACATTCTATAAATAGGTTGCTATACATAGTGACAAAATTCTTCAAGAAATATAAGTCTCAAAGTGTAGTGAGAGATAAGCATCCCCAGGGTGAATGGTGATAAGCAAAGAAGGTACTTGCTATATTGCATCAGAAAGAAGAAACATAGCAAGATAGGAAAATGTCACTGGAATTCTATCTACTCTTGGAATTTTGTTGGGATACAATGGAGTACATTTAGGGGAGTGCAATATATGAGGATGTCTCATGGATTGGGATGTCCATTTTGATGTTGTTATGTGACAACCCTTGGATTACCTTTCCTTTTATATTTTTACTTTTCTATATCCTTCTCCTTCCTCTATTTCCCCTTCTTACTCTGTGTCACTAATGTCTTCGATTAGTGGAATTTGTTGTTTTCTCACTACTACCTCCTCCCTGCTTCCTTTTCCTCTAGTGTCTTCTTGTTACGTTTTCTTGTATTTGCTTGTTGTTTCCACTTTTTATCCCCCTTATTTTATTTTTCTTCATGATGTGCTACTATGTTACTTCCACCCCATCGTTTGATACCTCCCATTTTCCTCCAGCCTCAATCAGTTTTATTTTTACTAGCTTTTCTTCCAGCTCCTTCCTTCCTTCCCTTTCCCTTTGAAAGTGTTAAATCCAAGAAAATTTCGACCTTATGTATTCCTTGTTTTCACAAAGCAAAAATCCCTGAGTCACCAAGAATGTGGGTATTTTTTATACCTACCCACACCAAGCTATTAACATATATGTATTATATTTGATTTTTGCAAATAAAACTAGAGATTGCCAAAACATTTGTTAGCCCAAAATCCCTACCAGGTATGAAGTGAAGTGAAATAATAGGATGAGGAGGGCTGACCTTGAGCTTGTTGCAAGACCTATTTTTGACCAAGGTCTAAAATTAAGATGAAGGCTTAGCTTGTTGTCGCTACAACTTGGAAGATCATTGATGTCCACTAAGGCACCAAAATAAAATTAATATAGGAATTGACAAAGGTATGAGACATTTAGAATAATTGCACTCAACAATGTAATATTGGTGCTATGGTCAGAGGATAAAATTCAGTCCAATTTGGCCATCTCTCAAAGATGTCAAAATATGTGCACTTGATAAAAATATGGGATGACATCAATTCCCTGTTTGCTAGCCAAAAGCTAAAAAAAAATAAAATCAAGAGGATGGATAAGTATAGAAAGTGCTAGAATAATTGTATGTAGCCAATGCATAGTAAAGTATCCAAGATCCATCCTAGTACTAGAGGAATAAAAAACAAATAAAATGGCTAAGTGTGGGAGGGACTAGAGAATATGTACCTAATTAGAGCTCGATAATGCACCAAATCCCTTATCAATGTGAAAACTCAGAATATCTAGGGCTCTTGTACCCGATTGGAACTAGGTAGGGTTAAAAATTCTTGACCTTCACTAGGGAAAAAATAGCTAAAATCTCAAGGTATTAGAGTAAATACACCCAACCAAAACCTGACATGTTCTCAAACATCCATTCAAGATCTGGTAACTCAGGTGAAATATGGGAAATAATGGTCTAAAG
Source organism: Wollemia nobilis (assembly GCA_028583015.1). NCBI lineage: Eukaryota > Viridiplantae > Streptophyta > Pinopsida > Araucariales > Araucariaceae > Wollemia > Wollemia nobilis. The sequence continues at coordinate 9,422,433 of JAQPPZ010017033.1, forward strand.
GGTGCTAGAATAGTTGTACCTAACTGGAAATTGGTTAGAAATCAAAGGACTGATTCACGTAGTAGAAAAAAGTTAGCTAAGTGCTAAAGGTACTATAATAATTACACTCTATCAGGGCCTGCCATGATTCTAAAGATCCGATACAAATGAAAGTATAGAGAGGATGCCGACCAAGAGATGAAGCCACTGAAAGGTTGGTATCTAATAAAAATCTTTATAGATGATAAAGAAGTATCCCATAGGTCCACAAAACATCCAACAATTGATCACCAATAGCAAAATGTATTTTTTTTACATCTATTGGGTAGGATTTTGTGTCAAAATATCTTAAGGGAAAAATGCCATCACACACATGACATGATGATTGAGTAGAGAAGATTAGTAGAGATCAAGGGATCGAATGCAGCCATAAATATGGGCATGACTCAAGAAGATGCAGATCCCAACCACATCAACAAGCCACATTCTAGTAGTTGGAGTAGCCATACTTTCGAGTAGTCCAATAGGCTGGTAGAATTTTTGACATAACAACAATCCACTTTGAAGGTAATCATGACTTGATATTGTAAAATATCTATAAATACAAATATGTATAAGGAAAATGGGTTGACTCTTAGGCTTTTATAATTTATATGTAATGAGGATATTTTTACATATTAATACAAAGGGGTTTTTGTTTGGCTTCTAGTTTATTCCATTTGTAGAGCATGTATGTATGATAATTGCTTATTTTCAATTTAAGCCTGTTGGATGCTCATGGAACTTAATCTAAATCTTGAATATGTGTTCATGTTTATTTATTGGTTTTGGAATTTGTAGTTTTATTAGATACCAAACATTGTCACTAATTATTTTATGAGTGTAATATAATTAGCTAGTTTGTTAGGCATTTTCTTAGTTTGATCATGAAATATATTGACATACATATGTCATGACGTAGCTTAATATGTACCACTATAAGTTCTATATTTATCTACTTATTTCTTCTTTCATCGCCCTTTTACCCTCACATTTAGGAATAGTTAACTGGGACTTTAAGGAATGGGCCTCCTCTAGAGATTGACCACTATAGTTTTTAAAGCTCCTTAGTCATTCAATGTTGGTCAAGGTCTATGGGTGCACAAATATTTATGTTAGAAATATTCTATGACCAAAAATAACAATATGGGTTTTAATTTAAAGGTTGTATATGTAGTTGACATCATATTTGATGCTCGCTTCACCTAAACTAGCCTCATCTACCATATATCATCAAGGGAAAGGTATAGAGAGGAATAAAAATGAAAAAACAAATAATAAGAAAGTAAAGTACTATACTATGGGAGGTGATATACGAAGATCCTAAACCCCTTTTGCACAATAGTGGGATTAGTGAGCACATGCATCATTCATCAACAACACATAGGGAGGATGGTTCCATCAATCACAAAGAATCATGCATGGTCATACACAAGAATCAACATATAAAATGGAGTAGTCACTACTTCTTATATATAATAAACAAAATACATTTATGTATGAGAAAGAGACTTGAAACTTATCAACAAGATGACCCATGTCTCAAGGCAGACTATAATACAAAAGATAATTGAAGGAAAGTTGCATATAAGTATAGACACCAGACACAAATAAATAACTTTTAATGTTTTACAATGGACATGAAACTAATATTTATACATGGAGTTGAGGGAATTTTCTCCCCAAGACTATGCGAGAAATTAAAAATACCAAGTTCAAAATCCACTTGGGATCCATAACATTAACATTGGGTGGTCTCAAGGTCTCTAGATCTAGAGTCATAAATATAGGAGGGGGATTGGTTAAAGTAAATATGCACTTACTTTTTGCTCTTGTTGATTTCCCATACTATAAATCCTCTATTATTAAACCTTGATATATCTTCACCATTAATTTCCTTTGGCTTTAGGTTGCTTTCAGACTACCTCAATGTTGTTACCTTAAATGAGTCATTCATCATATTGGAACATCATTTCTAAGTGCTGGGGTAACTAGTTTGGAACCATATTATCACCCTTTTTCTATGATTGGTTGCTTTTTAATCTATATAGTGTTATAGTTTTCAATGATCTACCTACTTTTTAGTTTGGTTGGCACTATATTTGTGGGATTATTCCTTGCATGTTGACCAATGTTCCAGTTTCTACCTATTTGTACATTTCTAGGTTTTGTGTACACATTTTTTCATTAGCATACCCCTTCATTCTATTTGGTATTTTTGTGATTTTATCCCAAAATTATTAACAAACATTTTGATTTGGTGGGTGCACCTAAATCATTCCTCTTTTTTATTTTAGTCAATTCATATTTTTTCTTTCTTTCCATTGGATTTTTGGGGTGGTCTTTATATGAACCAGTAGGATCAGATAGTCCATATCATATTCACACCTTGAAGAGCTACAATAATATTATGCTTTGGAATTCCATAAGTGTTGATCTCATCTTGATGGAAATATTGATGCAAAGGAGCTTATCCTACCATATTTTTGACAAAACACCTCAAATACACATGTTTTCTCTATGATTATTGGGTTCTCTTCCATGACATATTTTTTTGTTGTTGTCTTGTAAGTGCATTAGATAATAGTGGCTATATGGATAGTCATTAGAAATTTTATCAAATATTAAAGATAAATCATATTGTAGGCTTGTCCATATGGATGAAAGATGAGTTTGTAATCCTTGTGTGGATCAAAACCATGCTAGTGGTGGAGTCACTTTAGCTATCACCAAACAAAATATACGACTCCTACAAATTGTGGGGGATGACTTAGCTTCCACCCAAAATATTATAAGTATCTTGTTTGTCTAGTCTGGTTGGTCAGTGTGACTTCATAGCATAGGGATATTCAATTTGATTTTAGCTTATGGTAGGGCATTCCCATTAACAGTTTCTCAGTGTTACACACTTGGAAAATTATGGAGGCTTTGGATCCTTTCCTCTTGTTCTCTATTCAAATCAATATCATTTGATGATTCACCCAAAATTATTTTCCTCAACAAGATTTATCTAGTATGGTGAATTTTCACTACACAAGTTCTAATAAGTACATGACAGAGAAAAAATCATGGTTTGAATTATTACAAACCAAATAAGGGAAATCCTTGTCTATCATTGATGATAAAACCTATCAAGTAAAATAAGTGGGATATTTTCCTCTCAAAATTCTTGATGATGAATGCATAATAAAAAATTACTATATGTACTAGGATTGACAAACAACTTATCTATCCCACAAGTGTTGAATTGGAACATGATGATGATGTTTAAAATTGTTGATGGCCATAAGAAGTGTTTTATTATCAAAAATAATATTTGGTTTCTATAAACATGGCTTGTTTTCTCTATATGTCCTATATTCTTCTAAATTTATACTATTGGTAGTCATGATAGATGCAACATCTCTTTGGTATAGGATATATGTTCATATCAATTTAGGATTGTTACTCTAACTAAGTAAACATCAAATGTGATAGGTTTGTCTAAACATTCACCCAAATTGTGACTTTACTTGGATTTTTTAGTAGGAAAGAAACACTAAGTACCTTTTAAATTAAGTACTTATAGAGTTAAAATAACTATTAGATGTGGTACATACTAATCTGTGTAGACCCATGATATCCAATTATGATGGAAAAAATATATTTCTAGTTGTTTTTAAATGACTACTTTAAGAAGATGTGGGTGTTATTATTCCAATTAAATTCCAAAGTGCTCATTCATTTTGAGTGTTTTAAGTAGTGTGCAGAAAAATAAACTAGGTGTTCAAATCAAGTCCTCCACTCCAATCGAGGGGGAAATATACATACATCAAATTTTCAAGGTTTCTCACATAGAATGGGATCAAGTTATAACTCACTAGATCTTATCACTAATAAATTGTATATAAGTTGATATGTGGTATTTGATGAAGCATTTAAACCTAAGTTTGATAAGAAAGTTCATGAAGAAATTATAATAGTTTTAGCTATGAGAATAGAGTTTGATGAGGAATTTTCAATAGTTGTTAATGAACCTGATTGCTCCCTCATAATGATAAAAGCTTCCAAAATATCTCACAAGCACAATTAAATATACCAAAATTGATGCACCTCCTAATATCACTTCCACATGATCACATAGTCATAGTATGTCACATCAGGAAGTAAATCTATGATTGATATATTTATTAATGGAGAATTTAAAATCAGCCCTAGTAAAGGATGCACTTAGCTTCCCATAGTAGAAGGCAACTATGGATATAGACTATAATCCTATAATGAAAAATATAACATAGGATCTCGTTGATATACCAAAAGGAAAGAATCCCATAGGTTGTAAGGGGCCTTCAAAATTAAAGATACGATAAATAAATCATTGAAAATATAAACCATGACTTATTGCAAAGGGATTTGCATAGAATGAAGGAATTAACTATGAAGATACATTTTCATCCATAGTGAAGATGAACCCAAGTGTTGTAGGTGAGTTGGAGAAGAGAGAGAAATCCTCCAAGAGAGGTCCCAGGTTCAAATATCCACCCTACCAAAAAGCTGAATTGGATATCCAAAATCCAATTGATAATGTTGGTGCGGGTAGGGTCAGGTGCGACTCCCGGGTGACTTTGACGGTGTAGAACCCCCTGTTCATGGTCTCTCAGACCAAGGAGGCCCCGCAAGGGGTTTTTCGCTTAAAAAAAAATAGTGAATATGATAACCATTCATGTTCTCTATGGACTAGTAGTATAGTTTTAATTACAATCTATAGAAAATGGATGTCAAAAGTTCTTTCCTTAATGGTTATCTCTAGGAGGAGGAGTACATAATTAAAATCTAATACTTTGTTGTCAATGCAAAACAACAAAAAATATATAGAATAACCAAGTTAATGTATGGGTTGAAGCACGCTCCTAGGTCTTGGCACAACAAAATTGATGATAACCTATTACAACACAATTCTATATGATGTCCCTTTGATGCAAATATCTATGTCAAAATATTGAATCTGAGATAGCGATATATGTGTTGTATGTTGATGATCGGATCATCATTAGAAGTTCATATGAATTAAGTATGCTATGAAAAATAATTTTAAAAAGTATTTTTACATGATAGATCTAGGAATTTTGTACTATTATTTTGAAAAAAATGAATCACATTGTGATCTAATAGATAAAATATTCCAAGACACTAATAGAAAAATATTAGATGATAGAATATAAATCTAAGGTAACACCAATGGAGTATGGGGTTACAACTATCCTGATATGACAATTCATCTCAAATATATGATACACTTTATCATCAACTAAATGAGATTCTTATATACCTAAAAAATACCAAGCATGATATTAGCTTTGCTATAAGTTGTCTTTTGAGCTTCATGCAGGAAACTAAGGAGAATCATTGGAAGTAAATAAAGAGGATACTAAATTATGCCTATGGTAGAATGGAATATACCCTAGAATATAATAAGAATGATAAATTATTTCTATAAGGATACACAAACTCTAAATATTCTAAATCTCTATATGATAAAAGGTCAACATTTGTATATCTATTTCATCTAGGATCTAGACCTGCCTTGTGGCTCAACAAGAAACAAAAAATAATGTCATTATCATAAATGGAGATAGAATATTACACTACATGAGGATCTATGTGTGAACGCTATTGAATTATGACAATCAAGGTGTTCTAAAATTGGTCAAGAATCTAGTGTTTCATAAAAAAAATAAAGTAGAATGAATCTCAATGTCACTTAATTTGAAAACAAGTTCAAAATCAACAAATTAAACTCCGCTACATTATCATCCAGAAACAAATTATGAATATTTTCATGAAGGAACTTGCATGTTTCAAGTTTGAATTATTTTGTTGCTCTCTTTGTAATGTAAAAAGGGAGATGCTAGAAATAAATTATTATATTATTATTAATGAACTATAGTTAGCTCATGTAGATAATTACTAGAAGCTTACCTAGATAATATATTGATCTAGTAGCTAGGAAATAATATAAATATGATTATATGTAACTACTAGCCTATTCTTCATTAGTTTTTATAACAAATTTAATATATTATTAACGAGGTTGATGCATTTTATCATCTTAAAAAATGATTGAAATAACATTATTTGCTAATCCAACATAATTTTGTTACTTTCTTCTCTTCAAATAATTATTATAAATATTTTATTGCCAAAGTATTAACATATCCAACTCATGTTGGAATATCAATAATTTAGTCTTATTGGCCAAGGCTAATAGTAATGAAGTGCCTATGAGCACTCTTGATATAAACCTATGGGAATATGTAATGTAAGCTTACAAAAATATTTTATGTAAGTTTATAATTAGTTTTTATGCATTCACCCTTGGTGATATTAAATAAAATAGAATGAAATGTTTTAATGTCCATAAGGCCAAACGTAAACATGCTACAAGAAATTTATAACAAATTGAGTTTGTCAACCATAATATTTGACACAATTATATTCTTTCTATAACATTGACCATTTTATATTGCTTTTGAGGATGAATTCTTATATTTTTTCTACTTTATTCTCTTCAAATAATTATTGTAATTATTCCATTACTAGAATATTAGCATAACCAACTCATCCTAGAATATGAATAATTTAGTCTTATTAGCCAAGATTGATAGTGATGAAGTGCCTATGAGTGTTCTTGATATTAGCCTACAAACATATGCAATGTAATCATATGGACATATTTTATGTAAATTTATGAGAAATTTTGATGTATTCATTCTTAGTGATATTGGTTAACCACCTATATGGTTAACTCTATTTAAAGAGTTTAATATACTATAATTTAAACTTCAAGTTAGTTTGTGTCGGCTTGAGGTTAACAATTTATTGGAGATTATTTATCATCACAAATAACCCCAATGATTAATCCATCATATTAAGCCACCCTTTATTATTGTTTCCTCCCTCCCTCTCTCTCTCACACACAAATACACAGACAAACATCTATTCAATCTCTTTATTTTGATTTTGTAATATTTTGCACGAGGTTATGATGATCAATGATTTGAGCTATTTTTTTTGGAAAGTGTTATGAAATATAGCAATTCAAATATAAATTTTGAGGCCATAAAGTTATTAATTTTATAGAAAGGCATAATGGCCATCCCATATGGAAATCCTTCAACTTTCCAGATTTGTCCCAAGTAGAAGTAATGATGTTTAATTATTTATATAGTATTTTTAAATTGTGCATCATACCAGGGATAGATATCCCAAAAAAGTTCATTTAGGGTCTATAGAAGGATGGTAAATTATTTGTAAAGTCAACTTATTCTATGTTGTACAGACATAGTGATCATTGGTTTCCTGTGAGTTAAATTTGGCTAAAAGGGTTGACCCCTAAGATCAACTTATTTTTTATTATGGAAGCTCAAGGCAAGTTCTTAACCCTAGATAACCTCAAAAATAGAGGTTTGGTTTTACCTAATTTTTGTCTCTTGTGCAGATGTGTAGAAGAATATTCGGCTCATCTATTATTCCTCTGCCCTTTTACCTAGGAAGTGTTGGAAATTTGAGCATGTTTTGTTGTCATTGATGTCAAGAGACTTGATATCCTAAGTTGATGGAATTAATGTCAAGAGGTTTGATTAATGTCAAAAGGTTTAATGTCCTAAGTTGATGGAAATATTTGTGAGAATATTCCTCATGGTGGCACATGAGGTATTAGGTAACAAGAAGAAATGAATTCTGCTCCATGATGTTTGAGAAGGAATTTATAAGTTTATTTAAATTACCTTGGTGGTAGTTTTGCAAAGGTTAAAATATTCATTAATAATGGTAAATTTATCCTTAATGAATTTACCTTGGTGGTAATTTCGTAAAGGTTAAATATTTATTAATGATGCAAATGTTCTACTTAAAGAAAAGGCCTACAAAGGTTTTTAATATTTAATTTATAATATTTAAATCCATTGGATTTAAATTATTATAATTAAATATAATAATTTAATTCAAAGCACCAAATTCAAATTACTAAAGAGCCGATGTCAAATGCATAAGAGAGCATATGTATTTATAGGCTAAGGTTTAGCCTAAGCCTAAGGTGTATTCAAATTATTAAGTCTATGATGTATTTGCCTTGCTCGTTCGACATGGAGAAAGAAAAATACAGGAGGTTGCAAGAATTTTGGAGTAGAAGATTTGGTCAAAGCTGGAACGCATAGGAGAAATAAGGTGTTGGGTTTGATTCACATGAAGATCCTTTTGGCTGCGTGGTCAATTTTTTAGTGCCTACGATAAATGACAAAAGGGAGATCATGCACTTCAGTCTCATGTGGGTTGAATAGACCATGCAAAGGCCTAGTTGCACCTAGGGTGCGAGGCCAGCAAGCAGCACAAGCTTGAATTTTGATAGTATGCGACAGGCAACAACAAAAAGGAAAATTAATTTTTGATTAAATTAATTTATGCCTTAAGGTCTAAAGTGGCTAATGTATGTGCTAGGGAGATCTAATGAGTTTTGCATGGTTTTTATTTTTGAAATAAAAGGGGTTAAAAAGTGATTTCTTTCTTGAGAAAAAATTAAGGTGTCTTGTTTTTCTAATGCGTTGAGATAAAAATTGAAGTGGTGTTTTATTTATCTTTGGGGAATGCATTAATTACAAGTAGGAGATATAAGGTGTAAATGAAATATTTTTCTTATGTAATCGGTAACTCTTGTTGATGACATTTATTGGCAAAGTTAGGAGTAATAAGGTGTATAAGTGGTTGACATATTATTAATATTTGTATGATGAAATATCTACTGAGGTGGAATATTCAAGTGGAGTTTTTGAAATATATTGTTGCTATCTAACCCTTGAAGTGGCGCAAGAATGATTGGTTATTTATGAGACATATCTTGAATATAAATATCCAAAAGAGAAATAAAGAGGTATGGGCACATCATCTTTTGTTTAAAGTATTTGTTAGAATGAATGTTGTGAAACATAAGGTGGAGTGAAAAAGATTTTTTGATAAGCATTGTTGGAAATATATGAGCAAGTTTTGTGTGCTTCATTGTTGAATGGTTTGGAAACACTTGAGATAAGTTTTGAGAACAATCTATGCTTTTATTGTTGAAAGAGTTTGGGAAGTTTTGATATAAAGAGTGTGAACCATTTGTCCTCGGGTTGAAAACAAATCAAGCATCTTTATAAATATTTTGAACATTGATTCATGAAATATTGATAGCATTTGAGAAGGTGTTTAGATTAATTTTTAATAAGGAATATTAAGCATTTGTGTGATTGATCTTGAGAGAAAATTGGCAAGTAGAATTTGTTTGAAGAGAGTTTTTTTGAAAGATATTTGAGTGGTGTATTGTATGCAAGATTTTAAATTATTTGATAGAGATTTTGTGAAGGCTTGAGGACAGAATTGAGCAATCTTTTGTGAAGGCTTGAGGATAAAATTGAGCAAGATTTTGTCAAGGCTTGAGGACATAATTGAGCAGGCTCTTGAGAGGGCTTGAGGATATATTTGAGCAAGTATTTTAGGAGTCTTGAAGGTAGATTTGAGAAAGTATTTGAGGAGGCTTGAAGGTAGATTTGAGCAAGTCTTGTAGAAGTATTAAAGGTATATTTGAGCAAGTATTTGAGAAGGCTTGAAGGCAAATTTGAGCAAGTCTTTGAAAAGTCTTGAAAGTATATTTGAGCAAGTCTTAGAGAAGGCTTGAAGGCATATTTGAGCAAGTCTTTGAGAAGGCTTGAAGGTAGATTTGAGCAAGTCTTTGAGAAGGCTTGAAGGTAGATTTGAGAAAGTATTTGAGAAGGCTTGAAGGTAGATTTGAGCAAGTCTTTTGAAGACTTGAAATAGCATTGAGAGTAGGTTTAATTGTCGATGTATTCAAGCTTTGTGTTAAGGCTTGAGGTAGATATGAGATGGATTTTAGTGCATATTTGTGAGTAGAATTAGATTATATTTGTTCTAGACTTAGGATATAGTTTGGTGTAAATTTGATATGGAGTTGAGAGTAGGCTTTGGAGGTGACATAACAGAGGACAACAGTATCTTATGGATAGATCCATTAGCCATGGTAGTGAAGACAGATGTCTTCTATGGAGAGAGATCCACAAGCCAGAGTAGTGGGGGTAGAATTATTCTAGAATATCACCAGCTAGAGTAGAGGGGAAAGAGTTCTCCTATGGATAGAGTTCCATGAACCAGAGCAGAGGGGAAAGAGTTCTCCTATGGATATAGTTCCTTGAATCAGAGCAAGGAGAAATATTTCTCATGTGGATAGAGTTACATGAACCAGAGCAAGGAAAAGAGTTATCCTCTAGAGTGTGATTTGTGAACCAGCTAGGGAGATATATTTATTCTATGGAGAGAGATACATGAACCAATTGAGGAGATAGAGTTCTCCTATATCAAGTTCCATGAACTAGAGAAAATGGGAAATAGTTATCCTATGGATAGAGATCCACAAATTAGAGTATAGTGGATTGGTGTCTAGTTTGGATAGAGGTCCATAAACATTGTAATAGGGAATTAATTCACAAGATATTTGTTGAGAAAATTTTAGTAGAAATATTTTCTCTGTGGAGTAACCCACATTGGGTGAACCACATTAAATTGATGTCTCGATTGTGTGTTATGATTTGTGCATTGCTTTTATTATTGCTATTGATATTACCATTGACAATATTGGATAATATTATTTTGGAAAGGAAAGTAAAAGTTGATATTATACTGTTCACCCCGCCTCTCAGTATAAGCCTATGTTATTCAATTGGTATCATAGCGGGTTTCTTCAAAATAGTCTAAAAAATTAAAGGAAGAGTGTACTAGAACACAGATGGCATCTCAGAGTGGAGCTTTAGCAAATAAGGCACCATTGTTCGATGGGAAAAATTATGCTTCTGGAGTGTAACAATGAGGACTTACATGATGGAACAAGGATATGAGACATGCCAAGTAGTTGAGTATGGGTTCACACCTATAGCTAGATGGTAAGCTCCTACACGTGAATAATGCAAAAGTAATGAATGCAATATTGGGTGGATTATGTGAACCTAAATTTATAAAATTTATGCATTACAAATCAGAAAAAGAGATATAGGAAAATTTGAAGCAAGAATATGAGGGAGATAAAAAGGTCAAGCTGGAAAAATTACAAAATCACAAGAAAAAAATTGAATACTTGAAGATGAAAGATGAGGAAGACATTGTGGCATAATTAATTTATGTGGATGAGGTTGTTAACTCCATGCGAGGACTTGGATGTAAATTTGAAGAATATAATGTTGTTCAAAAGGTTTTAAGATCACTTCCTATGAGGTATGATGAAAAATTTTCGGCCATAGAATAAACAAGAGATCTTGAAAATCTGACTATGGATGAGTTACATGGAACTCTCATAGCTTATGAAATGATATTAGTAAATGATCCTATACCCAATAAATATGTAGCATTCAAAGAAACAAATAAGGAAAAGGATAAGAAACCAGACTCAAGTAATGATTTAACCAGTGATTAGGAAGCTAACTACGACAAAAGGAACAAGAAGGACTCAAGAAAGCACACAGGTATAAAAATAGTAAAATGTTTCAATTGTGGTAAATATGGTCACTATGCATCTAACTGTAAAGAAACTGAAAGCAGTAGCAGTGAAGAGAAACAAGATCATAAGAAAAGGGAAGCAGGAAAATCTAGGGATGAAAAGAAAAATAGGGATGGATAAAGAAAGCATGGAAAGAAATTTTTTCAAAGGCATAAGAAGAGTTTCTATGCAGATAAGATAGGCAAGTTTTCAAGTGATAGTAATGGAATATCCTTAGACAATGAAGAATAATAAATTATCTTTTTGGCAATAGAAGAGGAAGGAAGTGCTCCTATTGAAGATAAATTTGAAAAATATGACGATGCACTTGAAGACAATGAAGTAGAGAAAGAATCAAAAAATGAAGAGGAAGGAGTAGTAGATCTACAAGCTAAACTTATTTCTACTCATAAATAATTGATAAAGGTTAGAAAGCAGAACTTGAGACTCAAGGCTCAATTTCAAGAATGTGATGAAGATAAATAAAATCTTATACAAGATCTGAAAAAATCAAAAGTTAGAATCAAAAGTCTTAGAATGTGAAATATTAGAGCATGATGTAGTTTCACTAAGGAAGGAAGTGAAAGAGTCTAAATAAAATCTACATAGTTTTAGGAAAAGCTCAAAGCCTTGGATAAGATTAACTCTTCTTGGATAAGAAGAGTTAAGCTCAAGCTCCAAAGAAGAAGAATATTTAGAAGACGAGAGTGAAGGAGAAATTTAAACTTATGAGGATAAGTTAAAAAATAGAAGCTTCATCAAGGAAGGAAATAATTCACAAAAAAGGAACATGGAACATGACAGGGAAGAAAGGACCAAGATACCAGTGGGTCCCAAACAAAATTTCTTCAAAGGACATTGTTTCTCATGTAACAGGTTTTGTCATAAGGCTATGTAGTGCAGGACACTTGGAAAGAAGGAATATGGTTTCACTAAGATAAATTTAAAAAATGGACATCTCTTTCAAGGGTATTGCTACTCTTGTAATCATTTTGGTCATAAATTAATTCATTATAGGGTTCATGATAGAAACAAGTATGGCTTCACCACAAGGAACTTCAAGATATTTGCACCTTCTAGGAACCACAACATTAAGTATTATAAGTGCAATAATATTGGACATAAGGCCAAGTTGTGTAGAATAGAATTTCCAGATATAAGCAAGAATAGGGACACTCAAAAGAATCAAAAGGGTATGATGAGAAATAAGGTGGACAAAGAAAAAGAGCATTGTATGCTGGGAATAGAGATACTCCCACCACAAAATTAATCACCTCAAGGAGAGGATGTTGGGAGGGGGCTGAGCTAAGAGCATTATATTTAGCCCCAAAGGAGTCCCTTTTCCATTGATTTCAAAAGGGGAAAGCATTCAGTAGGGGGAGCAGTTTCTCAAAGGGAGAAAAACTGGAAAAAGGAAAAATAATTGGAAAAAGGGTTACCATCAATGACAAAGGGGAATATTATTGTAAATTTGAGCATGTTTTGTTGTCATTGATGTTAAGAGACTTGATATCCTAAGTTGATGGAATTAATGTCAATAGGTTTGATTAATGTCAAAAGGTTTAATTTCCTAAGTTGATGGAAATATTTGTGAGAATATTCCTCATGGTGGCATATGAGGTATAAGGCAAAAATAAGAAAGGAATTCCGCTTCATGATGTTAGAGAAATAATTTATAAGTTTATTTAAATTAATTTGATGGTAATTTTGCAAAGGTTAAAATATTCATTAATTATGGTAAGGTTATCCTTAAAGAATTTACCTTAGTGGTAATTTTACAAAGGTTAAATATTCATTAATGGTGACAAGGTTCTACTTAAAGAAAATGCCCACAAAGGTTTTTAATATTTAATTTACAATATTTAAATACTTTGGATTTAAATTATTATAAGTAAATATAACAATTTAATTCGAAGTGCCAAATTTTAATTACTAAAGAGTCGACGTCAAATGCATAAGAGAATGTATGTATTTATAGGCTAAGATTTAGCCTAAGCCTAAGGTGTATTTGAATTATTAAATATTTGAAGTAATTGCCTTGATCTGAAGAACACAAGCTTAGAATGAGGGGGGGTGAATAGTATAAGACCAATTTTTACTTTTCTTTCCTAAATAATATTAATCAATGGCAATATCAATAGCAATAACCAAAGCAATGCACAAATCATCACACACAATAAAGACACCAATTTTAACGTGGTTCACCCAATGTGGGCTACCTCCATAGAGAAAATATTTCTTCTAAATATTTTTCAAATAATCTCATGGGAATCCTTTCCCTTTTACAATGTTTATGGACCTTTGTCCAAAGGAGATGTTGATCCCCTAAATCTCAAGTTCGTGGATCTCTTCCATAGGAGAACTCTTTCCCCTTCTTGATCTAGCTAGTGATCTTCTAGAAGACTCTATCTCTATGCTGCACTGACTGGTGGATATCTCTCCACTTGAAGACTCACTATGATCTATCTTCAATTGTCCTAGCTACTAGATCTCTATCCACTAATACTCTATCCTCTATACTCTGTCACCTCCAAATATTTGTATCAATAGGTTCACTTAGAACATTATCAAATATGCTCAACAAGCTCACTCAAAACTTGTCCAAATCTGCTCAACAAGATCACTCATAACTTGTACAAATCTTCTCAATAAGCTCACTAAAAAAATTTCCAAATATTCTCAACAGGTCCACACAGAACCTGCTCAAATATGCTCAACGGTTCCACACAGAACCTATCCAAATCTGCTCAACAGGTCCACATAGAACCTATCCAAATCTGCTCAATAGGTCCACAAAAAACCTGTCCAAATATTCTCAACAGGTCCACACAGAACTTGTCCAAATATGATCATCAAGTCCATGTAGAACCTACTCAAATATACTCAATAAGACCTCTCTAGGAATTTCTTAAATATTATCAATAAGTCCTCTCTAGGATTTGTCCAAATCTGCTCAATAAGTCCTCTCTAGGACTTGCTCAAATATGAATAGCAAGATTCCACAAAAGCTTACTCAAAATCAGTCCACAAGCCTTCTCAAAGACTTGTCTCAAATCTGCTTAACAAGCTCACATAGAACTTGTCCAATCTCATAGAATCATAAAGAGAATTTTTAGAGACTCAATGTGTTCTATACTTAATGCTCAATCAATATCTCAACTCAATCTCATACAAGCATAAAGAGAATTGTTAGAGACTCAATATGTTCTATACTCAAATCCCAATCTCAACTCAAATCAATCTCATAGAAGCATAGAGAGAATTGTTAGACACTCAATATGTTCTATACTCAAATCCCAATCTCAACTCAAATCAATCTCATAGAAGCATAAAGAGAATTTTTAGAGACTCTATATGTTCTATACTCAAATCCCAATCTCAACTCAAATCAAGAATATAGAATAGTTTGTTTTATGGAACTTGAAAAACCACATGCATCCACTTGACTAGGCTCAATCAACTCAACTCAACCAATAACCTCAATGAAAACCCTTTCTCATAAACCCTAGTCCAAGCATGTATCAATCAACTCAAAATATTTCCAATAATGCTCAACAACAAATCTCACATAACAATTATACTCATGTTCTTTTATAACTCAAGTTCAAGTTCTTTGCACAACCAATGGGATTCAACAACAATGCTTATAAAAAAAGGTTTAATCACAACTCTCAATGCAGAAAACCTTGAAGCATTAAACCAATCACTTTCGAAAAGGAAACCACAATCAATCCTTTTCACTCCAAATATATTTTTAAAAATCAACCACCATAATCAATCAATAGGAGAATGTGCCCATACCTTTTATGAAGATGAAGAAGCCTCTTTGGAAATATGCCACAATCACAATATTCTTTTGCCAATATTCACAAGGGTTATAAGATCACAAAATAATCAACATTACTCCACTTCACAATAATATTTACCAAGGCTTTTAATTAGAAAACCTTATTAAGAATTAATGCACAACTTCCTTATCACTCCTAAAACCACTTGTACCATAAAATAAAATAAATCAAATCATTGCATAACATTGTCACTTCAAAAACGACTTATACCATAAAATAAATCAAATATTTTATATCCTTCCTCTCAATAATTTTACACTAAAAAATAATCACAAAGCTTTCTTAGGAAATATCTCACGTTAATCAAATATCAAACCTTATTAAAATATTAAAGCTTGCTCAACCTTATATCTCCCACAAAAATCATAATCAAACCTTAATAAAAAATTAAAACTTTCTCAACCTTATATCTCCCACAAAAATCATAATCAAACCTTGGAAAACAAATATTTTAATTAAAATAATGACCCCCGCAAATATTGGAGTCAGAGCGCATACCTCAAAGGAGCCCTCGAAGGGCCTTGGCATTTCGAACCTCTGCCCATCGTGATGCCAAGCGAAAGCTAAGCCGCGTGAGCTAAAACTGGCCATGTGAGTGCCTTGGGAACTCTCTTCCTTAAGACGCATTCACTTTCCTCACAAGGCACCAAAAATTTGACCATCCATGACTTGATTGCCCATGTCACACTCCACGAAATTTGCTACACAATATTCGGATGCCAAGCACTTTAGGTTTTTGAAAATCATGCGACACGACTTAGGTTTATTAAATGGAAAAACTTTGGCTTATTTATATAAACCATCCCTAAATTCGAATACGTCAGCATTTTTAACATTTCCCTCATGAATTTGGTGGCACCAATAAGAAAGGAGGGAAAAACCTTTTATTTAATTTTAAAATTAAAATTTAAACTAAACCTTTAAAATTAAATTTCTCCATCATCGGGGCACCTTTTTCGATGAAACGAAAAGCCAACTTGGGTTTTAAGAAAAACCCATTTCAAATCTGCCATCCATTGGTTTTAAAATAAACCTTTCCTTGCCTTCCTTGGTTTTCATAATTTTTTTTTGCTAAGCTTCCCTTGAAGCTCCTTTTGGAACCAAATGCGATGCATCCCTTCTAGAACCTCTGATCAAAACCTTTGCTTCTCATGAAGCTCTTTGTGGAGCAAAATCATAGTGCTTACTTACATAGGTAATTTTGACATCAATGACAAATTTTAGCTTAGGGACTCAAAATGTCCAAGAATTTCCCCTTTTGTCATTAAAGGTAAGCCATATTCATTTTACTGAAACCTGACCTTCTTTTTTTCTCCCCCTGGGTCTTTGCTCGCCCTGTCTCAATGCTCTCTCAAATATCAAATCTCTCCTTATATCAAATATCTCCCCAATACACAAATCTCTCCCCCTTTGACATCAATGGCAAAGGGTCACCTTTGGGGCTCATGGCTAAGAATGAGACTCTTAGCTTAGCCCCTCCCCCACCTCCACATGAGGTGGTTAATTCTGAGGTGGGAGTATTTCTACTCCCCGAAAGCACTGCTCTTTGTCTTTATATTTTTCTCTTATTTTATGAGTTTTCTAAATCCTCTCACTTTTTCTTTCCAATTCATCATCCTTGTTCCTATCATCACTTCTATTCATGTTCCTATTCTTGTTTTCATCCATGTTCTTGTTCCTATTCCTGTTCCTTTTTCTATTCCTGTTCTCATCCATGTTCCTATTCTTATTCCTGTTCCTGTTCTTGCTTGATTCTGGAATATTTTCTCTACACCATCTTGCTATGTGACCATAATTATTGCACTTATAACACTTAATGTTATTATTCCTTGGAGGTGCAACTGTCTTAGGATTTCTCCTAGTGAAACCATATCCTCTTCTGTCATGAACCCTACAATTCATTGCCTTGTGACCAAACTCATTACATGAGTAGAAATACCCATGGAAAAGTTATCCTTTCCCATATTCTTGTCTTTCATGTGTCCTACATTGTGAAGCCATGTGCCCAAACCTATGACATGAAAAACATCTTCCATTGAAGAAACCTTGCCTAGACCCCATTGGTCTCCTATTCTGATTGTTGTTCCATTTGTACCTTCTTTGTGAAATAATCCTATATTTGTTGAACTCTTTGTTGTCCAATTCATCCTCTGATGTATCACTCCTACTTTTACTTCTTTTGAATCTTCTTCTTTTCTTGTATTTGAGCTTGACTCTCATTTTTCTGCTTCTTGTTTCCCTTGTTCTTCTTTAGAACTAAGTCCTGTTATGGTGACTGATGACCTTTGTGCGTTGATAGTCATTTCAAAGGTCCTTGAATTTTCCTCAAACTTGTGTAGCTTGTCCTTAGAACCTTTTACTTCCATCCTTAGTGAAACTATCTCATGCTCTAATATTTCACACTCTAGATATTTTACCTTTAATTTTTCAGCCATACCTTCTTCAATCCTTCTTGCTTCTTCAACCTTGGTTTTGAATTTGGTGAGTTCTTGTAGAAACTTTGCTTTTGCTTTTTCATCTTCTTGAGATTGAACCCTTAATCCTGAGTTCTCCATTTTTAATTCTTCAAGAGTAACCATAAGCCTTTCACATTCTATCCCTTTTACCTTTGACTGTTTAACTATACCTTTTTGAACACTTCTTGCTTTTTCAACCTTATCTCTCAAGTCAGATATATCCTATAGAAGCTTTGTATTACATTTCTCATATTATTGTATTTTAGCCTTCAATTCTAAATTCTCTCTTTTCAATTCAATAAACTCCTTAAGAGTGGCTTTCCATTTTTCTTTTTCTGAAGCATCTTCTTTTTATTCTACTCCTAAAAGTAGAGTTTCTTCTTTATACTTGTTTTGATCGTCCCTGTTATCCTTTCTTGAACCAATATCTAGGATTTAATTTCCAAAAATATCATCTTTATCTTCACTGCTATGAAACCCATTACAATATCTTGCATCATGGCCAATTTGACCACAAACAAAACATTCTTGTGGACAATAAGCTGCAAGATGACATGTGTTCCCACATCTGGTACACAAATTTATCAGTTTAGATATTTCTCCATTAATTGATTCATCTATTGAATATATTTCCATTTGTCCTCCCAACACAACAATATTAAACTCATCTTCCTTTTCTTTCATGACCATAGATGTTCTTTTCTTCTTGTGTCTCATGATTCTAATATTACCTTTCTTTACCATTTGTGTTCTTGTAGTATCTTCCTTCAAGCTATTAAACTTCTTTCGAAGGGACTAACTCTGATACCAATTGAAGAACACAAGCTTATACTAATATGGGGGGTGAACAGTATAAGATAATTTTTTACTTTTCTTTCCCAAATAATATTAATCAATGGCAATATCAATAGCAATAACCAAAGCAATGCACAAATCATCACACACAATAAAGACACCAATTTTAACGTGGTTCACCCAATGTGGGCTACCTCCACAGAGAAAATATTTCTTCTAAATATTTCTCAAATAATGTCATGGGAATTCTTTCCCTTTTACAATATTTATGGACCTTTGTCCAAAGGAGATGTTGATCCCCTAAATATCAAGTTCATGTATCTCTTCCATAGGATAACTCTTTCCCCTTCTTGCTCTGGATAGTTATCTTCTAGAAGACTCTGTCTCTATGCTGCATTGACTGGTGGATATCTCTCCACTTGAATACTCCTCACTCATATATGTATTCAATTGTCCTAGATGTTGGATCTCTATCCATGTAGACTTTGTCCTCTATACTCTGCCACATCCAAATATATGTCTCAATAGGTTCACTCAGAACCTTCTCAAATATCCTCAACAAGAACACTCAAAACTTGTCCAAATCTACTCAAAAATCTCACTCAGAACTTGTCCAAATATTATCAATAAGCTCACTCAAAAATTGTCCAAATCTGCTCAACAAGCTCACTCAAAACTTGTCCAAATCTTCTCAATAGGTCCACACTTAACCTACTCAAATATTCTCAATAGGTCCACATAGAACCTATCCAAATCTGCTCAACAGGTCCACATAGAACCTGTCTAAATTTGCTCAATAGGTCCACATAGAAACTGTCCAAATATGCTCAACAGGTCCACACAAAGCCTATCCAAATCTGCTCAACAGGCCCACATAGAACCTACTTAAATATACTCAATAAGTCCTCTCTAGGACTTGCTCAAATCTACTCAATAGGTCCTCTCTAGGACTTGTTCAAATATGCTCAATAAGTCCTCTCTAGGACTTGCTCAAATATGCATAGCAAGCTTCTACAAAATCTTACTCAAAATCAGTCCACAAGCCTTCTCAAAGACTTGTCTCAAATCTGCTTAACAAGCTCACACAAAACTTGTTCAATCTCATAGAATCATAAAATAAATTGTTAGAGACTCAATATTTTCTATACTTAATGCTCAATCAATATCTCAACTCAATCTCATAGAAGCATAAATATAATTGTCAGAGACTCAATATGTTCTATACTTAAATCCCAATTTCAACTCAAATCAATCTCATAGAAGCATAAAGAGAATTGTTAGAGACTCAATATTTTCTATACTCAAATCCCAATCTCAACTCAAATCAATCTCATAGAATAATAAAGAGAATTGTTAGAGACTCAATATGTTCTATACTCAAATCCCAATCTCAACTCAAATCAATCTCATAGAAGCATAAAGATAATTGTTAGAGACTTTATATGTTCTATACTCAAATCCCAATCTCAACTCAAATCAAGAATATAGAATAGTTTGTTTTATGGAACTTGAACAACCACATGCATCCACTTGAATAGGCTCAATCAACTCAACTCAACCAATCACCTCAATGAAAAACCATTTCTCACAAACCCTAGTCCAAGCATGTATCAATCAACCCAAAAAATTTCCAACAATGCTCAGCAACAAATCTCACATAACAATGATACTCATGTTCTTTTCTAACTCAAGTTCAAGCTCTTTGCATAACCAATGGGCTTCAACAACAATGCTTATAAAAAAAGGTTTAATCACAACTCTCAATCTAGAAAACCTTGAAGCATTAAAACAATCACTTTTGAAAAGGAAACCACAATCAATAATTTTCACTCCAAAGATATTTTTAGAAATCAACCACCATAATCAATCAATAGGAGAATGTGACCATACCTTTTATGAAGATGAAGAAGCCTCTTTTAAAACATGCCAAAATCACAATAATATTTTGCCAATCTTCACAAGGGTTAGAAGATTACAAAATAATCAACATTACTCCACTTCACAATAATATTTACCAAGGCTTTTAATTAGAAAACCTTCTTTAGAATTAATGCACAACTTCCTTATCACTCCTAAAATCACTTGTACCATAAAATAAAATAAATCAAATCATTGCATAACCTTGTCACTCCACAAACCACTTATACCATAAAATAAATTAAATATTTTATATCCTTCGTTTCAATACTTTTGCACTCAAAAATAATCACAAAGCTTTCTTAGAAAATATCTCATATTAATCAAATATCAAATTTTATTAAAATATTAAAGCTTGCTCAACCTTATATCTCCCACAAAAATCATAATCAAACCTTAATAAAATATTAAATCTTGCTCAACCTTATATCTTCCAAAAAAATCATAATCAAACCTTAGCAAGAAAATATTTTAATTAAAATAATGACCCCAACAAATATCTGATTCAAAGCGCATACCTGAAAGGAGCCCTCGAAGGGCATTGGCATTTCGAACCTCTGCCCACCGTGCTTCCAAGCGGTAGCTAAGCCATGTGAGCTAACACTACCCACACGACTGCCTTGGGCACTCTCTTCCTTAAACCGCATGCACTTTCCTCACAAGGCACCAAAAATTTGATCGTCCATGACTTGACTACCCACGTCACACTCCATGAAATTCGTTGCGCAATATTCGGATGCCAAGCACTTTAGGTTTTCGAAAATCATGTGACACGACTTAGGTTTATTAAATGGAAAACCTTTGGCTTATTTATATAAGGCATCCTTAAATGTGAATACGTCGACCCTTTTAAAATTGCCCTCATGACGTCGATGGTGCCAATAATAAAGGAGGGAAAAACCTTTTATTTAATTTTAAAATTAAAATTAAAATTTTAAATAAATTAAAATTTAAACTAAACCTTTAAAATTAAATTTCTCCATCACCGGGGCACCTTTTTTGATGAAACAAAAAGCCAACTTGGGTTTTAAGAAAAACCCATTTCAAATCTACCATCCATTGGTTTTAAATAAAACCTTTCCTTGCCTTCCTTGATTTTCATAAAAACATTTTTCTAAGCTTCCCTTGAAGCTCCTTTTGGAACCAAATGCCATGCATCCCTTCTAGAACCTTTGATCAAAACCTTTGATTCTCATGAAGCTCTTTGTGGAGAAAAATTATAGTGCTTACTTACATAGGTCCTTTTGACATCAATGAAAACTTTTAGCTTAGGGACTCAAAATGTCCAACATGATCTTTCAACATGGTGGAAGAAAAAGATAAGAGGTTGCATGAATTTCAGAGTAGAAGGTTTGGTCAAAGCATTTACGGGGTGCATCTCCACTCGTGTGAGGTGGCAGTCGAGCTCACAAGCTAGGCTTACATAGTGCATACAAGACTAAAGGTTCCAGGTTTGATTTGCACGAAGTTCCTTTTGGCTGCATGGTCAATTTGGTTTTTAGCATCGGTGGTAATGGAAAAAAGGGATATTGTGCGCTTTGGTCTCGTGTGGGTTGCTTAGCCCACGTGGTGGCCTAGCCATGGCTAGGGTGTAGGGCTAGCAAGCAGCGCGGGTTCGACTCCTTGTAGTAGGTAACAATAAAAAGGAAAATTTATTTTTGATTAAATTAATTTATGCCCTAAGGTCTAAAGTGGCTAAGGTATGTGCTAGGGAGATATAAGGAATTTTGCATTTTTTTTATTTTTGAAATAAAAGTAGTTAAAAAATGATTTCTTTCTTGAGAACAAATTAAGGTGGCTTGTTTTGCTAATGCATTGAGATAAAAATTGAAGTGGTGTTTTATTTATCTTTTGGGAATGCGTTATTGAAAAGTAGGGGATATAAGGTGTATATGAAATATTTTTCTTATGTAATTGGTAATTCTTGTTGATGAAATTTATTGGTAAAGTTAGGAGTAATAAGGTGTATAAGTGGTTTGGCATATTATTAATATTTGTATGATGAAATATCTATTGAGTTGGAATATTCAAGTGGAGGTTTTGAATTAGACCATTGCTATCTAACCCTTCAAGTGGTACAAGAAGGATTGGTTATTTGTGAGACAAATATTGAATATAGATATCCAAAAGTGTAATAAAGAGGTATGGGCATATCATATTTTGTTTAAAGTATTTGTTAGAATGAATGTTGTGAAACATAAGGTAGAGTGAAAATGATTGTTTGATAAGCATTTTTGGAAATATATGATCAATTTTTGTGTGCTTCATTATTGAATGGTTCGGAAACACTTGAGATAGATTTTGATAACAATCTATGCTTTTATTGTTGAAAGAGTTTGGTAACTTTTGAGATAAAGAGTGTGAACCATTTGTCCTAGGGTTGAAAATAAATAAAGCATCTTTGTGAAATATTTTGTACATTTATTCAAGAAATTTTGATAGCATTTGAGAAAGTGATTAGATCAATTTAAATAAGAGATATTGAGCATTTGTGTGATTGATCTTGAGAGAAAATTGGCAAGTAGAATTTTTTTGAAGAGAGTTTTTCTGAAAGATATTTGAGTGGTGTTGTGTATGCAACATTTTGAATTATTTGAACAAGCTTTTGTGAAGGCTTGAGGATAGAATTGAGTAAGCTTTTGTGAAGGCTTGAGGACAGAATTGAGCAAGCTTTTATGAAGGCTTGAGGATAGAATTGAGTAAGCTTTTGTGAAGGCTTGAGGACATAATTAAGCAATATTTTGAGAGGGCTTAAGGATAGATTTGAGTAAGGCTTGAGGACATAAATAAGCAATATTTTGAGAGGGCTTAAGGATATATTTTATTAAGTATTTGAGAAGGCTTGAAGGTAGATTTGAGCAAGTCTTTGAGGAGGCTTGAAGATATATTTGAGCAAGTATTTAAGAAGTATTGAAGGCAGCTTTGAGCAAGTCTTTGAGAAATCTTGAAGGTAAATTTGGGCAAGTATTTTTGAAGGCTTGAAGGCAGATTTAAGTAAGTCTTAAAGAAGGCTTGAAGGTAGATTTGAGCATGTATTTGAGAAGGCTTGAAGGTATATTTGATAAAGTATTTGAGAAGGCTTGAAGGTATATTTGAGAAAGTATTTGAGAAGGATTAAAGGTAAATTTGAGAAAGTCTTGTAAAGACATGAAACAACATTGAGAGCAAGTTTGATTATTTATTTGTTCAAGATTTGTGTTAAGGCTTGAGGTAGATTTGAGATAGAGTTTAGTGCAGATTTGTGAGTAGATTTGTACTAAACTTGGATAGAGTTTGGTGTAGGTTTGATATATATTTGAGAGCAGGATTTGGAGGTGATAGAATAGAGAATAGAATTATCTAGTTGATAAATATCCATTAGCTAGGGTAGTGAGGATAGAGGTCTTTTGTGAAGAGAGATCCACAAGTCAGAGAAATCACGGTAGAAGTCTTCTAGAAGATCATTAGTTAGAGTATATGGGAAATAGTTCTCTTGTAGATAAAGTTCCATGAACCAGAGCATAGGGGAAAGAGTTCTCCAATGGATAGGGTTCCACAAACTAGAGCAAGGGGAAAGAGTTCTCCTATGGATAGATTTCCATGAAATAGAGAAAGAGGAAAGAGTTCTCTTGTGGAGTGTGATCCACAAACCAACTAGGGAAATAGAGTTCTTTTGTGGAGAGAGATCCATGAACCATTTGAGGAGATAGAGTTCTCCTGAATCAAGTTCCATGAACCATAGAAAAGGGGAAAGAGTTATCATATCGATAGAGATCCACAAATCATAGTATAGGGGATTGGTGTATCTTTTGGATAGAGGTCCACAAACACTGTAATAGAGAATTGATTCCCAAGATATTTGTTGAGAAAAATTTAGTAGAAATATTTTTTTCGTGGAGTAGCCCACATTGGGTGATCCACATTAAATTGATGTCTGTCTTGTGTGTGATGATTTATGTATTGATTTGATTACTGACATTGATAATATTGGATAATATTATTTTGGAAAGAAAAGGAAAAGTTGATCTTATACTGTTCACCCCCCTCTCAGTATAAGCCTATATTCTTTAGGAAGTTTTCAACATCTTTCTTAAAGAAATTAATGTTCAGTGGGTGTCCGCTAGTAATTTGGAGGATTTGATGGATCAATGGACTTCATATTTTTAATCCTCAATCCTATGGTTCTTTTGGAAGTTTTTTTTACCCCATGTCTACTAGAGAGTGTGCAAAAAGAGAAATTATAGGGCTTTTAAAAATTGTTCTCACTCGATTGGATCGGTTGCAATGCATTCTATAGCATATTCTATGGAAAACATAAAAATATTATATTTGGAGGTTGTTGCTACTATAAGGGAGATGGATTTAGTAAGGTCACTTGGTTTTAGTCCTCATCGTCAATTGACAAATCCTCAGGTCCCTCCAAATAGAATTAAGATAAAGTGAGAACCTCGTCTACCTCGTTGGTTTATGTTGAACTTTGATAGAGTGTCTAAAGGAAACCTTAGCCTTTTTGGAGTGATATGGATATTCAAAAATCACAATGGGGATATCATATTATCTTATGTTGAGAACCTAGGGCCATAGATGAGCCATTTTTTAGAGGAAAGGGATTTTTTTCAAGGGGCCTCTCAGATTGAATCCTTAGAGTGCAAGAAATTAATTAGAGAAGGATTATCTCAATATTATAAATATGATTAAAGGAAACCAAAATCATACTTGAACCATTTAAAACCTTCTCCTAGAAGCTCAAATATTACTACAACACTTGGAGATTTTCCAGTTCAAGCACACGTTCATAGAGGGAAATCGAGCAGTAGATTTCATGGCTAATTAGGGTTTCACCCAGGAAGGTTTACATGTGTGATAGGTAAACTTCACTATGAAGCTTGAGTCTATTGATAATGATGTCGTGCAAATATAAAGTGTCCAAATCTATGTAGCACCCTTGGTGCAAGAACCTACCTATATTTTTTGAATTCTTTACCTCGTCAAGTTTTAATATAAAAATCTCATTTTCTTGCTATTTGGAGCCTAATGTTTCTAGTAGTCATCAATATCCTTTTATCATGGAGAATTATCCCTTTTTTGTTCTAGCACAGGTGGTAGTTCTTCGAGGACTATCCTAGGTGGCATGGTTGGACTCCTTTAAAAGATACATAGAGTTAGAGGAGTGAGAATTTTTCTAGTTAACAACTAAAAAGTATTAAAAACTCTATGCAGAGACAATGCTACAATTACTCAAATCTTTAACTATATTGAAATTGAACCAACCACCTTATGAGCAAGTCCTTCCCGATGGGCTTCAATGTTCTTCTCAATGTTAATTCCAACACTAAGTTCAAGAGAATATCAGGACACAATGGTATTATATCTCTTAGAACATGGGGGTTGTATTCCAAGTGTGTCTGGGAATTTTTGTTATTTTTCTTTAGATCCACTTCTTTTGTTCTTATTTTGTATTACGGATAGTTTGTGTAGATTTTTTTGTCAGGTTGTAGATTCAATTTGTGCCTTATCGTAATTTACTATATGTTTACCTATTTTGGATTTATCTGGATTTAGATATGGTCTTTGGTAATCTTCAAAAATCTATTGGATGTAAATATTTGTTGTTTGATCCCTATGGATGACAACTAGACTCTTTTTGTATAAGGTTTGGAGATCCGTTCAAAACTTCTTGGTCCATCTAATAAAATAAATAAATAAAATGTGTCTTCATATCATGTCCTTGATGTACAAAAAGTATATATCGTCTCTCATTTTTATGTTTTTCCATTTGTCTGGTTTACATCTAGATTAGTATGAGTTGGTCATCAATTGATCATCACAATACTTATATTTAGTTACTATTTGTCCTTATATATGCCTTTTTATGATGATCATATATAGGGTTAAATTTAGAAAAGTAATATTCTCTTTCATTCTAATTTATTTTTCATCATATATGATCTATTTTGTTTTAATAAATACCTTCATGTCTTTGTTATGACTTGTGTATTCATCTATATTGTTATTCCATTTTTCTATTCACTTTTTTTTCTTCAGCCATATATTCTATCCTTTGTTTAGGTATTTTTTATTATAGTTTTAGACCATCTATTTGATTTTATTCAAATATATTATAAGAAAAACCATAGTAGTTGCCCCTTTTTGTTAGAAGAATCTCATACAAAATTGATACTTTTATTTTTGAATTTATTTATAATTAAATATTTTTAAATCCTCTCTATTTTCCTTCATTTTAAGTTTTATTTTTTCTATTCCACATTTCACACCTATACAACATGAGCATTACCATTAATAGCCTAAATAAAGCCTGTATAATCTTAAACTCCCATAAATCAAACTTTATGTTTCTATTATAATGCAAAAGGTGATCTACATCCCCGTTCTCTTAATTTTACATATTTCTCAATTGATATTATTATTTAAGTCTATTTTAAAATATTTTTACTTTCCTCCTCCACTCAGATAACTAATTTTATTGGAAGAATCTCAAATAAAATTAACACCTTTATTTTGAATTTGTTTATAAAAATTTTTTAATCCCCTCCTGAATCCCCTTTAAGTTTAATGTGTTACTCATGCTTCATACCTATACATCCCCATACCATTAATATCCTAATTAAAACCTTTACAATTTTTAAATCCTATAAATAAGGCTCTCTACATCTATTTTATTGCAAAAAGTATTATTCATCCTTCCAATGTTTTCTCTAGCTTATATATTTTAATTTAAACTTATTATAATATGTATCCTAAAATAATTCTATTATGTCACTTCTTTCAAAAGACTCCTTTTAAACTAAAAATAAAAAATTAACTAATTATTTTCTTCTTATTGAATAGCATGCTAAATATTTACTTAAATGAATAATACAATATTTAAATAATAAAATATTATAAAGTTTTTAAATTAATAACTATAAAAAATAAAAATAAATTGGCTACAAAATAAAAGAATCATCTACATGGCCGTAGGTAAATGTTAATAGAGATAAAAATCCCACTTTAAAACAAACAGGCATTGTATTTATATCTTTATTATTCCAATAACAAAAAAAATTAATGATTAAATTTTTTGATAATAAATCATTTTAAATATTATAATTAAAGTGTGTAACATTGTGGCCAAATTCAATATGAAGAAAGGATAATATATCATAGAAGAAACTGGATCAAATCAAGGATTTTCACTCCTAAGAAAGTAGCAAGAAAAACCTCTCTATATCATCAAATAAAATTAGACATTTAGTTGGTTTTGTTTGGAGAGGGAGATGGAGAGTGGGAAAGGTAGTGATCGAGTAGTGGATGGAGAGCGATAGGGAGGACACATCAGAAAGGAGGCAGGATGATCAGGCAATTTTCCAAGAGGGACCAGTCATGGCATGGTTGATGGGGCAGTGGCTGATGCATCAGGGACCCAGGTGGATGGGTCGGATAGGCCTGGAAAATACCCTCATGACAAGGAGGGATAAAAGGGTGGGCTAAACCTAACCCAAAAAGGGTCCTACGCTCAATTCCTAAGGCTAGGATACTCAACAAAGAAACCCTCCCAGGAACCGCTTTCTTGTGGAACAGACCTGGTTATCCCTGAAGACCTAATGGATAGCTACATGGAGCTTGAGCATTTCACTTTGATTGGAAATTTTGTAGGAGGGAGACCAGACATGTAGATCATCCAAAAATGGGTGTTTTCCAAGTGGAAAACTAGCAAAAACATGGAAATCATTGCTATATCCTCTCTCAAGCTTTCTTTGCCATCAGACTCAATACTCAGGACTACTGCAATATCTTAGTTGGGGAACCGTGGTTCCTCTGGCATAGGAGCCTCTTTCTCCAAAAGTGGGGGGATTATTTTAACCCTGAAAATCAAAATATAAATGTAGCTCCTCTATGGGTTCAGTTTCTAAACCTCCCTTTCCAGTTCTTGCATGAGGATGTCATTCGAGGGATAGCCCGCTCTATAGGTGAGCTCATTGCCATCGATCCTTCCACCAAAGTCCAATCCAGGATGGTCCATGCCTGCTTCAGTGTCTCTGCTAACTTGGAAAAAAAGCTACCCTTATTCATCAATTTGTATAGAGGATCCCATATGGTCAGGAGGCAACCCATCGAGTATGAAAACAAGCCTGCCTTTTGTACTCACTGTTGCACCCAAGGTCATCTACCGAGTCAGTACTCTAGTTTGAGGACCCATAACCAAAATATGACAGGTCCAACCAAGGGCATGCATAGGAACCAGGGTATCCCCCTCTCAAAAAGGAACCGTTGGTAGGCCCGAAACACATCATGCATAATCCTGCTCATCGAGCACCTTAGGAGGTTGGCCAGAGTGCCATTATAGAATAAGGCAAGAAAACCAGTGAGCAAGGAGAAGGATCATTGCCAAGACAAAAGGAGCAGTAGGCACTCCCAAAATCTTCGGTTCTCACTACTCCTAACATAGAGGATCCAGCAGTCCAGGTACAACCCCCTCCCAAATTTTTTTTTCCAAATTCTTATATGGATGAGTACCTGGTGAGGAATAGAAAATCCCAAAATTGCTTGAATAGGGGAGAGGCACCCCCTTCTCCTTCATCTAAAAAAGAAGGCCCATCTCTCTCGGGAAGGATCAGCCCTAGGAACACCAGGAGCAAGAAACAGGCAATAGACTATGGCAGTGAAAGGAAAATAGGGAGACCCTTTGACAATGAGAAAAGAAATAAGGAAACAGTGGAGGATATCGCAAATGGGACCCAGTAGATGCTTTTCTTTGATGATTTCGATGACAAGCAAGTAACCAAACCCCTCTTCCAGCTAGTGAAGGGAGGCCAAAATAACCCTAAACCCTTGATATGAAGGTCCTCTCATGGAATGTGAGGGGCCTAAACGAGGTAGCCAAGCAGAGATTGGTGGCTAACCTAAGGAAAAGGATCAATCCTTCCATCTTCATTATGCAAGAAACCAAAATTGATGAATTCTATTCTTGAAAGGTTGCCAAGGCCATTTGGGCCAATGGATATTGCCTTATCAGTCCTGCTCAAGGCATGTCGGGGGGGCTTATGTGTCTTTGGGACCCTACCCTAGTCGAAGGAAGGCTTCTATCATTCTTGAATAGGATCCTAAACATTTTATTTCATTCCAAGACCAGTAAGCAGTCTTGGATTCTATAAAATATTTACGCCCCAAAATCACCCATTGAGCGGGTCACGATGTGGGAAACAATAACTCAAATGAGGAGCACCTTTAACACTTTTCCTTGGATCTTAGCAGGGGACTTCAATAGTCCTTTGCATCCATATAAAAATAGATGAGGCAACGACTCTTACTGCAGAAGCATGGAGGATTTCAGAGGGTTTTTCAATACCAATGAGCTCATGGATGTTCAGCTCAAAGGATCCTCTTTTACTTGGAGCAATAGGAGGATTGATAGCGAACTCGTCCAGGTGAAGTTGGACAGGTTCCTAATTTCTCATGAAGCTATCCCATGGTTTGGCGATGCCACCCTACTAGCCTTACCTCAGATCGAATCAGACCAAAATCCCATCCTCCTTGAATCTGGTAGCCCTCCCTCCTTCAAAATTCCTTTTTGTTTTGAAGCCATGTGGATCTAACACAAGGATTTCAAAAATCAAGTGTCCTCTTGGTGGCATCAAAATGTCAGAGGGTCTTCCACTTCTCATTTGGCTCAGAATATGAATATGGTCAAAGAAAACCTAAAAATCTAGAATAAGGAGGTCTTTGGGAACAATTTTGCCAATAAGAAAGCTATTACTAAGAAAATTCAGGAGATAGAAATAAGAATTGAAGTAGGGGATCACAACAGCCCCACTAGGGAGGAGGAAAGAAACCTCCTAGCAGAATTCCATAATATCTTGGCTAGAGAGGAAACCTTCTCGAGGTAGAATTCAAGAGACCTATGGGTCAAGGAAGGTGATGCCAATACAAGTTTCTTTCATGCCTCCACCATGCGGCACCAAGCATAAAACAATATCAGGGAGATTGTGTGCAGCAACGGATCATCTTCCACTAACATTGTGGAGATCAAGACCGAAGCAATTTCTTTCTTCCATAACCTCTTGGGAAGTGCCTCAGAAGGTGACAGTCAAGCTCAGGATACTCTTCTTGCTAATATCCCCTGCATCGTTCCTCAGGACTTGAACTCCATACTGGTGGATCCCTTCACCCACGATGAAGTTAAAGAGGCATTGTTTTCAATGCAACCCGATAAAGCCCCTAGATCAGATGGTTTCTCTCCAAGATTCTTCTAAACTATGTGGGATGTGGTGGGGAATAATGTATGTAAGGCTATTAGAGAAATTTAGGAAACCAAAGTCATCTCTCGCAGTTTCAATTCTACTTTCTTGACCCTCATCTCGAAAGTCTTTGCTTGCAAATCCATCTCTAATTATAAGCCCATCATCCTATGCAATGTCATCTACAAAGTTTTGATGAAGGTTATGGCCAACATGTTGAAGGCCATACTTCCCCTCATCATTTATCAATACCAAGGTAGCTCGATAAAAGGGATGAACATCCTGGATTGGGTCACCTCGATCCATGAAACCCTGCATTCGACCTCAATGTCTAAGAAGGATGCCCTGTTTCTTAATCTGGATATGAACAAAGCCTTCGATAGGGTTGACAAATGTTTCCTTCAGAATATCCTTCTCAAGTTTGTCTTCCACCCCTTGTGGTTCAATCTCATCCAGGGCTGCATTTCTTCTCCCTAATTCTTGGTCCTAGTCAATGGCTCTCCCATCGGGTTCTTTTAGAGCTCAAGAGGTTTACACCAAGGGGATCCTCTATCCCCCATACTTTTCATTATCCTTGCAGAAGCATTGGGAAGAGCTCTCAAGGATGGCCAATGTTAGAAGAAGGTGATAGGTATCCTCCCTACCTCAGAGATTGACATGATCACCCATCAATAGTTTGTTGATGATATGCTTATGTCCACCATTGCATCAGTAGCTCAAGATAAATCCATCAAACAAATCCTTGGACTCAATGAGAAGGCTGCTGGATAAAAAGTAAATTACATCAAAAGCAATATCTTTTCCATAAACACCCCAGCAAGGCATCAATTTCAAATTGCAAGGATCCTGGGCTGCTCTATTGATTACCTTCCCACCACCTATCATGGCTTCCCTCTTTTCAATGGGCGTGCAAAGGAAGGGATGTGGAATATGGTGATTGAGAGGATCCACAAAAAGTTGGCATTGTGGAAAGGCAAGCTCATGTCCCAAGATGCCAAGGCAACACTTACCATGGCATGCCTCCAAGGGATTCTGACCTTCTTCATGTCTATTTTTAGATTGCCTGCTTCAGTTCTTCTCAAGATCAAGCAGGCTCAACAAAATTTTCTTTGGTCAGGCAATGAAGATAAGTCCAGGATTCCTCTGGTATCCTGGGATAAAGTGTGTAGAAGAAAAAATCAAGGTGGATTAGGGCTCATAAGAATTACCATGATGAACCTAGCTCTCATTTCCAAACACACTTGGGGGATCCTAGTCGAAGAACAGGTTGAATTGGTTAGGATTATCAGGAGGAAATACCTCAACAACACTCCCCTCCTTGAGGGTGGAATTCCCATCGAGGGGTCAAATTTTTGGAAAGCCATCGACCAATCCAGATAGTTGATCCAAAATGGAATTAGGTGGATCTTTGGGGATGGTCAAAGTATAGAATTTTGGAAGGACAGGTGGACCCTAGAGGATCCTCTGTCAGAATAGACCGGGATGGTTAAACTTAAAAGTTTTTTGGATAACAATGTTGGGTAGAAGGTGGCCAATTTCATTGAATGGAGAAATGGCTCCCTACAGTGGAAATTCATCAATGCAAAAAGGCTAGAGATGAAGGCCGACTTCCTGTCCTCCATCCTCAAGGACATCATCATCCCCACTAGCAGAGGACTAGACATATTGATATGGAGGGGGACCGATGACGGGGTTTTCTCTATCAAAAATACCTATGGTTTTCAGTGCAAAGGGCTAAATTCAAACTTTTATTACAATGTGGTCTGGAGGAAAGGAGCGATCCCAAAGGTAAATTTCTTTTCTTGAATTGCTTTTCAAAAAAAAGCCCTCACTATTGACAATCTTCACAAGAGGGGGTTTGCTTTGGTCAATAGATGCTACTTATGTGAGTCTGCCTGTGAGTCCTCTAACCATATCTTCCTGCACTGTGGCTACACTAGGTCGGTCCTTGGTGCCATCCTCTCCACCTTCCAGATCCAATAGGTGTCCCCCAAGACCATCAAGGAGGCTTTCTTCCAATGGGTCAATCCTTTTAAAAACCCTAAGTTTTTTCTCCTATGGAATGCTTTTTTCCACCACTTTTTATGGCAGGTATGGTTGGAATGCAATGGTCAGGTCTTCGATCACCCCCTAGGGATCCTCCCTCAGTCGCTCATAGGGCCATTGCTTTTGCCATTAATAATTCTAAGCTTATCCCCAGCCCTTGGCCCAAACATGTGTTCGAATAAGGATTGTTAAAATCCTTGAAGCTATCTAGGGAGAGTAAGGAGTGGAAGGATCTGCGGGTCTCCAGGAAGAACGTCAGGTGGGTCAGGCCTCCTTATAGGTGGTTGAAGATAAATTTTTATGGGGCGTCTCATGGCAACTCAGGGGTGGCCACTGTAGGGGGGTTAGTTTGAGATCACAATGGAAAACTTGTTATGGAAATCTATGAAAAATTAGGGCATCAAACCAATCATGTCATAGAGGCTAGAGGACTACTGAGAGGACTCGAGATCATGACGGAGGATCAGCGTGCCTTGGTTGTTGAAAGGGACTCTTTGTACATCATCAACTACATGATGACTTCCAAGGATCTGGTGTGGAAGGTTTACAATATCATCACTGAGGCCAGGATCATCCCACTTCGGAGGAACCAGGTCCAGATCAAGCATACCTACAGGGAGGGCAATGGTCTAGCTGACCACTTAGCAAACAAAAGTTTAAAGTCCACATGTATTGTGGTGTTGCGTTAGTGTTTCCCAGTGGACATTGAGAAGATCGCTAGCCAGGACATTATTAATGTCTCCACATAAGCATAATGAAAGGACCGGGCCTAGGTGAATGGGATTGGAGAGAGCCACGACACCTGTGCCACTGGGACCAATTGGCACATCCGTCATGATGGTTTGTGGCAGGCATAACAAGAACGATCCTTTCCCAAAGACCCTCAGAAGGTGGTCCAGCAGATCCCCGGTCCTATCCCTCGTATTTGGCAGAGTTCGAAGATAGGTTCTTGAGACGTAATCCTTTTTGTCGTCTGGTGGTAGTGATCTATATAATGGATGCTTATGTGTTGTTTTTATATTTTTTTTCAGTTGTTTTGACCTCCGTTGGGAGGGTTTGATGTAGCCCTCATGGGCATCACTATGGGGTTTTTTTTGGAAAGTTTTCATATGGTACCTAATGTATTAGCCCAAGGGGATCCTTCTAATGGTAAAGGCTACGACCTCTCATGTTATAAGGTTTTGGGATCCTCTTAAAAAACCCGTTTTGTATATAAATTAATCTACTTACCAAAAAAAAAGTGTGTAACATTGTAATAGCTTAACTTTAGGTTTCTTACCAGGTTTAAATTGCAATAAAATGTATAAAGTAAGGGAGTGGACCTGTTAAAAAATACGAGACACAAAATTTAATTGAATCAACAATTTATAAAGGAAAAAGATATTTTATTTTATTAAATATAGGAGAGTTTTTTACATTTACACTGTTAAGGGTTCAAATTATAAAAGTTGTTTTTAATAAGTTTATACCATTTTGTTATTGTTAATCTGAGTAAAGGGAACTATTCGGTCTGATGTGCACTTAGATGATTCAGATCAAACTACTACCTTTACAATAAATCATGCCCTTGAGATTTGGACCTAGGTCTCTTCTTGATAAGTGCCTAGTCAAACAAACAATTAAATAATTCGAATCAGACTACTACCTTTAAAACAAAGCATGTCCTGATGTGAGTACTACCTTCGAAACAAAGCATGTCCTTAATATGTGGACCTATTTCTCTTCGCCTAACCAAACAAACAATTAAAAAAAAAAAAAAAAATCATCAAGAGAAATTAACTTCTAAAGGCGCTTGGAAATATCGACGTGAAGCGGAGATTAGATGGCGGGCTGTGGTTGACATTGTTTTATTCTCCCATCAGACGTGAGAAATCAATGCACATCATGATGGACGAAAACAAGGAGAACATCGACGTGAAGCGGAGATTCGATGGCGGGCAGTGGTTGACATTGGTTTATGCTCCCATCGGACGTGAGGAAATCAATGCACATTATGATGGACGAAAACCAGGGAGAACATCGACGTCAGGCGGAGATTTCATGGCGGGCTGTGGTTGACATTGATTTATGCTTCCATGAACATGGTTGACATTACATTTCTCACAACATTCGAAGAGAAAATTCACTTAGCTTTCACCGACGCATCTTTGCCCTCGATATTATGAAAGAAATGTAATAGCACAGAGAAAACAAAGCTAATTTAGCGAGGAAGAGAGAATTACTACAGGAGAGATAAAACTTTGAAATTGAAATTTTGCAAATGGCTTCGTCTTCTACAGGAGCAAACCTTCCTCAAGAAACTAATTAAAGTTGTTGCTGCTGCTCCGGCGAATGAGGATTATAGTAATCCTCGACCACACGGTTTGAGGATGAAAAAGGTTAAGTTAGAGTAGAGAGGGTAGCACATTAACAATTTGATGTATCTATAGGGGAGCAAGAAAAAGTACAAGCTTACGACGGATCTCGTCAAAATTTGATTATTGGGTCAAGAGCTAATTAAAAAAATTTAAACAAACTTTAAGAATTTATATTTTTAAGTACTAGTCAGAATTAAAGTATATTATGTTATTTTTTATATCAAGTAAATTTTAATTTATATATAATTATATATAGAAGAGATATTTATTATATAATAATATACAAGAAAGAAGGTTGACATTTAAAATTGTTTATCTTAATTAATTATAATTTATTATAGTTTTTTCTTTGATTCATAATATTTTTCTATTATTAGATCAATGCAAGAGTAGACATAGCAATTTAAAAACTCATAAATAATGAATTAGGATGTATGGTAGTTTATCACTTACTCAAAATTGTATGGACTAGGGTACATAGTAGAGGACATGAATGACATCAATATGAATAAAGACACACTCAACTATTCACCTCATGATCAAGGTTAGGAATAAATACCACTATCCAAGGTCTTTCATCAAATATGGATAACAACACATATACTATTCATTATCAAAGTTGTAAATAGGGACACATATTTATCTACAATATATTTATGACTAGGGATACACTTACCCAGTTATAAGTAACCAATAGGTGTGAGCCTTGCTGAAATAGTTCATCTTGTGAATAGGGACACACAACTATTCACAAGAACAACACTTATTTCAAATTAATAAAAATATTTCTCGACACCGTCCTTATGGGGGCGTCTTCATCAAAAATTATTATTGTCTTTTCTATTTTTAACTTATGCTCTATGATATCCTTTGCGTATTTAACACAATTCATACAACATAACATCTTTGCTTATAGTAAAAGCACATGAATCTAGTCTTTCAAATTTGCTATCTTTAAGGATGATTGGTTGGCTCTAGATGTAACATTAAGTTTATTATTTATAAATACTATACTAGTATAACTAGTAGGAATGCTATTTAACAAAGAACTTTAGCATCATCATTGTGTACTTTGATACTAATTACAATAAGCTAATCTAGTAAAGAGTGAAACTTTTATATTGAATAATATCATTGGCTTTTATGATCTTTCATCCAATAATTTTTTCTTAATATCCATCTTTGCATGTGAACTTATGTATCAAACAAAGTATTGATCCATCCCAAATTCATTTTACAATTTTCAAGAGATCTACATGATATAGATAGACACCATATAGAACAAGTCTAGTTATAGTCATTATTTTACAGTGTTTTTTAGTCCATTTACTCCTTTATGGACATGTTATATTTTGGATATATTTTTGTCTATGATATCCCATAAACCTTTTCAATCAAATACCAAATGAATCTTGATTTACCATGTATGAAATTATTGTCCTTTGAATATTTTATTGGACTTGTCTTATCCATATATCCTAATAAAATAATTCAAAGATGTTAGGTTATGGTGAGTATATATCAACCTATAGTTGTAATGAGGTAATACACTATTGGGTAAAATTTAATCTTAAGGTATTTAAATATGTTTCCATCCTCCAATAAAAGTCTTGATTGGAGGTCATAGTATTTAAATTATAATAAAATCTCTTATGCATACCAGTGGGATAAATAAACATATTAATTTTTAAGCTTCTCCTCTAACTAAAAATATACATTGACCATCTCTAGTATACATCATGCACTCCATGAGTTGTAGTAAATCAATAAGTAAAAATTTGTGATTCATATATTGATTCTATTTTTATTTATATTTTATCCCCATTTAAAAGGAACAAATGATTATTCAACATTGAATACAAAAATCCTCTAAACTTTCTCATAATTTTAGTCTCACTCTTAGGTTGGGTTTATAACATAATGCATTATCAGATGTCTATCAATGAAAATGATCAATCTTATGAATTGTATGACTTAGCTAGGTGTGATATGGATAATATTGAATCCTAAATGAGATGATAACAAGATACAACTCTCAAAATGAGTACGTTAATTTCTATATACTTAGGGTAGAATTTCTCTAATACTAGTGATATATAATTTAATCTAATTATTTTTTATTAAGTAAAAGGGTCGTTAGAAAGGATTATGTATCCTAATTTAGGGATTAATAATATACTAGAGAAAAAGCATGTGATATAATGAATGAACTAAATACATAAATAAATATAATGTAAGAAACAAGTAATCAAAGCTAGCATAATAAACATAATCACACATTGTTTCTCATAACAATAATTATATTTGCCTGCTAGTTAAAATTATTAGCTTCCTTTGGCATACCCTTATTAAATTTTATTATCATTATGGAGGTCACATAATCATTTGGATAAAGTTGATTGATTGCTTGTATTGGATTCAATAAAAAAGATATAATGTGAAGTTCTTTGTCTTTTAGATCCAATTGAGATTTTAATTTGGTTTCTTCCTTAAGGGATAATTGTAATAGGGGCTTATTTACTATGTGATTCATTATATAATTCTACATATATCTAAATTAAGTTAATGTCTATATTAGAGAGTTGATAATAATTCATAAGAAAATTAGCACATCAATGGATCTAGTAAATCAACAAGTGAAAAACAGGAATAATATATTGGAAACATATAAGCATTAGTAGATTAGGTGATTTCATATACCAAGACACTTCAAGATAATTATAAATATAAATCAAATAATCATAGGCATTGATATTTGTAGATCCTACAACAATGGTGACAACAATAAATAATTGGATGAAGGATGATATCCTAAGATATGACATTTGAAAATGAATTACTAAATGAATTGAACTACAAGATAAGTTTATGTTACTATATACTTTCCTATTACTACCAAGTCTTTCCCAACAACTAAATTTATATCTATTAAAAATGATAACCTCATATGACTCCTTATTTTTCAACTTAAGAAGATAAAATTTTGAGATTGTCTCAAAATGAACCAACAAGATAAGTTCAGGGTATATTACCAAGAGCTCTCATTAAAGTAATACCACCACCTATATTAGAATCATAGGCTAGTGCTACTCTATAAGATAACACCATAAGTATAGTAATTATCACAAATATTAGTGACTAATGCCATAACAAGTTAATAGGATGAGCAAGTGTGTCACCCCCAAGGGACACATTATAGTCCTACATATGGTTATATGCCACATCATGTAAATATGGTGGGAAACTCCTTGGAATATAATATTTGAGATTGGTATTGGTACTTATGTCCATATTTGTGTGTGTGTTATTTAGTAATTTGTTTCTTATATATGATAAAGCTAAGAAGAAGCTTATATATATTTGTAATAAGTACTCTTACTCATTAATACTTTTGAGGGATAACATAACTTCATATCATATTATTTTTAACTGATCAAGAAAGATATTAGATAGTCATACTATAAGGTGGATTCTATAATTTTTTGGCATGATTCTCAATTGAAGTCTTGTCCTTTTATTTTTAATCCAAAATATCAATATTTGGTTCAAATTTCTTATCTTATAAACCTTCAATTGAATGATATTTTTTTCCAATTGCGAAGCCACCATCATAGTCAGGGGATTGTTAGAAAACCCTCTCTCGTAAATAAATTTAGAATTTCTCCAAGGTTCTTTTTACTTAATGTTTTTCTGTGAAAATGTGTCAAAATAAGTGTTTAAATACCTTAGAGGTGCAAATTACTGTTAAAAGGGGCCTATGTTGGTATTACTTTTATTTTTTCATGCTCTTTATTGTTCATGAAACTTAAAAGAAAATAAAATGTGAGGTGATTTTCCATCATATGACCATGCTGAAAAGGTGGTTTAGTTCATTTTATCTTTAAGTGGTTTAGATATATTTTATCTTCTTTTGACTAAGCATATTTTAACAAAGTCTATCTTTCTTTGTTAAAATTTACTTTGAGCATAAAAGAAAAGACTAAAATCTATCTCTAAAATGTAAATCCTGAATAAAAATTTGATTCATTTTATCTTACTTTCTGCTTGAGCAAAAAAGAAAAAATAACTAGAATCTAACTTTGCAATGTAGTAGTAGCTTTAGAATAGCACCTTAATGATTCATTTTAATGAAATATTGGAAAAAATTTCCTCTTTTACATTAAATGAAATTAATTTGCTTGTCTTTAATAGTGCAAAGTTTGGATTTCATATTCCCTTTTAAAGTGAATTTGTGTAGAACTTAGATTGCAAATTTTCTCTTAGTAATGTGAATTTGTGTGAAAACTTGAAAATTGCAAAACTCCTTTTTAAACAAAAATGAACTCTATTAAGCTAATCTGAAAATAATGTAACCTGTGGAGTGCGAATAAAAATGCTTTGGAACCTTAAAATGAATGCCTTAATTTTAAAAAAAAATGTCCAAATAATTGAATATGTTAGCCTTAAACAACACAATTACTTGGATGTCTAATTACTTCAAAACCCTTAATATTAATGCAGAAAATCATGAACTTGTTAGGATTTTGAGTGCTTGATGAAATTTTAAAGAAAATAAAATGAAAGGTAAAAAAATAATAAAAGCTAGGGTTAGAAAACAAATATAAAAAAATATGAAATTAATATTAAAACAAGGTGCAAAAAAATAATAGAAGAGAGCTACTATAAATAAATCCTTCTTACTATGCATAAAATGGAAGATTGTAAATATTAAAACAAAACCAGGTTAGACCTGCATCCACACAATCTAAATCTAGTTAAGTGCAAGAGTCTAAGGAATAAAAGAACACATTAAAAACATTAAATGATGCTACCATATCCATTCATAAAACATCATAAATGAGATCAATACATGTAGGGGAAAATATGCAATAAAGCAAGTATTCAGAACCTTCTTTGGTTGCATACAAGGTAAGAAAAAAATTGCTTACAATAGCTTGAAGACCTTACAATCCTCTTCACACTTCCATTTTTCAAAAAAATTCCAACCTTTCTTCATGAGCTTTAATGGCTATTTAAAATTTTCAACATTGGCTATTCATTTCTTTTTCCAACTCTTGGCTTTCCAATGTTTTCTTTTCTTCTTAAAATTTCCAACATTTGGCTATTTGTTTCTTTTTCCAACTCTTGGCTTTCCAATATTTTCTTTTCTTGAGTGTTGCCACTTTTTTTCCTTTTAATTGGCATGATTCGTAATGTTTTCTCTTCTTGAGTGCTACCATTTTTTTCTCCTTTTAATTGGCATGATTCGTAATGTTTTCTTTTCTTGAGTGTTATCGCTTTTTCCTTTTTTTTAGTAGCCTACAATAAAAACACATAAATTAAACTTTCCAAAATAAAAATATTAATAAAATAAAATTAAAACAAAACTAAAGATAAAATTAAATTAAACTTCCCAAAAAACACATTGAACGCTTTATTTTGATATATATATATATATATAATTTTCTTTATTTTTCTTTTTTTGTTTATTTTATTTTCATGATTATTATTATTTATTTATTTATTTATATTTTATCTTTTTATTTTTATTTTTTATTTTTTTCTTTGCTTAAATTGGATTTAATTAAGTTCAAATGTTTGAATTAACTTAATTCAAAATATTTGAAATTAACAAACAACATTAAACCTAACTAACATTAAATACTCAAAAATAAATTAAACCTAACCAAACACTTGATATTTTAAAAGGCATTACCTAAAAATAAACCTTGCGATGTACATCACAATATCCTAGGTAGGGACCTATCAAAATTACCACTCAAATAAAACCAAAATTCCCAAAGACATCAAAGTTTTAAGTGGATCCCCAAAATTGGAGTGTGTTGTGTGACAATCACAACAAATGACAACTCTACTGGGAGATGCTTCTGAGCATTTCGGATAAATAACCCAATCTAAAACCAAGAAAACCAAATATTAGAGAAATATAAATTATCTAGCAATATCTAGAGAAGATGGGGATATATAGCTTCAAATGAAAAAAAATGATTCATTTGTCCTTGCTCGGTGTGTGAATGGTGATTCATTTTACATTCTTGAAATAATTCAGATTCCATCATTTGTTTTGCATTTAGGCTATAGAGTATAACTCATTAAAAATATACCTCCACATTGCTCCACTACTATTCAGGCATCCATAGCCCCGATGGAGATGACCGTGATCTCTTCTAGACCTTTCTCTACTGCCAACCAGACGTTTATAGCCCCAAAATATTATTTGAATCATCCAGACATGATATTGATTTTTTTTATTTTATTTTTTTACTAAATATTTAAATGCTTCGCAAATTTGTATGCCAACTAGGTTAGAGACCACTTAAGGCTAAAGATGGACTGTATTAGATTTTAACCTTAGTTTACAAATCAAAATGACTTCATACTTAAATATTTCAAAGAATACCCCTTAATATATGAGTTACATGTGGAGCTTTAGCGAAATATTCCATCATTCCAAAATCCACCATCTTAGTCCTCAAATCTAAGAATGGCTACTAAACAAATTTATTTCATTTTCTCCAATTTCACTTGATTCCAAACTAGGCCATCCAACCTACATGACAAAGAACCACTATCAAAAAAGAAACCAGGAGTTAGTAGCTATCACCAAACATTACCTCAATTGGAGGAACCAACCCAAAGCACAACACTTAACATTAAACCAAAACCTAACCTAATGAAAAATGATAAGAAAGCAAATAGCAAAACTTGCAAAACAAAGGACTATGTACAAAAATACCACAAAAAGTGAAAGCATGAAAACCCAAAATCTATATACAATAATATACAAGCATGGTGCAAAAATTAGGCTATCATTTCCTTGGATCCCAAACATGATTACCACAATTCAAAATATATCTATCATGATAGACATGTTGAGCTTTATAGGTATCTAGTCCTAATAATATTAGACCTAAAAATATAAAGGAATCTATTTTAACTCTCTCACCCCACCAATTTGATTCAATCCCATCACCATCATATTTGAAATTTGACCCATTGGACTCATGAGTCCACAAATGGTTTTGAATCATTTTACGTTTACTATGTTAGAATAAGTGAATATTCTCTTAAGTTCTACTAGGATAGACACACTTGAGTTTCCACTCCTCCATGTGTCAGGTGAACTCTCAAGGGTGTCTTCATCAGGTTTGATGAGTTGTTGTAATCCAACGACTCTCAATGATCAACTTTGCTATTTATACAAAGTTGATCCTTGGAATAAATCAATCAGTTCTACTCTTTCTTCATATTTTGTGTAATGCTATGCATGTCTATTTTGGGAAATTCTAACATGGTACAGAGTAGGATAGATCTTGCTAGCATTCCTTCTTGGAGGTTCTAGGAGTTGGTTCTTTGATTCTTATGTTGGCTTCTCCAATTTGTTTTCCTTGGATTTAAGCCCTCAATAAGTTCTTATATATAGTTTTCTGCTATATATTTTTTGATATATATATATGGGTTATTCTTTCTCATGTTAAAAAATAGAAAATTTTGATTGACTGTTGAAGTAAATATTTTTTCTGTCCAGATTATACCCATTCTAATATATATTAATTTTTTTCTCCAAAAAGGAACACCTTATTCAAGCATTTTTTTAAAAAAGCTTGATTAAAAGGAATTTATTT
Source organism: Wollemia nobilis (assembly GCA_028583015.1). NCBI lineage: Eukaryota > Viridiplantae > Streptophyta > Pinopsida > Araucariales > Araucariaceae > Wollemia > Wollemia nobilis. The sequence continues at coordinate 9,465,266 of JAQPPZ010017033.1, forward strand.
TCCTTTATTTAAGGTCATTCCTATTTGCAGGAGAAGGATTTTTTTTTGTTGTTGCCCTCACGTTGCTCTCGGAGAAGCGTTTCCACATTCTCGAATCGAGGCACCCATATTTTTTGGGTGCCATCGATACGTGACGCCAACGATTTCCATATCTCCTTTCATAGAGATATGAAATCGTAGCTCTCCATCTATAATGCTTGGCACACCTTAGAGTCTCTTTTAACTTTCGGTTGTTGCCTACATGTTGCTCTTGGAGAAGCATTTTGACGCTCTCAATCGAGGCACCCATATTTTTTGGGTGCCATCGATCATGATGCCAACGATTTCCATATCTCCTTTCATGGAGATATGAAATCGTAGCTCTCCATCTATAACACTTGGTGCACCTTAGAGACTCTTTCAAAATTCATGATTTTTAAAATTTATCTTTTTAGCTATTTTCGTCACGTCAGTTGCATTTACTTCATCTTTAATCGACGTATCTTGCTCTTCACTATCATTACTTTTGCATATCGATGATCTCCATAGGAGACGCTCTTAAACTGGGATACCTTTCAATCATCGATAATCGGTGGATTTGTTCTCAGTTCATGATTTGCAATAGCTCTCCTTCATCCTATTTAAGTTATCTTCGTTCCCTTTTCGATTCGCATTGTTTTATTTCTCTTGAGCTTAATTTCTCTGATGAATATCTGTGCAGAAAGTTTTTTCAGATTGCTCAAGATATTGCGTCTGAATGCTAAAGGAGTAACTAATGGTCTTTTAATATATTTCTTCTTGCTTGTTTGCCTATCCTACCATTTTTCTACAGGTTTCAATCCTCTCTACCGAGGCACTGTGAGGTGGTATCAAGTTTGATATAAGTTTGATATAAGTCATTTCATTTTTTTCATTGCTCTTTCCCTTGTTCACCTCTGTTATTTTTTTTGTAGGTTTCAAGGTCCTTTCTCCAGCGAAAGTTGCATCTTCGAGATATTCATCTATGATTTTGGTGTCACCAAAAGAATGAGCACTCAGCCTGCATTGGACGGTCTGGTTGAAGGGTGCTTTCACCAATGAAAGCTACCTCTTCGAAAGCTATGTCTTCGAGATCCATGTCAGCAAAGGCATCCTCTACAAGGGCTTACCGAAGGCATCGTCTAGCATCAACGAAGGCTTCGTCTCCTCAACTTTCATCTTCGTGCGAACAATGAAAAAGTCTTCTCAAAAGTGCATCGAAGTGTAATGGTCTTATTTTAATTTCATTCATTCTATAAAATCTTTGTACGGGTTTTTTCTTCAATTTCGAAGGAAAAAATCCATTTATTTTCCTTCCCTAAAGTTTTATTTTAGCTTTAAATTATCACTCATTTTTTCACTTCGCCTCCTTCGAGGGAAAATAGTGAAACGAGTCCTTTGTAAGCTAGTAAATAAAAAAAAAAAAATTTTTTTTTTTTGGGGGGGGGGGGGGTTCAGGTGCTTTTTTGTGCACCTTCCGGTTTTTTTTAGGGGGGTGTTCTTCTATGTGTTTTTTAAAAGTCTTCCTTCTTCACATCTCTCTAATAAAATCCAAAGTAAAATTTTAAATTTAAAAAATATATATTGCTTATAGTTAATCATACAATATTTTTTTTTCTAAAATCATTTGCTTCTAATCAAAGATTTCAATTCATAGCTTACTTATTATTATTAGTTTGAATCATTATTTTAGTGTTGTGATCAAATTAATCCTAATAATATTTCTTAGTAAGCAAATCATTATATGAAAATGTTTTATTGATTACAAAGTTTCTTACAAAGAGTTCTTATTCAAATTTTTTTAAATTTTAATAATATATTTACCTCTTTCTCAAACTTTGAAATCTAATCTAAAAATATTTTTTGAATATTTCAAGAGACAAGTATTTTATCTCCTCTCACCCATATTGGCAATCTAATATAACTTATAGTTTCCCTCACGTAAGGGCGGGTTATTAATATTACCACTATAGGTCTGGAAGATATAGCCTATGTTCCAAGTATCTTATCTAAACAATACTTATAGTTTCCCTCTCGTTAGGGTGGGTATTTGAGATAGATAGATATATTGGCCTGGCATATTTGTTCTCTTTAAAACAATATTAAACTTCAAATATCCTCAATACTTATAGTTTCCCTCTCGTTAGGGCAGGTATTTTTGAGTTATTTGATGTATCTTAAAAAGCTTTGGCATATTTGTTCTCATTAGCCTCAAACTCATATCAATTTTCCTCAAATTACTTATAGTCTCCCTCTCATTAGGGCGGGTAATTTTGGGGCATTTGGTTATTCGTTCAGGCTTCTGTAACTAATATCCATTGCATTCTCTAAATTAAAGTTAAAGGGGGGAACTTTGGGTTAACTTCAATTCAAAATGAATTCAATGAATACAATTGATCCTCTCACTCCTCATAACTACCATACATGGAAGCCCAAAATTTTAAATCTCATTTCTCAAAAAGGGCTCACTCACCTTTTAGAAGAAAAGCAACCTGAGTTTGAAAAAGAATATGAAATATTTGTTCACAAAGGGAAAATGTATGAAACTATGGGAATTATAAGCTCTAATGTAAGTGAAAGTTTGTGGTTTCACATTACATATTGTAAAACTCCTTATGAAAGTTGGGAGAAACTAAAGACCTTGTTTGGGAAAGTAGATCAAATTAGATCAATGCAACTAGAAGTAGAATTAACAACTCTATCTCCTGAGGACTTCAGCAATATTGTTTACTTCCTCACCAAATTCAAAGAGGTCCTCACTCAATACAAAGGCAGTGGGAAGACTAAGTCTGAAGAAGAATGCATTTATCTAATCCTTTCTAAACTAAATGGTGTATTTCAAATATTTGCTACCACCTTTCTATCTACCAAAGATGCTCTTGGTGCAACCTTTAAAATGCCCTCTTTAGAAGAGTTTTGTGATAGACTAACTAGGGAAGAAACAAAACTTGCAAGATATGAAATCTCTTCTTCTTCCTCTTCCTCAAAAGCCTTAGTAGCCTCCACCTCTTCTAAAGAAAAATTCAAAAAGAAGGAAAAGAATCCCATAACTTGTACTCACTGCAAAAAGAATGGTCACTCTATAAACAAATGCTGGAAAAGATTACAACAACTAGAGGCAGCTATGAAGGATCAAAATATAGACAATAAAAAGCAAATAGGGAAAGCCCTAAATGTTCAAGGGAAAACCTCCAATTCTTCCTCTAATTACTGGGTCCTAGATTCTGGAGCTACTCATCACATGACTGCTTCAGATGAGTCATTCTCTTCTATCTCCTCAAGTTCTACATGTAGCATAGAAGTGGGTGACTCTTCCTTTATCCCAGTCAAAGGAAAGGGGGACATAACCATTGATGGTGGCTCTATAAATAATGTTCTCTATGTTCCAAACATTGCCACAAATCTCCTCTCCGTCTATCATATTTGTACTTCTGGAAAGGGAAAAATAGTTCTCTTCTCTCCAACAGGAGTTGAGATAAGAGACTTTCAAGATCCCCATTCTCTCATAGCCAAAGGAGTTATTGATCACAACACTCACCTATTTCACTTCAAAGGATTCAAAAATCTAGAAGGGGCCTCCTATTTTGTGGCTCATGGAGATCTTGAAAGCAAAATTTGGCATGAAAGGTTTGGTCATCTTAGTTACAACTACCTAAAGGAATTGAGCACCCATGATATGGTAATAGGTTTACCCCAAGTCTCTTCTATTGATGGATTTTGTCCTGGATGTGCCCTTGGAAAGCAACATCAAGATCCTTTCCACCCAAGTAGTTCTCTAAAAGCCTCATCCCCTCTAGAATTAATCCATAGTGACTTGATGTCTTTTCTAGAACCTTCTTTCAAAGGAGCAAAGTATGCTCTAACCTTTATTGATGAATTTTCTAGAAGAACTTGGGTCTACTTCCTAAAATATAAAAGTGATGTTCTATCCCACTTTAAAGTCTTCAAAGCCTTAGTTGAAAATCAGGCCTCTTGCAAAATCAAGCAAATTTGCATAGATAATGGGGGGAATACTGTAGTAATGAGTTCTCCATATTTCTATCAAGTCATGGCATCATTCATCAACATTTTGTCTCCCATAATCCTCAAAAAAATGGCATTGCAGAAAGGAAAAATCGAACATTAAAGGAAATGGCAAATTGTATGCTCCATTCAAGAGATCTTCCAAAAGTTTTTGGGTAGAAGCTATTAATTGTGCCAATTATATTCAAAAACGCACACCTCATAAAGCTCTTGATCATTTAACTCCTGAAGAAGCATGGACTGGTTCAAAACCAGATGTTTCCTTCTTCAATATTTTTGGGTGTACTACTTGGGCGCACATCCCAAAGAAGAAAAGGAAGGCTCTAGATAAGAAAAGCAGAAAGCTCATATTTGTTGGTTATTGTGAGGAAATGAAAGCATATAGGCTCCTTGATCCCTCAACTCATGAGGTATTTTTTCATAGGAATGTACAATTTGATGAAACATTCCCTCAAAAATATCCTCAACTCTCCTCTTCCTCCATTGAGCCTTCTCCTATAATAGAACCTCAATATTATGAAGAACCAACTCTAGAGGTTAACTTAGAGATTGATAATCAATATGGGGAACCTGTAACTCCAACTCAATGTCTTTCCACTCCTTCTACTCCTTCCTCTATGCCAAAATGGGCCCGCACCATTGTTAAAGAAGCTACTCCTTACATCCAAAATATTCCATCATCCAGATCAACCAACTCCATAGGCACTGGTCTTGTCTGTCAGTCTATTTCCTCTGATCCTCAGTCCTTCAAAGAAGCAACTGGTATTAAAGAATGGGATGATGCCATGGAAAATGAATTCTCTTCCTTAATAAAAAACAAAACTTGGGATTTAGTTCCCTTGCCTAAAGGAAGGAAATTAGTTCATTGTAAATGGATTTACAGAACAAAGTATGGTCCTAATGGAGAAATTGACAAACACAAAGCTCGCCTAGTAGCCAAAGGTTTCTCTCAAATTGAAGGAATTGATTATGCCGAAACCTTTGCTCCAGTTGCTAAAATGGATTCTGTAAGACTGGTTCTTGCTCTGGCTACTTCCCAAAAGTGGCATGTCTTTCAAATGGATGTAAAAAGTGCTTTCTTACATGGGGATTTAAAGGAAGAGATATACATGGAACAACCTACTGGTTTCACTCAAGACTCCTCTCTTGTTTGTAGGCTAAACAAGTCTCTCTATGGTCTCAAACAAGCTCCTAGAGCTTGGTATGAAAATATGGACTCCTTCCTTCTTTTCGCAGGTTTTTCTCATTGTGAGTCTGATAACACAGTCTACATTTGGAGAGATGAAGGAAAAATCACCATTCTTGTTTTATATGTTGATGATATTCTAATCACTGGTAGTACCTTCGATCACATTCAGACTATAAAAGACTCCCTCTCTAAAAAAATTGATATGGCTGATCTAGGTTTAGCTCATTACTTCCTTGGGATCCAAATAAATCAAACAAATGAAGGTATTTCATTGTGTCAACAAAAATACACTCTAGATCTTCTTCAGAGGTTTAAAATGTCAGATTGTAAACCTTCTCCTACACCTTTTCAATCTGGCATAAATCTAAGTACTTCCTGCTCATCCCCTCTATGTGATGCAACTCTATACCATCAGCTTGTAGGGAGTCTATTATACCTTACTCATACTCATCCAGATATCTCATATGTTGTTGGCCTCATATCTAGATTCTCCCATCAACCTCACTTCAGTCATTGGCAAGCAACAAAAATAATCCTTCGCTACTTGCAAGGAACTACTCAATTTGGGCTCTTATATAAGGGAAAATCCATGGATATCATTGGCTACATAGATTCATATTGGGCAGGTTTAGTAGAAGATAGATGTTCAACTTCTGGCTATGTCTTTTGTCTTGGTTCTTCGCCAATAGCCTGGTTATGCAAAAAATAACAAGTAGTAGCCTTATCATCTATAGAGGCAGAATACAGGGCAAAGTTTTAGCAAGTTAGGAAGCTCTTTGGCTTCATCAAATTCTAAGGGAATTTGGTTTATCCCATGACAAACCTATAACTCTTTGGTGTGACAATCAGAGCACAATTCACATTGCATGAAATCCAGTTGAGCATCAGTGCACCAAGCACATTGAGATACATATGCACTTCATTCGACAACACATTCAGAATGGGGACATATACTTGGACTATATTCCAACTGAGAATCAAATTGCAGACATCTTCACCAAGTCATTTCCTTCTCCGCGTTACCTTCAGTTGCAAGATAAACTTGGAGTAATACAACTGCATTGACACAGAGGTCTTCCACCTCTCATTATATTCTTTGGAGAATGGTTTTTTCCCTTGTGGTTTTTTTTATCATCTCTCCAAAAACATGTATATTATGAGGACAATCTTCGCCATCCGAAGACATGCCTCTATCTTGGATATTTTTTGTGATAGATGGTTTTTCCCCAAGGGGTTTTTTCACCATCTATAAATTGTAAATGAGTACCTAATCAGGCCAAGTTTTTGGGACTCTATAATTGTATGAGGACAATCTTCACCATCCGAAGACATGCCTCTATATTAAATTTTTTCTTGTGATAGATGGTTTTTCCCCAAGGGGTTTTTTCACCATCTCTATAATGTAAATGAGTACCTCATCAGGCCATGTTGCCGGGACTCATCATTCTTTTTGTATTAAGAGGACAATATTCACCATCTGAAGACAAGCCTCTTCCTTATTTCTTTTTTTATTGATGGCTTTTCCCATAGGGTTTTTACCATCTCTTCAAAAAGGAAGTCATTGTACATGAGTACCTCATCAGGCCTTCTTGTCGGGACTCATTTGTAAAAACCACCCCTAGTATCACTTAAGGGGGGTGTTAGAATAAGTGAATATTCTCTTAAGTTCTACTAGGATAGACACACTTGAGTTTCCACTCCTCCATGTGTCAGGTGAACTCTCAGTGGTGTCTTCATCAGGTTTGATGAGTTGTTGTAATCCAACGACTCTCAATGATCAACTTTGCTATTTATACAAAGTTGATCCTTGGAATAAATCAATCAGTTCTACTCTTTCTTCATATTTTGTGTAATGCTATGCATGTCTATTTTGGGAAATTCTAACATACTATTTGTGATGTTTTTTTTTTAATTTGTATCTTCAATCATCGTTTCAACTAGCATGGTGTGAATTCCTATTTTAAATTCATTGTTCAAAATACTATCCTCCTTATCTTGATTAGACATGAGTTCTTCCAAGCTTGACCCTATTTTTAAAAATTTGCATGCCAAACCACTATTCATAGTTTTAGACCAATCATACTTATGTAACAATTTACAAGAATCTAGGATATCTACTAAATGAGGATCATTACAAATTTTTATCCTAGATTTAACTGTTAATTATTGATGAAATTGATTCAATAACTCAAGCACATCTACTTCTATTTCATTCAATACAGAAACCTATTTGTAGTATGAGTAGGAATCAACTCTAACTCTTTGTTAATCACCAATGACATTTCTTTATCAATGATATTCTAATCCAATAGATAATTATGTAAAATTTAACCTAGAATTTTAATGGTTGAACAAAAATAATGAGATTATACCTTTGTACATTTTTATTTACCAAGACTTGGTGAGTCACTGTAATTCTCTCTTTCTCCTCATGGTATTTATGATCATCATATTTCAGCCCCTCATCTTCATCAATTACCTAATTTTGAAAACACCAAAATTAGTCACCCAATTAAAAATATGCCCATCCTTTTCAAACCATAAATCTAGCCAGTCAAGGGATGTGTTAAATAACACATATTTCTAATCAATGACTTGATTTATCTTGAATAAAGTAATATTTTATTCTATATTATCAACTATATCAAATTCAAACCACTCATATTCTAGATTTTTCTCTATCTAAGGTAACATAGGTATTATAGGATGGGTGGATGGGATAGGGCTTGTTGAGCAAGGTGTAGCAAAAGTATTGTTGTCATTGTTGTCAACACAGTCAAACAGATCAGTTGATGAAGTGGACATCAGACAGATCAGTTGATGAAGTGGACAGGAGTTAAGAGGACAGATCAGTTGATGAAGTGGACAGGAGTTAAGAGGTTCTTCAGAATATGTATAGTGATTATCCAAAAGATAGAAGTGGCCCATATGCTAAAAATCAAAAGAAAATCACAAGGAAGAAAACTGTCGCGATATCGCGACATGTTGAGAAGAAAGAAAACTGTCGCGATATCGCGACATGTTGAGAAGAAAGAAAACTGTCGCGATATCACGACATGTTGAGAAGAAAGAAAACTATCGCGATATCGTGACATGTTGAGAAGAAAGAAAACTATCGCGATATCGCGACATGTTGAGAAGCAAGAAAAACTGTCACGATTTTGCGACATGTTCGGAGAGAAAGCGCAAGCAAGAAAAACTGTCACGATTTCGTGACATGTTCGGAGAGAAAGAGCAAGCAAGCAAAACTGTCACGATTTCGCGACATGTTCGGAGAGAAAGAGCAAGCAAGAAAAACTGTCACGATTTCGTGACATGTTGCAAGAGAGAAAGTGCAAGAAAGAAAAACTGTCACGATTTCACGACATGTTGGAAGAGAAAAAGGCAAGTAGAAAAAGTGTCACGATTTCACGACATATTGCAAGAGAGATAGTACGAAAGAAAAAGTGTCACGATTTCGTGACATGTTGGAAGAGAAAAAGGCAAGTAGAAAAAGTGTCGCGATTTCGTGACATATTGCAAGAGAGATAGTACAAAAAAAAAGGTGTCACGATTTCGCGACATGTTTCATTTTCGCGGTCCAAAGCGAAGAGAAAGAGGAGAGAGAAAAAGGTGTCACGATTTCGTGACATGTTTCATTTTCGCGGTCCAAAGCGAAGAGAAAGAGGAGAGAGAAAAAGGTGTCACGATTTCGCGACATGTTTCATTTTCGTGATCCAAAGCGAAGAGAAAGAGGAGAGAGAAAAAGTGTCGCGATTTCGTGACATGTTTCATTTTCGTGGTCCAAAGCGAAGAGAAAGAGGAGAGAGAAAAAGGTGTCGCGATTTCGCGACATGTTTCATTTTCGCGGTCCGAAGCGAAGAGAAAATGCAAGGAAGGAAAAGTGTCGCGATATCGCGACATGTCGCATTTTCGCGACCCGAAGGTAAGAGAAAGTGCCAAGGAGAAAAAGTGTCGCGATATCGCGACATGTCGCATTTTCATGACCCGAAGGCAAGAGATAGAGCAAAGGAGAAAAAGTGTCGCGATATCGCGACATGTCGCATTTTCACGACTCAAGGAGGAGAGAGAAGTTAGAAGGCAGAAGTGTCGCGATATCGTGACAAAAGTAAAAAGGAAGAGTAAGGAGGCGAAAGTGTCGCGATATCGCGACATGTGTTTTCGTAGGTATGAACCAAGTAAATCAGTAAGGAGGCAAAAGTGTCACGATATCGCGACATGTTGTGTTTTCATGGGTACATGCCAAGAAAAGAAGCAAGGAGGCGAAAGTGTCGCGATATCGTGACATGTGTTTTCGTGGGTACAAGCCAAGAAGACGACAAAGAGACAAAAGTGTCACGATTTCACGACAGGTTGTTTTGGCGCAAGCTAAGAAGAGAACCCAGCCGAAATAAGATATGTAACCATTAACTAAAGTTATACATCAGTTACAGGGGCAGTTACAAAGAAAAATCATGCAACTAAATTAAGAACAATTAACTAAAGTTATACGATAGTTATAGGGGCCATTACAAAAGAAATATCATGCAACTAAAATAAGAACAGTGAACGAAGTCAGAATGACAGTTACAGTTACGGGTTGCATGCAAAAATATGGAAGTTAAAAATAGAGTCAGAACTATGTTATAAAAGGAGGTCTGCATGGAGAATTAATAGCTGCTGAAATAGGGTGAAAGTGCTACCGAAACAAAGTGAAAGTGCTCGGGATTAAAGCGAGGCAGATTTAATATTGCGAAGAGTGCAAGAGGAGAGCGAGTAGGATGTGTAATGTATGAAGAGTGGGCAATGTTGAGAAAGCAATAGACCAGTCAGGGTCTTGTAAAAGTGAAGGCATCTTTATGTCAATCATCTAGATTAGAACAGAAGTCCAAGTTGGTGCTTGGCATCAGGGGTTGGTGCTCCTTCCAGATTGGTGCTGGTAAATAAGGGGTTGGTGCTCCTTTGTTTGGTGCGGATAAATCATGGGTTGGTGCTCCTTCCAGTTGGTGTTGGTAAATCAGGGGTTGGTGCTCCTTTCTGTTGGTGCAGATAAATCAGGGGTTGGTGCTCCTTCCAGTTGGTGCTGGTAAATCAGGGGTTGGTGCTCCTTTTTGTTGGTGCAGATAAATCAGGGGTTGGTGCTCCTTTTTGTTGTTGCAGATAAATCAGGGGTTGGTGCTCCTTCCAGTGGGTGTTGGTAAATTGATTGTAAAATTGGTATTTTGCAAAGGCTGGATTTGGATGGGAGTCCAAACAGTCAATTTTGAGGAGTAGCCAAAACTGGTGAACCTCGTTACATCTTGTGTTGTGTGATGCTCTTTTGGTATATTTGCTTTATTGGGTTTTAAGCTTTCATTGTTTTGGCATTAAGAATTGAAGATTTAAGTTTTTAAGAGCTACACTGATTCACCCCCCCCCTATCAGTGTCATTGTGAGACTAACAATTGGTATCAGAGCCAGCTTCCCTTATCAGGCTAAATCAGCTAGGGTTGATCTTGGATTAGTACGCAATGGGTAAGAAGAATAGATCCTCCTCAAATAAGGCATCTCAGTCAGTTTCAGTTCCTGTGGAAGAGAAAATTGAACTAGAAAAGATAGAAGGAGTGAATTCTGAAAAGATAGGAGTGAACTCTGAAGCATGTGATGAAAACCTTGAGGGTGAAGTATATCTAGAAGGTGAGTTGATCGCTGCACTTGAAGAGTTGAATATAGAAAGGAAAAAGAACAAAAGACTGTCCAAGAAGTTGGAAGAATATGAGGATAATATTGAAGATCTCTTCTTGCAAATTCATAAAGCCAAGAAAATAGAAGAAGCTTTGAAGTCACACCTGGATGATAAAAGCGATGTTTGCAGCAAACAAGAAGAGGAGATTGTTTTATTGAAGAAACAACTAGAAGAGGCCAATACAAATCTCAAATTTGAGAAGAGCACAGAGTTGCTAGATGAAATGATAAGGCAACAAAGAAGCCCCATGTCTAAGCTTGGTCTTGGATGTGAAGCTGAACAACCTTCATCTTCCAAATATGCAGAGAAGAAGAAGTCCACTGTTGAAGGATCGAAGCAAGAAAAGTTTGAAGCTGAATCTTCAAAAGGAAGAAAATATCAAAGGAGATCTACAACAAAGCAACCACAACAAAAGAGGTTCTATCACTCTCACTCTATTCATAATAATGCTTTTAATGGCTATTGTTTTAGATGCAACCATTATGGTCACAAGGCAATTTATTGTGGATTGAATAATAGATCAAAGAGTTATGATGATAGAAATACATCTGCTTTTCCGATTGAACACCATGTGCAATGTTTTAAATGTAATGGTCATGGGCACATAGCAAGGTCTTGTCCAAGAACTTTTGTATCTAATCTAAGGCAAGACAATAGATTTCATCAGACACAAAGAATGCAACACAGACGGGGAAGAAATCATGTGCATCAAAGAAATGAAAATAATCATCCATCAAGGATGCACAAGAGACAACCACCCAAGAGAAATGTTCAAGTTCACGAAAAGGTTCAAAATAGGGATGCAGTTGAGAAAACTCAAGCCCAAGTTCAAGAAAGGTTGGAGAAAGAAAGAAGAGAGGAAATCGTGTCTCCTTGGACTGAAGGAGATTACTCCTCTATTGCACTAAGCAACTCCAGGTAGCACATCCTCAGGGGGAGCAATGTTAAAGTTTTATTTTAATGCTCCTATGTATTTGTGTGGTTATCTCGAGGATGAAAGGAAAGTAGTCGGGGAGTTGTCGTATAGTTGTCAAAATGTGTTCCAGTTCATGTAGATGTTTGTGGAGATAGTATCAAACTGATGTGCTTCAACAGAACAACATGGTGAACAACTAGGTTTTCGATGCAGTAGCTGATAGGCGTTATCTAAGATAGAACATGCAGCACAGGCCGACATGTCATTGAAGCCTGTAACATTCCCAATCTACAGATAAAATAGAATCCATGTTGTGAGTGGGAAGGCATGCGTTTCTTAACCAAAATACAACACATCGTTTGGTATAAGAGAGCATTAATTTTCTCTAAAGAAGTAGCAGTTGTCAAAGAGATGCCAGAGTCAAAGCAAACAGTGGCACTAGCACCCAGTTGGTCAAGAGTGCCAAGTGGCACATGCAAGGCAGAGACGTTGAGAGAATAGCGCCCAGGTGGTGAAGCGCCAAGGAGGACAAGATGCCTATGCACCTAAGAAAGTCTTGCATTATTTGAGGAATGCGAGATATTGCCCGAGGAATCCCTTGATCGCAGCGAGGAGAAATGCTCCCTGGAATCGCGTGAAGAACGTTCGCCTAAGACATTGAGTAGCCCTGACATATGCCCTAGCAGGAAGCAGAATACCGAGAGTTGATGACTGCACGTAGATTGAGGTTCCAACGCTAGAGGTAACGGTCCAGAAGTATGAGTTTGAGTAAGGTGCACTATAGTTGGCCGTGAAGCGTTTAACAAAATATTGTCTCCTGTTTCGAACAGTTGAAAGTAAGGTGTGACCAACGGTGACTGTAGAAAACATAGACCAAGTTGAAAAAGTAAGAAGGGATTTGGTTGGTGTTGTGGTACTGTGTTTGATGCTTGCACAGAGTTGGCAGTAAAACTACAGTGTTGATACAGTGTTGGACAAAAGTTGGTACAAGTGTGAGTCACTTGTCAATTTTGTTGACAGATGTGAAATCAGCATTTTTGAAATGGGAAGCTTGAAGAAGAGGTTTATATTGAGCAGCCAGATGGTTTCCAGCTTGGTGATGATTGGTTGAGTTGATTTGATTAAGCCTAGTCAAGTTATGTGTGAAGTGATTTTTAATGTTCTCTGAAATAAATTATTCCATCATTCTATGTTGAGTTGAGATTGAGGTTAGAAGATATTAAGTCTCTAACAATTCTCTTTATGCTTCTATGAAGTGGATTTGATTTGAGATTGTCATTCATTGTTGAGTTCATTTTGAATACTACTTGAGCATGATTGATTGAGCCTTTGAGAAGGCCTTTGGGAAATATTTGAGGACAGTGTTGGGACAGGTTCTGTGTGAGCCTATTGACAGAGTACAGAGAACAGAGTCTCAATGGATAGAGATCCAGCAGCCAACACAGTTGAAGATAGATCTGAGTGAGGATTCTTCAAGTGGAGAGAGGTCCACCAGTCAGTGCAGTAGAGAGACAGAGTCTTCTATAATATAACAATTGGAGAGAGGTCCACCAGTCAGTAGCGGATACCTTCACAATAAATTGGGAGTGGTCATGCTTCCCAAGAACTGACTAGCTATCAGGACCACATTCTCAGGGGGAGCATTTATATATTTGATTATCTTTTTGCTCATGTTTGTAATTTTTGCTAACTGTAATAATTTGTGCCTAAGAATGTTGTGCATGGACTCAGGGGGAGTCTGCAGCAGCCCTTTGGTATTATTGTCAAAGGGGGAGAAGAATTACAGGAAATTGCACATGTGTTGCCAACAATTCCAAAGGGGGAGATTGTTGAGCAAGGTGCAACAAAAGTATTGTTGTCATTGTTGTCAACACAGTCAGACAGATCAGTTGATGAACTTGACATCAGATAGATCAGTTGATGAAGTGGACAGGAGTTAAGAAGATCAGTTGATGAAGTGGACAAGAGTTAAGAGGTTCTTCAGAGTATGTACAATGATTATCCAAAAGATCGAAGTGGCCCATATGCTAAAAATCAAAAGAAAATCACAAGGAAGAAAACTGTCGCGATATCGCGACATGTTGAGAAGAAAGAAAACTATCGCGATATCGCGACATGTTGAGAAGAAAGAAAACTATCGCGATATCGCGACATGTTGAGAAGAAAGAAAACTATCACGATATCGCGACATGTTCGAAGAGAAAGCGCAAGCAAGCAAAACTATCGCGATTTCATGACATGTTCGGAGAGAAAGCGCAAGCAAGCAAAACTGTCACAATTTCGTGACATGTTCGGAGAGAAAGCGCAAGCAAGAAAACTATCATGATATCACGACATGTTTGGAGAGAAAGGCAAGGAAGAAAACTATCACGATATCATGACATGTTCGAAGAGAAACGCAAGAAAAGTCGCGATTCGACATATTGCAAGAGAGATAGTACAAAGAAAAATGTCACGATTTCATGACATGTTGGAAGAAAAAGACAAGTAGAAAAGTGTCACGATTTCATGACATATTGCAAGAGAGAAGAGAGAGAAAAAGTGTCACGATTTCATGACATGTTTCATTTTCGCGGTCCAAAGCGAAGAGAAAGAGGAGAGAGAAAAAGGTGTCGCGATTTCGTGACATGTTTCATTTTCGCGGTCCAAAGCGAAGAGAAAGAGGAGAGAGAAAAGGTGTCGCGATTTCATGACATGTTTCATTTTCGCGGTCCAAAGCGAAGAGAAAGAGGAGAGAGAAAAAGGTGTCGCGATTTCGTGACATGTTTCATTTTTGCGGTCCAAAGCGAAGAGAAAGAGGAGAGAGAAAAAGGTGTCGCGATTTCGCGACATGTTGCATTTTCGCGGTCCAAAGCGAAGAGAAAGAGAAGGAAAAGTGTCACGATTTCGCGACATGTCGCATTTTCACGACTTGAAAGCGAAGAGGAAGGCAGAGAAGGAAAAGTGTCACGATATCGCGACATGTCGCATTTTCGCGACTCGAAGGAAAGAGAAAGTGCCAAGGAGAAAAAGTGTCGCGATATCGCGACATGTCGCATTTTCGCGACTCGAAGGTAAGAGAAAGTGCCAAGGAGAAAAAGTGTCGCGATATCGCGACATGTCGCATTTTCGTGACCCGAAGGCTAGAGATAGAGCAAAGGAGAAAAAGTGTCGCGATATCGCGACATGTCGCATTTTCGTGACTCAAGGAGGAGAGAGAAAGTAAGAAGGCAGAAGTGTCGCGATATCGCGACAAAAGTAAAAAGGAAGAGTACGGAGGTGAAAGTGTCACGATATCGTGACATGTGTTTTCACGGGTATGAACCAAGTAAAGCAGCAAGGAGGCGAAAGTGTCACGATATCGTGACATGTGTTTTCACGGGTATGAACCAAGTAAAGCTACAAGGAGGCGAAAGTGTCGCGATATCGTGACATGTTGTGTTTTCGAGGGTACAAGCCGAGAAGAGGACAAAGAGGCAAAAGTGTCACGATTTCATGACAAGTCGTTTTGGCGCAAGCTAAGAAGAGAACCCAACCGAAATAAGATATGTAACCGTTAACTGAAGTTATACATCAGTTACAGGGGTAGTTACAGAAAGAAAAATCATGCAGCTAAATTAAGAACAGTTAACTGAAGTTATATGACAGTTATAGGGGCCATTATAGAAGAAATATCATGCAGCTAAAATAAGAATAGTGAACAGAAGTTAGAACGATAATTATAGGGTAGTTACGGGTTGCATGCGAAAATATGGAAGTTAAAAATAGAGTCAGAACTATGTTATAAAAGTAGGTCTACATAGAGAATTAAAGTGCTGCTAAAATTGGGTGAAAGTGCTACCGAAAAGAGTGAAAGCGCTCGAGATTAAAGCGAGGTGGATTTAATCTTGCGAAGAGAGCAAGAGGAGAGCGAGCAGGATGTGTGCTGTGTGAAGAGTGGGCAATGTTGAGAAAGCAATAGACCAGTCAGGGTCTTGTAAAAGTGAAGGCATATTTATGTCAATCATCTAGTTTCAGAACAGAAGTCCAAGTTGGTGCTTGGCATCAGGGGTTGGTGCTCCTTCCAGTTGGTGCTAGTAAATCAGGGGTTGGTGCTCCTTTCTGTTGGTGTAGATAAATCAGGGGTTGGTGCTCCTTCCAGTTGGTGTTGGTAAATCAAGGGTTGGTGCTCCTTTCTGTTGGTGCAGATAAATCAGGGGTTGGTGCTCCTTTCTATTGTTGCAGATAAATCAGGGGTTGGTGCTCCTTCCAGTGGGTGTTGGTAAATTGATTGTAAAATTGGTATTTTGCAAAGGCTGGATTTGGATGGGAGTCCAAACAGTCAATTTTGAGGAGTAGCCAAAACTGGTGAACCTCGTTACATCTTGTGTTGTGTGATGCTCTTTGGTATATTTGCTTTATTGGGTTTTTAGCTTTCTTTGTTTTGGCATTAAGAATTGAAGATTTAAGTTTTTAAGAGCTACACTGATTCACCCCCCCTCTCAGTGTCATTGTGAGACTAACAATTGGTATCAGAGCCAGTTTCCCTTATCAGGCTAAATCAGCTAGGGTTGATCTTGGATTAGTACGCAATGGGTAAGAAGAATAGATCCTCCTCAAATAAGGCATCTCAGTCAGTTTCAGTTCCTGTGGAAGAGAAAATTGAACTAGAAAAGATAGGAGTGAATTCTAAAATATAGGAGTGAATTAGAAGGAGTGAACTCTGAAGCATGTGATGAAAACCTTGAGGGTGAAGTATATCTAGAAGGTGAGTTGATCGTTGCACTTGAAGAGTTGAATATAGAAAGGAAAAAGAACAAAATACTGTCCAAGAAGTTGGAAGAATATGAGGATAATATTGAAGATCTCTTCTTGCAAATTCATAAAGCCAAGAAAATAGAAGAAGCTTTGAAGTCACACCTGGATGATAAAAGCGATGTTTGCAGACAAACAAGAAGAGGAGATTGTTTTATTGAAGAAACAACTAGAAGAGGCCAATACAAATCTCAAATTTGAGAAGAGCACAGAGTTGCTAGATGAAATGATAAGGCAACAAAGAAGCCCCATGTCTAAGCTTGGTCTTGGATGTAAAGCTGAACAACCTTCATCTTCCAAATATGCAGAGAAGAAGAAGTTCACTGTTGAAGGATCAAAGCAAGAAAAGTCTGAAGCTAAATCTTCAAAAGGAAGAAAATATCAAAGGAGATCTACAACAAAGCAACCACAACAAAAGAGGTTCTATCACTCTCACTCTATACATAATAATGCTTTTAATGGCTATTGTTTTAGATGCAACCATTATGGTCACAAGGCAATTTATTGTGGATTGAATAATAGATCAAAGAGTTATGATGATAGAAATACATCTGCTTTTCCGATTGAACACCATGTGCAATGTTTTAAATGTAATGGTCATGGGCACATAGCAAGGTCTTGTCCAAGAACTTTTGTATCTAATCTAAGGCAAGACAAGAGATTTCATCAGACACAAAGAATGCAACACAGACAGGGAAGAAATCATGTGCATCAAAGAAAGGCAAACAATCATCCATCAAGGATGCACAAGAGACAACCACCCAAGAGAAATGTTCAAGTTCACGAAAAGGTTCAAAATAGGGATGCAGTTGAAAAACTCAAGCCCAAGTTCAAGAAAGGTTGGAGAAAGAAAGAAGAGAGGAAATCGTGTCTCCTTGGACTGAAGGAGATTACTCCTCTATTGCATTAAGCAGCTCCAGGTAGCACATCCTCAGGGGGAGCAATGTTAAAGTTTTATTTTAATGCTCCTATGTATTTGTGTGGTTATCTGAGGATGAAAGGAAAGTAGTCGGGGAGTTGTCGTATAGTTGTCAAAATGTGTTCCAGTTCATGTAGATGTTTGTGGAGATAGTATCAAACTGATGTGCTTCAGTAGAACAACATGGTGAATAGCCAGGTTTTCGATGCAGTAGCTGATAGGCGTTATCTGAGATAGAACATGCAGCACAGGCCGACGTGTCACTGAAGCCTGTAACATTCCCAATCTGCAGATAAAATAGAATCCGTGTTGTGAGTGGGAAGGCGTGCGTTTCTTAACCAAAAATACAACACATCGTTTGGTATAAGAGAGCATTAATTTTCTCTAAAGAAGTAGCAGTTGTCAAAGAGATGCCAGAGTCAAAGCAAACAGTGGCACTAGCACCCAGTTGGTCAAGAGTGCCAAGTGGCACATGCAAGGCAGAGACGTTGAGAGAATAGCGCCCAGGTGGTGAAGCGCCAAGGAGGACAAGATGCCTATGCACCTAAGAAAGTCTTGCATTATTTGAGGAATGCGAGATATTGCCCGAGGAATCCCTTGATCGCAGCGAGGAGAAATGCTCCCTGGAATCGCGTGAAGAACGTTCACCTAAGACATTGAGTAGCCCTGACATATGCCCTAGCAGGAAGCAGAATACCGAGAGTTGATGACTGCATGCAGATTGAGGTTCCAACGCTAGAGGTAACGGTCCAGAAGTATGAGTTTGAGTAAGGTGCACTATAGTTGGCCGTGAAGCGTTTAACAAAATATTGTCTCCTATTTTGAACAGTTGAAAGTAAGGTGTGACCAGCGATGACTATAGAAAACATAGACCAAGTTGAAAAAGTAAGAAGGGATTTGGTTGGTGTTGTGGTACTGTGTTTGATGCTTGCACAGAGTTGGCAGTAAAACTACAGTGTTGATACAATGTTGGACAAAAGTTGGTACAAGTGTGAGTCACTTGTCAATTTTGTTGACAGATGTGAAATCAACGTTTTTGAAATGGGAAGCTTGAAGAAGAGGTTTATATTGAGCAGCCAGATGGTTTCCAACTTGGTGATGATTGGTTGAGTTGATTTGATTAAGCCTAGTCAAGTTATGTGTGAAGTGATTTTTAATATTCTCTGAAATAAATTATTCCATCATTCTATGTTGAGTTGAGATTGAGGTTAGAAGATATTAAGTCTCTAACAATTCTCTTTATGCTTCTATGAAGTGGATTTGATTTGAGATTGTCATTCATTGTTGAGTTCATTTTGAATACTACTTGAGCATGATTGATTGAGCCTTTGAGAAGGCCTTTGGGAAATATTTGAGGACAGTGTTGGGACTGCAGGTTCTGTGTGAGCCTATTGACAGAGTATAGAGAACAGAGTCTCAATGGATAGAGATCCAATAGCCAACACAGTTGAAGATAGATATGAGTGAGGATTCTTCAAGTGGAGAGAGGTCCACCAGTTAGTGCAGCAGAGAGATAGAGTCTTCTATAATATAACAATTGGAGAGAGGTCCACCATTCAGTAGCGGATACCTTCGCAATAAATTGGGAGTGGTCATGCTTCCCAAGAATTGACTAGATATCAAGACCACATTCTCGGGGGAGCATTTATATATTTGATTATCTTTTTGCTCATGTTTGTAATTTTTGCTATAATATTGTGTGCCCGAGAATGTTGTGCATGGACTCAGGGGGAGTCTGCAGACCTTTGGTATTATTGTCAAAGGGGGAGAAGAATTACAGGAAATTGCACGTGTTGCCAACAATTCCAAAGGGGGAGATTATTGAGCAAGGTGCAGCAAAAGTATTATTGTCATTGTTGTCAACACGATCGACAGATCGGTTGATGAAGTGGACATGGACAAATCATTGATGAAGTGGACAGGAGTTAAGAGGACAGATCAGTTGATGAAGTGGACAGGAGTTAAGAGGTTCTTCAGAATATGTATAGTGATTATCCAAAAGATCGAAGTGGCCCATATGCTAAAAATCAAAAGAAAATCACAAGGAAGAAAACTGTCACGATATCGCGACATGTTGAGAAGAAAGAAAACTGTCACGATATCGCGACATGTTAAGAAGAAGAAAACTGTCACGATATCGCGACATGTTGAGAAGAAAGAAAACTATCGCGATATCGTGACATGTTGAGAAGCAAGGAAAACTGTCACGATATCGTGACATGTTCGGAGAGAAAGCGCAAGCAAGAAAAACTATCGCGATATCGCGACATGTTCGGAGAGAAAGAGCAAGCAAGCAAAACTATCATGATTTCGTGACATGTTCGGAGAGAAAGCGCAAGCAAGAAAAACTATCGCGATTTCATGACATGTTCGAAGAGAAAAAGGCAAGTAGAAAAAGTGTCACGATTTCGTGACATATTGCAAGAGAGATAGTATGAAAGAAAAACTGTCACGATTTCACGACATATTGGAAGAAAAAAGACAAGTAGAAAAAGTGTCACGATTTCATGACATATTGCAAGAGAGATAGTATGGAAGAAAAAGGTGTCACGATTTCGTGACATGTTTCATTTTCGCGATCCAAAGCGAAGAGAAAGAGGAGAGAGAAAAAGGTGTCACGATTTCGTGACATGTTTCATTTTCGTGATCCAAAGCGAAGAGAAAGAGGAGAGAGAAAAAGGTGTCGCGATTTCGTGACATGTTTCATTTTCGTGATCCAAAGCGAAGAGAAAGAGGAGAGAGAAAAAGGTGTCACGATTTCGTGACATGTTTCATTTTTACGATCCAAAGCGAAGAGAAAGAGGAGAGAGAAAAAGGTGTCGCGATTTCATGACATGTTTCATTTTCGCGGTCTGAAGCGAAGAGGAAATGCAAGGAAGGAAAAGTGTCACGATATCGTGACATGTAGCATTTTCACGATCCAAAGCGAAGAGGAAGGCAGAGAAGGAAAAGTGTCATGATATCACGACATGTCACATTTTCACGACTCAAAGGAAAGAGAAAGTGCCAAAGAGAAAAAGTGTCGCGAT
This sequence comes from Wollemia nobilis, assembly GCA_028583015.1. Classification (NCBI taxonomy): domain Eukaryota; kingdom Viridiplantae; phylum Streptophyta; class Pinopsida; order Araucariales; family Araucariaceae; genus Wollemia; species Wollemia nobilis. Next base: position 9,485,816 of record JAQPPZ010017033.1, read on the forward strand.
ATCGTGACATGTCGCATTTTCATGACTCGAAGGTAAGAGAAAGTGACAAGGAGAAAAAGTGTCACGATATCGTGACATGTCGCATTTTCATGACCCGAAGGCTAGAGATAGAGCAAAGGAGAAAAAGTGTCACGATATCGTGACATGTCGCATTTTCGTGACTCAAGGAGGAGAGAGAAAGTAAGAAGGCAGAAGTGTCGCGATATCATGACAAAAGTAAAAAGGAAGAGTACGGAGGCGAAAGTGTCACGATATCGTGACATGTTGTTTTTCACGGGTACAACAAGTAAAGAAGCAAGGAGGCGAAAGTGTCGCGATATCGCGACATGTTGTGTTTTCATGGGTACATGCCAAGAAAAGAATCAAGGAGGCGAAAGTGTCGTGATATCGCGACATGTGTTTTTGCGGGTACAAGCCGAGAAGAGGACAAAGAGGCAAAAGTGTCACGATTTCATGACAGGTTGTTTTGGCGTAAGCTAAGAAGAGAACCCAGCCGAAATAAGATATGTAACCGTTAACTGAAGTTATACATTAGTTACAGGGGCGGTTATAGAAAGAAAAATCATGCAACTAAATTAAGAACAGTTAATTGAAGTTATACGACAGTTACAGGGGCCATTACAGAAGAAATATCATGCAACTAAAATAAGAACAGTGAACAGAAGTTAAACAACAGTTATAGGTGCGATTATAAAGAATATATCTAAAATAAGAAGTCGCGAAGTTACAAGTTACAGTTACGGGTTGCATGCGAGAATATGGAAGTTAAAAATAGAGTCAGAACTTTGTTATAAAAGGAGGTCTACGTAGAGAATTAATAGCTGCTGAAATTGGGTGAAAGTGCTGTCGAAACAGAGTGAAAGCGCTCGGGATTAAAGCGAGGCGGATTTAATCTTGCGAAGAGTGCAAGAGGAGAGCGAGCAGGATGTGTAATGTATGAAGAGTGGGCAATGTTGAGAAAGCAATAGACCAGTCAGGGTCTTGTAAAAGTGAAGGCATATTTATGTCAATCATCTAGATTTAGAACATAAGTCCAAGTTGGTGCTTGGCATCAGGGGTTGGTGCTCCTTCCAGTTGGTGCTGGTAAATCAGGGGTTGGTGCTCCTTTCTGTTGGTGCAGATAAATTAGGGGTTGGTGCTCCTTCCAGTTGGTGCTGGTAAATCAGGGGTTGGTGCTCCTTTCTATTGGTGCAGATAAATCAGGGGTTGGTGCTCCTTTCTATTGTTGCAGATAAATCAGGGGTCGGTGCTCCTTCCAGTGGGTGCTGGTAAATTGATTGTAAAATTGGTATTTTGCAATGGCTGGATTTGGATGGGAGTCCAAACAGTCAATTTTGAGGAGTAGCCAAAACTGGTGAACCTCGTTACATCTTGTGTTGTGTGATGCTCTTTGGTATATTTGCTTTATTGGGTTTTTAGCTTTCTTTGTTTTGGCATTAAGAATTGAAGATTTAAGTTTTTAAGAGCTACACTGATTCACCCCCCCTCTCAGTGTCATTGTGAGACTAACAGGGCTTTCAATTTCTTGCACCTCAAATAGGAATAAAGTGAGTGATTACTCTTCTTTCATACCATATCAATATTCTTCTTTAGGTTTAAGTTCATTTAGGCTACAACTCAGGCTATGATCTTTAGATTCATTTTCCTCCATTTTTGATGGTTTATATATTTCTAAAACTGATCCAATATCTACATTTTGGTTAACTTGATTACCACAATCCTCATTGATGGGTAGTGACTTTGAAACTTGCACCTCATTTTGGATGATATCTAAGGTAGTTGTAACATTTGGACAATCAATTTCATCATGTTGATTACTCACATTAGACATCATTGGATTCAAGGGTGCCAGATTGGAAGGTTGGTACTGGTGGGAATCCATAACTCATGTAAAAGAGTTCATCATGGGAGAAGGTTATGCTAAAGGTTGACTCTTTTGTGGTATCTTACTATGATATTTAAGTCTAAATTGACTCCCATTAATACCTTTTGAAATCAACTGTTGTTCTAAGGTTATTACCTCATTGTAGGCTTTAGGAAAGAATGTAATTTCAATAAGTCTCCCCATAAACATAGAAGTAAAGGGGTATATGGCTCCCATGTATATTTGAGTGGCTTCTTATTTTTAAAGGATGTAATGTGTCACCATGTCAGTATAAAACCTATAAAACCTATCACTAAATTGTCTCATGGATTCATTAGGTTCTTTACGGATAGAGATAAACTGATTTAATATCACAACTGGGTCAACCAAATTTCAAAAATGGTTGAGAAATGTTGCTTCTAGTTAAACCCAATAAGAAATATAGCCTATAGATAATTTAATATACCAATAATAAGAAAACTCATCTAATGTGCTTGGAAATATTCTACAGATAATATCTTCATGCATAATTTGTAAATGAACTATAGTTTTTTTGTATGCTTGAATATGTTCCTCAGTGGTACTCACTCCGTCATGCCTAAATATGGGTAAATATTCTTTTGTATCTTCATAAATTTGATGGGGTACTCCAATAATATTTAAAGTATTATGATAACCACCTATCTAGGATTCAATTCCTGCCATTGAACTTTTAGTTCTAATTTTGCTAGTCAAAGAAATATCTTGCATAGAAGCATGAAATGACTAACAATTTTCAATTTTTTTACATATATATCATCATGTTTATCAACCAAAAGATATGCCTTAACTAAACCATGACAATAAATAATGTTATCAAATTTTTAAAAAATGTTAGCATTAATGCAACATCAATTAGAGAACTCTCCAATTAAATAAATGTGATCACCTATCAACAAAACATCATTAGTCAAGACCAATACCTTCAAATAACCTTTCAAATAACAATGAATAATTTAGCATTTAAGTAGCAATAAAATAACCAATTCAAGCCCTCCTTCTCACACCAATTTTATTGAGTGATAATTTTACCCAATTGCAAGACCGCCATCATAGTTAGGGTATTGTTATAAAACCCTCTCTTGCAAATAAATTCAAAATTTCTCCAAGGTTCCTTTTAATTAATGTGTATTTGTGAAAATGTGTTAAAATAAGTGCTAAAATACCTTAGAGGTGCAAGTTACTGTTAACAAGGGGCCTATGGTGGTATTACTTTGATTTTGTCATGCTCTTTATTGTTCATGAAACTTAAAAGAAAAGAAAATGTGAGGTGATTGGCCCTCATATGACCATGCTGAAATGGTGATTTAATTTATTTTATCTTGAAGTGTTTTAGATAGATTTTATCTTCTTTTGGTTAAGCAGATTTTAACAAATTTTATCTTTCTTTGTTAAACTTTGCTTTGAGCATAAAAGAAAAGACTAAAATCTATCTCTGAAATGTGAATCTTGAATGAAAATTGGATTCATTTTATCTTGCTTAGTGAATGGATTTTATCTTGCTTTGTTAAGCTCTGCTTGAGCATAAAAGAAAAATAACTAGAATCTAACTTTGCAATGTAGTAGTAGCTTTAGAATAGCACCTTAATGATTCATTTTAATGAAATATTGGAAAAAAATCCTCTTTTACATTATAGAAATTAATTTGCTTGTCTTTAATAGTTCAAAGTTTGGATTTTGTATTCCCTTTTAAAGTGAATTTGTGTAGAATTGATATTACAAATTTTTTCTTAGTAATGTGAATTTGTGTGAAAACTTAAAAATTGCAAAACTCCTTTTTAAACAAAAATGAACTCTGTTAAGCTAATCTAAAAATAATGTAACCTGTGGAGTGTGAATAAAAATGCTTTGGAACCTTAAAATGAATGCCTTAATTAAAAAAATGTCCAAATAATTGAATATGTTAGCCTTAAACAACATAATTACTTGGATGTCTAATTACTTCAAAACCCTTAATCTTAATGCATAAAAACATGAACTTGTTAGGATTTTGAGTGCTTGATGAAATTTTAAAGAAAATAAAATGAAAGGTAAAAATAATAATAAAATTTAGGGTTAGAAAACAAATATAAAAAAATCTAAAATAAATATTAAAACAAGGTGTAAAAAACGATCAAAGAGAGCTATTGTAAATAAATCCTTATTATTATGTAGAAAATGGAATATTGTGAATATTAAAATAAAACCAAGTTAGACCTGCATCCACACAATCTAAATTTGGTTAAGTGCAAGAGTCTAAGGAATAAAATCATGCATTAAAAATATTAAATGATGCTACCATATCCATGCATAAAACATCATAAATGAGCTCAATACATGTAGGGGAAAAATCTGCAATAAAACATGTATTCAGAACCTTCTTTGGCTGCATACAAGGTGAGAAAAATTTATTTGCAATAGCTTGAAGACCTTCCAATCCTCTTCATGCTTCCCTGTTTCAAAAAAAAATCAGCCCTTCTTCATGAGCTTCAATGGCTATTTAAAATTTCCAACATTGGCTATTCATTTCTTTTTCCAACTCTTGGCTTTCTAACATTTTATTTTCTTCTTAAAATTTCCAACATTCAGCTATTCATTTTTTTTCCAACTCTTGGATTTCCAACATATTTTTTTTCTTGAGTGTTCCCATTTTTTTCCTTTTATTTGGCATGATTCTTAATGTTTTTCTTGAGTGTTGCCATTTTTTTCTCCTTTTAATTGGCATGATTCGTAACATTTTCTTTTCTTGAGTGCTACCACTTTTTCCCTTTTTTTTAGTAGCCTGCAATAAAAAGACATAAATTAAAATTTCCAAAACAAAACTATTAATAAAATTAAATTAAAACAAAACTAAAGATAAAATTAAATTAAACTTTCAAAAATACACATTGATGGCTTTATTTTGAAATATATATATATATATATATATATATATATATATATATATATATATATATATATATATATATATATATATATATATATATATATATATATATATATATATATATAATTTTATTTCTTTATTTTTATTTTTTTTCATGATTATTATTATTTATTTATATTTTTATCTTTTATATTTTTATTTTTAGTTTTAATTTTATTTTTTATTTTTTATTTGCTTAAATTGGATTTAAGTAAGTTCAAATGTTTGCATTAACTTAATTCAAAATATTTGAAATTAACAAACAACATTAAACCTAACTAACATTAAACACTTGAAAATAAATTAAACCTATTAAACCTAACCAAACATTTGACATTTTAAAAGACATTACCCAACAATAAACTTTGGGATCTATATTACAAAATCCTCGGTGGGGAGCTATCAAAATTACCAGTCAAAGAAAACCAAAATTTCCAATGACATCAAAATTTTAAGTGAGTTCCCAAAATTAGGGTGTGTTGGACGACAATCACAACACATTCAAAGACTAAAAATTATATTAATGTGATCAACAATCCTATATCATGGATTTATTTTAGTAACCTCCTTGAAGGAGAGGATATCAAACAATTAGCACATGAGATTCAAAGAATGCTTCAAGAGTTTTATTTGGTTATTTCTATATGGAAGGATTATTTGGTTTCAAATATATTAAAATATGATGGATACTTGGTCAAGTTGGGTTGTAAGGCTTTAGAGAAAGTAGAATTTCTTGTTGTCAAAGATTTCCCCTGGAAGAAAGTTTGGTTATATGGATTCCTACCTAAGGTCTCAATAATTATTTTTTTTATAAATCCAAGGCAATATTCTTATAGGTGAGTGTATGAATAAGATAATATTTTTTTGAACTATTATGTGTACCTTGTGTAAGAATGACGTAGAAACATCAAAATATTTACTATTTATTATCCCTTTGCTTATACCATTTGGGATTGTTTTCTAAGAAAAATAAGAATTATATTGGGTAGCCCCATCAACATGAAAGAGTTAATAAAATGTTAGACTAATCGTTTAATGTTAGAAATTTATGCACTCTATGGAGGATTGGTCCTATAATTATTAGTTAAATTATGCCTTGAAATAAATTTTAGAAATCTTAAAAATAAACCTCAAAGTCGTTTCCAATTTTAGGATCATATTATTATGTCTCTTGCATAATGTTTACAAAAATGGTTCTCATCATGGGAAGTATCATATGTGGAAAAAAGGTTCTATAATTTTAGTTATAGAATTTAAATACACATGGAAAGGTCATCTATAACAATCAAGTTATTATAAATGATGTACACTGATCTATGGTAAAATAGAAATACCTACAAGTTAGTTTCATCAAAATTCATTTTTACAGTGCTTCTAAAGAACATATAAAAAAAGCAACTAAATTTGTCAATCATAGTGTTGATGTTTATCTTGGTTAAGTCTAAATATTATAAGAAAATAGGCTGATTAAGATGACATCTCTTTATGAAAACAATATCAAGAACTTGAAGAAAACCTTTGATGGAAAGGCAATTCAAAAATATATTTGAAAAAAAGCAAGTTGTATATGGCTTACTTGAGCTATAAACAAATATAATATTTTGTTATTTATATGGGTGTGACCCCAATAGAATCCACATATACCTTATTAAAAATAAATAAATAGTTATGCATAAAATTTAAAAAATTTCTTAGCTTATCTTGGCTTATGATCACTATGTGATATTTAAACCTAAAAACCTAGGTTCTATGTAGTTAGTAGAGTAATGGAAAAATTTATTGTAGAATTTTTAGTATATATTTGCATAAATTATTTGCAACCCATTCATTTTTATCAATAGACACACCTAAGAAAATTTCATAAATAGTTTTTGAAATAATCTTTTAATCATAAGTTGGATTTTGAAGACAATTATGAGAGAATGACAATGTTGAATAGTAGAACATGGTAAATAGAAACCTATTTTATTGTTATATAAAATCTTAAGGATAATATTTTAGTAAATTTTTAAAACATTAAAAAATATATTAATTAGGTAGCAAAGCTCCAATTTTTTTATTTTTTATTTCTATTTTAATAAGTTGTCTGTGGTTTGTATTGGGGCCACTCCCATTAAAAATATCAACATATTAAATTTATTGCTAGGTCAATTAAACCATATAAAACTTATTTTTTTATTTTAGATATTTTTCATTTTTTTAATTCAAATAATTGTTTCATATGCCTCAAAGTGCTATGATTTTGCAATCAACTCCTTGACATTATTTTCATCAAGAGATGAATATCACATATCCAATTCCCTTCTAATATTTTAATTTCATTAATAAAAATATAAAAACATTGCAATTGGCTAAAGTATCTACTACATGTTTCCATTTTCTATAGATATACTCACATTTTTATAATATTGCCTTCAACAATAGATGGTGAACATAAACAATAATATTTTTTATCCAATCCCCACATCCTTTTTTGTTGATAAAATTAATGATAATTTGTGAATCCCCCTCAATTGAAATACATTTCCATCTTTTTTCAATTATAATTTAGTCCCTGTAAGAAATTCCCTAGCCTCTATGCAGTTGTTAGTTGAAGTTCCATATGATTTTGGTAAGTAAAGAGAATGTTTCCATAATTATTTCAAAAGACACCATCCCCACTAGATTTATCTAGATTTACTTTGGAAGCACCATCCAAAATAATTCTAATAAACCCAATTTATAGACATTTTTATTTACCTTAGATCAAAGTAAATTCTTTATTCTAAGGCTATTGTCATAGATGAGTCTTCCATGTATGTTTAAATCTTGTAACCAAGTTGTTACCACATATTTTTCTAGACTTAAAACTTCCCATGATGAGAACCATATCTATAAATATTCTACAATAGAGGTAACAATGCATTTCTAAACTTGAGCATGATTTTGGCATTTATTTCTAAAAATTCTATTATTCCTTTCAAATCATAAATTCCAAAAAGTAATGACAAGAACATGATGGGATCATGAATTTTATTTTAAATTCATACAAAATCTTTAGATTATATGAGATACCTCTTTAATTTTCAATTCAAGATCCATATACTTATGAGGTACTAGGCAATGCTTGTGAATTACAAGGGTGTGTGTCCTACTACTATCCCATATTGGTGCTTTTCTTCCAAGGGAGTTATAGATGATTGGATTTATTGGAATTCGCTACAAAAAATATACAATAGAGAACTATGGAGGTCATGTTACTATGGAAAAGTACTCTATTATGAAAGAAACACATAGAAAATTAATACTATGGATTTAAACACATAAAATACAAGGACAAATGATAACAGAAATAATAGTTGTAGGTTTAGTTAATTGTACAAACATGTTAAAAAAATGAATAATAAATATTTTTGTAATAAAACATACATACTAAATTTTGTGAAGATAATTTTTTATAGTTAAGGGACTACAAGAGTTCTAGTTAACCCTACACTTATAGCAGATATTTTCTCCAAAGTATAGGCATGGTACTCCCATATAAGAAAACTCAAAATAAAGTAATCATAGTAAAATTACAAATACAATTTCATAGACATAATTTTGAATGCTAAATTTGAATCTACATTTATCTACAACTTATAATGGAAATTTAGGATAATCTCATATTACAATGCTTTTCTTTTGACTGATCTCCTAGAAAATTCATCTAATTTATAACAACTAAAAATGCTAATCTAAAACATAGAATTTATAGCTAAAATATTTAAAAAAATCTATATTATATATTTAAAATAACCAACAATCCACTAATGAAGAGCTAACAAAACTTTCCCAAAAAATAATTCATCTTTAAGAAGCCATATTGTTACATACCAAACATAATATAGTCGTCGGCTATATTATGAAAGATTTCATTTGATTATATAAATCCAATTGTTTTGTTTTAAATCATTTATCATCTTTTATCCAATTTCATTTGCGATATTCGCAGTCACTGCCTTTACGGCAAGGTTCTGCCCACCTTAAGTGGCGAAATATATTCAAATTGATTTATTTTATTTACCGCTGCTGTTTTGTATTACTCCATTTATATTGCAATCTAGGAATTGAATAGAATTAAAAATAACAGAATGAGTTATATCGTTCCAAGTGGTATCAGATTGTCTAGGCACCGAAGGGATTCTGTCGTGTTTTCTCCAGCTACCTACAGCCCATACACCAGAAATTACAAGCACAACAGTTCTTGTTTACACAAGTTTTTCGCCGAGAAGTCCCATTGTGTAACCGTAAGCATCCGCATAGCAAAATCGGAGCTTTCGAACGCTGTAACAACCTACGGATCTTCACTCCAAACGACCGCGTACCGGTCTCTCCACTCTAGTGCTTACGTAACTAGTCCTTGCTGCTGATTTAAAGAAACCACCGCAGAGAAGCCTTCGAATTCAACTTCCACAGTCCGTAACCGTCGACCAATCAGCGTTCGAGGTTTTAAAATATTTACGGATAATTCCTAAGGTTCGCGTCAAAAAATAATTTTTTTTTCTTCGTGGGAGGAATTATCCCACATTCAGTGTGGGGAGGCATTGACGTAATTTAAAAGACGCGGTTCGCATCTATTGCATTGTGAACACTGTCCAGCCGTTGGTTTCGTTGGTCGGGTTCTATTCTTTGTATTCGTGTCTTGTCCCCGTTGCCTCAGTGTCATGTCGTGTCCATAGTCCTTGTCTAGTTCTGTTGCCAGTTGTCTTGTCTAGTTTCATCGGTTTCCGTGTGTCAGTCCTCATCCAGTTCTGTCACTAGTTGTCTTGTCTAGTTTTGTCAGTTTTCGTGTGTCTTCGCTATGTCCTTGTCCAGCTGTCGTGTCCATCCTCGTTGTTTGGTCCCTTGTCCAGCTGTCGTGTTGTGTCCTCACTGTAAGTCCGTCATCTTTGGTCTTGTCGCGTCCTCGTTGTTCATTTTGTCTTCGATCTTGGTTCTTCATCTAGCTGTCGTATCGTGTCGTGTCCTCACTATCAGTCTGTCGTCTTCGGTCTTGTCACACCCTCGTTGTCCATTTTGTCTTCGATCGTGTCGTGTCCTCGCTATTTTTTCTATCTTCGGTCTTGTCGTATCCTCGTTGTCAGTTCATTGTCTTTGGTCTGGTCGTGTCCTTACGTCTCTGTATTACGGTTAGTGATTAGTCCCAGTCCAGTTATTATCAAAAGTTTCTAAAAACTTACTGTCAAAGTTGCTAAAATTGTCCAAATTAAAAAGTTTTTGAAATTTGCTATCAAGGAGGCCACCCAAATTCAAATCCGCATCGCAGTTGGAGCGACAGTTGAAGCGGAATCCAATTTTTTGCCAAATTCAACCAAATTTTGTAGAAATTGAAGCAAGGATTACTAAGCAGGAAATTTTGAACAGTGCATGAGTAGAAGTTGGATCAAAGGATTTGATGGTCGATTAACAAGCTCGGAAGCTCCCAACAAAGAAAAGTCAAACATAAGAAGACCTCATCGAGGCCAAGGTACAAATAATTCTCCTTCTCCTTTCAAAATTGGTAGTTATAATTCGAGTCATCCACTGGTTGACCCCATGGCTACTAACCCCCCCCAACTCACGAAAACGTCACACAAGGAGAATCAAGCAACTCTGCCATTACCACTGATGAAGCTCTTCGAATATTACTAGATGGTATGGCCCAACTTAATATCAAAATATCTAAACTATTGGACACACAAAATCGACCTAATCCCAATGCTAATTCCCAAAATCACTATCACGAACAAAGGAATGAGGAAAATAATGACCAAGATGAAAATTGGGAGTAGAAAAGAGGCAATCCAGATAATTACATGAATCACCTTCATCAACAGAGATATAACCAAGATCAGGATAGGGATATGGGTTATCACCAACCGAGAGGCCCTAATAATTTTCCATGCATTGATATGCCCACTTTTGAAGGTCATGATCCTCGTGGTTGGATAGCAAATATGGAAGGCATTCTAGACTTATACCAAATTAGGGATTCTGATAAAGTCCCTTTCGTGACATCAAAATTAGGCACTGAAGCTTACCAATGGTTCGTATGGCTTAAACGCGAGAAATGATCTAATGTTTGCTGGAATAATTTCACTACCTATTTTTTAGAAATATTTGATGAAGGAGCTACATCATCATACATAGTAAGATTGTTATCTCTTAAACAAGAAAGATCAGTTAGTGAGTTCGTATCTGAATTCACCAGTTTACTACCATATGCATTACACCTCAGTCCAGACACAGTGGTAGGAGCTTTTCGCAATGGATTGAAAGAAAATATTAAGGTGGAGGTGGAAATTCAAAATCCAACCTCGTTGAACGATTGCATAAGAATAGCCAAGCTAGCTGAGAAGAGAATTCAGATGTATACACAACATGAAACTTATAGTCATCCTTCGTATGGCAACAACTCTTGTCACATAAATGATCAACCATCAAGATACTTCTGCTATAAATGTCGCAATCACCATCCCAGAGAACAGGCATGTGCACAAAAACAAAACTTTCATATTGAATGCGCTCAAAATGAAGGAGAAGAGGAAGAAGCATACCACCAGGAAGAACCTATTCAGGAAGAACTATCGATTGTTCTAGAAGAGAAGGAAGAGGATACAATGGCTATTTTCGTGCATGCCCTCATGGGGTTAACCGCCCACCATACCATCAAGGTACCAAGATTTCTTTGCCAGAAAAAGGTGAATGTGCTAATTGATTCCGGTAGTACCCATAATTTTATCGACATCAAAACAGCAAAAGCTTTGAATTTATTCATTAACTCTTCCAACAAAGACAAATTCCAGGTTCTAGTAGCCAACGGGGTGAACGCTTAATGTTTTGGTAGAACATCTCAAGTTTCCATAAAAATGGGAACTTATACCTGGTTTGGATCCCTTTTTGTCATGAATTTAGGGAACTCTGATGTGATTTTGGGAGTTGAATGGTTGGAAACATTAGACACGGTTAGCTTCAATTTCAAAAAATTATTTTTGGAATGGAAGGAAAACGAACGAGTCATTCGCTTACAAGGTATTACTACTCCCCCATCACAGATGGTGAGCTCTCATAGTATGGAGAAAATATTAAAAAAGGGTGGATACGAATTCATAGCTCAAATTAATTGTTTGGAAAAGCAATCTCGAGCAACTTTGGGTATTTTTGCTCTAGATTTATGGGACATCGTAGCACATTACGAAGAGGTCTTCCAAGAACCAAAGGGACTACCTTCCAAAAGATCCCATGACCATGCCAGATAGTGTCTCAAGAAGGTGATCGGCCAAAAAGTGAAATCTCAGTCAGAAGTACCAATACTCAATGCAGAAGGGCGTATATATCTCCATCCAGAAGAAGTTCTACAAAGCAGAACATGCATACGGAGCTCTCGTCACATCCAAGGATTTCTCATCAAATGGCAGGGCCTACCAGATGAAGAGGCTACATGGGAACCTGAAAGGATTTTCCAAGACATTTCCAGCTTTGAGGACAAATCTTTCCGAGGAGGGGAGTCACATTACATACCAAACATAATATAGCCGTCGGTTATATTATGAAATATTTCATTTGATTATATAAATCCAATTGTTTTATTTTAAATCATTTATCATCTTTTATCCAATTTCATTTGTGATATTCGCAGTCACTGCCTTTACGGTGAGGTTGTGCCCACCTTAAGTGGTGAAATATATTCAAATTGATTTATTTTATTTACCGCTGTTGTTTCGTATTACTCCATTTATATTGCAATCTAGGAATTGAATAGAATTAAAAATAACAGAACGAGTTATATCGTTCCACATATCTTTGCATAGAGTTGTCCAATTTAGATGATTCTTGTACCATTTTGTGTGGAATTTGAAGAGAAATTAAATGGATATCCATAAAAAAGAATCCAAATTCTATTGAGAGATATATTACCATGTGAAGATAGCCATCTAGAACAAGAGCAATGTTAGGGTAATTTTTTCTATAAAATTATCTCTTCTTTAGAAGATATATCTTAGTGAAGGTTTTTTAGATTTAGATGAATATTGAACTAATTTGTGTAGAATTTGAATATATTTAAAATGATATATCATATTAAAAACTTTGATTATTATTGAAGGATATACAACCTTTTGAACTTATACATTTGAAACAAAGGTGGTGATAAATTTTCAAGCCATGGAAAAAAAAATTGTAGACGTTTTTCAGCTAGGGTTCAAATTATGGGGGGATCAATGGAGGGATAGGGAATTAGTAAGGTAAGATATTTTGTTTGGGTGTATAATTTCTAATATAAGTTTCATTTATCCTTTCATTATATTTGAATTTTTACATGTAGATTATTGTAGGTGTTATTTCAAATAATATAATTGTTATAGGATATATTGGTAAATTTTAGTAGATATCAAGTTGTATTGTCATTCCTATGGAATTATTTATAGATAAATATATAGAATAATCCATAGTAGTAGATATTAGGGAGTACATAATAAACTAGCAATTCTTATTACTCAAATATAAGGTAATCATTGGTAAATTTAATGGGTCTTGGCTATGGGATTTGGTCTTGAGAAAATGAATTGATAGGAGATAAAAATATTTATGAGTAAGTCTATATTATCTTCCCAAATATTTATTCTTATTAATTTTCTATTCCAATGAGGCAAGAGGTGTATCTTGGAAGGAGTTCATTATTTTATGAGAAGAGCAAGACTCTTCCTTATCTACTTTTATGAAAGCTTTGCACCTAATAACATAAATACATTCCTAATACTAATCTAGGTTAGGATGTCTAGGTTACCCATTGAATTCTATTAAATGGATAACTTTAATGCAATAGTCAACACTCTAATATAATTTGTAGATATTTTAAACTACAAAAGATGAAATATTGGCTATTTATTCCCGAATATTGGTCATGATGAATATTAGTAAACCTTTACCAAAGTAAACCATTATTAAGTATGGGCTATGTTGTGAACCCAAAATATGTATTATGAAAAGACATATTTTAAGATATAGAATATATCATGAGGTATGAATTATTGGGAGGCCATGCCTTGAGAAGAGTCCAGTAGAAATATATGTATAAAATTGCAAGAGAAACATACAAATGGATATGAATGAGGATGGTTTTCAAAAAAATAGGTCCAAAAATATCACAGTGAATAAATAATGGAGACCATTAAGTAATGATGTTGGAAGAAATACCAATAATTTTGAGTTTTTATCCTATGAAGTAAAATTAGATTAGAGCATAGAAGACATTATAAAATAAGATCAACATAGTAACAAGGAATTGTCTACTCATTCTAAACCTTATTTAGGAATTAATATTCCTTTTAAACCTAAGTAATGTACCTCATTAGAATTTAAATAATATCATGAAGTACCATGCACCATTCAAGAGAAGGAAAGTGGTAGTCAAAACATAGTGTTAGATAATACCTCTACCATTAACAATGAAATACCAAAACTTGAACAAGATACGTAGATCTGGAAGAGGATAAATATAATGAAAAGAAAATTTGTGAAAGACTATCAAGGATTAGAATAATAATATCTACCCCTAATATTAGAAAGAAAAAGATAACACCTTTCAAATTATCAAGAAAGAGTTAGGGAAACAAGAGCAAACATTGATAAAGGAACACAACCTAAGTTGGTTTAAATTCTCTTTACTAAATATAAAAATGGTATTGGTAATTTTCAAGAGGGCTAGAAGCCCCTATTAAGACATGATTACCATATCATGGAATATAAAGGGTTTTAATGACCCCTCAAAGCATAGGTTTACCAGGATAGGCTAGAACCTGGCAGCAAAACAATTAGATAGATACATACTCTCAAATCATTGTCTAGATGAAGCTACTTGTACTAAAACTAATACATTAACAAGGATTGGTTAAGACCACTAGCCAATAAGAGTTAAAATGGTGGTAAAATAATTGAAAGAAATAACATATTTTAAACATGAGTAGATATAGGAAAAGCATCCTTAATTTATTGATATGATAGCACAGACATGAAAGTATTCATTAAATAGTAGGTTGTATACACTTCCAAAATAAATTAAATCAATGACATCTAGATTAAAAAAATGGAGGAAGAACTATTTCAAAAACATTTTTGAGATGAAAGAAGAACTAAAAGAGAAATTATAAAAAGGCTAGCACAATAATCCAAGCTCATAGGAAAGGGAGTTTCTTAGTGAATATCATAATATTTTTATTAAGGAAGATAAATTCTAGAGAAAAAAATCAAGGTAGACTTGGTTAAAATAAGAAGGTAATAACACAATTGTTTTTCATAGGATGGAAATAGTATAGATATGAACATCCAAAATCGGTATAATTAAATCGGTAGAAGGAGTTTGGATTGAAGAATAGAGAAACATAAAAAAGGAGGCAAAGATTTTTTTACTAGAATTTTATAGGATCAAAGGAGATAAGATTTTTTTATGATTAAATAGTACAAAAAGTACTCACTTATAATAGATGAAGAAAATAACAAATTGATGGAACCTATTACTCTTGAATAAATTCATTCAATTTTTTTTCGCTTTTAATAAGGATAAATCCTTAGGTTTGTATGGATCCTATTTACCATTATATTATCATAATTGGGAAATAGTTAAGGATTCTTTATTGATGGTAGTGGAACAATCTAGGGTAAAATAGTACATACCTTATAAAATAAATGAAACATATCTTACCTTGATTTCAACAATGAAGTGATGTAGAATCGTTTGATTCATTTAGACCCATAAGAATATAATATGACATATATAATGATCTTAAAAGTGAGGTTAATAGGTTAAGACCACTATTAAAATAATTTATTTTAAAATATAAATGAGGATTTGTGAAAGAGAGATATTCTATATGGGATTATAATAGCTCATAAATTAATGCATTAAGTAACTTTTAGAAAAGAGAATAATACTCTTAAAATTGTATATCAATAAAGCTTATGATAGGGTTAAATGGAACATTATTTTTGTAATATTAGAAAAAAATTAGATTTGGGAAGAAATGGGTTAGATGGATTGAAGATTGTGACTCTATAGTATCATATTCAGTGTTGGTCAATGGGCTGGTAATAACTTCATTTAAATCTAAGAGCGGTCTTAGATAAGAAAATCCTCTATAACCTAAACTATTAATTATTATGGTAGAGGCATTGAGAAGGAATCAAAAGAAGGTACACAAATATAGGATAATAAGAAAACATAAGGTTAGTAATAAAATTGAAAACATCACCCATCAAAAAATTGTAGATTATACAAATCCTTTTGCGAGGGCAAGAAAAAATGAGTTCAAGACTTTGAATAACTTATTAAAGAAATATGAAATAGTGTCAAGGCAAAAATTTAGTTAGAAAAAATCCAAAATTTACTTCCTAAACATGCCATATAGAATCTGATAAGAGATATATAGATTGCTTGAAAAGGATGAGGTAAATGTTCTAGCAACATATCTAATGATGCCCTTATTTTAGGAGGGAATGAGGATAGAATTATGGAATCCAATTATAAGTAAAGTTTATAATAAACTACTAGCATTGAAACTTAGATGGTTATCATTAGCAATAATAATGTAGCTAATTAAATCAATCTTATAGGTCATTCTTACATATTATATGTCCTTGTATATTATGCCAAAATCGGTAGAAATTTTTTTAATCTATATAATGTGGTTATTTTTGTGGTTAATAAAAGGAAATTTCCATTGGTGGAATAGAGCAAGATGTGTTATGATAAAACTAGGGGAGGTCTTGGTTTATGAGTTCTTTTGGATGTCAACATAGCTCTAAGGGGAAAAGTAATTTAAATATTATATGAAGAAAGTCAAAGAAAATGGGCAATAATTAGTCTAAGTACATTGATACCAATGTCCTAAGCTTAATATTTATTGCACTTTCACTACCAAATTATTTTGAGCTATGAAATGGTTTTAAAAAATTAATTGATGTAGTGTTTCAAATTCTAATATGCGTTTTGGAGAGTAGAGAAAAAAATTCTAATTTGATGGATACTTGGTGTGATAAAAAAACCACTCAATCTACATTTAATTTTAAAACCATGGAGGAGAATAGTGTAAAATAAATATGGTGATAGGGTTTCAAATATTATGTACAAGGTTCAGGAAGGAAGATAAAAATAGAAAGAATATATTTTTACAAGTACCAAATATTGTTGCTATGAGGTAGTTGAGGAGAAAGATAAAAATAATGATTATTTTAAGGGGATCCAAGGATATACTAATGAATAGCTTAGTCAATTATACAACATGAAGTAGATATAATATAAATAACCAACAAAATAGGAATACCACAAGAACATGGAGAGATATTTTGGATAACCTAAGCATTCCAAAAGTCAAAATGTTTGTATGCTAGTAGGTCGCAACAAAATTTTATCATTGGATAACCTAATGAAGAGGGGTTTCCATGGCCTCTCACAATGTGTTCTATGTATAAAGGGGGAGGAGATTATAGACAATATCTTAGGACCAGGGTTATGCATAAGGGGTTGGCCCCAAAGTTTATTTATAAAATTGGGGTGAATCTAGTGCTAAGGTGTATAGACATTGGGGCAAATTTTTTATTTTTTTGTAGAACAATTATCAATCTGTGGTGATTTTTTGAAAATCATGCAACAAATTCTTCAACTTTAAAAATAGCGACTGACAAAAGTGATTGGCATAAAGCGACTGATAGAAGCGACTGACACAATACGAATGACAGAAGCAACTGACACATTACGACCGGCAAGAGGTGGCCGACACAAAACAGGTGTCGAATGACAAGTGGTGACCGACAAGGGGTTACTGACAAGTGGTGATCAACAAGATGTGTCTAATAAGAGGTAGCAGTAAAATAGCAACTAGAATGGAGTGACTGGAAAGGTGTGAATGACAAGCAGTGACTAGAAAAGTGTGACTAACAAAGAGCGACTAGAAATGTTTGACTGTCACGATGCGATTGTCATGTGGTGACTGTCAAGTGGTGCCTGTCAAAGTGCGACTGATGACATACGATTGGTAACATGTGACTGGCTAGGTGTGACTCTCAAGATACAACTAGCAAGAGGTGACTAAGGAGAGGCATCTAATAAGAGGTAGTTGTTAAGGTGCAGATGGTACCATACGACTGACAAGGTGTGCCTGTTAAGAGGTGACTGTCATATTGTGCCTCTCATGTTGGGACTCTCAAGACGTGACCTCTCCTATGCCACGTGCCATGCAACTACTAATTACCGTTAATAAGATGCTACCATGTGTCCTCTCATTTGCCATGTGTCATGCACCCATCGAATTTAGGCATGCATACTTCTATAAATAGAGCAACAACATCATTTTTACTTTTGCACAATGAGTTCTAAACCAATTTCAAACCTTTTCCAGGAGTTTTTCTAAGCGTTTTTAGATCATTTTTAGGTCGTTTTTAGGGTGTTTTTACATAATTTTTAGGTTGTTTTCAAGGTATTTTTTGATCGTTTTTAAGCTATTTTTTAGGGAATTTTTAGACCTTTTTTAGGTCATTTTCTAAGCTTTTTCTGATCATTTTCCTAGTGTTTTCCCTGCATTTTTAGAAAATGGCTAGTGGTTCCTCTCCTCTCCCAACCAAGGTATCATTCAAGAGTTGTTATTGCCCTAACATGAATAAACTTTTTAACATTCTAGGTAAATATTCCAACTGTCTATACACCTATGGACTTGTTGGAGTCTCGAAGATGCCACATTTGGACGTTAGCCTCTCCCTCATGCAACGTATTATTAGTTGTTATGACCATGATGTGTCCACTGTACAGATCATATTTGACAATGAGGAAGTTATTTTTATTGTGAACCCCTTAGATGTCCAACGATTAATAGGACTACCATTTTTAGATGGTCTCCTGGTTAACAACCAGTACGCGTTGACTGATTCTGATAAATCAATGCTGGCATCCAAATATATCATGAATCCAGACCATTTGAAAGATATGTTTTTTATAATTTTATTTTTATTTATCCTTTATTTTTATGTATTGTTGTTTCCAATGTCCATTATCTAATAGCGTTATCTTTATTTTTTAGTTAATTCTTCAAAATCGAAAAGGGGTCTGAACATTTCAAACATTTCAGATAAATTTCTTTATGGTTGTGTTGAATTATTCTTGGGAAGGCTTATTATGTAGGGTCGACCTACATATATGTCCTTTTGGGCTTTGTCATTATTGATTCGTTGTATTGATGGAGGGAGATATCATTGGTACACTTTAATTTCTAATCGTATAAAACATGACTTCCTTTCTGCGTAGAAAATTCAATCTACATATATGGTAACCTCCAACAACTATATATTTTTTTTTTTATGAAGCTTATTACAATCTTCAAACAAATATTCCTCCAACTGCATTGCACCAAGATTTGTTGCGTATTGGGTTAAGTGACAATGAAATATAGGTAAAATTATATATTGGAATAGTCTATTTTTTTTGTCTTTTCAAATTTTAATCAATCTTGTTATTTTTTAATTT
This sequence comes from Wollemia nobilis, assembly GCA_028583015.1. Lineage (NCBI taxonomy): Eukaryota > Viridiplantae > Streptophyta > Pinopsida > Araucariales > Araucariaceae > Wollemia > Wollemia nobilis. The sequence goes on from JAQPPZ010017033.1 coordinate 9,505,133, forward strand.
TCTTTTGAAAACAGAGAAGAGTAGCTCACTTGTCCAGAAAAGGGATACCGCCATCAGGATTCAAGAAGCGTCTAGTGATTCTTAATCACTGTCGCAATCGTCATTGACACCTTCCACCCATAAATGTAGGAGGTCTCCTGATAGACAACATATATGTGCTGCTCCTCATAATTTTAGACATGCATCTGCTATAGTGAAAACTGAATATGAAACCTCCATTTCATAGGGTAAACCTATTTTTCAAAAGTTCTAATTTTAATAACATATTTGAACAATATTCAATTATATTTAGTTTGAGAAAATTTTTAACTATTTTTAGAGGAAGAGCAAAGGCCAACCATTGCAGCAACAACAACAATGGTTGCAGAGTCCGAGTCGGGTATGTTTAGTTAAAATTGTTATATTTTAATGGCATTGTTTTTAAAAACTAGTTTTAATTTATAATTTTCATGTTGAATTTTGTAGAGGGACTGGATCAATTTACAAGACTCAAAAAATAGATGTCTATATCGGGTGCACAATAGGAAAAGCAGCCAATCCAACCATAAGTCCAATGCCAATTTCATCCATGACAAGTCCAACAATCACCACACCAAGCACCACCTATGATGAACCAATCTCGCATGCATGGGAAATAGTTCCTCACAATGTCGCATCAACCTATTCAGACTCAGACTTGTACTAAGACTCAATATATTATTTTAGGGGTGAGGTTCCCTCTTTTAATACTTGATAATTTATCTAATGTAGAGAGTGCTTCTCAGATGCCAATCTGGAAGATGATTTTATGTATAAAGATATGAATAGTTTTAATTTGCCCTTAAAAATATGTGATCTACTTCATGTTCTAGGGTTAGGTGATGAATCATAGGAGAATGTTCAATGAGATGCCGCCAATGTTTCCACTTCCCCCCACCAGCAAGTCGATATCGATAATCATCTGATCGATGATGATAAAATAAATTTTTCTAAAAATATTTTAATAGCAAATGTTTCTAGGGCTAATGTTACTAATAATCTTCTTGTTGACATTGATATATTACAACAATGGTAATATGAGGCCAAGGTTATGATCAAAGAAAAAAATGGTTGATACAAGAACTTTGGACATAGAAAGGAGCTATTTTAAAAGGTAGAGAATGAGCCACAAAATCTCAATGCTCTATTACTAAAAGCCCAATTTGGCACCATCAATGCTGATGCTACAAGCAGTGATGAAGTTCTGGCTATTATACTTGACCGATTAGAGAACCTGAATGCTGAAGCCCAAGCATATTTTAATGAATGGCAACTATCCAAGAAGAAAGTAGTAGTGGCAGAAACTGCAAGACTTACAACAGATGTAATTTTTACACATATCTGAAAATCATTTTTCTTTAATATTCTTTTTAATTAATATTAATATTTTTCTCTTGTATTTTGCAGTCTAATTATCAGCATTTAAAGTAGCAGGTGTCAGCCATGAAAACTTGGATCAAGACTACAAAAATCAGTGTGACTAATGTTATTGAATTGAAAAAGAGACTACAACACACTGTTCGACAAAACAATTAGCTGAAGAAGCTTATCAAAGAAAAGGGCATGGATGTGTATGCTACAATAAAATAAAATGAGAAAGAGCTGAATACACCATTTAAGGAATATCCCACGAAGGAATTAGGTTTAATGCTATCAGGGATAAACACTACAACTGAATGTTTGGTATGGTCTAGTGCATTGGAAGCAAAGGATATTGAGGTAGATGTAGCTAACACTTTAGGAAATTTATAGCGAGAAAACATAGAAAAGTAGAACTGTTGTTTCTTTATTTTATGATTTAGGAATATGGCATTGTGGTGAAAAACATGGTTGCAAAGACTCCTATTTTAACATATTTTTAAACATAATATTTTATATTATATAAATGTTATATTAGTTTTTAGATTTTCTTTCAATACTGTGATTGTTTCATCAGTTTTGTGGATGCAATAAATAATTTTGAATTATGTGGATGCAATAATGGAGCACCAATATCTAGTTTTCTATAAACAGTTTATTATACATGGTTTGCTATATCTAGTTTGCTATACATGGTTTTCATTACATGGTTTGCCATACATTATTTTCAATACACGGTTTGTATACATGGTTTCAGTACATGGTTTGTTGTATACATGGTTTCAATACATGGTTTGTTTAAATGGTTTCAATATATGGTTTCAGTCAATTTGATATTCAATACATTGTTTGCTATACATTGTTTTCAATACATGGTTTGTCATACATTGTTTTCACTAAATTGTATACATTATTTCAATACATGGTTTCAACCAATTTGATATTCAATACATTATTTGCCATACATTGTTCTCAATAGACGGTTTTCCAAACATTATTTTCGATAAATTTTATATTCAATACATTATTTGCCATAAATGGTTTATTCAATACATTATCTGCCATAAATGGTTTGTATACATGGATTTTTTAAATAGTTTTAATATATGGTTTCAGTCAATTTGATATTCAATACATTGTTTTCAATTCATGGTTTATCATACATTGTTTTCACTAAATTGTATACATGATTTCAATACATGGTTTCAGTCAAATTGATATTCAATACATTGTTTGCCATAAATGGTTTATTCAATATATTTTTTGCAATAAATGGCTAGTATACATGGTTTCAGTACATGGTTTGTTGTAAAAATTGTTTCAATACATGGTTTGTTTAAATGGTTTCAATACATGGTTTCAATCAATTTGATATTCAATACATTTTTGCCATACATTGTTTTCAATACATAGTTTTTCATACATTATTTTCACTAAATTGTATACATGATTTCAATACATGGTTTCAACCAATTTGATATTCAATACATGGTTTCAACCAATTTAATATTCAATACATTATTTGCCAGACATTGTTCTCAATATATGGTTTGCCAAACATTGTTTTCGATAAATTATATTTTCAATACATTGTTTGCCATAAATGGTTTATTCAATACATTTTCTGCCATACATTATTTTCAATACATGGTTTATTCAATACAAAGTTTATTCAATACATGGTTTGTCATACATAGTTTTCAAAACATGGTTTTTTGAATACATGGACTTTTCAAAATACATGAAATCATAATATACACATATTTTGTTGACAATTGATAGCATAATATATGAAATCAAAATACATGTAAAAAATAGTAATATCTGTGATGCAGTAATCAATATTTTATTCCAAAATACATGAAACATGTCTCAAAATATAATCAAATATCCATATTTGATATCAAATCAAATAAATGAATTAAATACCAATATAATATTGGTAAATGAAAGCATATTTGCATCATAATGGTGAAAGTTGGAACAACCTCTTTTCAGATTGTGCAAATTCGTCTGTACTCATTCCATAAAATTTTGTCATCACAGTGTCATCAGTGTTACGATTATCCTCATCATCTAGAGTATTCATGACGCCTCTTCTCTTTGACAAATATATCCAATATGACAAAGCTATTTCATAAGGAAACCTCTCAACCTCATAGATTGACACATATAATATCAAACAATTTTTCAAATTTTTGTCCAATCTATTCTGAACTTTAGATTTTACATATGATAATGCACTAAATACCCTTTCATCCTCAACATATCCTAAAATCATCGTTTGGTATAATTCATAAAAATTAAAATATTCACTCATACTATCTTGTAGGATACTACTGGGATATAAATGTTTTCACAAATGTGAAATAGAACCCCTCTCATGGTGATTAGCAAATTGTGAAACTTGAGCAGATTTTTTTGTTCTAAAATAGTTTGATTGGATTGTCAAAAGATCTTTGTTGAGAATGCCATTGATTTCAATACCATTGAATACCACAAGTTTAGTGAAATGGCTAGCAATATTGCCCGTGTATTTTTGAAACAAACCACTTATATTATGGTATTCATTACAAGGATGCCAAAAAATTGGGTTAACCACACCCATAGCCTCAAGCAATTCATCTCTTTGAAAATGGTCTCTGATCTCTTTTGTCAATGATTCTGCTATGTGTGATCACCTTAGCTTTGTTTAGGTCATAGTCATGTCTCCGTTTTCCATTGTGTGGTGTGGGATGTATGACCTGGTATTGTTTAATTTTTAGTTAAACCTTTGTTTAGCCATAGTTTAGATGTGCTCCTTTTATTGAAATTTAGTAAACAATAGGAGGGATAATAAGAGGAGCAACCAGATATGAGGAGCGGTGGAGAAAGCGGAGGAAGCAGATGAGGAGCAAAAATGGCAGGCAAGAATTTTGAACCAACGAAAGGAGATCCAGAGGCAGGGAAAAATTATGTAGCTGGAAAGGAAAAGGATTCCTTGTTAGCTCAGTTTGAAAAGGCTAAAGGTACATATCCTCTAGATAAACCATCAGACAAAGGGTCCCATTGGGGTTCGAGAGCTGGCAACAAGGGCCCAACATTTTTGGAAATGTTGAAAGGGAAAAATAAGGAGCCAGTCAGTGAACTACCACCCCTAATACCAAACAATAAATAATAGGTTAACTGCGCCAGTGGAGATTATAGAAATATTCTTGGATATGGAGGCATCATCCTTAGTTGGCAAGTTTTTGGGAGGAAGGCCAAACATTGAGACTATTCGCTCATGGGCCACGGCAAAGTGGAAAACTTTAGGAAGCTTAGAAATCATAGCCATGTCAAGAGGTTTTTTTATGATAAGACTCAACAACAAAGATGATGCAGATTACATCTTGACAGGAGGACCCTAGTTTCTAGGAAGGCGTAGCCTCTTTCTGAGGAAGTGGGGGGAGGATTTCAACCTTGAGAAGCAGAACATTAATATAGCACCCATTTGGATCCGCTTACCAAACCTCCCAGCCTATTTTTTTAATGAGTATTGGCTTAGTGGCATGGCAAATACGATAGGAGAGCTCATGGCAATAGACCATTCAACCCGAGCAAGGACTAGACTGATGCATGCCAGGATCTGTGTAAATGCAAACTTGGATTTTGATCTATATTCTCAAGTGGAACTAGCATATGGAGAGTTTCTAAGGATTCAGACTGTGGAGTATGAGAACAAAATGACATTTTGTAGCATGTGCAAAACCCTGGGCCACCTTCAAGCCCAATGTCTGACAATAACTGCAAACAAGGAACCCACGGGCAAAGATTTTTTAGGGAAAGCTAATGGGAGAGGGATCCCAAATTTTTAAGGACCGCGTCTTAACTTGGAATGATACATACAAGTTAAGAATAACTAGGCTGACCAATCCAACACATAACTGGAAAAAATCTAGGAGAAAGGAATGCAACATAATGAGGGAGGAAAAAATCATAAGGTATGTAATAAAGATCCCAGCTTGAACATGTTTGATATCCTAGAAAATCTAGAATTTGAAAAAGAAAACATTAAGGATGATATCATTAGTGTCAAGTTTCCTGAAACCCTAGACTCCCCATCCAAATCGGACCATCCACAATTATGACAAAAATCCCCAAAATCTATGCTCAAAATGAAGAAAAATTGCTAGGTCATTTCAGTTTAAACGTGGAAAAAATAGAGTCAAGAGTTGAAGTTGTGGAAACAAGGGGCAGGAATGTAGCTCCTAATCCGGTAGTGGAGCAAATTATCCCTTATCAGATGAGCCCAACGGTAAAAGGTTCCTTGAAGGAAAACCCCCTATTTAGGAACCAGATAGGAGAGGTGAACCAAAACAAGGCTGAGGATGAAGAGGGAATTGAAAACTCTCAAAATGAGGAAGAAGTTTCAAGCCCTAGACTATCACAGTATATGCCCCCTCATTTCAGTCCAAAACAGACTAGAAGCACCACCAAGCCTTCGATAGATTATGGAAGTGAAAGAAAGAAAGAGAGAATATCTACAGTAGAGCACTATAGAATGAGAATCAATGAAGAAATTGTAAACGGAAAGCAAAGAACATTATTACAACAAGTTATTCTTGGCCAGGATAATAAAAAAATTGACAAACCCCATTTGGCTCAGGGAAGGGGGTGGGGAAAAAATATCAAATAGTCTAAATGAAGGTTCTCTCATGGAATGTGAGAGGCCTAAATGGCCCACCAAAACAAAGGATGGTGAATTCTATAAGGAAGGATTGGAATCCTACTATCATTTTTCTTCAAGAAACCAAAACATATGCGGTGCAATCAACACATATAGCTAGAAGGATTTGGAAGCAAGGGGAAGTGGTCTTTCAACATGCGAGAGGAGCATCTGGGGGCCTCATGATCTTATGGGATCCTATTAAAATAGAAGGAAGTATTATTCAGGAAAATGAAAGAGTCTTAAGCATATTATTTCATGATTTTGATACTAATAAGAATTAGATTATGTCAAGTGTTTATGCCCCCACATCTATCCAAGGGCAGTCTGAACTGTGGGAGTTTTTGGGGCATTTGATCCAAGCTTTTAAAGACATTCCTTGGGTGATTGGGGGAGATTTCAATACCCCCATTTACCCATCTGATAAGAAGGGAGGATCTGGGTTACCCTCAAGGAGCATGGAGGACTTCAATGAATTCATTAACACAAATGAATTGATGAATGTAAGACTAAAAGGAGCCAAATTTACATGGAGTAACAAGAGGATAGGAAGTCAGATGATTCAAAAAATGTTGGACAACTTTTTTTTATCCAAGGAAACTACAACAATGTTTGGTGATTCAGCATTACAAGCCCTTCCTAAATGCGCTTCAGACCATAATATTATTCTATGGGAGGCATTTCAGGCTAACTCCTTTAAAAATCCATTTATATTTCTATCAATGTGGGTTAAACATCTGGACTTCAAGAAACGAATAGAGTAATGGTGGTAGCAGCCTATCGAGGGAAGTTCTTCCTTCAAACTATCTCAAAAACTTAAGATGGTGAAAAACAACCTTAGAATATGGAATAAAGAAGTCTTTGGAAATATTTTTGAGAATAAGAGAGCGGTGGGGGAAAAACCGAGAATAATAGAAAGAAAAATCCAAAATGGAACCTATGATGAGGCAACAAGGACTGAAGAGAAGGAAACCCTTTATGAGTTTTATAATATTTTAGCTTGTGAGGAGATGTATTGGAGGCAGAAATCAAGGGCATTATGGCTAAAGGAAGGGGACTCTAATTCAAATTTTTTCCATGTTACCACATTGAGAAATAGAAGAAATAATAATATTAGAAATTTAACTAAGGTAGATGGATCCTCAACTCAAAACATTCAGGAGATCAGGGGTGAGGCTGTTAATTTTTTTAGTTCATTATTGGGTGAAGAATGAGCCTGTAATGCCCAAGCAAAGGACTCTCTCATTCAATTCATTCCACAACTCATTGATGAAACTGTTAAAGAGTCTCTTACAACAGATTTTTTAGATGAAGAGATCAAGGAGGCTTTGTTTAACATGGATCCTGACAAAGCTCCTAGTCCGGATGGGTTTTCAACGCGGTTTTTCCAAGTTTGTTGGGATATTGTTGGAGCAGAAGTTATTGCTACAATCAAGGAGTTCCAAAGTTCAAATCATATTCCAAGGGGTTTCAATTCAACTTTCATTGCTTTGATACCTAAAGGCCCCAACCCCAAGACTATGGCTGACTTTAGGCCGGTTAGCCTCTTAGCCTGTGTAATATATCCTATAAAATTCTATCCAAAGTTTTAGCCAACCGTTTGAAGAAATTTCTACCGGTTATCATTGATCCAAGTCAAGGAAGTTTTGTACAAGGAAGATCAATCTTAGATGGAGATATTACTATTCATGAGGCTCTTCATATAGCTTCTTAGACCAAAAAATAATTCATGGCTTTAAATTTAGACATGAACAAAGCTTATGACATGATAAATTGGGAATTCCTAGAGGCATTATTAAAATTTGGCTTCAACATGAAATGGGTCAAGTTAATAAGAGAGTGTATTTCTAAGCCTTGTTTTTCAATTTTGGTTAATGGGTCTACTGTAGGTTTTTTCAAAGCAAATGTGGTCTAAGACAAGGAGATCCCATAAGTCCTATGTTGTTCATCATCATAGTTGAGGCCTTGGGAAGAACCATTAAGGAAGCAGTGGTAGCTGGACTCATATCAGGTATCAAGGCCACGTCGCTAACTACCCCGGTGACACATCAGAAATTTGTTGATGATACATTACTACGAACTTTAGCTTCTATGGTTGAGGCAAGAAGGATTAAAAATATACTCATAATGTATGAAGAAGCGGCTAGATAGAAAGTGAATTTTGATAAGAGTAAACTTTATTTCATCAATACCCCCATTCCTAGGAAAAACAACATAGCAAGGATCATGCAATGTCAGATTGCATCCCTTCCCACCTCCTATTTAGGTCTTCCCCTATTTATGGGGAAACCTGAAGGATCAATGTGGAACATAGTTCTGGAGAGGATCCAAAAAAAGCTAGCAGGTTGGAAAGGACATCTATTATCTCAAGTAGGCAAAGCAGTTTTAACTATGGCTTAACTTCAAAGTATACCCGTTTACTTCCTATCAGTGTTCAGAGCTCCCAGCAAGGTGTATCACAAAGTTGAGTAGCTTCAAAAAAAATTCTCCTGGTCAGGGACTGAGGATAAGAAAAGGATCCATTTAGTAGGTTGGAACAAGGTTTGCAAACCTGAAGCTGATGGGGGGTTAGGATTGAGGAGAGTTGCTCATTTCAATACAGCTTTGTTAGCCAAACAAGCGTGGCGGTTATTGACTAAGGTCGATAATGAATGGACTGCCATAGTTAGAAGGAAATACCTCCAAGGTGTGAACTTCCTTATGAAAAATTAGCAAGCAGGGGGTCTACATTTTGGAAGGTAATCCTCACGAGCAGGGATCTTTTCAAGAAATGTCTTAGATGGATTCTAGGAAATGGGCAAACAATAGATTTTTGGAAGGATCGATGGGTGAGAGCTGAGGAGTTATCCTACAATCCTCGTTTGGCTAGGATTAAAGAGCATATGGAGCAGCATATTGGGAAGAAGGTTGTAAATTATATGTGACAAGATATAAATATCAACAGGTGGAAACACATCAGAGTACAGGGTTTTGAAGCAGAGTCTGAAGAGCTTTATAACATTTTAACTCAACAAATTATTCCCTATGGAGAGGATGAAAATCACATTGTTTGGGCTGAGACTGAAAGTGGTGACTTCACAGTTAAGTCTACCTATAATTTACTTCTCAATGTGGAAGGCCAACAATTTCAACTGAGTTTGGTTTGGATCAAAGGCTTAATTCCTAAAATATCCTTTTTTTCATGGTTGGTGATTCAAGAAAAAATCCTCACTGTGGACAATATGTTATCCAAAGGTATGGTTATTGCTAACCGTTGCTACATGTGTAGGGCACGATGGGAGACAACCCAACACTTATTTCTAGAGTGTTCAGTAGCGGAGCCCATCCTGGACGAAATTTTCCAAGCCTTTAGGATCTCGTGGGTTAAGCTTGCTCTTATATCCGAAGTGTTCCTGTTGGCATTTTTGCCACATTGTTTTGTTGTTGTTCATACAAAAGAATGCACACATTGTAGAGACACTTAACAAGTTTTGTGTTCAAGAAGAGCAAGTGAAAACTGTCACGATATCGCGACATGTCGCATTTTCATGACCTGTCGCGTTTTCACAGCATCTATACCAGAAAAAAGCTAAGCATAGAATTTGTCGCGATATCGCGACATGTCGCATTTTCGTGACCTGTCGCATTTTCGTGGGGTCTAAAGCCAAAAAGTGCAAGAAAAGAAAAATGTCACGATATTGCGACATGTCGCATTTTCGTGACCTGTTGCGTTTTCACGGCTAAAAGCAGCAAAGGAAGTCGAGGAATAAAATTGTCGCGACATCGTGACATGTCACATTTTTGTGACTTGTGGTGGTGAGAAAGTGAAAAATGAAAAGTTGTCGCGATATTGCGACAATGTCATGTTTTCACGACTTGCAGTGGCAACATAGCACAGTGATAGAAAATGTCGTGATATCGCGACATGTCGCATTTTCATGATCTGTCGCGATATCTCGACATGTCACATTTTCGTGACCTGTCACGTTTTCGCACTGAAAAGGGCAAAAAAAGGCAAATGGAGAAAGATGTCGCGATATCGCGGTAATTTTGGAAAAAAAGTGCAAGAAGAGAAACTTGTCGTGATTTCGCGACAAGAAGCTGCAACGAAGGAGAAGACAAGAAATTGTCATGATTTCACGACATATTGGGGTGAAAGGACAAAGTGCGGAGCATTGTCACAATTTTGTGACATGTCGCGTTTTCGCGAGGAGAAAGCAAGGATGCAGCCAGATAGTACAGAATGTTGCAATTTCGTGACATGACGAATTGTCACGGGTATAAAGCAGCAAAGTATAGGAATATAGAAACATGTTGCGATTTCGTGACTTGTTGAAGATAGAAGAACAAAATGGAGAAAATGTCACGATATCACATGTCAAATTTTCGTGACCTATCGTGTTTTCGTGGAACGAAAGCTGAAAAGTACAAGGCAAAAAGAAATTGTCACGATATCGCGACATGTCACATTTTCACGGTGAATAAGCAGGGAAAGATAGTGCTAAGTACGAAATGTCATGTTTTCGTGACATGTCCCATTTTTGCTACTTGCAAGAAGATGAAGGCCAAGAAAGAGGAAGATGTCATGATTTCGCGACATGTTCCAGTTTTGCAGGTAGAAAGAGGATAAGACAGTGCCAAGAGAAAGATGTCATGATTTCGTGACATGTCACGATTTCGCGACATGGTGAGTTTTTGTGACTTGGAGCAGTGAAGAAGACAAGCGAAGGAAGATGTCATGATTTCGTGGCATGGTGCAATTTCACGGCGAGTGGCAAGAAGAGAAAACAGTAAGGTAAAAGTGTCATGATTTTGTGACATGTCGCATTTTTACGACCTATCACCTTTTTGCGACAGAAACAAAAGCAAAGGCTCGATACAGTTATGTTTGCATTTTTTCTTCAAAACTACATAGGAGAATGTGAGGAGAAGATAAGATCAAACCAAGTAATGTTTTAAAATCTCTCCAACTGACTTTGAGATCGTGGTCAAAGAGGCACCAAGATTAAATGTTGTTGTTTACCTATGTGCGCAAGATGGAAGAACATGAGGCAGTTTTCGATGCCACCAAAATTAAAGATGTCTCCAGCATTAAAAGCTCATGTTCGTGATCTCCTAAAAACTTCCAGCATGACCCGATAATAGTCATTTAATGAAGAAATATGGTCCCTTGGTCCGAGGTAGATTAAGGGGGATTGTTTCTCTTTTCAAGTGCCTATTTTGTGGACCTCTTCTTCAAAATCTATTTTATGTATTAAATGTTGTGATTCGAAAGGAAGAGGAAAGACCTCTATAAATATCAATGTAAAATCCCAAGCAAAGAGAGGAAGACCTTTTGCAGAAATTGAAGTAGAGATCCTAGATGCATTTTGCTCTATTCTTAGTGTCTTCTGGAGTTGGTGATCCAAACTGTTGTTCAAGTTTTGCTTTCTGTTTGAGTCACTTCTATTAGTCTAGTGTTCATATAAGTTGAATTCTGCTATTTTGGATTTGGCTGTATTTGCATTTGAACATTTGGAGTACAATTGGAAGTGAACTTACGGCTAATGCTTGATCCAATTTCTGTATATGCATTCTAAGAATTAGTTGCTTCTTAGCTTTAGGATCTAGTTGAGGTTATTTGCTATTTGAGGTTATTATCCCCATCAAAAATTGGCTTTGGCCATATTTCCATCTCTTTCTGTTATTTCCCATTTCTTTCTGCATTTCCCATTTCTACATTTCCCATTTCTTTCCTACATCCTTATCTTGAAACAATTTTAGACTATTTTGGGAGCCAGCCCTCTCTGGAGATTGGCCCGGGAGACTTCTCTTTCTCTCGACCTTTCAATGTTGGCCGAGTCTAGGGTGCACAAGTGATGAAATCTTGTACTTAGGCAGATTTGTGTCCAACATTTTTTGGCACGCCCGGTGGGACAGACTGTTTCTATCTTAGAAAGATCCATAATCGGTGGGACAAGCACTATTCCAATTTGACAAACCCACTTGTGCCAACAGCTTCTTTGGCCCGCCCATTTTTTGACACCCGGAGGAATCAAGATTTTGATGAACTGTCTTGACCTCAAAGCGGAGATTGTAAGTTCATTTTGTGACTCTGTTAAAGGTGACTGTATAGTACCTAGAAATTTCTAATCATGAAGCTGGTGAAAATATTTGCTTCATGATCATGAGATCAAGTGCCAAAGAATCAAAAGATCTAGTCGAATTCTTTGAGATTGATGTTCAGAACTGGAGGGAGCGCTCAAGATTGGTAAGTCCTATGAACCCATCATTTGCTATCTCATCACAGGTTGTAGGTCATTTTGTGCCATCTCCGACTCCTCCCATTAATTCTATGAGCTTACTACATCTAGATACAGCAGTCCAAATGGCCTAGCATCCTCCACCAAGGAAGTTCACGACATGGAATAGTTCAGGAGCCTTGAATTTACTGGAACAAAATCCAGTCCCTTAAGCTGCTTTAAAAGATTTGTCGACCTATGATGGTACTGGTAAAACTACTTATGAGCATATTCATGATGTAGCCTCTTTTGCGGCCATCCATGACATAACAGATGAAGACGTGATGATAAAATTGTTGGTGTTGTCACTAAGAGGGAAATTGTTGTATTGGTACCGGTCATTGCAACCAGGCACTATTACATCATGGGATCAATTAGGAGAGATGTTAATCAAAAATTTTCATGAACAATCTGATCCATACTCCTTGCTGCATCAATTTAATGCAATTCAAAGGCACCCACAGGAGGAGATAGCGAACTTCAATGTCATATTTACCAGAAGCTGGCAGAGAGTTCTTGAAGGTCTTCGGCCCACTCATGAGCAAGCTACATTCTATTATCTCAGAGCTTTCAACACAGACATTGGCTTGGCTATCTAGCAGTCCAACATGAATACATTCCCAGAGCTATTCGAACAAGCACAAAAGGTGGAAGCTGACTTGATTGCCATAGGTAGGCTTCCCCCAAAGGTAACAATGCCTATCTTACCTGATCTTCCTAAGAATTTGTATTATGGTTCATTTTCATAGCCTATGCCTTCCATGTATCCTATTCCATCATGGAGCTCAAGTGTACCTTAGATCGCACCCATTCCAGTTCCCCAGCTCCTTGCTCCAACTATTCCACAATTGCCTGCACCAAGCATTTCGCAATTACCAGCTCCCACTTCATTCCCAACATTGCCTGCACTGCCAACACCTCTACCTATACCGACACCTCCTGCGCCCTCAAATATTGATCCTTACACAATGCTATTACAAGAGGTAAGATCTGCTAATTCAGCTATAAGAGCGATGGGAAATAAAATCACAATTATTGAAAGAAAGCAGTCCGAGAGAGATTTCCAACCCAAGAGATTTCAACCCCCGTCGATCACTAGAGAACAAGCGACTTCAACAAGCAAGGTGCCTAAAAAGAACCCGACTGTGTTTATGAATGAGGAAGCTGGCCCTGTAGAAAGAACATATTGGTGCTCTACATGTAATGATCCACATAGTGAGGAGACTTGTATGGTTCATTTGAACTATGTACAAACATTGGCCGCAAGCTCTTCTGGAGGACAAGTTAATATGATTACTGAGGTAGATCATAATTTTATGGTTCCATTTGAAGAACAAGTCTTAGTTCTCACGAGAACTGGGAAGAAGCCAGTCACTATAGATCCAGTAGACATGGAACCATTAAGGGTACCAGATGATCCAAAGAAAAAAATGAGAAGAAACAAGTACAAGTGAAAGCTCCTATTTCAATACCAAACCCAGATTCACCTATTCTATTAAAATATCTTTTGCCACCATGAGCAAAGGAGAGATTGCAAGGAAAAGCCTCAAATTCCCAGGCAAGAGCTGAAATAGAGGAATGAGCCAGAGAAAAGCTCAAGTACCCATCTTTGACTAAAATACTGAGGGTAGAACCCACTCAGCAATATCAAAGCAAATATGAACACACCATTGAAAATATGGATTCTGGAACATCTACATACAATATTGTTGAAGAATTGAAGAAGATTCCAGCCAAGGTTAGTCTCTATGATGCATTACAATTACCTGGGCAAGTTGATTTGTTACAAGAATCATTGAAGTCTATGAAATATAATGAAAAGAATCCTACCTAGATGATTTTTGCTCAAACATTAACTACTTCAGCCACTGGAAAGAATAGACCACCCCCATTTTATTTTTCACTCAGGATGGAGGGTTGGATAGTGCACAACTGCATGATTGATTCTAGTGCTGCGACAATTGTCATGCCAAAGGTAGTTTGTGAAGTCATGGGTATGGATTATACAAGAAGTAGCCCTAGTATCTTGCAGTTGGATAGGACTCCCATGAAAATAGTGGGTGTAATCAAAGATGTTCCTATTGTTCTACATAGTATGCCTCAAATTATAGTAATTCAGGAGATAGTTGTGGTCGATTTGGAACCATATTTCGAGTATGTGTTTGTCAAGAGAATTCACTGCCAAGCTGGGAGGTTACCTTTCTCTGGATTATTCTCACTTGGAGATTCCTTTCAAAGGAAGAAGAATCTAGATCTACAATGAGAAGCCTTCTACTTTTCATATAGAGAATATGGGAGAAGAAGAAAAGTCCACACATTCTGTCAACATGATAACTGAAGAATTGGAAAATCCTGATTTGATGGATGAAGTCTTAGATGAGCTTTGCTTAGAGGGTGATTTTTCAATGCTTGATCTTAATTCCATGGTGGAAATGGAGATTGGTTGTTACTCCATTACAAATCCTAAAGAGGTTGAAAGAAAGATGCCTCTTGATCAAGTTGGTCAAGACTCTGTGCTCGATCAATTATGGAAAATGTATTTTGATGGAGCAAGATGTAAAAATGGTGTGGGAGCAGGGATTGTTCTTATTTCTCCCTCTTGCCTACAGAAAACATACTCATATCGACTGACCTGGAGTTGTACTAACGATGCTGCTAAGTATGAAGCGTTGTGCCTAGGTTTGAAGAAGGCAGCAAAATTATGGATTGAACAATTGTAGATTATTGGTGACTCTGAATTGATTGTGAATCAAGTACTGAAAAACTGCATCTCCAAGAAGCCTTATCTCAAGGTGTACTGCAATGAATTTTGGGACCCTGGCAAACATCACAAGTTCGAGGTAATATGAGAAGCTCCATCTTTTGCTCTAAAAAAAGAAGAAAAAAAGAAGAAAAAAAAAACAAAAAAATTCGTCAACTTCGGCTCCTTTTGCACACGAGCTCGCAGGTATGTTTATTTCTCTTTCTTTTTCTTTTCCTTCCCAGCAGAAAGTGGCTTCCCCTCTACTTCTTTCTTTCATTCCCACTCCTTCCACTGTACATAATCAAACCACTACTGTTGTTTCTTCTCCCCTTTCTGATGTTCCCTTTTCTTCACTTTCCCTTTCTTCTAGTCCTTTGTCTTTTGAGCACTTCTCCACAGTTCCTACCACCTTCTCCATTCCATCCACTTCCATTTCATTATCTATTTTCATAGCATCCCAACAGCTGGTAGCACAGTAGCACCCTCTTCAGTTGTTGTATCTACCACTTCTGCTCCGCCATCTTCCACCATTCCATCATTCACCATTCTCGTTCCATGGCCTGCGCATCTGCTGGTCATCATTCCATTCATTTCTATTTTTGCAACTCAGGTGCTTTTCACTATTGCCATAGAGATCCTTGCACAGCACCTGGTGGTTACCCAGCTCAACTGAGCTAGGCAGAATGTAGTATTTCTAGAAATAAGGGAAGTTCTGCTCTTCCATAATTTTTTTTTGAAGGTCCCTGTTTTTGAGTGTCGAGTGCCAGCAAGAGCTTGTTGCAACAGCCTGCAAAGACGTCCAACATCAAGGTGCCCATCCAAATTCTTGACTCTATTGCCCAATGGATAAAGGCCTGGGGTTCGTGCATACAATAGAACTGTATACCCCGTGAGCCACCAAGAATGTTGGCATTTTTACCACATTGTTTTGTTGTTGTTCATACAAAAGAATGCACACATTATAGAGACACTTAACAAGTTTTGTGTTCAATAAGAGCAAGTGAAAACTGTCATGATATCATGACATGTCACATTTTTGCGACCTATCATGTTTTTGCGATGTCTGTACCAGAAAAAATCTAAGCACAGAAGTTATCATGATATCGTGACATGTCGTATTTTCGTGACCTATCATGTTTTCACAGGGTCTAAATCCAAAAAGTGCAAGCAAAGAAAAATGTCGTGATATCGCAACATGTCGCATTTTTGCGACCTGTCGTATTTTCACAGCTAAAAGCAGCAAAGGAATTAGCGACATGTCGCATTTTCACGACTTATGGCGGTGAGAAAGTGAAAAATGAAAAGTAGTCGCGATATCGTGACATGTCGTGTTTTCGAGACTTGCAGTGGCAACAGAGCACAGTGATAGAAAATGTCGCGATATCGCGACATGTCACATTTTCGTGCTGAAAAGGGCAAAAAAAAGCAAATGGAGAAAGATGTCACGATATCGCGACAGTTTTGGAAACAAAGTGCAAGAAGAGAAACTTGTCGCGATTTCGTGACAATAAGCGGCAACGAGGGAGAAGATAGGAAATTATCATGATTTCACGACATATTGGGGCGAAAGGACAAAGTGCGGAGCATTGTCGCGATTTCATGACATGTCACGTTTTCACGAGGAGAAAGCAAGGAAGCATCCAGATAGTACGAAATGTCATAATTTCACGACATGACGAATTGTCCCGGGTATAAAGCAGCAAAGTATAGGAAGAAAGAAACATGTCACGATTTCGCGACTTGTTGAAGACAAAAGAAAAAAATAGAGAAAAAATCATGATATCGTGTTTTCGTGGAACGAAAGTTGAAAAGTACAAGGTAGAAAGAAATTGTTGCGATATCGCGACATGTCGCATTTTCGTGGTGAATAAGCAGGGAAAGACAGTGCCAAGTACGAAATGTCACGATTTTGCAACATGTCCCATTTTCGCTACTTGCAAGAAGATGAAGGCCAAGAAAGAGAAATATGTCACGATTTCGTGACATGTTCCAGTTTTGTAGGTAGAAAGAGGAGAAGACAGCGCCAAGAGAAAGATGTCACGATTTCGTGACATGTCGTGATTTCGTGACATGGTGAGTTTTCGTGACTTGGAGCAGCGAAGAAGACAAGCTAAGGAAGATAATGTGATTTCGTGACATGGTGCAGTTTTGCGGCTAGTGGCAAGAAGAGAAAGTAGTAAGGTAAAAGTGTCACGATTTCATGACATGTCGCATTTTTGTGACCTGTCACCTTTCACGATAGAAGGAAAAGCAAAGGCTCGATACAGTTCTGTCTACATTTTTTCTTCAAAACTGCATAGGAGAACGTGAGGAGAAGATAAGATCAAACAAAGTAATATTTTAAAATCTCTCCAACTAATTTTGAGATCGTGGTCAAAGAGGCACCAAGATTAAATGTTGTTGTTTACCTATGTGTGCAAGATGGAAGAACATGAGGCAGTTTTTGATGCCACCAAAATTAAAGACGCCTCCAGTATTAAAAGCTCCTGTTCATGATCTCCTAACAACTTCCAGCCTACCCCGATAACGGTCATTTAATGAAGAAATATGGTCCCTTGGTCCGAGGTAGATTAAGGGGGATTGTTTCTCTTTTCAAGTGCCTATTTTGTGGACCTCTTCTTTGAAATCTATTTTATGTATTAAATGCTGTGATTCGAAAGGAAGAGGAAAGACCTCTATAAATATCAATGTAAAATCCCAAGCAAAGAGAGGAAGACCTTTTTGCAAAAATTGAAGCAGAGATCCTAGATGCATTTTGCTCTATTCTTAGTGTCTTCTGGAGTTGGTGATCCAAACTGTTGGTCAAGTTTTGCTTTCTGTCTGAGTCACTTCTGTTAGTCTAGTGTTAATATAAGTTGAATTCTACTGTTTTGGATTTGGCTATATTTGCATTTGAACATTTTGAGTACAATTGGAAGTGAACTTACGGATAATGCTTGATCTAATTTCTGTATATGCATTCTAAGAATTAGTTGATGCTTAGCTTCAGGATCTAGTTGAGGTTATTTGTTATTTGAGGTTATTCTCCCCATCAACAATCGGCTTCGGCCATATTTCCATATCTTTCTGTTATTTCCCATTTCTTTCTGCATTTCCCATTTATGCATTTCCCATTTCTTTCCTGCATCCTTATCTTGAAACAAGTTTAGACTAGTTTGGGAGCCAGCCCTCTCTGGATATTGGCTTGGGAGACTTCTCTTTCTCTCGGTCTTTCAATGTTGGTCGAGTCTAGGGTGCACAAGTGATGAAATCTTGTACTTAGGAAGATTTGTGACCAACAGTTCCATCAATGGCCTCAACCCTTTGTTAGCCTAAAACTTAAGTACCTATGGAAAATATGTTGGCATCATTTTCTTTGGCATATTTGGCTAGAAAGGAACCATAGAGCCTTTAAGGATACCATTCACAACCCAAAAACCATCCTCAACAGGATTATTGTCTTTGCAAAAGAAAACCTTAGCACCTTAGTGGATGAGAACCACTTAATTCCTCCCCAAGAAAAACAATTATCTCGGCCTTAGGTATTAAGGAAAAACCTTCCATTCCTTTGCCCAATCCTAGAAATGGGATTTCTTGGGAGCCACCCCCCAGGGTTGGTTTAAACTAAATTTTTATGGTGCAGCCAAGGAGAACCCGAGAAGAGCTGGAGCTGGAGGAATAATTAGGGATCATCAAGGAAATCTGGTCAAGGCCTTCACTGAACCATTGGGAATCAAAACTAATAACGAAGCAGAAGATAGAGCCCTTTGGAGAGGGTTGCAAGTAGCCCAAGCAACTCAAGGTAACTTGATGATTTAAGGTGATTCGATGAACATCATCAACCTGTTAACCAATGGCAGAAAACCTCCATGGAGAATCGAGGGAGTCATCCATGAAGTGAGGATCCTTTTTGTGAAAATATAGAACAATAGGGCTCGTCATGTGTACCATGAGGCCAACAGGTCAGCTGACAAATTAGCCAACATAGGTGTTGATGTTGGTAGTTTGGTGACATGGACATAAGGTGTGCCACGTGAAGTGGAAAAAATTATTAGTCATGAAAAGAAACCTACCCGTTGAAAGATGAATGGGTGTTATTTCCCCATGGAGCTGGTAATAACTATAGGATTTCCATCCAAATCATACCAAATTGGAAATGAAGGTAACAGGGTGTAAGACTTGGAGGATTCTGACAAAGAATAGAAAATGGGCAAGCAACAAGTTTCACAAGTGCAAAGTTCCAAACTTCAATTTCCTATCAATGTAAGTAATGTTTATAGTTATGTTTAGGTATGGGTGTGCCTTGTTAGTAAGGTGTTGTAGGGGATTCAACACAAGTTCTAGTAAGAAAGTTTCAAGGATGACTAGGATCTACAATCTCAGTAGAAGGATGGATATTATAATAGGTTTTGGGTTAACCTGTAAAACCCGGTAATTAATGAAAACTTTTATTTACCAAAAAAAAAATGATTCTACTATGTGTTTCAGTTCCTACTTTTAGTATTTGTTACAACTACATGAAATCTATTGTGTGTTACGGGTATTTTTCAACTTCATTTGTAGCAATATCCATTTGTTGACAAAAACAATATAAAGGAATTTCCTTTCCATGGACATTAATACAAAGATGATCATTTATATTGAACTTCAAAAAGTTCTGAGGATGATGGATGTTTGTCAATGCTCTCCAACTCTCAAACATGGGATCCATAAAAATTTCAATAAATGCATACATCATATCAATATGTAAGCAAATTCATTTTCTCGCCCTGATGAAATACACAATATAAATTGATCTTTCTTGTGCAGTTTTGATCAAAGTATTAATTCATTCCAACATTGGAAGAATACCACACAATGTGAGAAGTGTTTCAAAGTCAGTCATTCGTAATAGCAAATCCTTAGCCTTATCAACTACCCTATAGTTTACATACATAAACCCTACCAAGGACTGATATTCTTTGAAAACTCTATATGTCGGTTGATATATTGAAATCCATCTAGTATCCACGTCTTTTAAGAGTTTTTTACTATCAGTAACTCCAAGTGTAAACTTCTAAAACTCTGAAAATATTTTTGGACTGCACGAAAAATAATCATAAATTTCATGGACAAGGTCTTCCACTCTCTCTACATTTATAAATGTATCCACAATTTTATATGCAAGATTAATTATATGAGTCATGCAATGAATATGGATCAAATATGGGGCAATAGATGTGTGTAGTCTAACACAAATACACCTTCAGCTTAGACACATATTAACTTAGTGGTTATTTCCATTTGATTCATTCTTGCTATTTCCTTTAAACTAGAAATAATAACATTGTAAATATTTTTTACATTGCAATTTTCCACCATCTTATGTAGTCCAAGTAAATGAGGTTGCCTTAAATTATTTTCCAATGTGTAACATGCATACAAATCCATGATGTGTTGTCAAAAATAGTCACCTCATCAATTGAAAGTAATATGAATTTGGCATTTTTAATTTTCTCTTTGAGGTCATCTTGCTCAAACAATGACAAAAATTTTGCAATTCCCAACCACTTCAATCTGACCAATAGGTGTTGGGTAAATTTTAAACATCAGCTAGTCAAAATAGAGATTTATAATCTACGAAATCTGACATAGGTCTACCCTTTTTAATAATAGTGAGTACAACAACAAACCGTAAACATTTTGAAGCTAAATTAAACTTTTGCATTTTTTGGAATTGGGATTGAATCATTGCACCTTTCTCAACCAAAGTTTATTTTTATTTCATTGCTTTATCATATTCTTGTGCATATCTGATATGGACACACTCTGATGCATCCTTCCACCTATAATTTTTATGTATTGGTCCATAACTTTATTTTATTTTTATATAAACCTTTCTGCAATGTTTTTCTACTGTATCTTTCTTAACTTGCAATCAATGATCTTTACAATGTTTCCAGTTGCAAATTATGCATCTCAATTCTGTTATTACCTCATTACTATTCTCGGGAAGCACTGGCCCAATAAATGAAAAATATGAAACCCAATCAGGCTGAATTGATTTGTTAATTGTCCATCTAGATGACCTGGCATGTTTATGTTTTTTAGAAGAAGATTATCTGAAAGTGGGTACTGCATAAGAACTATTACTTTGTTTTCCATTTGGTATGTTTGTTTCAGGAATCTCTTCATGTTGTTCCATTTATTTAAGAAAATTTTCATCTGTGGACTTTTCAATATCGTAGTCATGTGGAAGTGGATTCATACGAGGGTCAACATTGTTTTCTATAGATATAATAGTAGGGTCAATACTAAATATCAGGGTCATTATCATTATTCTTTTTAAAAGCATACATTCTATTAAAAGCATACCTTCTTTTGAAAAAATCATATAAAAAATGGACAAAGACATACACCAAAAATCACCCTTCTTAATGAATGAAGAAACTATATATGAAATGAACAATGAACAAAAAATAACTGGTTAGTAAGTAAAGGCGTTCATACCTTCAATTTGTGCAGATGCTAGTGGTTGACTAGAATTTGAAATATTACAAAAGTATTTTAGGATACTCCTTTTATCTAAACTAGAAGAATGGCATCCCTTATTTCCATTGCAAACATGTGACATTTTACCTATATAAAAAGAAGATTAACAAGAAAATCATTTTAAAAAATGGAAATAACTGGTTAAAGAGAGAAGTACTATTCAAGACATCACAATATTTGACACATCACAAACCTCCTTATTGAGCGTCAATGAACACAAATGTATAAAAAATAAACAAAATTGATAATAAAAACTTATCAATAAATGATTGGCCCTCTATGTCAATCACCCTGTTACATTCATAGTGTGACGGTCATGTTGTGGCAGTCACAGCCTGTCAGTCGTGTTGTGGTAGTAGTGGCTTGGTGTTCACATTGTGACATTCATGGAATGTCAGTCACGGTTTGTCTATCATGGCCAGTCAATCATGATTTGTTAGTCACGGTATGCCAATCATGCAGTGCCAGTCACACTTTGCCTATCACACTTGCTAGTCGCTCTTGTTAGTCACACTTGTTAGTCATGCTTATCTGTCACACTTTTTAGTCGCACTTGTTAGTCAAACTTTTCAGTCACTTAGAGTCAATCACACGGTGTCAGTCGTGCAGTGTCAGTCATGCGGTGACAGTCACTGCATGTCTGTCGCTTCTACCGATAGCCCTTTATCCCTTGCTTCTACCAGTCACTTTTTACGGTTGCCTTGTCAATTTGAGACTATGAGTGTTACTCCCAGCCTCCAAGGTTACCTATATATAGTGGGGGTACAAGAGGCAATTTTGGCGGGTTACTTTTTTTCTCAAATAATTTTAGGGTGAATATTAGGTGGGAATACATATTGTATAGGGGCGATTTTACCCTAAAAAAATAATTCTCGTAATTTTAGGGCGAATGGGCCGACCTCTAGGGTCCCAAAAATAACAAAATAAAAAAATTTAAAAACCTAAAATTTGCTATAAATTGTGAAATTCGCCCTTGTGCATATCCTTGCTTAGGACAATACTCAATAGTTTTGGATATATGGCAATGTATTCTTAATATTTTTGGTGAATGAATGGTGATAAATGGTAAAATTCAAGACTGTTTAAAGCAATGGCAGCACACTTTTAAAGTGAGACATTATAAAAATATGGAATTTTTTAAAAGATACAATACTTTGGGCTATATGTGTTATCATATAAGTTATTTTATCACAATAAATCAATACTAGATTTCTCACACAATGACATACATAAGTATTTAAGAAAATTGATAAACATATTATTTTCCCTTAGAAAAAATTTAACATTCCAATACCAATGAAGTTTTATATTTTTTTATTATGTTCATATCATATACTTACTCTACATATAACCTTTACAAATAATCTTGACATTTCATCTTCAAATAACTATTAATCTCCTCAAACCCATGAAAGATATGACTCTTCATAATTTTCATAAGAGAAATCTATTTTATTGAGACTCTAATAATGACAAACCTGTAATGATAAAAAAACACTAAATGACTAATATTTATAGGACTCTTTCACACCGTATATTTAAAAATTATTTACAAAATATTACAAGGTCCATGCAGTATACTTGCAAGGTACCAAATAATGTAATAAACTCACAATATTGCTAAAAAGCAATAGAATAATATTTAAAGGAATGGAAAGTAGTTTATAGGTAATAAAAAGAGAGTTTTGTTTAGACATAGAGGAGTCTAAAATAGCACTGTGAACTCATAAAATACCTATTATTGAAGAAAATATCATTGATATATGGAGTTAATTCATCAAAAGAAATTACGATGTTGGATGTAGGAGAAATTTAAGGAAGGCAATGCATATAAAGTGGAAACCATTGGAAGTAGAGTTGGTCAAATTAATATTTGGTGGATAATCTAAAGGAAATATAGGAACAATAGAAGGAGGAAAAATAAAATAATAAGGATGATATTTTATCACATTACACTTTCATTAGTGGATTAAAGACATAATGAACCTACAGTTTGGGTAATTTTGGAAGGAATAAAAATATGTAAAAAATAAAATGGAATAGAGTATGGATGGAAGGTGATTCATTAATAGTAATAAATAATTTTGAGGAAAGCAAAGGCTCCATGAAGCATACAAGATATCATTGTGAAAATACAAGACCTTGCTATAGAGTTTGAAGAAATTAGATTTACACATACATTAAGGGAAGAGAACAAATATGTAGATAGGCTAGCCAATAGAGGGATTTTAATAGATGATCATGAAGTTAAATTCTCTTCTCCATGGTTAGAGGAAGTAGTATGTTTAGCTAAAATTGACAAGAAAAATCTAAAAGGATTAACTTCACAATAATATTCTAGAGGACTAAAAAATGTTATAGGGGATTCATTTAGAGATCAATGCATTGGATAAAACTAATAGTTCATACTTGGTAAAGTGGACCATGATATCATGAAACGAGTAGAATTTTGATATGTTGAAGAAAAAGAAGATGACTTCAAATGGATGTGATGGCTGAATGGATTATTTGAGTTGTCAATTATTGGTTGGATTATGGAAATAATTATAAATTAGAACTTTTGTCTTCTTAAGACCGCTAAACTATTTATTACAAATCACATGGGTGCACTTATGCTTTAGGAAGGAAACTTAGAAAAGTGGTCTATAATAACACAAAGTTTGGGAAATATTATTGTACTAAGATATTGTGTGTAGATAGTAAAGGTAAAGTTTTGGTATTGTGGAGGTTAATTTAATTCTTCAATAAATAAAATTTTTCTTCCTCTCTCTAAGCATGTAATGTTATTTTTAGGGTTCATTTAAGCATGTAATGTTATTTTTATGAATGTTATTCTTTGGTTGCATATATATGTAAAAGTGACTCATGATTTTGTGAGTTACATGTTTAAATGGATTTTAAAGACTAAGTTATATATAGATTGAAAAGTGACTCAACATGATTTTCAATGGGAGGGGATGTCCTTTCTATGAATTTCTCTAGTTTATATTTATGTAAAAGTGACTCAGTATTTTAGGAAAGAGAGCCAAACAAATAATATAACTTTTTGGGTTTATATATATAGAAACATTATTCATATGATTTTCACTCAAGAGGTATTTTTAACTTTAAAAAATTCCTGTTTCACTATAAGAAAATGTATATATATATATAAAAGATTCTAAATATTTGTATTTACAAAGAAAATTAAAGAAGATCATAATAATGAATATCAAAAATTTAGATTTTTATGAAAGAGATGTTGGTATCTTGCTATAACATTTAAATTGAGATGATAATTGAATTTATTTGTAAAATATAAAGCTCTAAAGTAGAGATTTAATATTATTCAAGGGTAAGGGACCTAATTACAACCCCTTTTTCTTTAGCAAAAAAAAAACAGCAAATCGATGGAGCAAATAATAGAATAAGAGGTAATTTTGATTAATTGAATCCTTTATTATATGCAATAAAAGTATTCCACTATATTTGGACTTTGGTGTGGTTAAAGTGACCATTTTCTTGTGGTACCATGATTCATTGTCTAATTATTATATTTGGATGTACATATAACATATTAACCATTTATAAGCATGCTTTCCATACAAGACACTAGTTATGTAGATGGTTGAACCAAATAGTGATAAGATAAAAAAGCAATATTCTTAGTCACCACTTTCTATTGGATATCCTTATAATATATGTTGCTAGAATTAGAGTGTTTTTTAGGTTACCATCAAGCATTTTTCCGTTTATACACTATATGAAAATAGATTCTCTTTTCTACAATATTAGAGATCAAGTCCAAATAGAGGAAATTGTATCCAAAATCATTAGATTATCATTGTAATTACAATATATATTTATTTAAAAATATTTTTAGAAAAATTGTAGGAATGGACATAACAAAGGTTAACAAAATTAGGCATAACATAGTTGAAACAAGAAATGGAATGGGGTATATGAAGGACCCATTAGACTAATCCTCCATATAATACATGATGCTTTAGCTTTGAAATAATTAATCTAATATTTCATCAACTCTTTCAATGTTGGTGGAGCTACCGAATATTTTATTAATTTAAAAAATATATATCTTAAATTATGTGAGAAAGGGTGCAATGAAGAAGTAAATGGTGTGATGTTTCTAAATATTTCTCACACAAGGTACATCTAAATGATATAAGATATCCTCTCTTTTGTAGACTCTTTCATCGAAGAATATTACTTTGAAATGCTAACCAAAGGAATATTGATGCCTTAGGGAGAGATTATAATGACAAAATATTCTTTCAAAGACAATATTTGGGAGTAGAAAATTTCAATCACTTTAAATCCTCATATCCCAACTTGTTTGAATGTCCACCATATTTTGATAGATTTCAAACCAACTCATAATTGCATGTAAAAGTATGAAATAAAACTCCTAAATATTGTTTTGAATTTCATTTGATATTTTTTTGAGTTCCTCACCTTCAATACAATTACTAACAAAAATCCATGATCCTAAGTTGTTACTCATGTTAACATAATTTTTTACCTTTTGACCTTTACAATATAGGTATGGTTGAGCCAATGGTTTCCATTTTTAACTAGAGCTAAGAGGATAAGGATTAAACCAAATAAAAGACTAAAATTTTATATAATCTTCCTCATTTATTGGCCATGTAATATATTTTGTGATCAATTACAAAAATATTGATATGAACTTCCATGTTATATATATATATACACATATATATATTGATAAAATATAGAAGGGGTTTTGAAAGGGTCCCAAATATTTTATAACCTAGACTAAGGGCCAAAAAGAGATTGACCAAGGGTTAGAACAACCAACAAAGACAAGAAACACAAAATACTAACCAGAAGAATATGTAGGACACTTCCAAACCCTGGCCCAAACTCCATCCAGGAGGAAAGACAAAAAGTATAAATAGATACCACCTTGAAATAAAATATGGTATGGAAACACCTAAAATTAAACCCACACAGGGGAAGCTAGAGAATAAAACAATCCAAAAAACATAAAACCATAAAAAAACCACTCCTTAATTGGAGTTTTCCTCTAAGTTAGCTCCCACTCCACAGGGGAGGTGGGTTTATCTCCATTGATTCTAGATTTGAAATGATGAGTGGCATGAAAAAATGAGGATGATACTAGAAGACAAAAAATACAAAACTAACAAAATTCCTATTGCACATCCCCAATAGGAGGCCCACCTTTCGCCAAACTTCTTAATCTCGAAGGGAAATTATCTCACCAGATGTTGAATCTAGATTGGTCCACACCCAAATTTACCATTAGTTCAGTAGACTTATTGCCTTCACTAAAGGTATGTTGGAATATAATGTCTTCACATAGAAGGGTATATATTTTAGCTTCAAGAATAATGCTCATCATAGAGAGATTTTCGGGGGCCACCATTTCATATAATTAATGATATGAGGGAGTCTCTTTCTACGATGACTTTAGGATGTCCCATGGATATTACCAATTGAATGCCCCAGTAAAGGGCCTTGAATTCTATAAACTAATTGGAATTAACACCCAAAATTTTAGCATAATCCAAAAGGATTTCACCCTTGTGGTTTCTAATAATACCCCATACATCAACTCTACCATGATTGCCTTTTGAAGCACCATCAAATTTTAACTTGATCCAATCAATGGGTGGCAGTACCCAAATACTTTCCAATATAGTATTGGCTACAACAGATAAAATTGGTTCCAAATAAGGTTTAAAATCCAACAACCTTTCCAACTCTAGCTCTAAGTCTTTAGGTTTAGCATACGGGCAGCACAAAGTTACATTTTCCATAGTTGCAAATATACTCTTGGAGCAAAAAATAAACCAAGTTGAAAATATTATTAAAAGCTCATTGATTTTGTTCCTTCCAAATTCCTCAAAGAATATGGGCTAGGCTAAAAACCTAGAACATATGAAGACACTATAAATAGAAGGCGTAATTCCATCGAGTCAGGAGGTTAGTAGGGTAAGGGGGAGGACCCATGAGATACCTAACAATCCAAAGGAAGCATTAAATACATCCCTTGATAACTGACAAAGATTAAAAATATGGAGTGGATATTACTCATTGACACCACGTAAATAACAATGATTAGGCATAACTAGATCCCTAGTTTGAAGGTTATCTAGAGTAAAGACCTTATGTTGCATTGCAAACCAAATAAAAAAATTGACTTTGGGAATCAAACCTTTACACAAAACTATATTATAGAGATGTCATTGGTGGTCTAGGTTCTCAATTAGGTTGAAGGTAGATTTAATCAAAAAATAACCAGAGGGATCTTCCTTCCAATAGAAAGAATCATCGTATGGCTCCAATTTGAGAACATAAATATTTAATAGGTTAGAAAGTATTTTAAGAGTGTTTTTTTCTTCTATATACAGTGCAAGGTGAGTAAGATATATCCACTTTTTACAATTTGGAAGGGCAAGAATAAAATCTACAACTTTGGAACCAAATAGCCTTCTGCAAGAGACTTCAACAATTAGCAGTTCAGGGTTTAAAGCTAGGGGATCATCAAAAAGCTAGGGTTCATTCTGGAAGTAAATATTTTAGACATTCCCCACCAAAAATTTTCCCCTTTAGAGAGTACCTCTTTAGACTTAATTAAATTCATATAGAAGTCTAATCTTGAGGGTAGTAAAGATACAGTCAAAAACTTATTTTCCATATTTAAATATATAGCCTTGACAATATTGACCCATTCCACATCATCATTTTTGACTAGTCTCCACATCTATTTAGTAGTTAGGGATTTTGTTCATCAAACTTTTCTTTACTAAGCCCAATTCCCACAAGATTTTCTACTGCAAATTTGGTCCCAAGCCACAAAGTGAAACCTTATTTTTTCCTCAACTCTAGACCATAGAAAGTCTCTCTATATTTTCTCAATTCTATGAAGAATTTTACCAAGCATTTTAAAGAGGGACATGAAGTAGACTGGTACGCTTTGGAGTGAATATTTCACCAACATAAATTTCTTGAATTAACTGAGAACAACTCCTTTCCATCTAGAAAAACTATGTTGGATTCTTTCTACCATAGGTTCCCAAAGATCTGGATTATAGTAACCTTTTAATAAAGGAAGTCCAAGGTAAATAGAGGGTAAAGATGCTACTTCACAACCGAGGATATTTACAATACTCCTTTTTTTGTCCACCAAAGTATTGAGAAAAAATAAATTTCTCTTCAAAAAACTAACTTGTTGTCCTACTACCTTTTCAAAAGAGATTAGAATAGACTAGATGGAGTAGGTCTAAGGAATAGAGGAAAAAATTAAAGTAGAGTGTCATCCAAAAAATAATGGTGTGAAATGGGATTAGACTTCAAAGCAGGTATAATACCTAAAATACCTGCATTTTTATCAATGGATCAATCCAAAGATTCTACCATCAAAATTAATAGGAAGAGATATAGGGAATCTCCTTGATGAATTCCCCTATGACTGTTAAAATAATCGGTTGGGAAACCATTTATCAAGACTAAAAATTTGGTTTAAGAAATGCAAATATTAATAAGATCAATCCATTGTTCACTAAAACTAAAATTCCTGAAAATTTTTAGTAAAAAATACCATGAGACTCTATCATAAGCCTTGTTGATGTCTACCTTTAGGAAATCCCTTTCTCTCTTACTTTTATCCGCTTAGTGGATGAGCTTGTGAATAGCAATAACCCCATCAATAATATAATGGGTAAGCACAAAAAATCTCTATGTAGGGTTAATAAGACGAGGAAGGAGTGGCTTGAGTCTATTAGAAAGAACCTTGGTGAATATCTTAAGGATCGTGTTGTAAAGACTAATAGGCTAAAAATTTGAGAACTTGTTGGCCTTCACTATTTTGGGGATGGGCACCAAAATTGTAGAATTTAAATCCTTGGGAAGAACTACATAGGATTGAACACTTCTAATTGTTGTACAAAATTCTTTAACAATAATATGCTAAAACCTCTAAAAAATATTGGGGGAAAGCCATCAAGTAAAAGAGCTTTCAAGTCAACCATCAAGAAAATCATCATCTTGACTTCCTAATCTTGAAAGGGTCTGATTAAATCATTGTTGTCCTAAGCAGAGACCAAACTTAGGATGTTTATCAAAAGGATTTCTTTAGCTTCAAAATATCTTTTAAATTATTCATGTAACAAGGATTGGAAGAAGGATATAGCTTCATTCATAATTTCAAAAATATCCTTAGTTGTTGACCCATCATTTTGATGATTTCTCTGATTTTGTTTTGACCTCTACATCTTAGAGTTTATTAATGAAACAAATTGGTGTTTTTATATCCTTCTTTGAGCCAAATAAATATAGATTTTTATTTCTAGAACATTTCTTCTCTATTTAGGATATTATGAAGATCTACCAATATTTTAAGCTCCTCGAATCTGGCCTATTTGGACAAATATTTCCTCTCTACAGGGTCTTGTATAGCTTGTAAATATATTTTTAGCTCCATTCTTTGCATGAAGATATCTCCAAAATCTTGTTTTTTCTAGCACTTAAGTTTATTTTTAATAAATATGAACTTGGACATCACCTTCTTGATGTAAATATCTATAAAATCTGAGTACCACCACTCCTTAATGTAGTTCTCAACCTCCAAGTGCAATAACCACATGTATTAAAACCTAAATGATCTAGAGAAGAATAAATATAAAGGTTCTTTATCTAAAAGTAGAGGATTATGATCATACCCCACATTAGGGAGAGTGTTTCAGGTCATGACTCCAAAAAAATAGATCACTTCTTTGGAAACGAGCATATTATCTAATTGATTTAAATATGTTGATCCCCTAAACTTCTATTGCTCCAAGTAAATCTAGACCCTTTGAGTTGAATGTCCGTGAGTTCTTGGTGAAGAATAAATGTAGAAAAATCCTCCATTCCTTTTGTGAAGAAGGTATCTCCTCCTTTTTTCTCTCACTGGTATAGGGGAGAGTTGAAATACTCTACCAAAATTTAGGTCTCTTGTTTAAACATATCTCTCATTCAATCCAGATAGGTCCAAAAGCGTTCTCTATTAGTTTCAAAATTGAGGGAATATATGTTAGACATCACCCACCTAGTGTGAGTTTCCTTACAAAAAAAAACATGTTGATGACATGGTTAAAGGTAGAAAGTACTGAATAAAAAACTCTATAGGGATCCTAGTGTAGACACCAAAACAACACCAATTCGATTATGTGACTACAAGCACTGATCGAATTGACATACATGCCCTTAGGGAAACCACCAGAGGTTAAACAGTGGTCCTAACCACTCCCATAGTAGTTTTGGAAGGTCAGAGGTCAATTTGGCACCTTTCAGGCACTCTGCTCCTTACTCATTCCACCTTGGGACGATTACAAACTGGTATTCGTCCCACCCCAATACGATTAGCAGCATTCGCTCTAGGGTGGGGCGAATAGCAAGTTTTATGGGAAAAAGGTCAAACCTTGACAAATGGCATCTCAGATCCACCACTCAACTCCACCTTCAATGCATGGGAGTGTGAGTGAGCATTTTTGAGCTCAAATAGGTAGTCATAGAGGTAGTCATGGAGCCCTTAATCAGGGAGGAATCTTCTCTCCCCTAACAAGGCATGATGGCCAAGTGGCACCTTTGCATGCTCATTCACAAGAGACCCTCAGGTATATAAAATGGTGAGTCTTCTCATCCCAAAAAAGGATATAGCAAGAGCATTTGGAGCAACAGAGTGCTTTCGAATTACATCCTCACCCATCGCTTGTGCTTCTTACATCCTTGATCCCTCTTTTGGAAGGGAGGTTATTGGGTGATTATTGTAAGCACAATTCAGACCCAAAACAAAAAATTTTGCCACAATACCCCACCCAATTTGCATACACAAGCCCCTAGGAGGTTTTGGACCCATACCAAGTGGATTGGTGTTGAAACCAAGCCCCAAATGGTGGGCGTCTTGCCCCGGGGCGCCCCCTGCACTGCTATAGTCCTAATCGCCCTACCCTGGAGTGATTAGAAATATGTAGTATATTTATTTAATATTTTATTTGCATTTCATTTTAGGTCACTCATATAGGCTTACATTCAAATTTCATGTCATTTTGATGAATATTGGCTATGTTTTCAGTGTTTTCTATTTTCACTAACATACAGGGAGCATCATCAGATACAGGGTTATCAAGGTAGAATATGCAAAATATAACCTTCTGGGTCATCTCAAAATGACCCTTTTTGCCTAACCTCAACTTTGTAGGTGTTTTGGAGGCCCGTGGATGGGACATTTAGGAGGTCACTTTCTAACGTCTTGTGACAGTCCTAATCGTCCCACCCCGGAGCGATTAGAAATATGTGGTAGATTTCTTGATTGTTCCTTTTGCAATGTGTTCTTGGTAATATTTTCATGCATATTTCAAATTTTTTGCTCATTCTGATATGTTTTTATTATAGTTTTAATTATTTTATGCATGTATTAACTAGAGGCCTTTGGGATCGCATGTTTCCCTCCATCCGCGGGTGCTTTTAATCATTTGTTGTTTTTTTGAATGTAGGATATCAACACCGAATGGGAAGAAAGGAAGCATAGATGCATTCATTCAAGTTGCAGCGATGTTTGGCCTGCCCATTTCACATGTGGGCACATGGAAAAAAGCGTACCATCTGTGGTGTGACAAAACTATGTTTAACACTCCTACCCCCTAAAAAGGGAGGAGACATATTGTAAATTGATCTTGAGAAAATTAATAAAATAAATGGTTCCACTTTAAATTTTCTTTACATCTCATTTCATTTTGCTTGTTTTCTCCTTTTCATGCATTTTCGTTCGTAGGACTTAGCATTACGTTTTGCTTTTGTTTGCATCGCACCCGGTATGCCATTTTGCTTCCGTATCCTCATGCTTTCAGTGGAGATCATGGTGGGAACCTGTCGCTTGATTTTGGGATCAAATTTTTGATCAAATTTGTGTGTTTTTACTTTCAGGTGTTAATCCTTCAAGCACTGGACTGCTGCTCGTGCCACCCTGTGACTAATACAGACTAGAATTCATGCCACCCTGGGACAAATAAGGCATTCATCCCACCCTGTGATGAATACATATCTACTATTCATCCCACCCCAGGACGATTAGCTCTCTATGCAATTTTTGGGCAGAAACTCAGGGGCATATGGTGTGGGCAGAGAAGAGGTAGGTTGTCTAAACACTCTTTGTCATTTTTTGTTTTCTATCTTTATAATTTTCAGTTTCTTTGCTTGCATAATTTTTTTTTTATTGCATGTTTTCTTTCTTTGCACAAGTAAAAATAACCCCACACACCACGTGGTAATTTAAACATCAAGGATTTGGTCGTAAAACCCCAACACTTGATCAAGACCAATGGTGGATTTCATCACCACCTTGGATTGAATTTTTGCGTACATAACCTCGATCGCTACTATTGCTAGACATAAATCTTGACGAAAGTTGACCAAGTGTAGCTGGGGTGATTCCTAGTGCATGAGGATAAGTATTCTATGGTAGGTGTCAAAAATAGAGTGATTCCCCTTTCGTACCACCTATGTTCCACATACTGTTTTGCTCTCATGTACCAATAGTTTCCCTCATGTAAGGGTGGGTATATTGAGAGGTTCGGTATAACGGCCTAGCAGTGGTATATTGAAGGGGTGACCATTTTGGGAGACATAAGAGCCCTCATATTGCATATACAACAAAATTTTCTTTACAAATATTTCAAAACAAAAATCAAAACACACAAAACTGGATTTAGAGCACACTTTTAATCTATAAATGAGATAATCACTTCTTTGTTTGTGTGGCTCCTATTTGTTTAGTGTAACATAAAAAATTATAAAGAAGATAAAAACCTACGTATATTGTAGAGATACACCACCATGGTGTACACCCGTATCCAAGCCCAATCATGGGCAGAAGCTACAAAAAGTGTACAAGGGGGCACAAGTCACCTCCACTATAGCCCCAAGGACTTGGTCATACCACCTTGGCGGCCTGACCCAAAAAATAGTCCACATCATACCATGACAGAATGGGACTATAGAGGCACCCCTTTGAGGGGAACTCCCATTCAACATAGACCCTTTTAGGAAGAGTCCTTACACGTGGAACTCAACATAAATGGGAAGGCTCCCTTAGACACTCATTATGAGTGGCCACCGTGCAATGAAGTGCTAGAACAACATAGGGCCCATAAGGAGGGACCACATGATTACATCATCCCTCCTCTACCCCACTACATTCCTCAAGAGCAATACACAATGCGGGAATAATGCACTTTTGCACCTGCTATTTATCAGGATCACCTACTGATGCTAGAGCCTCGAGTGAATGACACTAACCTCGATAGAGGGAAGTGACCTATAGAGATCTCGAATTACCATGACCGAGAGAGATGTGTAGGGGAGGGATTTAGGCCTCCTAGACTCAAGATGACATAAAAAATTGACTTGGCATTTGTCAAACATGTCATCTGCCAAGCGCAAATCATGCATCTTAAGCAAGATCAAAAATAGTTAGAGCACCTGTATCGCCTTAGCAAAGAGTGCATTCAACGTCAAACAGATGAGTTGCTCCAGAAAACTGTGCCTGAGAGGGTCCCAACCCCTCGTACGCATAAGACAGAGTTGTATGAGAGGCACAACCCCTTGGTGTGAGATAGGTCTTCATGACCTTATCAAATGCAACCTCCAAGACCTCCTAGACCCGAGCGGGAGACCACACCTAGAGCTAATGATGGGCACCCTCCGCAGGAAACTACCCATGTTTATAGGTCATGCCTAGAAACTCCTCAAGAAGCCTATGAAGAATTTGAGCAAGAAGAAGAGTGGGCTGAAATGCCCTACCAAGGTAGGGGGGTGCTACTCGATTACCCCTCCATAGGCCTCAATTTCCCTATAATTCACAACGAGAACAAACCAACGAGGAAGAGATCAAATCTTCTGATGCATACAAATCGCTACTAGAGCGCTTAGAGTCTGTGGAGACCAAGACTTTTGGGCCCCAAAATCCCACTTTACACTAGCTCTACAGTCATCTTGTGCATCCTTCAGTGCCTACACCCCCATACCCTGAACACTTTAAAATGCCTCAATTAGCAATATTTAGAGGGGAGGAGGATGCCCAAGAGCATGTGACAAGATTCTTGAGTCGTGCTTTGGCATTCAGGACAACAATGCTTTGCTTCTAAGAATATTTATAACCACGTTCATAGGCCCTAACTCAGACTGGTTTACCCAGTTGCCGAAGCATAGCATCAGTAACCTGGACCAGCTAGTGGAAACGTTCCTCGAATATTTCACCTTCAAAACCAAGAAGAAGGCATCATTAAGTGACCTAGCTAGCCTCAGGCAGTATGAGGAAGAGACCATGGCGGCTTATGGAAATTGGTGGAGGACGTTGCTTTCAAAGCTACCTTACCTCCCTCCCATGGCCGACCTAACCCAAATGTTCTTGAAAATTTGTTTGAGATCGATCTCTGTGCTATTGTAGCTGTAGCAATATGCCACTCTCGAGGAAGCCCTAGCACAAGCCAAAATAATTGAGGAGATCAAGATATAGGATGGCAATATTGCCAAGCCTCACAAGAAAGAGTGGCCCAAAGATGCCAAAATAGGGACCACACAACCGAAACCCGTTGCGTTCAATCAGGTTGCTATCAATGCACAAAAGCTTGCACAAGCAACACAACCCAAAAAGGCTAATTATCAGGTAGTGCCTCTTAATAGCTATGAAATAGAAAATCATAGGTAAGAGAAAAATTAGTAGCGTCACCCTAGGTGACAATTCACACCATTCATAGAGTCTAAAGACTCCTTGTTTGACCATTTTTCAATGGCAAACTTGATAAACCTACTAGAGAGTCGACCTGTAGATGCCAACGTGCCAAAATCCAAGGGTTATAGGGAAGACTTGTACTGTAGGTTTCACTGGAAGAAGGGACATGACCTTTATGCATGTTGGAAATTCAAAATCTTAGTGCAAGACCTAATAGACAACAAGACACTAGCGGTGGATAATCCCATTACACAAAAAAACCAATAGATGGAGGTCTTCAAAGACCCCCTACTTACCCATGATGTGTAGGCAAAGACACTTCAATTCAATGAGGTGACAAAGAACTGCCCCATGCAGGGGTATGTAGGGATGATAAGCATAGTGACTCAGAACAAGAGGTACCCAAGCACAGCTGCCCCCGCTACGACTATAGGAGAGGTTCCATCAATGTCACAACCTCAACAACACCCTACACAACCTCCCCTACCTAGACCAGTGGCCACAATTTAGACTAAACTTACCCAAAGTTTAATGACCACGTCGGCTAGGCTCTCCATCTATGAGCTCATCCAACAATCATCGCCCATTGGGAGGCTCTAATGGAGATATTAAAAGCCATCGAGCTATAGCCCCATGAAGAAAACTCCTTCAACAAATTTTTGGGACATGTAAAATGATGCACCGAGCCAGTCATCACCTTTAGAGAAGATGAGCTGAAATCAATGACTAGTGATATGGCAGATCCACCCCTGCACATCATTGCGTGGGTCAACGGGATTCCATATAAGAGGGTGTTGGTGGACATTGGCTCATCCAATAATATAATCACAACAATTTCTTTGAAACACCTCAAGTTGCTAGCATCTCACATCGTGGCCTCCACCTATACTCTTCGAGCATTCAATGATGCGATATGCTCGATAGTTGGCATAATTGTCCTGCCCATCCAAGTAGGGAAAAAGACTATTCCTATGTTGTGCTACATCTTGGAAGGTGATATGGCCTATAATATCTTGCTGGGTCGGCCTTGGATCAGGGACATGAAGTGTGTCCCTTCGATAGCTCATCAATGCCTAAAGTACACATTCAAAGGGTAGGTGCATGTAGTCCCGACAAACTTAGAGCCCTTCAAGTATTGTAATGCGGTGCAACTAATGCTGCAATTGACCCTTCCATCGACACATTTGGATTTTCAGTTGAATCCATATAAACAGGGTCCAATTCCACATGCATCCCCGCTATTAAGTCCCTCAAATCCCCAACTGGGTCCATATTCATCATCCAGTCCTTCACCAATGACGCCACCTATAGTGGCCACACTGAAGGACAATGAAAAGAAACCCCTGGTAGAGGCACTGCCATTATTCTCAACCATATCTATCAAAGATATGCCTAGCCAAATGGAAGTTGAGACACCTAGTTCACCCGACATGGAGTGGACTCAGGAAGAACTCCCATTACCTCCCCCTCAACCACAAAAAATCACCATTGAGATGGCCAATACGGTCCTGGGGGACTACCTAGTATGGAACATTGTAGCAACACCCACACTTGAGTCCATGCAGGACATGGGGAGACTTCACCTCCCCATCGACACTATTGTTCCTCTAGGCTACCCGCCCAACCAGACAAATTTTGTATATGAGGGCCTCGATAATGACATTGAACCTTACCTGCAATAGGAAGAGGACAAAGAGCCCTTTGCAGAGAACACCAATTATCTGTCCAACCTAGAATTTTCTTTGAAATACCTTGGCCAATGTAATTGGCATGGATATGGGTTGGGCAGGTATGAACAAGGAGTACGCATTCTTTTCCAACCAAGATATCAGATGCCATACAAAAAATCAGGAGTAGGATTCAACCACCCTTTACCACTTGACATATTGGTAGAAAAAATGCAAGGCCTAGGGATAGGCAACAAGGATGGGTTGGCACAAGATCCATATGCCAATCCTAACACAATGTACACATTGGGGGATTATCTCCCATTGTTAAAAACAAACCTTGTTGACTTCAACAACCCTTTTCCTTTGATTGAGAAAGAAGAAAGTTCAAGGCCTCACCTACAAGAGGGATATAGACAAGGTCAAGAAGGATCTTCAAAAGACAATTCAGAGCATGAGGTAGCACCGTGGACCCTTTCGAATATGATAGTAATCATTTACAAGTGACCCCCATGGATAACTACCAAGAAAGCTTATTGGCAATGTTCCCCTTGAATGCCCCCGTCGAGCAAGGGCCGCCTCAAGAAAATTAGGTCCTCCCACAGAGAGCGAAAAAAACCTGATGGGACCAGATTAATTTGCTCGAGCAATGCGAGCCTCACATACTGCAAACAACTGTCTGAGCAAACGAAGGCCTATGGATCTCTAATAGTGATAATGAAGACGAGACTGAGATGACATATCTCAATCATATGCGATAGCAGTAATACCCCATGGACATTGATGATATGTTTGAACAACTAAACATAGGTCCAAGGCATAGGTGGCACCTAAACCAAGCATAATTGGACCAACTGCTTCACCCGTCACTTCAGGTATACAGAGAGTACCTTTCACCTAGAGACCCCATAGAGCCATCAGTGCCAAGGGCAGACCCCGTCCTATTATCTGCACATAGGGCTGATCCATTTGTGCCAATACCCCAGATCTAGATCCAAAGTACAAATATCACCAAGGAAGTCCGAGTCACCACACCCGCAGTAATGGAGACCAAAATCATTTCATAAACATGATCTTCATTGACTTAATCACCCCCATCCACAATCCAGTAGACCCAACACAACCATTGTATCTAGACTTAGATGCTATATAATAGGATCGTTTTGACTCATCACCATCCCCATCAGAGTACTAGCCTTCTGGTGAGATGCTTCATTTCACCCCAAGACCAACTCAGGATATCTTCCATGCTAAAGAGGAACTTGACATTCCAAACATAGATCTAAATTTGGTGACTGATATCCACTTGATCCCAACTCCACACCAGCTGGAGGACAGGTCCCACATGTCAGTCAAAGAGACGACTGACGTAGACATCGACTTTGATCCAATTAATCCTCAAATCATCAAGCTGGGGGTAAGTCTATCCCCATAAGAGCAAGCTAATTATATTGCCCTTCTCAAAGAGAAGAAGGAGGTTTTTGCATGGTCCTACAAAGACATGTCGGGGCTAGACCCGTAGTTAGTCATGCATAATCTAACGCTTGATCCGACAGTCAATCCATTCAAGCAAAAACTATGTAATATGCACTCAATAGTAGCCTTAATGGTCAAATATGAGCTACAAAAGCTGTTGGATGCATAGTTTGTCATCTACGTGGATTACCCACCATGGCTGTCCAACATGGTACCTGTTAAGAATCCTGACAAGAGGATTCACATATGCACTAATTTTTGATATCTAAACAAAGCAAGTCTCAAGGATGATTTCCCCTTGCCTAGCATTGATGCATTGGTAGACACTACAGTAGGCCACGAAATTCTTTCCCTCATGGATGGTTTCTCGGGATACAACCAGATTCGTATCAATCTCGATGATCAACTCAAAATGGCATTCACAATGCCTTGGGGGACATTTTGTTATAAGGTCATGCCCTTTGGCCTTAAAAACATTGGCACCACCTACCAACACGCTATGACATACATATTCCATGATCACATGCATAAAAATTTGGAAGATTATATGGATGATCTATTGGCAAAATCTCATTTGTGCCCAGATCATCTTGATGACCTAAGAAAAATCCTTGATCGCCTCATCGAACACAAATTCAGACTAAACCCCAAGAAGTGCATGTTTGGCATCACATCTGGAAAACTCTTGGGTTTCATAGTCTCAAAATGAGGAATCGAGGTAGATCCAAACAAAGTCAAGGCAATCCTTGAAATGCTTCCCCCAACCACCATCAAGCAGCTCAGAAGCTTGCAGGGAAAGGTCGCATCGATCAAGCGCTTCATAGAGCAGCTATCTGACAAGTACCGACCCATGAATAAATTATTACATAAGGGGGTGGCATTTCACTGGGATGACGAGTGCCAATCAGGCTTCGACGACATCAAATAATACTTGGCTTTGCCACCAGTATTGGCACCACCTAGACTAGAAGTGTCATTCTACTTATACATCTCAACTACTGAGGTGGCACTGGGCGCCATGCTAGCCCAAAAGAATGAACTACACAAATAACAGGCTAATTACTATCTTAGCCGCACCCTGGTCAGTTATGAACTTAACTATGCATACGTTCAGAAGTTATGCTTAGCAGTGGTATTTGCTACCAAAAAGCTATGCCACTACATGTTGAGCAATACGACGTATGTTATGTCTAAGGATAATCCATTGTGGTACATGATGAGCTGTACTTATCACAGTAGCTACACGGCGAAATGGATCATGTTGTTTATGGATTTTGACATCGAATTCATTGGAAAAAATTCCATCAAAGGTCAAGTCATCATCGATAAACTAGCAGAGGCTCCTCTCAAATATGATTAGCCTCTGACCATAGCTACTCGATGATGGGATCTTCCATGTCTCAGAATCGCCAGATTCTTATGTGTCTAAGTCACAGGCCGACATAACCCTATCTCCTCTACTTTATTTCATGGATATCCATCTACATGATAAATCTTTATCCTCTACTCTAGTTCATGGATCTCTATCCACAAAAAAAATCTTTCCCATTTGCTCTGGTTGGTGATCTTCTAGACAACTTTTGCCCCCATTGCTCTAGCTTGTGGATCTCTCTCCATAGAATACCTCTATCCTTACTACCTTGGCTAATGGATCTCTATCGACTAGAGAATATTATACTCTACTCTATCACCTCCAAATCTTGCTTTTAGTTCTACACCAAACTCTATACTAAGTCTAGCACAAATTTTCTCTAAATTTTCTCATAAATATACACCAAAATCTATCCGAAGTCTAACACAAATCTACTCTAACTCTACTCACAAATATGCACCAAAATTTGTCTTAAGTCTGCCTCAAACCTTAACACAAAATCTTACTCAACTCTGTCTTAAAGCCTTCATAGAAGCTTGCTCAAATCTATCTTCAAGCCTTCATAGAAGCTTGCTCAACTCTTTTCTCAAGCCTTTACAAAAATTTCTCAAGTCTATCCTCAAGCTTTCACAAAAAACTTAATCAACTCTGTCCTTAAGCTTTCACAAAAGCTTTCTCAACTCTATCCTCAAGACTTCACAAAATCTTACTCAAATCTATCCTCAAGCCTTAACAAAATCTTACTCAACTCTATCCTTAGGCCTTCACAAAATCTTTCTCAACTTTGTCCTCAAGCCTTCACAAACCCTTGCTCAAATTTGTCCTCAATCCTTCACAAAATCTTTCTCAAATATATCCTCAAGCTATTTATAAAACCTGCTCAACTAATTCCAAATCTTGCATATACAAAACCACTCAAATATCTTTCATAAAAACTCTCTTCAAAAAAATTCTACTTGCCAATTTTCTTCTCATCAATCACTCAAATGCTCAAATTCCCTTTATTCAAATTTATCTAGAACACCTTCTCAAATGCTATCAATATTTCTAAAATTAATATTTAAAATATATCACAAAGACGCTTAATTTATTTGTAATCCTAGCATAAATGTTTCACACTCTTTGTCTCAAAAATTTCCAAACTCTGAGCAATAACATCCTAGATTGTTCTCAAAATCTATCTCAAGTGTTCCCAAGCTATTCAAAAAAAATTCCAACAATGCTTATCAAACAATCCTTTTCACTCCACCTTATGTTTCACAACATTCATTCCAACAAACACTTTAAACAAAATATGATGTGCCCATACCTCTCATTTTATTTGATGGAGAATTGTCCTCAAGACCTGTCTTACAACCAACCACCTTTCTATGTGCCACCTTCCAAGGCTAGTTATCAAAATACTCTCTCAATGCATCCATATGAAATTTCTTCTCAAAGGTATCTTACCATACAAAATTTACAATGAAATACCAAATCACTTTTACACCTTATTTCTCCTAACTTTTGCAAGCAAAAATTTCATCAAATTTTTTGACAAATTACATAAGAAAAAATTCATTTACACCTTATATATCCTACTTGTCATTAATGCATTTCCAAAATATAAATAAAAACTCCACTTTAATTTTTTATCCCAATGCATTAGCAAAACAAGCCACCTTAATTTTTTCTCAAAAATAAATCACCTTATAACTCCTTTTATTGCAAAAATAAAAATAATTTAAAACTCCTTATATCTCCCTAGCACATACCTTAGCCACCTTAGACCTTAGGGCACAAATTAATTTTTAATAAAAATTAATTCCCCTTTTGTTGTCGTCTGCCACCTATTGTTGAGTGTCGAACCTACACAGCCTATTGATCCTGCACCCTAGCCTTGGCTAGGCTACCATGTGGGCTAGCCAACCCATATAACCAAAATACGTACGATATCTTCTTTAACCTCTATCATCGATGCTAAAACCAAATACATGCACC
This sequence comes from Wollemia nobilis, assembly GCA_028583015.1. Taxonomy (NCBI): domain Eukaryota; kingdom Viridiplantae; phylum Streptophyta; class Pinopsida; order Araucariales; family Araucariaceae; genus Wollemia; species Wollemia nobilis. The sequence continues at coordinate 9,546,961 of JAQPPZ010017033.1, forward strand.
ATGCTATCAAAAGACCTCCATGAAAATCGAACGTAATACCTCCTGCTCGCTATGTGCTATGCCAGCCTAGCTTGCCACCATGGAAGAGTGGGGATACACCTCTTCCTAGATTTGACCAATGACTACTCCAAGAAATGTGCAAAGTAATGTCTCTTTCCCTTCAGTCGCATCACACAAGCTAGGTAATAGTTCAAATGCTCTTCGAATTCGAATACTATGACCTTAGGCTAAAATTTAGACTATTAATATATACAACCTCTATATTCGACGTTGACGCTCTTTGTAAGTGGATTTTGTCGCTTCAAAAATTAAATATTATTTTTAATAATATTTAATCTAAGGTTAAATATTAATTGATTATATTATTTAACCTTATGGTTAAATATTAATTAATTAAATAATATGCTTAACTATTTGATAAACTCTTTGGCCAATGCATTATCCAATATTCTTTTTGAGAGGCCTTGATGGCCAAAATATTATAATTTTATCCTTTTTAACTTACCTTATTGCACATAGCTTTAAACTTGACCCTTCAAGTCTCCTTAAAACCTCTTATTTATTAACTTAGAACCCATGGTCCTAAGTGCTTCGGAGAGAATATTGCCTTGCTTTCATAGCACATTAAGTATCAAAAGATTTTGACATTAATTCCATCAACTTAGTATATCAAAGTTCTTGACATCTATGACAACCAAACATGTTCAAATTTCCAACAAACTCTATCTACTACCCTACAATTGTGATTTTCTACTCTCTAGAATTTTTTAAAATTTTGTCTTGAACCTATCCATGACCATGACTTCTCATATTTTTTTTACTTCTCATCATGTTAGTGATATTTTGGGTATGTTTCTTTTCCTAAATAATTTCATTACATCAAAAGAACCTACATATTTTTGAAGTAATATTTTTCCCGAGTTCTTTCCTTGATCTCTAAATAACCCACCTAAGGCCAAACTTGTAATATTGTAATTCCACAAGGATTCTCCTCCAGTGTTGTTTCTTTCACAAAACGTAACCTACTTACTAAGAGAAAACCTAAATTTTTCCCTGCATGCTTTTTAAACAAACTCTCTTTAACATTTTATCAAATTTTTATGCTATATCTACTAGCAATATTAAAAGTGACATCATATAAATAGGGATGGATTACAATGTAGTATTTATGAAATGTAACCTTCTTGTGATGCTTAAGAAATTACATTTCCATCATTTCAAACAAGCTTCCATTCCAAACAAGGGACGTAAATCTTCTTTTCATTTTCATTATGAGATAAAGGACTACCCAAGTAGGTTTATGGAAAATTTTCAATTTTAAACCCTAAAATTTCCACAGTAATATTGTAAATCTAGGATTTTGTTGTATTAACCAATTTTCTAGTAGCCTTCTTATAGCATGGTAATATTAATGTAAACTCCATCGCCTCACTGAGTGAGATATGGTAGAAATAAAATAATTATCAATAAATTGGAGATAAAATTTAAAGAGAGTATTTTTTATAGTCTAAATACATTTATTTTGTCTTCCAATTTTATCTTAAATAACGCTCTCCTAATGCCTCCGTAATAATAATGAATAGATAATAAGATAGTGGATCACCTTGGTAGAGTCTAAAATATAACTTAAAGTAACCAATAGGAGAACTATTAATCAAAATAAAATATTTCAAAGTGCTATAACAACATTTAATCAATTCACATCAACCATGATGGAAATAAAATATTTTGAAAATATCATTTAGAAAACTCTAGTAAACCATAGTATTTGCTTTCGTCATATCTAATTTCATAATCATACCTAGCCTTTGATGTATTAAATAGAATGTCTGGCCTTGTATGCATTGATTACACCATCAAAAAATTGTTTACCATGAAAAAAGCACCTTGTTCCTCTAAGATAACACAATTTAGGATATCTTTAAACCTCTTTACCATAATTTTTGAGATGATATAATAAATTATATTACAAAGTATTATTTGACAAAAAATACCAAAATATTTTGTCTCACTTATTTTGGAAACCAACTCAATAAAAGTGGTAGTAAACTTATTTATTGCAGCCTTTGTTTTGTAAGCCTCTTTAGTGGTAATAAACACATCACTCTTCAATAAATACTCAAAAAAATTAAATAAAATTGTAATAAATCCATCAAGGTTAGGTGCCTTGGTATGATGGAAAGATAAAATTGATTCATGTAGGTCTTCCATAGATATCTTCTTCATTAAATGATGGAATATTTTGCAAAAGCTTACCTTGTGCCTTCTTATCTTGCCTAGGATATAACAAAATATTTTTGAAATAAGTAATTGATTCCTTCAAAAAATCCTCTTTTTTATTGATATTTCTTCCATCTATAGTTAAAATATTTTAAATGCAACAATTTTTTTTTTGTTGTAACATGATTTTTAATTTTTATTTTTTTTTGTATTTCTATCTCCTTCCTTGAGCCATATGTCTATAATTTTTGAACCAATATGAAACCCTTTTTAATGCATTATTATAATTAAAAAGCAATTATTTTTCTTTTACATAAGAATCCTAGTCCATTACATTGATTTATACTATCTCTTATAAAATTTTAAGCTTGGATTCAATTTTCTTATTTTTTTAAAGATATTACAAAAAATATTTGGTATTCCAAATCTCCATTTGCTTTTTTAAATATTTAATTTTTTGAACATGCCTATACATACATGATCCTTCAAAAAAATTTTCATCCCACCATAACGTAATCATATGGAAGAAATTAGGGTCTTGTAGTTACAGTAAAAAGAATTTGGATGAAATTTTTTGGGTAAATACTAAGTCAAATGCATAGGTTTATGACCTAGTCATACTCACAATAAAGTATCTAAAGATATTTTATACCTTATGCAATCATATATTTGATATAAAAAGTATATCCAATATTTATTCTATATGAGTTTACCTAATTGGTCTATTATCTCATGTATATTGAAAAAATAAAGGAATAACATCCCAAAGGATATTTTAATTGATAAATAAAGTAAAATCTTGCATTGATTTACACCTTCCTGGAGTACCATCCTTATTTTCCAAAGGACATAGAACTGTGTCGAAGTCATTCCAAAGAATCCATAGATTACAATTATGAGTCATTATTGTATTTGAAAAAAATATGCTAATGTCCTTACAACATCTTTCATGAGGAGTAACTATAGTTGATGCATATACATTTGTAATATCAACTTTGGTATTTTTCTATTTCATATAAAATAATCCATGAAACCTAATTAGTTTTTTTCTTCTAACAGCTATCCATCGCATGTGTGTTTGTCTCGTATTGTTGCTATACTAGTTGAAGCTCCTATAGAAGAAATTTTAAAATAATATTCATCTTCCAAATATTTTAAAAGCATCCTTACATTTATCATTAAATTTTATTTCATGTATTAAAATAAACATAATACTATAAGAACCTATTAATTTCTTAATAAAATCTTTATTTAGGGGAGTTATTCATACATCTAACAATCCATGATGTCATTTTAATCATCACCTTTTATTTTTATTACCAAGTTTAGCTTGAATTGTCAGTATCTATGATATTTTTATTTAGCATTTTTGATCAAATAACTCTTTGCATTTATTTTTCTCTTTGTTCATGCTTTGATGACCTTCCTCTCCTTTTTTATTCCCACCAATACTTTCATCTTCATCAATATCTTCTATTTTTCATATTTCTCATCACAAAATTTATCTTCTAGTGATTCATTTAACCTTAAATAATTTGAAATGCATTGAATAGCCTCATAGACACTTTCTTCTTTATGTTCCCCCCAAAATCCTAAAATACAAGGATAATCCTCTATAGTAATTGATTTTTTATGCCACCCTAGAAACTCTAAATTTTCATGGACATCCTCCATAATAATTTCTTTATTATGCTACTCTTGAAACCCTAAAAATGCGATGGATACACTCTATACTACTTTTATTTTTATTATAAAGACAATAATTTATGTCACTTGAGTGAGATGTAGATGATTTCATTTATTAACCTTGACATCCTTCACTTTATTTGATTTAAAATTTTCCTTCTTATATTTCTTTATAGCTTTAACTTATTTTGTATTTGAAGTTATGAATACCACTTCCTCACACCCTATGTCAATTTTTTCTTCTTATGCATCATTCAAGTGAATTATAATGGTCTTTTTTATTTGATGTTGCAAATAGGTTTTTCTTATCACTTTCTTAAAAGTGGAAATTCATTGATTTAACTTGGCTTCTATTATGATATAATCTTCTTGTTTCATATTGAAGGTATATCTAATAATTTTTTAAACCTCCTTATTGTTGAGTTGATAAGGAACTGTAAAACGCCTAATCCACACAAAATCCTTTTAATAGTCATTATCTCTATAGAAAAATTATCATTCATGGTATTCATATAACGTATCTTTACCTCTAAACCAAGGGTTGTCATCCATTATTTATTTCTTATTTTTTAGAGAAGATAATGAGAAAAAATCCCCACTTCCACTTGATCCAATTTTAAATCTTAGAAAAACTTGACTACTATCCGTAGAACTTATATGTTAACCTTCATATTTTAAGAAGTAAGAGCCATTATATCATGCTCAATCATCTCATCCTTGATAATTACTTATGGTGTAGTATATGCTACTTTGATAGGGTTTTCCATATATTCACTCTTCATCTTATTGCTAACTAGCATATCCATACTTCTAACTTGGTCATCCTTTCTTCCAATAATGACTTAAAAAAATGGTTGTCCTACCATATTACCTAGATTTTGTTGAAATTAATCCTTTAGTTTTTTAGTTTATCATATGATGTGTAACAAGAAGAGGTGGTACTTTTTCTTTGTTCACACTTTGCTTATTATTTATGCTCCTTGCTTGTTGATCATGCTTCATGCTATGTCCTAGTTCACACATACAAAATTCCATTTTGAATACAAATATCTAGTATTTAAAGAACAACTTTTAAATTTGTAGTCTATTTCATTTCATCTATAGATACACATTTGATGTTTTCTTTTTAAATTGAAAAAAATCATCTTAAAGAAAAAATCTATAAAACTCATCAAATAAATCATGCAATTAGTCTAATAAATCCTAAAACTTATATTAAGTCAATATTAGTTGTATTTTCTATGAATTGTAGCTCTTTTGATGATGTGACCAGACCAAGCTAACTCGTCCTCTCCTTTTATTTGGGTGCTATGGGCTTTGACGATCCATAAGTCAAAGATATTATTGCTAGCTTGGCACTCCCACTTATTTTTAAATTTCAAATATTTTTTTCTTACCTGGATGAATCCAAGGGTGTTTGATTTTATTGTTATATGTTCTTCCCTCACGCTCCTATGGTACGGTTCCCATATGATAGTTTCTACCTTGGTGGCAAGTTGTAGATTTTAAGGTTCTTTCATGGAGGTAAGGATGGTATTTCTTGGGATTTTGAGCTTTTGTGCTTCTGTTGCAAGTTGCCAATACTCCACATGAGGCCATTTGTAATTTCATGCTTAGTATTAATGACATTTTTATCGCTATAGGATGGGGGTTTGATCTCGTACATATTGACTGCCATTCATCACTCTTATTCTCATTTATGCCCTTGGAATTGATGGATGTGGAAAATAGTGCAGGCCATCATATTCTTTATGCAAGATTCTATTTACTAGGCTGAGGAGATTTTTGTCCTTATGGATTGAGATTCTTGGGAGATTAACGAATAGAAAACTAACAGTGAAGTTGGCCCAATCAGTTTGTTCTTTTGGTTGTGTTTTTATTTCTGGGATTGCTCCCCTTTCCTTTTTAGATTATTATGGGATTTTGTGGGAATTTCTTGTTCCTATTTGGTTCATATTCATCTTTACGCCCGTTGTTTTTTACTTTTATATTTGTTTTTGGTATTTTGATGTTTTTTTCAATGTTTCATATGTTCCAATTTACAAATGTTTGAAGCATTCTTTCATTTGGAAGGATGTGTCTCTCTGTGTAATGGTTTGGAGATTCTTTTAAAATCTCCTTCGTCCATATAATCAAATATATATATATATAGAGAGAGATATATTAATTGGATTGCCTAGGTTAAATACAAGGCTTTTTGAAAGGGTGCCTATCTTTTCTCAACTAGGGAGACAATAAGAGCTACCCTCTTTATGATTTGAACTTGAGTCTCTTAGATGAAAGCCCAAAGATATACCAATTTGGTGTACCAATAAATACCTATATAAATTAAAATTAATTAAATATATCAAACTTCATTTCATAAAAGAAATTATTTTTATTAATAATCATCATTGAACGGGATTCTCTCAATATCATTAATTATATAAAAAGCTCCAAAAGACCATATTGGAAAGTTAGAAGCTATAGTGAAGAGATCGGGAAAGTTTCTACTCACCAATAGAAAGTTATCTTCCAACATGCTTTCAGAGAAGAAAATAAAGTAGTAGATAAACTGGCAAACATTGACGTTGCTGGTCCAAGTTTGTTGACTTGGATAGACACACTACCACAGGAGGTACGTGCATTAGATATTATTGAAAAAATTAACAATTATTATCTAGGTTACCATATTTTTTATAAGTTTCCTCACTATGTGTGAGAGTGTTGATGTTTCAAAAGGTCCTAGTGGGACAATAGGCACTAAATTTCAAAAAGTATTTGAGGTCTTGGTTTTCTAGCCCATCCTTTTGAATAACAAATTCCATCATTTTCATGACCCCTCTTTGTGGAACTGTTAGTTGGATGGTTGTCTCATGATCATCTGGACTTGTTTCAAATCCATTCATCTCATGAATCTTAATCTACATCATTTCCATAATAAGCAAGTGCTATGTCATATAACCCCTAGCATATCTAGTATCTATGTCCATTGCCACATGATTTATCTATTTTTCCATAACATTTTTTATTTTTTAACATCCAAGAGTGCTAGTTCATTTCCAAAGCCTACTAACATCTCAAATAGAAAGTTTATAAATAAATCAAAGGATTTTTTTTGTAAATATAGTGGGGTCATCAACAAACTCTTTCCAATTCGAGCGATACCTGCTGCATGTGAAAATATCATTGGCAACAAAATATTTTTAGAGATGTTAATTTGAATATTGGTAAGATTTTATCTAGGACCGAGATAAGAAATCTCACAATGCGAGGAATCATCATTTTTTAAAAATCTAAAAGTCTTGGAACCATCACTGAATGTGATAGGGTGGGAAAAACTTACTACATCGAAAGAAATTAAGATACATATTCTATTATTCCTTTCAAGCCATAAATTATATTATTATTACAAAGGGTAATTGACAAGATACATGCACTTCAATCTAGATTTGAAATTTTAGATTTCATTTACAGTCCCCAAGAACAATATAAGACCATTGATGTTATGGAAAAATTAACTTTACTTGTCGAGGGAGCAGTACAATGGTGTAATCTTTGGATCTTCTTTGGAAGGTCCAAGGTTCAAACCATGGTGTGGGTAAGTGTGTGAGGGGTTGGGTGTGTGTATGGTTGTGTGTTTGGTCCCTATTGATAAGTTCAGCTCTCGCTCTTATGAGAGGTCATGGTTGGGATGGGGATGCCCAACCTTGAGCATTGGTCATAGGGGTTTCTAACACTAACCTCAATCAATATATATAAATATATAGAGAGAGGAGCTAACGAGGCATCTAGCCTCCATGGATTTCCAAAAATTTACTTTAAAAAAATAGAAATTCTATGGTTGAAGAGGCTTGAAAAGGAAATTCTATAAGTGAGATCAATACCACTTTTATTACATTGGTTTCCAATAAAGGTAAGATAATTTTTTGATAATTTTCATCTAATAAGTCGTTGTAATATGATTTATAAGATCAATTTAAAATTTATGGAAAATAGGCTAAAAGACAATCTAGATTGTGTTATTTTAGAGAAACAAGATGGTTTTACTCGTGGTAAAAAATTCTTTATGGTATAATCATTACATATGAGGCCATAAAATCCCTTTATTCTATAAAAAATTAGATATGCTGATAAAATTAGATATGAACAAAGCATATTATAAGGTTTCATGAAATTTTCTACATGATATTCTCCAAAGGTTTGGTTTTGATTAATGTCAATATGAATGGATTAAATGTTATAGCACTACAAAATATTATATTTTCATCAATGATTTTCTTATTGATTATTTCAAGTCAAAGATAAAAATAGAGAGAAAAATAAAAGATATTCATGTTGTAAAAAATAGTCCCTTCAAATCTAATCTCTACTTTGTTGATGATACTTTTATTTTGCCTCATCTCTAAATCAATATTATCATGCTTTGAGAAGGCTATTGAACACTTAGTTAATATTATAAAATCTAGAATTTTTTATTTAAAAATACCCTAGCTTTACAACAAATTATTATTGATACTTTAGGGTTTAAAAGTGAAAAACTTCCACCAACATACTTTGTTATTCATTTTGTATCATGAAGGAAATAAACATCCAGAGTAGGTGCCTATATCATTTATTAGGGTTTCAGAGATGCAGAGAGAAGAGTTTGAGCAGAGAAGCAAATAATTAGAAAGTTTGGGCACCATTTTAGTTTAAATAGTTTAAATATTTTTTAAACATTTTAAATCCACTGTAACCCTTAATGTCGGCGAATTATTTTCTTAATGTCGAATTTTTTAATAAAATATTAATATTGTTTACGGCTTGGCTGACCTTCCTGGATGCCATTGTAGGACGCCTATCAGCATAAAAATAACTTTAGATCTTTTCTTTGGATAGAATGAAAGCTTGTTTGGCTGTAACCATGATGAAAAGAAATAAGAGAATTTATGGCTTGAAAGGAATAATAAAAAAATTATTTAGAAATCTCAAAATCATGCCCAAGATTAAAACCTTATCATTGCCTCTCTTGTAGAATGTTTACAAATATGGTGCTCATCATCACATGAAGTCTCAAGTACAAAAAAAGGCCATTAATACATAAAAATTGATTATAAGATTTGTACATAGAAAAGTCATATGCACTAATGGAATTAAAACAAATGATCTACATCTTGTACTAAAACAAAGCATCTACTTCCATTTAAAATAAAATAAAAATATCCAAAAAAAAAAAGGTATATCAAACTAATTTTGATGGTGCTTTTAAAGGAAATCTTAGAAAAGCTAAAGTACGTAGTCTTTTTGGAAATAATGAAGGTAAAATTCTCTAAACTCATAATCATATGGAACTTCAACTAACAACTATGTAGAGGCTATAAAACTTCATACATGGATTAAAATTGCAATAGAAAAGGGATGAAAATATATTTTAATTAAGAGGGATTCATAAATTATCATTAATACAATCAACAAAAATAGATATCAAAAAAATAATAATTTTGTCAATGTTCATCATCAAACAATATCTTGGAAATATGAGCAAAATTATAGAGAAGGAAATTAGGTAGTAAATAATTAAGGTAGAGAGACAATATTCATCTTGGTAAAATAAAATTTTAGAAGGCAAATGGTCATATTTTATCTCTTAATAAAAACAATATCAAAAAAATAATTGTGGAAACAAAACATTTGAAAACTTAAGTTTATATCCTATAAAAATAAATAAATATAAAAGGTTCCTCATACAAAAATATATATATATATATATATAACAAAACCATATACAAAATATGATTTGATCAATTTAATAACAAAATTAATATTTTATAAAAAATAACCCATAAAAATTACATATTATAAAAAAAATGACCCAATAAAAATTACATATACCTACGGTGGGTATACCCTCATGGGGCATCTACGCTTCACTCTGTCCTAATGGCGATATGAATGGGATCACACTTTCATAATTAAGCTTTCCATTAAGCTGTAATTTCTTCCCACATTGATATGGATGTGCTCACACTTTTATGATTAAGCTTACTCAGTTAATGAATTTCTTGCCACAAGACTAAACTTTTATATATTAGTTGGCGCTAATATCAGTGACCATAATATTTCAAAACAAACTTTCATATATCTTAGTTGGCCGGTAAAACCCACAAAATCCGCCCCTTGTAAATTACAATAATTGCTTCCAAAATTGCAAGATCCTAAAATTAGGGTTGCTAAATTATTAGAATCAAGGAATTCAAACTAATATTCAAAACCATCCATGTAAGAATGAGAAAAAAAATTACATGGAGAAAGAGAGAATATAAATCAAAAGAAAGGAGATCTATGTGGAGTGCCTTTTCTTCTATTGGAAGAGGACTTGGCAGCCATGTTTGTGTTTGTTGCAGAAGACTTAAATACACTCCTCTTCTTCTTCACAAACTCGGTGCAACCCAATGTTTTGTTATATCCCATCTCTTCTTCACTTCCACTGGATCCTGAAGATATCCTCAGAGCCATGCTGTTATCCAAAGTTGAATTGGGTGTCATCTTCCCATCTTCATAATCCTTAGAAAATACAAAATCTGGCAGTGCCAAATAATGGCATTCAAACAAGTACTTGGAGAGATCTCTGCCTTGGTTGATTATGTGGTCCACCTTCAAATCAACAAAATCCCAAATATGAGCAAGAGCATCCAGGACTCAAGACCCATGATAAAATCAATAGCAGGGCAGTTAAACAATACCAATTTCCCCAAACTTAAAAAAAAAAAAAAAAACACAGATCAAGCCAAAAAAAAATTCAATCTTCTTCCAAATAGATTGAAATAAGAATACATACTGACTCCAAAGTAGTGCCTGCCATCAGCAAACCTTATCCAATCCTTATCTTTAGTATTTTTAACATAGATCAGAAAACTATCAATTAAATGTATAGAACAAGAATGTTGGATAGGAAACAATACCCCAAATCAATAGGATACCAAAGTCTCAAGACATTTTGAATTCTGGTAGAGACCTGTTCCCAGTGGAAACACCCAACTAAGTCAATTCAACTACAACTTTTTCTATCCAACTGACTTGCCATGGAACAATCTCAAAAGATACATTTTTAACTCTTCCATAGTTTCATCCACCTTAGCCACTGGTGAAGAAATCCAGCTACACCAATCCACTCAATCCCTCATTTAAAAAAAGTGATACATCCACTTGCTAAATTCATTCCCACAAGTATGTGGGGAAACCAAAACACACCGTCACGGGCAATTCGCAGCCTTAACAAAATTCTACTATAAAAAAAAATCCATTCCTTCTCCCAAGAAAAACAAGTAAAGCAATTTAAACTCAGTTATGTCAAAAACTAGTCAATTTTATAATATATACTAAAACAACTACACAGCACTTAAAAACTGGACTACGCAGTAAAAATATAATCAACAATTTCACCACTCAATTATGTGAAGAAGCATGCAGTTCTCCCACAGTGAAAGAAGATCGAATCTTTTACTAATTTCTAAAGCAATTGTGCCACGGCCATACTTCTCTATTGAATCATGTCTCACCTTGCATCCCAGCGAGCAGAAATGGTAAGGCTCCTGCAGGCTCCTCTCACAAGTGCAACAGATGTTTCCAGATCCCTCGAAAGGCCGGGACTGAGGCCTCTGGTTCAAGAAAACCACCTTCGCACTGTTAGTTGTATAAGCCTGCAACACACAATTAAAAAAACAAATATAATTTAAGTACCCAAATAGACCATCAATTCGAACACCCACAATTCCTTCTCAGACCAGATCTTAAGCAATTGAAAATTGGCTAGGCTGCCTTCCATACCTGAACATAAGAGCAATCGATCAATTTCTCCACGTCGTCCAGCCTGATTACGTCGTGGTAGACATATCTCCTCACCTGTTTTTCAAAAACCAAAAATCCAGCAAGTAAAAACTCAGCCTCCCTGCTATGGTGGTATTATAACTTATTAAGAATTGAATTATGATACAGATCAGAACAAGAAGAAGAAGAAGAAGAGAAAACGGTTACCTGCAGAAGTCGATGGCTACGGTGAACAGACAAGCAATGCGGGCATATGCTTCTGCAGCAGTCCAAACAAAAAATGTTTCTCTCATTTTTCTTAGCACTCTCGTGTGTCAAGCAAGGAACGAAGAAGCTCTCGGCAAGCAAAGCCTCGAGCCATGCCGGTTTCTGCGACTCTTTAACAACATAACCCACCTGTGCCATACCAAAAATTATCGCAAAATTCAGCTAATTTTAGCAAGGAGCTCGAATTTTCCCGCCAATTGCAGATCTATAAAAAGAAAACAAGCTCACACAGAATTCACAAATCATTAGTATCTTTCAATGAATGCGAAAGAGACTACGCTACCATGTTTGTTCCTGCTGAGAATCTGGTGCAACTCCTCTTAAAAATTCAACACATAACAGAGTGGCAAAACACAAGGGCACACTCTCAAATATATGGATGGGATATTCCTGATTGAGGGAGGCGCGGGGCGACATGAAGATTAGGGTAAAGATGGGAAGAGGAGGAGGAGAATTAGGGTTCCCTTCATCGCTTTTTTGTTCTTATTCAATTAGAATCACATATCTCTTCTCTACCCTAATCTCTTTTCGTGTAATCTCTACTAGTACGTTTACGGTTCACCACACGGCGTAGGGTCGGGTGGTGTTAGTGCCCCTTGGATTGTAAGAATCCCCTTGAGGTTTCACAAGACCACAGAAATTGGGTGTGGATGCGTGTCCTTTGGAAGGACACATTTTCGCGTTGTAGGGACATTTTGTTGGGGGCTCCATGTTGATGATTTGGTATGATAGCCCATGTGAACATGTTGATTTGGACCGACTTCCTAAAATTTGTCCATAAAGTGGACGACAAAGTTGAGCCTATACTTAGAAAGGCTCAAGCTATTGGATTAGTGGCTTTAAGTCTCAAATTTGTGTTAAAATGTGAAAAGTGGTCACTTTGGGTCACTTTGGTCAATGGAATTTTAAGGATAGATAATGAAAAAGTGATTATAAAATAATTTTAAAAGGAATGGGATTATAGGTTTTATGAGAAAATTTAATAATTAAGATATGCTTATTTAATCAAATTTTATTTATTGAATTAGTTAATTTATTTTATAATAAGTGGGTAGTTTTGAAAGGTTTGTCCTTTCTTTTTAATTCAACTTAGTTATATTGGGTTATTTGGTGCCTTTGGCATATACTACATTGTTTCAACCCTTGAACCAAGGAATCAAATTTTATTTATTTAATTAGTTTATTTATTTTATAATAAGTGGGTGTTTTTGAAAGGGTTGTCCTTTCTTTTTAAATCCACTTAGTCACATTGAGTTATTTGGTGCCTTGGGGTGGATTACATTGTTCCAACCCTTAATCCAAGGAATCAAATTTTATTTATTTAATTAGTTAATTTATTTTATAATAAGTAGGTGTTTTTGAAAGGGTTGTCTTTTTTTTACATCGACTTAGTCACATTCAATTATTTGGTGCCCTTGACATGGACTACATTGTTCCGACCCTTGAACCAAGGACTTGTTGGCAACTTTATTTACCTACTTATGGTTTATAGCTTTATTTAATTAAATTTTAAACTTAAACATTTGAGTTCCAAAATCTTATTATTCAACCTATTCAAATTGCACTTAAAATATAAATATATATAAAAGATATAAATATATAAGATGATGGTTGTTTCTTAAGTGGTCTTGTGTTCAAATGCTTTCCTTTAAAAAAAAATCTAATGTTTTGCAAAACTTAAATAGTTGAAAAGTCCCTTTGAAATGAATTTGGGTTTCTCTAGTTAATTTATTTTATAATAAGTGGATATTTTTCAAAGGGTTGTCCTTTCTTTTTAAATCAGCTTAGTCACATTAAGTTATTTGGTGCCCTTGGCGTGGAATACATTGTTCCAACCCTTGAACCAACGAATCAAATTCTATTTATTTAATTAGTTAATTTATTTTATAATAAGTGGGTGTTTTTGAAAGGTTGTCCTTTGTTTTAAAATTGACTTAGTCACATTGGTTTATTTGGTACCCTGGGGTGAACTACATTTTTCCAACCCTTGAACCAAACAATCAAATTCTATTTATATAATTAGTTAATTTATTTTATAATAAGGGGTTATTTTTTAAAGGGCCACTCCATTGTTCCAACCCTTGAACCAAGGAATCAAATTATATTTATTTAATTAGTTAATTTATTTTATAATAAGTGAGTATTTTTGAAAGGGTTGTCCTTTCTTTTTACATCGACTTAGTCATATTCAATTATTCGGTACCCTTGACATGGACTACATTGTTCCAACCCTTGAACCAAGGATCTGTTGGCAACTCTATTCACCCAATTATGGTGTACAACTTTATTCCATTAAATTTTAAACTTAAACCTTTAAGTTCCAAAATATTATTATTTAACCTATTCAAATTACACTTAAAATATAAATATATATGTATAAGATATAAATAAAATGAAACTAATGTTTTATAAAAATTAAATAGTTGACAAGTCCTTTGACTTTTGTCATTGCAGTGGCCCTCCCTAATCAATTTAAATGTTTTGCAGCCTTTATATAGAACATTATGTATAAAGAATACAAAAGTTTTAATCATTAAATTTTTTATATTTTTTAATGGAAAGATCTTGAATCTTAGCAAGCGGTATATCTATAATTGCAAAGTATTAAAATAGTGGTATGATCGTCATATAATCTCATATAAAAAATTAAAAAATTATAATCATATGAATTAACTTTATATAAAAGGACACTTAATTACGTCGAGAGGTGTTCTTACAATGGCAGACAGGGGTGGGAGGTAAAGAGGCCATACATGTCACGCCGTAATTTTTTTTTTTTATTAAAAAAAGTCGACATTAACAAAATATTTAAAATATTTAAACTAGTTTAGATATTAAGGATATATATCTAAAAACATCGAGAGTTATCAATCCCGAGGTGCAATCCCGAGGTGCTTCACGAGGTAACACTTTTGTCCCTGATGTTGTCATTCCATTAGAGGATTTTAATAAGTTTTGTAGATGGCTAGAGAACCATACTCTTATTGGATATTTTCTAGGATGTATTCCCAATGAATCAATAATTCATAACTAGACTCAGCATTATTGGAATACATATGGTATTAAGGTTGAAGGAATCCAGAATTTTATAAAAGGGTTTTTATTTTTTCATTTCCCTAACTTTTTGCATGCTCAAGATGTGTTGTACCATGGTCCTTCGTATGTCTATAATTCCCTAATAATTTTCCAACCCTAGACCCAAGATTTCTCCATAGAGGACGACGCTTCCCTTGAGGTCCCTATTTGGGTAGAACTTCTCAGTTTGTTGGCTATCCTTTGGCCTTTCTTGGAAACCATTGTTGCTCCATTAGGTCTCTTTATCTGCATTGAGCATCCAAAATTCTGTGGTGTTCGCCCCTGCAGAAGGGTGTGTGTGAAATTTGATTTGCCCAAAGACCTTAAGGACCACCTCACCATGAGTATTGGTGAAACTTCATTTGTTTAAAAGTTGGTCTACATTAACCTACCAAACATTTGTTATCACTATCAGTTAGAAGCTCACAAAATTAAATACTACCCCTTAATGGAGGGATGTTACAATCATAACAAGGTCATGGTTAACGTTCCAAGCCCTGCACTTGTGACGCCACATCAAGCAACTCAAGGAGCTCAGGAAAAAAGGAATGATGGTTCCTAGGAGTCTTGGATCACTGTTACCAAGAAAAATTTCCTAATTAAGCCATTTGTTAATCCAGTAGGGAAGGTTCATGGTCCTCTGATGCATGCACAAAAAAATTGGATATGCAAATAGTAGTCCTAGAGAACCTCCAAGGGCCTTTTGCTTTTGCATAGAACATTGTGCTTAAACATAAACTCTATGAGGTGGAAAGAGCAAGAAGGTCTTGTAGCCCCACCTGTGACCCTTCAGTGCAAAACAAAGACAAACAGATGCTCACCATGTTTTTTAGATGGTAATCATGATCGATTCCTCTCCAACCCCTAATCCTCACTTGGGGAGATAGATGCTTCTGAGGATATCGACAGTGATATGCATCTGTATTATGCTCAATGATTTTTTTGTCCTTGAATATCAGAGGGTTGACAGACTCAGTTCATAAATATTTGGTTCAAAGTAAGATTGAAAGCATTTCTCACCAATACGATAGGTTGGATATCCTTTGTTTACAAGAAGTCAAAATTTATGATTTTAATTTACAGTGTGCTTGTTCATTTATTTTGCATGGTAGCCAGTTTTTTTCCACTAATCATTCTTTAGGATGAGGAGGAGCTTTCACCCTCATGGTTCTTTCCTGGTAGTCTCATCTAGTCACATGGGGGGTGGATCCCTCCAATCAGGTCATGTGGACCCTTTTTGAGATTGATAGACATTCCTTCGGAATTGTCAATGTTTATGCTTCCAATCATACCCCCGAGATATGTGCTCTGTGGTGGTGGTTGGCTTTGTCGTTATTGCTAGTAGTTTAGCTACTTTGTGGTGAATTAAATATGATTGAGAAAGCTAATGATAAAGTTGGCCAAATCCCTATGCAATGGTGCACTAGATAAAGAGAAGCATGTTTTTTAATGAAGAATAAATTGGGGTAGGTGGACCCAAATGCTTGTTCTTCTTCTAATAATTTTTAGAGCTTGCTTTGGTTTACTTGGTCCAATTTTCAAAGTGGAAATGATAGAATTTTGAAAATACTTGATAGAGCAATGCTTACCAATAATTTTGGGTTCAGTTTTCATAATATTATACAATCTGCCCCTCTAGTGGTATTCATTCCATGCACCACTATTTCAGATAATGTGCCCAATATATTCAACATTTTCTCCAACCAGTAGTCGATCAAAAAGTTACACTCTTATTTATTTATGAATGTTTATTTCTTGCAACATATTACCTTGAAAGCATATATTATTTGAGCTTGGAATTTGGTTCCTCGCCCTATCGAGAACACAAGTTGGATTAAATTGTGTAATGGTATCATTGCTTGCACAACTACCATTATTAGAGCTCTTGGAATCAAGCTTTCTCAATTATGTAAGAAGTCCAACTTGGATCTAAAAAATGAACTTGCCAAAGCTTCAGTTCGGCTTGATGCATCCTCCCTAAGTATCTCTCTGTAATAGCATGTTGCACCTCTTAGGTATGACCTTAAAAAGTCTAAGATTTATGAGGCTATAAGTGCCTAAATCAGAGTTCAAATACACTGGATAAAAGTGGGAGATAGGGTCTCAAAATAATTCTTTCAGTGTCTTTGATCACAAGGGGTTTAATTCAAAGACATTGTGGACAATCATGAGAGGTTTAAAAAGTTGTCTAACATTGTCAAAGTGTTTTTTAACCACTACCAGCAGGTATTTGTTGCTGCTCAACCTCTCTCTCCTGGGATATAGTAAGATCTTGATGAATGTTGCTAACTTATGATAGAGAAACTATCAAAATCATAGAAAAAGGACAGTTAAAGGTATTTTTCTTTAGAGGACTTAGTTATGCTCTATTCTATATGGCTCATGATAAAACACCAGGGTTGGATGATTTCCCCTGTGAATTACTTTAAAGCATTGTGGGACCTGGTTGACCCAAACCTTTTGTGTGTCTATCAAGAAGCCATTGCCACTGGCTCCTTAGGCTCCATTATTAATAAAGGCAACATTAAGTTCATCCCCAAGCCTGGATATCATGAGGTTATCATAAACTGGAGACCTATTATGTTGTTGAATGTAAGCTACAAAATTATTGCTAAGGCCCTTGCTTTTTGGCTCCGACCTCTGCTTCCTCTCACTGTGAGACCTAAGTAAAGAGGGTTTACTAATAATAGGTATATTATCGACAATGTCATTGCAATATGGGAGGGCATGAAATGGGCTAAAATTATTAACAAGAGTCCATGTTTATCAAACTTGACTTTGAGAAAGCATATGATAGAATTGAATGGAATTTCATTTTATCTATGCTCAAAGCCCTTGGGTTTAGTCCTTGCTTTGTTAATTCTATGCAAATGTTGTTCAAACATACCTCTGCAATCCTCACACTAAATGGAGTTCAATCTAAGAGTATAGGCCTTTTCAAGTTGGTTAGACAGGGGTTTCCTCTTGCCCCCTCTCTTTATGTGATTGCTAATGAAGCTTTTGGCTATCTTCTTGCCAAAAAATCTTCACAAGGGCTGGTTAAGGGAATCTCTCTCCCAAGAAATTAAGGGCAACTAATCAATATCATTTTACTAATGATTCATTCTTAACCATCCTTGAAGATAGGTAATCCATCACGTAGGATCTTTCTTGCTTGGATTATTTTTGCATGGCTTCTAGTTCCAGCATTCAATGGAGGAAAACATCCTGCTACATACAATCCTCCAGACCTATGTCAAGTTGACTTGAGTTTTATTAGTGGAAATGGATTTAGCTAGGGGAGATGTTTAAGCGTTTTTGCATCCCCTTTACATTCCAGAGTACTCCCTCCCAACTCTAGGAATATGTTGTGCAAAAAGTGGAGCAAAAACACAATTATTGGGTCACAAAAAAGCTTTCCCTTGTAGGAAAAATTTAAATTTGCTCCAAATGTCTTGCCACTATGGCTTTCATAGAGTTGCATGGAATATTTTGTCTCCCTAAGAGCTCGTATGGGGTTGTTCAACTGCCATCGCCAATATTTGGATCTGAGTGCTAAGTGGATTATATGAGCTCTTAAAATATGTGAAGCTTGGAAAATTCTAATCCAGCACTATGTTGCTACAGGGTTACCATTTGGAAGGAAATGGATTTGCCATCCCTCCTTTTGACCCCTGTTCCTATTAAAATATTTGGATCATTCATGATTTAGAGCATTTGGCAGGCCTGGGAGGCTATCAAGCCTTGGTTAATGTGGAAAGGAGTTGGCTACCAATGTGGGGTTGCTCTAGCTATTCTTGTAGACACCAAAACAGCACCAATCCGATTATGTGACTGCAAACACTGATCGCATTGACACACACAGCCCCAAGGGCAGCCCCCAGAGGTCAAACAGTGGTCCTAACCACTCTCAAAGATGTTTTGGAAGGTCAAGAGTCAATTTGGCACCTTCAGGCACTTTGCTCAGTACTCGTTTCACCCAGGGATGATTTCAAACTGGGATTCGCCCTACCCAGGGACGAATACCAGTATTCGCTCCAGGGTGGGGCGAATTGCAGGTTTGACGGGCAAAAAGTCAAATCTTGACAAATGGCAGCTCAGATCCGCCACTTAACGCTTCCTTCATCGCATGGGAGTGTGGGTGAGCATTTTCGAGCGTTAGAGGCAGTTGCAAGGGCAGTCATGAAGTCCCTAATCGGGGAGGAATCTCCCTCCCCCGGAGAGGGCATGATTGCCAAGTGGCGCCTCTGCATGCCCAATTCAAGAGACCTCCAGGTCTATAAATTGGTGAGTTTCCTCACCCCAAAATATACAGAGAAGGAGCATTTTTGAGCAACGAAGTGCTACCATTTTACTTCCCCATACGCCCCTAGTTGATTTGTGCCTTTCACATCCGTGATCTCTTTTAGAGAGGAGGTCATTGGGTGACTATTGGAAGGACGAATCTTGAGCCCAAAACCCGACATTTGACCACAATATACCACCCAATTTGCTGACAACACTTTACAAGAGATTTTGGACTCATCCCAAGTGGATTGGTGCCGAAATCAGGCCCCAAACGATGGGCGGCCCGTCCGGGCGCCTCGCACTACTGCGGGTCTAATCGTCCCTTTTAGGAACGATTAGGAATCTGTGGCCGATTTCTCTTTCTATCATTTTCATTTTTTGTATTTGATATTTATGCTGCTTAGATAGTTTGCAATTTTGATTTCATATCGTTTTGATCAATTTTTGTCATGTTTTATCATTTTTTCGCCTTTACTAACTTGCAGAGGGCATCATCGAAATCCGGGCGTTAGAGGCCAAATTGGGGAAATATGACCATCTGGGTCATCCCAAAATACCCCCAATTAGCTAACCCCCACTTTTGCAGGAGATTTGGAGCTGTCCAGATGTGACATTTTGAGCGGTGCTATCTGGCATTTTGTTGCAGGTCTATTCGTCCCGCCCCAGAGCGAATTCAAATATGTGAGGAATTTCTTGACTATTCCATTTGCAGTGTTTTCTTTGTGAGGTCTTGATGCCCCTATCAAATTTTTAGATCATTTGGATATATGCTAGTTATCGTTTTATTTATTCTTTGCATGCACTAATCGTAGGCTTGGGGATTGCATGTTTCATTTCATCCGTAGGTGCTACTGACTGTTTCTTGTTTCTTTGAATGTAGGATCAAGATGTTAGAGGAGCAGCAGGGAGTCAAAATTCGTACACACAAGTGGCGATGATATTTTGGTCCGCCCATATTACATGTGGGCACGCGGAAGAAGGAATGGCATCCATGGATGTAACAAAGAAACAAATTTAACGCTCCTCGCCCCTAAAAAGGGAGGAGGCGAATTGTAACCGAATTCTGAAATGTATCAATAAAAGAAAGGGCTGTTTTCTGCATTGGATTTTCTTTTGCGTTTCAATTCGTTCATGCTTTCCCCATTTCATGCATTTTCAATTCGTAGGATTTAGCGTTAAGTTTAGTTCCATTTTTGCATCGTACTTGGAGATTTTTCCCTTTTTGTTTCCGTATCCTCGTGCTTTCAGTGGTGATCATGGTGGGACTCTGTCCTCTATTTTTTTTAGATCAGAAATCTGATCAAAACTTGCTTTTGCTTGCAGGTATCATTTTTTTTGAACGCGGGACTATTGTTCGTTCCAGTCTGTGGCGAATACAGAGTTGGAATTCGTCTCATCCAGGGACGAATTGGAATGCGCCCCACCCTATGATGAATTCTGTTCTATTATTCATTTCATCCAGGGATGAATAGCTCTCTACATAGTTTTAGGGCAGAAACTCAGAGCCAACAGATTTGGGCAGAGAAGAGGTAGGGATTCTGAACTTTTCCTGTCATTTTCTGTTTTTCAGTTTTTCTATTTTTAGGTTACTTGCTTGCTTAGGGAAAGTTTTCTTTTACTTTGTTGCTTGTTTCCTTTTTGCAAAATAAAAAGAACCCCACACATCACGTGGCAAATTAAACACCAAGGAGCTGGTCGTAAAACCCCAACCCTTGATCAAGACCAACGGTGGATTTCATCACCACCTTGGCTTGAATTTTTGCATCCATTACCCCGATCGCTACTGTTGCTAGACGTAAATCCTGATGAAAGCTGACCGAGTGTAGCTAGGGTGATTCCCAACACATGAGGATAAGTCTTCTATGGTAGGTGTCATAAACAGGGTGATTCCCCTTTCGTACCGCCTACGTTCCATGTACCATCTGCTCTCACGTACCTATAGTTTCCCTCACGTAAGGGCGGGTATATAGAGAGGTTGGTATATCGGCCTGGCAATGGTATATCGAAGGGGCGACCATTTTTGGGAGCCATAAGAGCCATCATATTGCATTTAAACGTTCTTTACAAAAACCTTCAAAAACAAAAAAAAAAAAAAACCAAAACACACTAAACCAGGTCTAGGACACACTTTTAATCTTTAAACGAGATAATCATTGCTTTGTGCGTGTGTGTGCTCTTTTCTATTTAGTGTAGCATAAAAATCATAAAAAGAGATAAAAATCTACATAGCTTGTAGAAAAACACCACCATGGTGTACACCCGTAGCCAAGCCCAATCAAGGGCGGAAGCTACGAAAAGTGTACAAGGGGGCACAAGTCGCCTCCGCTATAGCCCTAAGGACTTGGTCATACCGCCTTGGTGGCCTGACCCACAAGAGAGTCCACATCATTCCATGTTAGAATGGAACTATAGGGGCACCCCTTTGAGGGACACGCCCATTCATCATAGCCCCTTTCAGGAGGAGTCCTTACACGTGGCGCTCAACATAGACAGGAAGGCTCCCTTAGAAGCTCGATATGAGTGGCCACCGCGCGATGAAGTGCTAGAGTAGCATAGGGTCCATGAGGAGAGGCCACATGATTATGGCATCCCTCCTTTACCCCCCATCACTGTTAGAACCAATAGACAAAACCCAGAGCGCAAGGCTCTTCAAGCAGGGCGAGCCAACTCTGCCCGCCCCTTTCACACATACGAAAGGGAGCACGAGGAAGACCATTACATTCCTCAAGAGCAATATACAACGTGGGAGCCATGCGCTTTCGCACCCGCTATATACCATGATCACCTACTGAGGCCAGAGCCTCGGGTAAATGCCACCAACCTCGATAGAGGGAAGTGACCTATTGAGATCTCGGATCATCGTGACCGAGGTAAGTGCATAGGAGAGGCATCCAGGCCTCCTAGGCTCAAGATGGTGGAGCAAATTGACCTGGAAGTCGCCAGACATGCCGCCCACCAAGCGTAGATCATGCGGCTTGAGCAAGACCAGCAGTAGCTAGAGCATCTATATCACCTTAGCAAAGAGCGCATTCGATGCCAAACAGATGAGCTGCTCCATAACCCGGTGCCTGAGAGGGTTCCAACCCCTCGCACCCAAAGAGCAGAACCGTATGAGAGGCGTAATCCCTTGGTGCGAGATAGGTCTCCATGACCTTACCAAGTGCTACCTCCGAGACCTCCTAGACCTGAGCGGGAGGCCACTCCCTGGAACAACGATGGGTACCCTCCGTGGGGACCCACCCAGGGTCATAGGTCTCATCCAGAGACTCCTCAGGAAGCTTACGAGGAGTATGAGCAAGAAGAAGAGTGGGCCAAAATGCCCTACCAAGGTGGAGGGGTTGCTATCCGGCCACCCCTCTATAGGCCTCAAGTCTCCCACAACCCACAATGGGAGCAAACTAAAGAGGAAGAGATTAAATCTTTAGATGCATATAAAGCGTTGCTAGAGCGTTTGGAGTCTATGGAGACCAAAACTTTTGGGCCCCAAAAGCCCACTTTATGCCAACTCCGTAGTCATCCTGTGCATCCATCCGTGCCAACACCCCCTTACCCTGAACACTTTAAGCTGCCTCAGTTGGCAACCTTTAGAGGTGAGGAGGATGCTCAAGAGCATGTGACGAGATTCCTGAGCCAATGCTTCGGCATTCAGGACAATGATGCTTTGTTATTAAGAACATTTATAACCACATTCGTAGGCCCTACCTCGGATTGGTTTACTCAATTACCAAAGCACAACATTAACAACTTAGATCAGTTAGTGGATGCGTTCCTCGAATGCTTCACCTTCAACACCAAGAAGAAGGCATCACTAAGTGACTTAGCCAACCTCAAGCAGTATGAGGAAGAAACCATGGCGGCCTATGGGAATCGATGGAGGACTTTGCTTTCAAAGCTGCCCTACCTTCCCCCTATGTCCGACCTCACTCAAATGTTCTCAAAGAGCTATTTGAGATCGATCTCTATGCTATTGCAGCTGCAGCAATATGCCACCTTAGAAGAAGCTCTGGCGCAAGCCAGGATCATTGAAGAGATCAAGATACAGGATGGCGAGATAGCCAAACCTAAGAAAAAGAGTGGACTAAGAACACTAAAATAGGGACCATGCAACAGAAACCCGCTGTGGTCAATCAAGTTGCTATCAATGTCCCTAAGCCTGCACAAGTAACACAGCCCCAAAAGGCTAATTATCAGGTGGTGCCTCCTAACAACTATGACAGAGAAAATTAGAGGCAAGAGCAGAATCAGCAGCGTCACCCTAGGCGACAATACACACCCTACACAGAGTCCAGGGACTCCCTGTTTGACCGCTTGTTAGCGGAAAATTTGATCAACCTGCCAGAGATTCAAACCATAGACCCCAATGCTCCCAAGCCTAAGGGGTACAGGGAGGACTTGTACTGTAGGTTCCACAGATGGTAGGGACATGACCTAAATGCCTACTGGAAGTTTAAGGGCTTGGTGCAAGACTTAATTGATAACAAGACACTAGCGGTGGATAATCTTGTGGCACCAAGCAATCAACAAATGGAGGTCTTTAAAGACCCCTTGCCTGCTCATGCTCCATAGGAAAAAACCCTACAAGTTAATGAGGTCACACAGAACTGCCCCATGCAGGGGTATGTAGGGATGATCAGTATAGTGACTCGAAATAGGAGGTATCCGAGTGTAGCTGCCCCACGGCAACTACAGGTGAGGTGCCAACAATGACACAACCGCAACAGCACCTTGCACAACCTCCTCTGCCTAGACCAGTGGCCACACTTTGGACCAAACTCACTCAGAGTTTGAGGACCACCTCGGCTAGGCTCTCCATATACGAGCTCATACAACAATCAACGCCCCATCGAGAGGCTCTAATGGAGATATTGAAAGCCATCGAGTTGCAGCCCCATGAAACAAATTCTTTCAACAACTTCGTGGGACATGTCAAATGATGCACTGAGCCAGTCATCACATTTCGAGAAGACGAAGTGAAATCAGTGGCTGATGACATGGCGGATCCACCCCTGCACGTTATCGCATGGGTCAACGGGATCCCATATAAGAGGGTGTTGATAGACACTGGCTCATCCAATAATCTCATCACAACCATGGCCCTAAAACATCTGAAGTTGCCCGCATCTCACATCACAGCTTCCACCTACACACTGCGAGCATTCAATGATGCAATTTGCTCGACAGTTGGCACAATAGTCCTACCCATCCAAGTGGGACAAAAGACTATACCTACATTGTGCCACATCTTGGAAGGTGAGATGGCCTACAACATCTTGCTGGGGCGGCCATGGATCAGGGACATGAAGTGTGTCCCTTCGATAGCTCACCAGTGCTTAAAGTATACATTTGAAGGGGAGGTGCATGTAGTCCCGGTGGACTTAGAACCCTTCAAGTATTGTAATGCGGTGCAGCTGATGCCGCAATCGACCCTTCCATCAATGCATTTGGATTTCCAATTGAATCCATCTAAACAAGGTCTGATTTCATAGGCATCCCCATTAGCAAGTTCTTCAAAACCCCAGTCGGGTCCATCTTCATCATCTGGTCCTCCACCAACGATGCCACCGATGGGGGCCAAATAGAAGGACAAAGGGAAGAAACCTCTGGAAGAGACACTACCATCAGTATCAACTATCTCTACTGAGGAGATGCCTAGCCGAATGGAAGTCGAGGCTCCTAGTTCACCCGACATGGAGTGGACTCAGGGAGAACTTCCATTCCCTCCCCCTCAACCACCAACAATCACCATTGAGATGGCCAATACGGGCCTGGGGGAGTATCTGGTGTGGAATATTGTAGCAACACCCACACTAGAGTCCATGCAGGACATGGGGAGACCTCGCCTCCCCATCGGCACTATTGTTCCCCTAGGCTACCCGCCAAACCAGACAAACTTTGTGTATGGGGGCCTTGATCATGGCGTTGCACCATGCACGCAAGAGGATGAAGATGAAGAGCCTTTTGCTAAAAATGTCAACTACTTGTCTAACCCGGACTTTGCTTTGAGATACCTTGGCCAATGCAATTGGCATGGATATGGGTTAGGCAGATATGAGCAAGGGGTACGTGTTCTTTGCCAACCAAGATACCAAATGCCATATGACAAGTCAGGAGTAGGGTTCAACCACCCCCTGCCCTTGGACATCTTGGTGGAGAACATGCAAGGCCTAGGGATAGGCAACAAGGGGGGATTGGCATCAGATCCATATGCCAACCCTAACATGACATATACATTGAGGGATTATCTCCCATTAACGGCAATCAACCTTGTTGACCCTCGCAATCCCTTCCCTTCGCTCGAGAGAGGAGAAAGCTCGAGAGCTCATTTTCAAGGAGGGTCTGGACAATGTCAAGAAGGGTCCTCAGAGGATGAATCGGAATATGAGGTAGCACCATGGGACCCCTTCGAATCAGATAGCAATCACTCACAGGTGATCCCCATGGATGATTATCAAGAGAATCTCTTGACAATGTTCCCTTTAGATGCTCCAATCGAGCAAGTGCCACTCCAAGGTAATCAGGCCCCACCGTAGAGAGCGGAACAACCCCAATGGGGCCAGATCAATTTGCTTGAGCAAGGTGAGCCTTTAATGTCGCAAGCAGTTGTTGGAGCCAATGAAGGCCTTTGGATCTTCGATAGTGATTATGAAGATGAAACTGAGATGGCATATCTTAATCACATGCGGCAAATGCAGCGACCATACCCCTTGGAGATTAACGACATATTCGAACAATTAAACATAGTGCCAGGGCATGAGTGGTACGTAGACCCGATGACGGTGGGACCAAGTGTTGGATCTGCCACTCTGGGCATACGAAGCATACCTTCCACCCAGAGACCCTATAGTGACATCAGTGTCGAGGGTAGACCCTGTCTTCCTATCCGCACATAGGGCCGATCCATTCGTGCCAATACCTCTAGAGCCAGACCCAGAGCACAGAGAACATCTAGAATGTTCGAGTCATCACACCCATGGTAATGGAGACCAAAATCATTTCATCAACATGATCTCCATTGACTTAACCGCCCCCATCCACAACCCGACCGATCCGGCATAGTCATTGTATCTAGATATAGATGCCATAGACTGGGATCGCGTCAATTCACCTCCATCCCCATCAGAGTATTGGCCTTTCGGTGAAATGCTTCATTTTACCCCTGGGTCAACTCAGGATATCTTCCATGTTGAAGAGGAACCCGAGGTTCCTAACGATGATCTTAACTCAGCAAATGATATCCATTTGATCCCAACTCCACACCAGTTGGAGGATGGATCCCACATGTCGGTCGAGGAGATGACTGACGTAGACATCGGCTCAGATCCAATGAATCCACAGATCATCAAGCTGGGGGTAAGTTTATCCCCCGAAGAGCAAGCCGACTACATTGCCCTTCTCAAAGAGAAGAAGGAGGTTTTTGCATGGTCATACAGAGACATGCCGGGACTAGATCCATAGCTAGTCACGCATAATCTAACGCTTGATCCGATAGTCAAGCCAGTTAAGCAAAAACTACGCAAGATGCACCCAACAGTGGCCTTAATGGTCAAAGATGAATTACAAAAGTTGTTGGATGCACAGTTTGTCATCTGCGTGGACTACCCACCATGGTTGTCCAACATGGTGCCCATCAAAAATCCTGACGGGAGGATTCGCATATGCACTAATTTTTGAGATCTAAACAAAGCGAGTCCTAAGGATGATTTCCCATTGCCAAGCATCGACGCATTGGTAGACGCCACAGCGGGTCATGAAATGCTTTCCCTCATGGACGGTTTCTCGGGATACAATCAGATTTGTATCAATCCCGAGGACCAACTAAAAATGGCGTTCACAATGCCTTGGGGGACATTTTGTTATAAGGTCATGCCTTTTGGCCTTAAAAATTCTGGCGCCACCTACCAACGTGCCATGACATACATCTTCTATGATTACATGCATAAAACTTTGGAAGATTACATGGATGATTTGTTGGCCAAATATCTTTTATGTCGAGATCATCTCGATGACTTAAGCAAGATCCTCGATCGCCTCATGGAACATAAAGTCGGACTGAATCCCAAGAAGTGCGTATTTGGCATCACATCTGGAAAACTCTTGGGTTTCATAGTCTCAAAGCGAGGCATCGAGGTCGACCCAAACAAAGTCAAGGCAATCCTTGAAATGCTTCCCCCAACTACCATCAAGCGGCTCAGAAGCCTGCAGGGGAAAGGTCGCGTCGATCAAGCGCTTCATAGCACAGCTATCCGACAAGTGCCGACCCATGAACAAATTATTGCATAAGGGGGTAGCATTTCACTGGGATGACGAGTGCCGATCAACCTTCGATGACATTAAACAATACTTGGCTTCGCTACCGTATTGGCACCACCTAGACCAGGAGTGTCATTCTACTTATACATCTCAGCTACTGAGGTGGCACTGGGTGCCATGTTAGCCCAGAAGAATGAACTTCACAAAGAATAGGCTACTTACTATCTTAGCCGCACCCTGGTCAGTTATGAACTTAACTATGCATACGTTGAGAAACTCTGCTTGGCAGTGGTGTTTGCTACCAAAAAGTTATGCCATTACATGTTGAGCAACAAGACGTATGTTGTGTCTAAGGAGAATCCATTGCGATACATGATGAGTCGTACTTATCATAGTAGTCGCACGACGAAATGGATCATGTTGTTGATGGAATTTGACATAGAGTTTATTGGACAGAAATCCATAAAAGGTCAGGTCATCGCCGATCAACTAGCAGAGGCTCCTCTCGAAGATGATCAGCCTCTGATCATAGAACTACCCGATGATGGGGTCTTCCATGTCTCAGAATCACCAGATTTTGATGAGCCTGAGTCACAAGCCGACATAACCCTATTTTTTGATGGTTCTAAATGTGAGCAAGGTGGTGGCACGGGAATAGTATTCTTCACACCGCAAGGCGCTCCAATGCCTCTGTCATTTAAATTAAATTTCCCATGCACCAACAACAATGCAGAGTACGAAGCCTTGCTCATAGGTCTTCAGACAACAATCACCATGAACATTAAATGATTGAATATCTTTGGTGATTCGTTGTTAATTGTCAACCAAGTCAAAGGGGTATTCCAATGCAAATGCCCAGTTCTGTAGGCCTACAAAGCCCTTGTGGACAAATTCCTGGCAAAGCTTGAATGGTACGACATCGAGGCACTCCCTCGGTCATCGAATCATTTTGCGGACACTATGGCCTCCTTGGGGTCATTAATCCCGCAAGACATTTTTGGTGATATGACAACCATTCAAGTCAAAACACTATCGCAATCCATGATGGAGCGTGCAAGCTCTGACTTGAGGCCAGGAATCCACATGATCCAGATTGAACCATCCTCGAATAAGTTCTCTCGAATCCACGATCGTCTGAATCATGCCAACTGGGGGTCCTTGTTCTCCCCTACTCCCCTTAATAGCAACACAACGCTATTCTTGCAAGTTCTTTCCCATTCAACTTTTGCTAGGGATGAACTTCAAGAGGGATTGGTTGTTCATACCGTCGAGGCTTTCGATCAGCAGGATTGGTATTCACCCATAAGGGACTACCTCAAGTTAGGTAATCTCCCGCTTGGATTGACGCATGCCACAAAATGAGCATTCAAGCAGAAAGTGGCAAAGTATGTCTTGTTAGGAGACATTTTGTACCATCGTAGCTACGAAGGAATCCTCCTTCATTGCTTGGACCAACAGGAGTCCACTTGGGCAATCGCCCAAGCGCACGATGGTACGTGCGGTGGCCACTTCAGTGGTATGGCCATCGCAAAGCGCATTCTCCGCATGGGCTATTATTGGCCATATTTAGAGCGAGATTGTTGCGCATATGTGAGGAAGTGCATGAAATGTCAACACCATGCTAATTTGACACACGTACCTTCCCAGGCCTTGCAATCGATCCAATCGGCTTGGCCATTTTCATAGTGGGGCCTAGATCTAATCGGTAAGATCTCCCCTACATCGTCAGGTCATCACACGTTTATCATAATGGCCACAGAGTATTTCACCAAGTGGGTGGAAGCGGTTTCGCTTACCTCTACGATAGGACCCCGCATTGTGGAGTTCATTTTACATAACATCATATGTCATTTTGGTATTCCATCCAAGATAATTTTAGATAATGGGACGTCATTCAAAAACAAAGACGTGCATGCTTTGACCACAAAGTACAAAATTCAGCATAATTTTTTGACACCCTATTATCCGTAGGCAAATGGGCAAGTAGAGGCGTCAAACAAAATGCTAGTTGCCATCCTCAAAAATATAGTCGTAGACAGTCATAAGGATTGGCACATTCAGATCCCACTTGCCCTGTGGGCTTATCGCACTAGCATTCGGACGCCCACTGGGGCAACTCCATTTTTGCTCGTGTATGGCTCTGAGGCTGTCATGCCTCTCGAGTTGGAAATTCCTTCCCTACGCATATCAATGCAAGAGTTCATCGATGATGACACTGCATGGCAGGCCCGGTTAGACCAGCTTACGTTGCTTGACGAACGATGCGTTAATGCTCTCGAGCATTTACGTATCTATCAAGAGCGACTTAAGAAAGCATACAACATGAAAGTTCATCTGAGGGACTTTCAGGTTGGTGACTTGGTCTTGAAAGAGAACCAACAGAACTCTAGTTTGTCATCCCATCTAAGGGACAAGTTCATGGCAAACTGGTTAGGTCCCTATGTAATTGATAGTAAAATAGGACCTGGAACATACCGGCTAGCCTCTCTTGATGGAATCAAGGAACTAGAACCCTTGAACATCAGTCATTTGTGGCCATTCCATATTTAGAAGAGCCATAGCCCAAAATGCTCCAAGGATTCCCATAATCGCTTGGTCAATCCCAAAATGCTCCAAGGATTCCCATAATCGCTTGGTCAATCCCAAAAATGCTCCAAGGATTCCCATAATCACTTGGTCAACCCCAAAAAGCTCCAAGGATTCCCATAATCGCTTGGTCAACCCAAAAAGCTCCAAGGATTCCCATAATCACTTGGTCAATCCCAAAATGCTCCAAGGATTCCCATAATCGCTTGGTCAACCCAAAAAGCCCCAAGGATTCCCATAATCGCTTGGTCAACCCAAAAAGCCCCAAGGATTCCCACAATCACTTGGTCAACCCTAAAATGCCCCAAAGGTGCCCATTATCCCTTTGGTCAAACCAAAAAGCTCCAAGGATTCCCACAATCGCTTGGTCAAAAATAAGAAAATTCAAAAACAATAAAATCATCAAAAATAACAAAAATTTGCATCTCATTTCCATGCATACTCACAATCATCACAACAATAAAGAGCTCTTTTTGCATCTCATCTTCATACTCACAAAAATCAATCCATCAAAAACACAAAAATATATAGCTGCATTAAGCATCACATCCATACATTGCATATTTGTGGTCATACAGGTCAAAGGCACCATAGACTGTAATTACTCCGCCAATCCATCTTGTTCCACATTTCTCCAATTTTGTAAATAGTCCATCAAAAATAAATGCCATTCACATCATTTTACCATAGCATAGTCAGTTGTCTTCTAATGTATCAAGAGTTTTCATCTTTCAATCGTCATTAGCTTTCTAGCCATGTACTGTACCAAGTCAGACAGATTTTACAAAGGTAGAGTTCTACTTGGATCGCACCTTGGTACGTAGCATCCCAACACAAATTAAAACACATAAGAATTCCCAAGTTGTGTGAATGAAAGATGAAACCTGCAAAGCAATCCAGATCACCATAAGCAAATGGTTATCTTGCTCATCCCCCTATGCGAATGACCCCAAGAATGCTGAGAGTTGGCAAAAGGACAAGCATCTTCCCTACCCAATTCCCCAAGGATCCCAAGTTCTCAAAAAAAAGTTGCAAAACATCACAAATTTGCAAAAGTCAAAACTCCAAAAAAATTTGACATCACAACCAAAGTGCATACATCAAGAAAAGCACATAAGATAGTGATTCTCATCACTCCATATTCAAATCCCTTGCTCAAAAGAAAAACAAAAATAAATAGTGATTTTTATCACTATAAAAGAGCAAGTATCCCAATACAATTGAAGAAAAGAAGGGAGTCGAACTTGAATCCCTGGAACTCTCAGCATTTCGACAGGTCATGAGGCAAACCTCGCATACTTGGTTTGGTGGATAGCCTATCGGTCACTGGTGGTAAACCTCCCGCATGACGATATATCTATCACAGTAACTTGTGTGCAGATCAATGTTTGCATGTGGATGAGCTAGCTTATGGTCTCCTACGATAGCACCGCAGATTAATCCGACTAAATACAACAAAGGAGTTAGTGGAGCTAATCAGGTGATCCTCAATACAGGTTTGGTTGACAACCTATCTGGCACTGGCGATATCCTGACAAACACCACATAAATGAACTCAATTGCACACACAGGGATGTGAAATAACTTGGTCAAAAACAAGTCTGATTCATACCTTGTTAAAAAGTCTCGTAAGATGAAAGTACAGTCATGGCTAGATAGTTAAAACATCTGAGTCTCGAAAAACCCTACCTACATTCTAAACCAACTAAGATATCTTTCATTCTTGCATCCCCATAAAAAAATACAAAAAAAAACATAGTATACATAAAGAAAGTCATTTACCACAACAATCGCCTAGGACAAAAAGCCATAAATTCTAAACAGTCTATGGTGCGACCACCAAAAATCACAAATTCAATTCATCCATTCCATTTGCATATCATATAAATTAAACACATTTACATTTCATCAAAACATATGCATCCATCAATATAACTTAACATGCATACATCCATATTCATCAATCATCATGCATAACATCAAATCATCACATGTGCATAAATAAAATAAAGTCATCTATATATATCATCAAAAATACCCATAGGCTACAATGAACCGGTCCTATGACCCCACAACAAAATCCAAAAGCTCAAAAATCCCCAAAGCCTAAGGCATCGACCACCATGATCATGCAAGATCGATGCGACGAGAACTACCCCCATGGTGTGGGTCCTATGAGACCCCTTAGGGCGGCTACTACTAGCCCCCGCATCACGCCTACTCAACCCCCTTCCAATCACCTATCGAGATGATGCTGATTGCTCATCTCCCCCTCTCACCAAGACCCACCACCAACAGACCCCCCACAGCGATAATCTCCCCTCCACTCCAACCACCCACCCAACCCCCACCCCCCCCCACCCCCAACCCCCCCCCCACCACCACATCCACCCCAACTCCTCCCATGCCCATCTCATCCGATCTCCCGAATCCGTCTATTGGAATCCAAGAATCCGATAGACATCCTCCAAAGTATCTCATCTCCCCATTGGGATATGGAAAGTATTAGTCCAAGGATCCCACAAGTTGA
Organism: Wollemia nobilis; assembly: GCA_028583015.1. NCBI lineage: Eukaryota > Viridiplantae > Streptophyta > Pinopsida > Araucariales > Araucariaceae > Wollemia > Wollemia nobilis. The sequence goes on from JAQPPZ010017033.1 coordinate 9,579,629, forward strand.
TCAAGTCTGTCAGGTAGGCCCGATCCCCAATCATCGGCTCCAATCGAGTCACCTGCTTGAGCCCAAGGGCGTCAAGCCACTCCTAGTCAGCCACAACTAGCGCCTCCCATGCTTCAGCAAAAATAGTAGGCACACGATACCGACTCTTCACAACCTGCAAAAGAAAACAAAATAAACACATTAAAATCATGAAAAAAAAGTGTACAGCTACAAACAGTATAAAAGAAAAACAAAATTAATTTGTCAACCTAGGGTTTTATACTCTCAAATTGATAAATTAAAACAAAAAAAATCAAAAATTACAAAACTTAATTTGTCAACCTAGGGTTTTATACTCTCAAATTGATAAATTAAAACAAAAAAATCAAAAATTACAAAATTAATTTGTCAACCTAGGGTTTTATACTCTCAAATTGATAAATTAAAACAAAAAAAATCAAAACTTACAAACTTAGTTTGTCAATCTAGGGTTTTTAACTTTACATTGATAAATCAAACAAAAACAACAAAAACGACTAAGGTTGAGCGAAGTTTTTAAAAAACTACGTTTAACACTAAGTTTTTAAGCTCAATTTTACCATAAGTTTTTAAACTTAGTTTTGATCTTTGTTTAACTAGGGTTAGCCTACGTTTTTCAGCTAAGTTTCGATTTTTGTTAGCCTAGGGTTTCTATTAGTTTACAAAAAATGAACACAAACAAACATGGTTTCCACTAGGATTTCAACCTACGTTTTAATGAAGCCATACCAAAACAAATAAACACATTCATTTCACTAAGGTTTTTTCATTTTTACATTTGAAAAACAAAATACAAAAAAAGAAGCAAAAAATAACTTGCGGTTTTAAAACTGTAATACAAGAAACTAATAAAGAGGGAGTTCACTTACTGGTCTCACTTTAGCTCCACCGCTCGATCCGGTTCATGCACTCATGGTGGCAGAAAAATTTAGTAGTGCTTCGCTTCGTAGAATTGACCTCCTCCTCAGAGCTCCAAATCGCCAGAAAAAACAAGTGCAAATGAGCCCAAAACCTAGTTTTGGCCTTTAAATAGGCTTTTTGAGCCTGTAATCATTCCTCCCTAGGATGAGCACTCTAGTTAGCACTCATCCCACCCTAGAATGAATGCTCAATAGGAATTCATCCCACCCAAGGACGAATACAGAGCAAACATTTCAAAAACAGCAAAAAATGCACAAAAATGCACCAAAAACAACAATAAAACTGTCCAATGAGAGTGCTTTTGCACTTGACATTCCAGGCATGCAAAATAGATGTCGAGGTCACAAATCCTCACTATCCTACTCCCTAAGAAGGCTACCATAGCCGGACCACTCCACGAGAAGACGGATCTTCGAGAATTTCATCCCCAAACGACATCACCAAAAGGGTCAAAACCCAACCAAAAATAGCAATAAAATTGCCGAACGAAGGCGCCTTCACGCCTGACATTCTTGGCATCCAAAATAGACATTGGGGTTACAAATTGTCACCATCCTACTCCCTAAGAAGGCCACCATGGCCGGACCGCTCCACGGGAAGACGGATTTTTGACAATTTTAGCTCCAAAAAGCGTCACCAAAAGGGTTAACACCCACCAAAAATAGGTCTAAATGTCAGAAAACTGCACACACATTTAACGCTAAAACATCTGAAGGCACCCTTACACAAGTCATCTTGGGTCAAGCGACTCGTCGCTTTTCTCATGTTGGTCATTCCCTCATCGATTCGTCGCTTGAGGGGGTAGTCACACTTAGTCACCAATCAACAAATACACACCCAATCATGGAAACAACATGCATTCAAAGAATCATTGGCAAAGACAATCACGCTCCTGCTTGGGGCAGTAAACAAGCAATAATCACAAGCTGATCAATCACTTGGCATTCGTGAATCATGAACTCAAGGTTCCCACGGACAAAAGGTTGCGCCCTTTGCCTATTCATGACTGATCAATGTCCAAGCTCAAGTAACACCTCACCGAAAAAGGTTAACACTTGAATTGAGTTCCTTCGCTCGTCAGAAGCAAGGATTCAAGAATGCATGCCCTTTCCATACTTGGGGCATCAAAAGTTGGTTAGGTTACTAAGAAACCCTAATCATTAGTGCTTTGGTTATCTATTTTTGCTCGACGTTGTGCCTTGCACAGTGCATCCCAAAAAGGGGCATCTATAGACACCAAAACAGCACCAATCCGATTATGTGACTGCAAACACTGATCGCATTGACACACACAGCCCCAAGGGCAGCCCCCAGAGGTCAAACAGTGGTCCTAACCACTCTCACAATAGTTTTGGAAGGTCAGGAGTCAATTTGGCACCTTCAAGCACTTTGCTCAATACTCGTTTCACCCAGGGACGATTTCAAACTGGGATTCGCCCTACCCAGGGATGAATACTAGTATTCGCTCCAGGGTGGGGCGAATTGCAGGTTTGACGGGCAAAAAGTCAAATCTTGACAAATGGCAGCTCGGATCCGCCACTTAACGCTTCCTTCATCGCATGGGAGTGTGGGTGAGCATTTTTGAGCGTTAGAGGCGGTTGCAAGGGCAGTCATGAAGTCCCTAATCAGGGAGGAATCTCCCTCCCCCTGAGAAGGCATGATTGCCAAGTGGCGCCTCTGCATGCCCAATTCAAGAGACCTCCAGGTCTATAAATTGGTGAGTTTCCTCACCCCAAAATATAGGAGAGAAGGAGCATTTTTGAGCAACGAAGTGCTGCCGTTTTACTTCCCCATACGCCCCTAGTTGATTTGTGCCTTTCACATCCGTGATCTCTTTTAGAGAGGAGGTCATTGGGTGACCATTGGAAGGACGAATCTTGAGCCCAAAACCCGACATTTGACCACAATATACCACCCAATTTTCCAACAACACTTTACAAGAGATTTTGGACTCATCCCAAGTGGATTGGTGCCGAAATCAGGCCCCAAACGGCGGGCGGCCCATCCGGGCGCCCCCGCACTATTGCGGGTCTAATCGTCCCTTTTAGGAACGATTAGGAATCTGTGGCCGATTTCTCTTTCTATCATTTTCATTTTTTGTATTTGATCTTTATGCTGCTTAGATAGTTTACAATTTTGATTTCATATCGTTTTGATCAATTTTTGTCATGTTTTATCATTTTTTCGCCTTTACTAACTTGCAGAGGGCATCATCAAAATCCGGGTGTTAGAGGCCAAATTGGGGAAATCTGACCATCTGGGTCATCCCAAAATACCCCCAATTAGCTAACCCCCACTTTTGCAGGAGATTTGGAGCTGTCCAGATGTGACATTTTGAGCGGTGCTATTTGGCATTTTGTTGCAGGTCTATTCGTCCCGCCCTAGAGCGAATTCAAATCGGTGAGGAATTTCCTGACTGTTCCATTTGCAGTGTTTTCTTTGTGAGGTCTTGATGCCCCTGTCAAATTTTTAGATCATTTGGATATATGCTAGTTATCATTTTATTTATTCTTTGCATGCACTAATCGTAGGCTTGGGGATTGCATGTTTCATTTCATCCACAGGTGCTACTGATTGTTTCTTGTTTCTTTGAACGTAGGATCGGGACGTTAGAGGAGCAGCAGGGAGTCAACATTCGTACACACAAGCGGCGGTGATGTTTTGGTCCGCCCATCTTACATGTGGGCACGCGGAAGAAGGAATGGCATCCATGGATGTAACAAAGAAACAAATTTAACGCTCCTCGCCCCTAAAAAGGGAGGAGGCGAATTGTAACCGAATTCTGAAATGTATCAATAAAAGAAAGGGCTGTTTTCCGCATTGGATTTTTGTTTGCGTTTCAATTCGTTCATGCTTTCCCCATTTCATGCATTTTCAATTCGTAGGATTTAGCGTTAAGTTTAGTTTCGTTTTTGCATCGTACTTGGAGCTTTTTCCTTTTTTGTTTTCGTATCCTCGTGCTTTCAGTTCTTAATATTTGGTGGTCCCCTGTTATTTAGTTTCAGGGCTAGCCACTGGCCAATATGCAATGGATTCATGCCAAAAAAATCTATAAGGGAGTTGTGTCCATTTTAGATTTTTTCTACGGATAGAGCAAAGGTTGGATCCCATGGAAAAATTTTAAGCAGAGGTATGCTTTAAAGCCTGAAGATAAAGACACTTATGATACTAACACCAGTTTTACTCCATTTTCCCTCTTGTCAAAGCTTTGACAGGTTTTCCAATGACCTTGGTGGAAAGAATGAAAATGGTTTAAAAATGTACCTCTATTCAACTATGTGACTAAGCTTGACTATAGTTGGATTTCGCCTAATCTGCCAATGGTACCAAAGCTCAATGAGCATTGGGATATTTTTTCTTCCAAATCTAGATGGTGTGCAAGATTTTAGATTATGTGGGCTAGCTTTATTGATCCCAAGTAGGCTTTACTTACCTAGAGTATGTTATTTCATGGTCTCCCACTAAGCGAAAGGTTTCTACATCTGGGGGTTGATAATCCCACATGTTCTTTTTATGGGGAAAATGAGTCTACCATTCATATTTTTTGAGATTGCAAAATAGGTTAAGTGGCATGGGAGTGGATGGAATATTTTTTTAGGTCGTTCTTCCCTTATCCTCTAATGTGGCTTCACAATTTGTTGGGGGATCCCTTTGATTTTTCTCAGTCTTTGTTATATTTTTGGAATTGTTTTTGAATTAAAATTTTGTTTCACCTTTGGAAAGCCAAAAATGAGAAAGTTTTTATGGATAAAACTCCCTTTGTAATTTTTTATCTTTCATATAAGTTATGGTCTTCCATGATTTTTTGTTATAGATTCAATTTCAAGTTGCCAAGGTAGCAATGGAGGTCAAGCACCTGTAGGAGCTGATTGATTACTGGGGTACTGATCCGTGTGTTGTGAGTAGAGTTCACATAGAGCTTGATCAAAGAAACCATTCTAGATCTCGATAGCATCATTGCCCACCCTCAAAGTGGTAGGACCGGTTAGTATCTAGGGCTCGCACTCATCCACATAAAAGGAGCGGGCCTTGGTCGCCAAGCCCTAACATTTCCTAGCGATATGATTCTTGGGGAGCTCACCCACATTCTCCTCACAGAGGTGATACTTGGAGGTCCCACCCACCCTCTCCAAGCCAATATTATGGTGGGAATGATAGAATTGATGCAGGTTGCAACAATTGGAGCACGAGTATTGATGATGGTTCCAATGCAAATACAATATGGATTATTCCCACTCAACCTATAGTTAATGATGTTTTTGACATGCGTCCAGGTCCATAGTAGAGCACTTCACCTCCCACTAAGATATGGCACCACACTTATGAAGCCTAGGTGAAAAATTCTCTAGTTGAGGGGGTGCATAACGATTAAGGGCTATTTTTTGAATAACTCACTATTTTTTATTAATGTATTTTTATTTACTGCTTTATGCATTCCTGCTAGTTGGTGGATGTTTAGTAATGGTACTTTGAACTTTATCTTGGCTGTTATGTAGTCGGTTGATTTAGTCGGTTGATTTGCATATGGGATGTAATGTATCTGACCACCCACCCATTTGTATGATTAACTCTTTACTCTTAATATAGTGCCTTTTCATTCAAATATATATATATATATATATATATATATATATATCATTTTAATGGAAAATATAAGAATAAACTGTTTAAAAATTATAAAAATATTTTTTTATGAATTCGCAAAATAGTATGCACAAAAAATAAAATAAATAAAACTCATAGTACCTACTTATTTTACTAGACTAATAGGTTTTGACACAATTATGAGTTTACATGTTGCCCATAAGGTTAGGTGGATTGGTAAAGGCTTGACTGACCAAGTACTTGTCAAGAAGAGACCTAAGTTCAAACCTCGAGGGCACGCTACTAGCTTTAGCAAAGGTAGTAGTTCATGTTGAATCCTCTGAGTCGGACCGATGATGATGATACAAACCCTGAGCAACAGGTGATCTCCATCTCACACCATGTCAACAACAATGAGACAAATAAGCTATTGGGAGCAGTCCCTATTTATTAAAAATTAGTGAAAATTAGTGGCTGTAACCAATTCCATTATGTAACCCAAAAAAAGAGTTTGCATCTCTAATTTAAAATAAGATTCATATCTAAAAAAAATTATTGCTATATAAAATATGTTTATCTAGATAAATTTTGGTTAATAAAATATGGTATAAAATTTAATTTTACTATATTTAAACAAATTTTCTAATTAAAATTTCAAAATTTTATTATAAAATTTATTATCATTAAAACAAACATATTAATAAAGATAATATTTTTTAATTAGAAAATAAATTATATATTTATATAATTATAATAGAAAGGAGAATATTGGTAATACCTCGTCCTAACATTAATGTAATTATTATATTATTATGTAATTACCTCTTTTCAATATGGAAACCTATTTTAATGATATTTTGTAATATTTTTTAATGTAATTATTATATTATTATGTAATTACCTCTTTTCAATATGGGAACCTATTTTAATAAAATAGATATTTTGTAATATTTTTTAATGGTACGTGGTAATTGAAGTGTTATAAAAAATTGTAAAATTTTAGTTCTAGTGACACTTTGCATGTAAGTCAACTTTTTAAATGGTTTAGGATTTGGCTCTTCTTTGAGAGGTTAAAGGTTCAAACCACAGCATGGGAGAGTGTGAGGAGTGGGTGTGTGGTGGCTTTATGTAAAATTTCTTATTGATAAGTATAAATCTCAAATTTAGGAGGGGTCATGGTTGGGAGGAGAAGGGGTTTCTCACAATAACCAAAAAAAAAAAAAGTCAACTTTTAAATGTTAAGTTAGGTTTGTATGAAATATATCTTGAAAATAAAATGGGGCATAAACGAATATATCTTTTTGCATATTGAATAAAATTATTGAAAGAGGTTATTCTTCGAAGAGGCCTGTGATTTTGATTCTGTATCATTTACATTTTGTATTACAATATTCTATTTTTTCATGAATTACTACCTTTTTGCAATAGTTATGTGAATGTGTTTATTTTAATTAGAAAGTTACTTTAATACCTAACTTATTTTAAAGATTGAAATTAGACCAAATGTTTAGATTTATATGATATGTTTGTTATAATTATTATAATTTTTTTTTTTTTTTGTAAGATATCATAATTTTAGTTTTTTTTGGAAAAAGCTTAAATTCAAATTAAAACAAGCTAAATATATAACATAAAATTCATGCTCATACTACTATTGGAAATAAGTTTATCTTAATTATTTTTTTTAGTAATAATATTAACAAATGGGGCCATTTCATGTGTCTTTATAAAAAATTGTAACTATTTGTTTCGTAAGATTCTAGTTGTAGTGACACTTTGCATGTAAGTCTACTTTTAAATGTTAGATTAAATGTTAGGTTAGGGTTGCATGAAATATATCTTGAAAATAAAATGAGACATAAAGAAATATATCTTTTACATATTGAATAAAAGTATTGAAATATGCTATTCTTCGAAGAGGTCTACAATTCTGATTGTGTATCATTTATATTTTGTATTACAATATTCTATTTTTGATGAATTACTATTTTTTTAATAGTTATATGAATATATTTTTTGTAATAGTTATGTGAATATGTTTATTTTAGTTAGAAGGTTCTTAATAGATTTTAATACCTAACTTATCTTAAAGTTTGAAATTAAACAAATATTTAGAGTTATATGATATGTTTGAAATTAAAATAATATTTAGAATTATATAATATGTTTGTTATAATTATTATAAGTTTTTGTAAGATTTTATAATTTTAAATTTTTCTTTTAAACTTAAATTCAAATTAAAACAAAACTAAATATATTTAAAAAAATAATTATAATAACATAAAATTAATGCTCAAACTACTACTGGAAATTTGTTTATCTTAATTATTATTTTTTATTAATATTGTTAACAATGGAACAAAGAAATTGGATGAAAATTTTATGTGGCCAATGATAACAAGAGATGATCACCATCTATAAGGGAAGATCAACCTGAAAATAAATACTAAGTGAAACTAAATTTCTAACAAAATTATATAGGATGATATAATATAATGAATTTTTAAAATTAATTATAACATACATTTGACATGACCAAGGGAGGTCCTAGGTGAGTTGGAGAGGAGAGGGCAATCCTCCAAGGGAGGTCCTAGGTTCAAATCTCCACCCTACCAAAAAGCTGAATTGGGTATTTAAAATCCAATTGATAATGTTGGTGCGGGCAGGGTTGGGTGCAACCCCCGGATGACTTTGATGGTGTAGAACCCCTGTTCGTGATCTTTCAGACCAAGGCGGCTCCGCAAGGGGTTTTTCGCTTAAAAAAAAACATATGGTTTTTAGTGTTCTATCTCTATTAGATTAGATCTCTTTGATTTCTTATAAAAGAAGAGGTTAAGACCAACATTCGACAGGTTTTTAGAAAAATAAGAGGATAAGACCAACATTCAACAATTTCTTTGTGCACGTATGTATGAATGTTGTTTTTCCTTTTATTTTATTTTTTTTTGGTACACAGAGTATGAATGTTGTTTTTCATTAGTCCACGGTTGAGTCGGGGATAGAATATGCGCGACTAAAGAAGGGTTATAAGCGGAGGGTATTCTTATAGTAAATGGTACTTGTTCAAAGTGTTTTTCCAAAAGATATTTTTAAAATATAGAAAAATATATAGATTATATATTTTGATGGAGTTAAAATTAAGAATGGAGGAGGCGTTGGTACAGTTTATTAATCCATAAGGGTATAGATTTATTATGCCTACAAATTGTGTTATTTAATTGTATAAATAATGTGATAAAATACGAGGCATTTTATATTTGTTTGAATAAAGGAGAAGCATTTTATATTGGTTTGAGGAAAGGAAAAGTTGAGAATCAAAGACGTAAGAATATATGGTAACTTGACTTCTAATTCATTGTTAATTAGGTTAATTTTCAATGCTCCATAAAGAACAAGCACCTAAAATCTTATAAGTATTGAGTCTAGTATTTGCTTCAAAGTATTTTTTATTGGTAAGGGTGTTTTGAAAGGATCTTGAAATCTTTTACAAAGCTAATTAGAAATAGGTAATCCACCTGAGATTATCTTGAACAACAACTAAACTAGAACAACAACTAAACAAAAGCCACATACAACAAAGAAGAAAGAACAACACACCTGAAGCACCAAATGAAAGGGAAAAAGGAAAGTAGAACAACAAGAACTCAGGAAGACACTAAACATACAGGGTACTAAACATACAATAGTAGGATCTACTGCCAACACATTTAATTACACCACAATTATAACAACCCAGGTCTACTCACCTTGGTTGTCAAAAACACAAGTTCAAAATTTCATTAAACTTAAACACATATGTCACATATTAACATAAGCTCATCAAAATTTGAATTAGTACCTAGGCATAGATGATCAAACTTCAAGAATTTATACTGCTACAGACATTATCTCAAGTGCTTAGGACTGGCCAACTTCCCACAATAGGTTTCTATTTATAAGATTTTTTTCTCCTTTATCAAGTTCTCGGATCTAGACGTGGGGTTGCCCATTTAGGGCCCATAACACTTGGAAGGGTGGACACAATAATTCCCCATCTCATAGCATGGAGAACTTGGATCTATAATCCAACTCTTGTCTTGTTGGTCCACTGACCCATTTTTATTAGTTAAACCATGCTTGAGTTAGTGTAGTTATGTCAGTGCCTGATTATTGATCTTCACCTAAGGTGTTATCAGGGTCTACAAACTCTCTGGTTTATCAGACAAGGTATCCCATACCAAACTATCGATTGACAATAATGCTGCTCATATCATCTACCATTGGACCTTCCAACCTCAAGAATTCTGCTTTCTAGACTTGAATCAAGTTGGTAATTCCACAACCAAACTAGGATTCATAAGCAACCTCATGTACTACTCATTTGATAACCTAGAACGATGTCCCATACCATCGTTTTTTACTCTCTATAGTGCAGGATCCCTGCCCTTTCATGATGCGCTAGAGGACGGTTATCTCTGAAACACAATAGTCACCACTATGATCTATTGAGTATGGATGAGAGCTATACTTTTTGATGAGCACTATAATGTAGTCAATATTTTCACAATGAAAAGATCATATACTCCCTTCTCGAAGATTATGTCATGTCCAGGTTTCATGTTTTAGTTTATACATATGAAAATACTTGGTTGTATACTTTTAATTGAATATGGTGAGTGCTATCCTTTTTTATGAGCACTATAATGTAGTCAATATTTTCATAATTAAAAGATCATATACTCCCTTCTCAAATATTGTGTCATGTCCAAGTTTCATGTTTTAGTTTTTAAATATGAAAATACTTGGTTGTATACTCTTATACTGATATCTTTTCAAAAAATTTACTTATATACTATAACACATATAGTATTTTAAAATAATATTTTAAAACAAAGGGTATAGTGATATCTTTCCAAAAAAAATTACTTATTTATATTTTATCTACTATAAAACATATAATATTTTAAAACAAAGGTAGGAAAATTAGAATTGAGTATAAAATAAACATGTTATTACATAAATTAAAACTTAGTGGAAATGCTATTTACTTCAGTTGCATCATAAGTTATATTTAATTAATTTAACTTTATTATTAATAATTATACTAATATGCTTTATAAATAAGAGCTAACCAAAACTTTTTCTTTTCAACAAATTATAAGATATCTATAATGTAATAAATCTCTAAAAATTAAACCAAACCATTAACTCATTTTATCGATTTTTGCAATGAAACCATTTAAAAATAATAATAATTCTACATGAGTCCAAAATAAAAGTTCCATAGTTATCGTTAACTCAGTTTCTACTTTTTGTTTTCTGTGAAAGAAGAGCTTGAATCAAAATTAGTTTCACCTAAATTTTATTCTTATAAACCATACCCGCGATAAAAAGAATTCTAATTTGATGTGCAGTGGCAAAGGTCGTTAACTCGTTTACGCCCTTGACCAAATATTCTTATAAACCATACTAGAGCTTCTTTTGAAGATTACGATTATATCTATGCATTTGTAGCTATTAAACTCCTCTATGGTAAATGAGAATACACGTTTTATCAAAGATATTAGTTTCAACGGATTCATTTTTAGTCCAAAGTATTTGGAAATATTATTATAACTATGAAAACAAATTCACCTACTTTCTTAGATGGACAACTGATTGGGGCCTTTGAGCAAAACACTAAAAAACGTAGGTTCTAAAATCCTTATTTGTTTGTCAAGGAATACACCTCATCTTTGGAGATTTAAATTTCTATGGAAGACCTTCATGAATTGATTTTTCAATGTAAGATAAATAGTATAAGACATGACTCCATTGCTAATTTTTTTTTTATTATTATTATTTTTTTAGTTTGACTCACGTCCAATCTCGTTGTTAGACAGAGTTTTAGATATCCAAAAAATAACACACATCAAAGTCGTAGGTATCTATAACATACTTCCCCTCTATTGGTTTAAACCTTTGAATTTTATATAGCCTCTTTTTAATATTAACTTGAAAGGGATTTACTCAAAATGCTATCAAATTCAAAAACATCGTTTGTGAGTCAAAGTATTTATGACACCGTAAAAAAGAAAAAAGAAAAAATGACATACCAGAAATACAACGACCTATCTACATAGTAAATATTATATATATATATATATATATATATATATATATATATATATATATATATATATATATATAGATAGATAGATAGAGATATAGACACCAAAACAGCACCAATCCGATTATGTGACAACAAGCGCTGATCGCATTGACACACACAGCCCCTAGGGCAGCCCCCAGAGGTTAAACAATGGTCCTAACCACTCCCAAAAGCAGTTTGGAGGTCAGAGGTCAATTTGGCACCTTTTTGGCACCTTGCTCTCTGCTCGTCCCACCCAGGGATGAATACAAACTGGCATTCGTCCCACCCAGGGACGAATATCAGTACATTCACCCCTAGGGTGAGGCGAATAGCAACTTTGATTGGCAAAAAGTCAAACCTCGACAAGTCCGCCAGTTAATTGAAGCTTCAGGCCATGCAATTGCGAGGAATGGCTCCAAATCAAGGAGAAAGACTTCAGTCATGCATGTCTTAGATTTTTGGAGGCCTCATGCAAGGAGACTCTAAATCAGGGAATAATCTTTTTCTCAAAATAGGACATGCAACTCAAGTGGCGCCCTCGCATGCGCAATTCAAACAGAGAGACCCTAGGTCTATAAATTGGTGAGTTTTCTCACCCAAAAGATATAGAGAGAAGGAGCATTTGAGCAATGAAGTGCTGCCAATTTACATACCTACTTGCGATTTGTGCCTTTCACATCCTTAATCTCTCATTCGAAAGGGAGGTTATTGGGTGACTATTGGAAGCACGAATCAAGACCCAAAACCCAATTTTTGGCCATAATATCCCACAAAATTTGTTGAAAACACCCCATAACAGGTTTTGGACCCATCCCAAGTGGATTGGTGCTGAAACAAAGTCCCAAACGGTGGGCGTCCTGCCCCCGGGCGCTCCCCAAGCTGTCACAATCCTAAACGCCCCACCCCGGGATGAATAGAAATATGTGATATATTTCTCTATTTTTCTTTTGCATATTATTCTAGGTTATTTAAATAGGCTGTAGTTTAAATTTCATTTCATTCTGAGCAATTTTGACCAGGTTTTTATCATTTCCCGCCTTTACTAATCTGCAGATGCCATCATCAAAATCTGGGTGCTAGAGGCAAAATTGGAGAAATATGACCATCTGGGTCTTCCCAAAACACCCCCAATTAGCTAACCCCAACTTTTCAGGTCATTTGGAGCTTCCTAGGTAGGACATTGAAGAGGGTGCTTTCTGACAAATTATTGTAGGTTAATTCGTCCCACCCCGGAGCGAATACAAATCTGTGAGGAATTTCCTGACTATTCTTTTTGTAGTGGTCTCCTGGTAACATATTCATGCTTCTATCAAATTTTTAGGTCGTTCTGATGTTATTCGGTCATCGTTTTAATATTTTCATGCATACACTAACAGTAGGCCTTGGGAAATGCATGTTTTATTCTATCTGCAGGTGCTACTAATATTTTCTGTTTCCTTGAATGTAGGTCTTCGAAATCAGAGGAGAAGGAAGGAATCAAAAATCATACACACAAGTGGCGGTGACATTTTGGTCCGCCCATCTTACATGTGGGCACGCGGAAGAAGGATTTGCTATCTATGGATGTGATAAAGAAACATATTTGACGCTCCTATCCCCTAAAAAGGAAGGAGACGTATTGTAACACGAATTTGAAAGCATATCAATAAAAAGGGCAGCATCTTTCATATTGCTTTTATCTTGTGTCGATTCGTCTATGTTCTTTCTTTTCATGCATGTTGCAATATATAGGCTTTTAGCGTTAAGTTTGGTTTTAAACGCATCTTGCTTGGCATATTCCTTTTTGTTTCCGTATCCTCATGCTTTCAGTGGCGATCACGGTGGGACCTCTATCCCTTGATTTTTAAGATTAAATTTCTGATTAAAGTTGCTTGTTTTTGCTTACAGGTACCAAGTTTTCAAATGCTAGACTATTGTTCGTCCTACCCTAGAACGAATACATATCTATTATTCGTCTCACCCCGGGATGAATAGCTCTCTGTGCACTTTTCAGGCAGAAATTTAGAGACATCCAATTTGGGCAGAGAAGAGGTAGGGGTCTTAAACACCCTCTGTCAATTTTTTGCTTTCTGTTTTCTATTCTCTAGTTTTTTTGCTTGCATAGGAGAGTTTAAATGCTTGCTTGTTTCATTTTTGCAACTTAAAAAGAACCCCACACACCACGTGGTAATTTAAACCAAGGAGTTGGTCGTAAAACCCCAACCCTTGAGCAAGACCAACGGTGGATTTCATCATCACCTTGGCTTGAGATATTGCATCCATAACCCCGATCGCGACTGTTGCTAGACGTAAATCCTGATGAAAGCTGACCAAGTGTAGCTTGGGGTGATTCCCAGTGCATGAGGATAAGTCTTCTATGGTAGGTGTCATAAACAGAGTGATTCCCCTTTCGTACCGCCTATGTTCCATGTATCATCTGCTCTCACGTACCTATAGTCTCCCTCACGTAAGGGCGGGTATATAGAGAGGTTGGTATATCGGTCCGACAATGGTATATTGAAGGGGCGACCATTTTGGGAGTCATAAGAGCCATCATAATTGCATTTAAACGGTCTTCACAAAAAGCTTTCAAAAACAAACATCAAAACACACTAAACCAGATTTAGGGCACACTTTTAATATTTAAAAGAGATAATCATTGCTTGTGTGTGTGATATTTTCTATTTAGTGTAGCATAAAAATCATAAAAAGAAAATAAAAAAAATCTACGCATCTTTAGGTAAACATCACCATGGTGTACACCCGTAGCCGAGCCCGATCACGGGAAGAAGCTGTAGAGAGTGCACCAAGGGGGACAAGTCACCTCCGATATAGTCCTGAGGACTTGGTCATCCCGCCTTGGTGGCATGGCACACAAGATAGTCCACATCATGCCATCACAGAACAGGACTATAGAGGCACCTCTTTGAGGGGCACCCCCACTCAACATAGATCCTTTCAAGAGGAGAACCTACACGTGGCACTCAACATAGACAGGAGACCTCCCTTAGACACTCGTTATGAGTGGCCTAGTGATGAAGTGTTAGAGCAACAGAGGGTCCAGAAGGAGGGGCCACATGATTTCGTCATCCCTCCTTTACCCCGTATTACTGTTAGAAACACTAGGCAATATCCAGAGTATCAGGCTCTCCAGACAGGGCAAGACAATTCTGCCCGCACCTTTTACGCATACGAAAGAGAGAACGAGGAAGACCACTATGTTCCTCAAGAGCAATACACAGCGTGGGAACGATGCACTTCCGCACCCGCTATGTATCAGGATCACTCATTGAGGCCAGAGCCTCAAGTGAATGCCGCTAACCTCGACAGAGGGAAGCAACCCATAGGGGTCTCGGATCACCATGACCGAGATAGACATGTAGGAGAGGCATCTAGGCTTCCTAAACAAGAGACGATGGAACAAATTGACTTGGCATTTGCCAAACTAGCCACCCGCCAAGCGCAAATCATGTGGCTCAGGCAAGACCAACAACAATTAGAACATTTGTGTCACCTTAACAAAGAGCGCATTCAGCGTCAGACAACCGAGTTGCTTCACAACAATGTGCCTGAGAAGGTCCCAACCCCTCGTGCACATAAATTAGAAGTGTATGAGAGGCACAACCCCTTGGTGCGAGACAGGTCTCCGTGACCTCATCAAGCACTGCCTCCAAGACCTCCTAGACCTGAGCGGGAAGCCACTCCCAGACACTATGATGGGCACCCTCCGTGGGCACCCATCAATGTTTACAGGCCTAGGCCAGACACTCCTCAAGAAGCCTATGAGGAGTATGAACAAGAAGAAGAGTGGGCTGAAATGCCCTATCAAGGCAGAAGGGGTGCTACCCAGCTACCCCTCCAAAGGCCTCAAATTCCCCGCAACCCACAGTGGGAGCAAACCAAGGAGGAGGAGATCAAATCCTTCGATGCATATAAAGCGTTGCTAGAGCGCTTAGAGTCTATGGAGCTCAAGACTTCTGGGCCCCAAAAGCCTACTTTACGCCAACTCCGTAGTCATCCTGTGCATCCGTCAGTGTCGGCACCTCCATACCCTGAACACTTTAAGCTGCCCCAGTTGGCACTCTTTAGAGGGGAGGAAGATGCCCAAGAGCATGTGACTCGATTCCTGAGCCAATGCTTTGGCATTCAGGACAATGATGCTTTGCTATTAAGAACATTTATAACCACATTCGTAGGCTCTGCCTCGGATTGGTTTACTCAATTACCAAAGCACAGCATCTGTAACTTGGATCAGCTAGTGGATGCGTTCCTAGAATGCTTCACCTTCAACACCAAGAAAAAGGCGTCACTAAGTGATCTAGCTAGCCTCAGGCAGTATGAGGAAGAATCTATGGTGGCATATGGGAACCGGTGGAGGACGTTGCTTTCAAAGCTGCCCTACCTCCCTCCTATGTCCGACTTGACTCAAATGTTCTCCAAGAGTTGTTTGAGATCGATCTCCATGCTATTGCAGCTGCAGCAATATGCCACTTTAGAGGAAGCTCTGGCGCAAGCCAGAATCATCGAGGAGATCAAGATACAGGATGGCAAAATTGCCAAGCCTAAGAAAAAAGAATGGAACAAGAACACCAAAATAGGGACTACGCAACAGAAACCCATCGCGGTCAATCAGGTTGCTATAAATGTCCCTAAGCCTGCACAAGCAACACAACCTCCAAAGGCTAACTATCAGGCGGTGCCTCCCAACAACTATGATAGAGAAAACCAAAGGCAGGAACAAAATCAGCAGCGTCACCCTAGGCGACAATTTACGCCTTACACAGAGTCCAGGGACTCCCTGTTTGACCGCTTGTCAACGGTGAACTTGATCAATCTGCCAGAAATTCAAACCATAGACCCTAATGCGCCAAAGCCTAAGGGGTACAGGGAGGACTTGTACTGTAGGTTCCATAGATGAAAGGGACATGACCTTAACGCCTGTTGGAAGTTCAAAGGTTTGGTGCAAGACCTCATTGACAACAATACATTGGCAGTGGATAATCCCATAGCGCCCAACAACCAACAAATGGGAGTTTTCAGAGACCCCTTGCCCGCACATGATGCACAAGCAAAACCCCTTCACGTCAATGAGGTGCAACAGAATTGCCCCATGGAGGGGTATGTAGGGATGATAAGCATAGTGACTAGGAACAAGAGATATCCCGGAGCTGCCCCCATGGCAGTCACAAGAGAAGTTCCATCGACGTCACAACCTCAACAGAACCCTACGCAGCTTCCCCCGCCTAGACCAGTGGCCACGATTCAGACTAGACTTACCCAAAGTCTAAGGACCACATCGGCTAGGCTCTCCATATACGAGCTTATTCAACAATCAGTGCCCCATCGGGAGGCTCTCATGGAGATATTAAAGGCCATTGAGCTGCATCCCCATGAAGCAAATTCTTTCAACAACTTCGTGGGCCATGTGAAACAATGTACAGAACCAGTCATCACCTTTAGAGAAGATGAATTGAAATCGATGGTTGGTGATGTGGCGGATCCACCCCTGCACGTTATTGCATGGGTCAACGGGATTCCGTATAAGCGGGTGTTGGTGGACACTGGTTCATCCAGTAACATTATTACAACCGCAGCATTAAAACATTTGAAGTTGTCGGCCTCTCACATCGTACCTTCCACCTATACTCTTCGAGCATTCAATGATGCGATATGCTCGATAGTTGGCACAATTGTCCTACCCATCCAAGTGGGACAAAAGACCATTCATACATTGTGCCACAT
This sequence comes from Wollemia nobilis, assembly GCA_028583015.1. Lineage (NCBI taxonomy): Eukaryota > Viridiplantae > Streptophyta > Pinopsida > Araucariales > Araucariaceae > Wollemia > Wollemia nobilis. Next base: position 9,596,985 of record JAQPPZ010017033.1, read on the forward strand.
TTTAGAAGGTGAGATGGCTTATAATATCTTGTTGGGGTGACCTTGGATCCGAGACATGAAGTGTGTCCCTTCAATTGCTCATCAATGCTTAAAGTATACATTTGAAGGACAGGTGCATGTAGTCCCCGCAGACTTAGAGCCCTTCAAATACTGCAATTCGGTGCAACTAATGCCGTAGTCGACCCTTCCATCAACGCATTTGGATTTTTAGTTAAATCCATCTAAACAGGGTCCGATTACGCAGGAATCCCCATTTCCAAGTCCTTCAAATTCCCAATCGGGTCCATCTTCCTCATCTGGTCCTTCAACAACGATGCCACCTCCGGTGGCCACACCAAAGGACAAGGGAAAGAAACCCCTGGAAGAGGAACCACCCTTAGTCTCAACCATCTCGACAGAAGAGATGCCTAGTAGAATGGAAGTCGAGACGCCTAGTTCACCCCACATGGAGTGGACTCAGGGAGAACTCCCATTCGCTCCCCCTCAAACGCCAACAATCATAGTTGAGATGGCCAACACAGGATTGGGGGAGTATCTAGTGAGAAACATTATAGCAACGCCCACACTTGAGTCCATGCAAGACATGGGGAGACCTCGACTCCCCATCGGCTCTGTGGTTCCTCTAGGCTACCCACCCAATCAGACAAACTTTGTTTATGGGGGCCTGGATAATGGCGTTGAACCTCACCTGCAAGAAGAGGAAGATGAAGAGCCCTTTGCGAAGGACGTCAATTATTTGTCTAACCCAGACTTCGCATTGAGATATCTTGGCCAATGCAATTGGCATGGATATGGGTTGGGCAGGTATGAGCAAGGAGTGCGTGTTTTTTGCCAACCAAGATATCAAATGCCTTATGACAAGTCAGGAGTAGGGTTCAATCACCCCTTGCCCCTGGACATCTTGGTAGAAAACATGCAAGGCCTAGGGATAGGCAACAAGGATGGGTTGGCATTAGATCCATATGCCAATCCTAACACAACTTATACATTGGGGGATTATCTCCCATTACGAACAAACAACCTTGTTGACCTTAACAACCCTTTCCCTTCGGTCGAAAAGGGAGACAATTCAAGGACTCACCTCCAAGAAGGATATGGACAAGACCAAGAAGGGTCTTCGGAAGATGAGTTGGAGTACGAGGTAGCACCTTGGGATCCTCTTGAGTCGGATAACAATCATTCACAAGTGCATCCCATGGATGATTATCAAGAGAGCTTCCTGACAATGTTCCCTTTGGATGTTCCAATTGAGCATATGCTACCTCAAGAGTGTCCCCCCAAAAAAACCCCCCGGCCCTTTTATTACCCCCAAAAAGAGCCCCCTCTCCTCCCAACACTTCGGGGGGCCCACGCGCGGGCCGTTTTTTGTGTGGAAGAATAAAAAAAAGAGGAAGGGGGGGCCTCAATCATATGCGACAACAACAATATCCCTTGGACATAGATGACATGTTTGAACAACTACACCTAGGGCCAAGGCATAGGTGGCACCTAAACCAGGCGTAGTTATAGCAATTACTGCACCCGCCACTCTAGGTATATAGAGAACATCTTCCGCCTGGAGACCCTATAGCACCATCAGTGCCTAGGGTAGATCCTATCCTCTTATACGCACATAGGGCTGATCCATTTGTGCCAGTGCCCACAGAGCCAGATCCAGAGCACCAAGAACATCTAGAATGTCAGAGTCATCACACCTACGGTAATGGAGACCACAATCATTTCATCAACATGATCTCCATTGACTTAACCGCCCCCATCCATGATCCAGCCGACCCAACATGGTCATTGCATCTAGACATAGAGGCTATCGATTGGGATCACGCTGACACACCACCATCCCCATCAGAGTACTGGCCTTGTGGTGGGATGTTTCATTTCACTCCAGGATAGACTCAGGATGTCTTCCATGCTGAAGAGGAACCTGACGTTCCCAACGATGATCTTAATTCAGCAAACGATATCCACCTGATCCCAACTCCACACCAGTTGGAGGACGGATCCCACATGTCGGTCGAGGCGACGAATGACATAGACATCGGCTCAGATCCAATGAATCCATGGATTCTCAAGCTGGGGGTAAGTCTCTCCCCCGAAGAGCAAGCCGATTACATTGCCCTTCTCAAGGAGAAGAAGGAGGTTTTTGCATGGTCATACAAAGACATGTCGGGACTAGACCCACAGCTAGTCACGCATAATTTAACGCTTGATCCGACAATCAAGCCAGTAAAGCAAAAACTACGCAAGATGCACCCAACAATGGCCTTAATGGTCAAAGATGAATTGCAAAAGTTGTTGGATGCACAGTTTGTCATCTGCATGGATTACCCACCATGGTTGTCTAACATGGTGCCCATCAAAAAGCCCGATGGGAGGATTCGCATATGCACCGATTTTTGAGATCTAAACAAAGCGAGTCCTAAGGATGATTTCCCCTTGCCTAGCATCGACGCATTGGTAGACGCTACAACGGGCCATGAAATGCTTTCCCTCATGGATGGTTTCTTAGGATACAATCAGATTCGTATCAATCCCGAGGACCAACTAAAAATGGCGTTCACAATGCCTTGGGGGACATTTTGTTATAAGGTCATGCCTTTTGGCCTTAAAAATGCTGGCGCCACCTACCAACGTGCCATGACATACATCTTCCATGATTACATGCACAAAACTTTGGAAGATTACATGGATGATTTGTTGGCCAAATCTCTTTTGCGCCCAAATCATCTCGATGACTTACGCAAGATCCTCGATCGCCTCATTGAGCATAAAGTCCGACTAAACCCCAAGAAGTGCGTATTTGGCATCACATCTGGAAAGCTCTTGGGTTTCATAGTCTCCAAGCGAGGAATCGAGGTGGATCCAAACAAAGTCAAGGCAATCCTTGAAATGCTTCCCCCAACTACCATCAAGCAGCTCAGAAGTCTGTAGGGAAAGGTCGCGTCGATCAAGCGCTTCATAGCGCAGTTATCTGACAAGTGCCGACCCATGAATAAATTATTGCACAAAGGGGTAGCATTTCACTGGGATGACGAGTGCCAGTCAGCCTTTGATGATATTAAACAATACTTGGCTTCGTCGCTAGTATTGGCACCACCTAGACCAGGAGTGTCATTCTACTTATACATCTCAGCTACTGAGGTGGCACTGGGTGCCATGCTATCCCAGAACAATGAATTGCACAAAGAATAGGCTACTTACTATCTTAGCCGCACCCTGGTCAGTTATGAACTTAACTATGCATACGTCGAGAAGCTCTGCTTGGCAGTGGTGTTTGCTACCAAGAAGCTATGCCATTACATGTTGAGCAACAAGATGTATGTTGTGTCTAAGGAGAATCCATTGTGATACATGATGAGTCATACTTATCATAGTAGCCGCACGACAAAATGGATCATGTTGTTGATGGAGTTTGACATAGAGTTCATTGGATAGAAATCCATAAAAGGTCAAGTCATCATCGATCAACTGGCAGAGGCTCCTCTTGAAGATGATCAACCTCTAACCGTAGAACTACCAGATGATGGGGTCTTCCATGTTTCAGAATCGCCAGATTTTGATGAGCTTGAGTCACAGGCTGACATAACCCTATTCTTCGATGGTTCTAAATGTGAGCAAGGAGGTGGTGCAGGAATTGTATTCTTCACACCGCAAGGGGCTCCAATGCCTCTATCATTTAAATTAGACTTCCCGTGCACCAACAACAATGCAGAATACGAAGCCTTGCTCATAGGTCTTCAAACAGCAGTCACCATGAACATTAAACGTTTAAACATCTTTGGTGATTCGTTGTTAATTGTCAATCAAGTTAAAGGGATATTCCAATGTAAATGTCTAGTTCTGCAGGCCTATAAAGCCCTTGTGGACAAATTCCTGGCACAACTTGAATGGTATGACATCGAGGCACTCCCTCGATCATCGAATCATTTTGCGGATACTATGGCCTCTTTGGGGTCACTAATCCCGCAAGACCCTTCTGGTGAAATGACAACCATTCAGGTCAAAACATTATCGCAATCCATGATGGAGCGTGCAAGCTCTGACCTAACGCCAGGAATCCACCTGATCCAGATTGAACCATCTCAGGATAGGTTCTCTCGAATTCATGATTGTCTGACTCAAGCCAACTGGGGGTCCTTGTTCTCCCCGACCCCTCTTAATAGCAACACAACGCTATTTTTACAAGTTCTTTCCCGCTCAGCTTTTGCTAGGGATGAACTTCAAGAGGGATTGGCCGTTCATACCATCGAGGTTTCTGATCAGCAAGATTGGTACACACCCATAAGGGATTACCTCAAGCTAGGTACTCTCCCACTTGGATTGACACAAGCCGCGAAAAGATCATTCAAATAGAAAGCGGCAAAACATGTCTTGCTAGGAGACATTTTGTATCATCGGAGCTATGAAGGAATCCTCCTCCATTGCTTGGACCAGCAAGAGTCCGCTTGGGCGATCACCCAAGCCCACGATGGTACATGTGGTGGCCACTTCAGCGGTATGGCCATCGCAAAGCGCATTCTTTGCATGGGTTATTATTGGCCATATTTAGAGCGAGATTGTTGCGCATATGTGAAGAAGTGCGTGAAGTGTCAACATCATGCCAATTTGACACACGTACCTTCTCAGGCCTTGCAACCGATCCAATCGGCTTGGCATTTTTCATAGTGGGGCTTTGATCTAATCGGAAAGATCTCCCCTGCATCGTCGGGTCATCACACATTTATCATAATGGCCACAGAGTATTTTACCAAGTGGGTGGAAGCAATTTCGTTAACCTCTACGACTGGACCTCGCATTGCGGAGTTTATTTTGCATAACATCATATGTCATTTTGGTATTCCATCCAAGATCCTCTCGGATAATGGGATGCCCTTCAAGAATAAATATGTGCATGCTTTGACCACAAAGTACAAAATTCAGCATAATTTTTCAACACCCTATTATCCGCAGGCAAATGGGCAAGCAGAGGCGTCCAACAAAATGCTAGTCACCATCCTCAAAAAGACCATCATAGATAATCATAAGGATTGGCACATTCAGATCCCGCTTGCCCTATGGGCTTATCGCACTAGCATTCGGACGCCCACTGGGGCAACTCCATTTTCGCTGGTGTATGGCTCCGAGGTAGTCATGCCTCTTGAGTTGGAAATCCCTTCCCTACGCATTTCAATGCAAGAGTTCATCGATGATGACACTGCGTGGCAGGCCCGGTTAGACCAACTTACGTTGCTCGATGAACGACGCGTCAATGCTCTCGAGCATTTGCGTATCTATCAAGAGCGACTTAAGAGAGCATATAACATGAAGGTTCACCTAAGGGAATTTTAGGTTGGAGATTTGGTCTTAAAAGAGAACCAACAGAATTCTAATTTGTCATCCCATCTAAGGGACAAGTTCATGGAAAACTGGTTAGGTCCTTATGTGATTGATAGTAAAATAGGACCTGGAACATACCGGCTCGCCTCTCTTGAAGGAATCAAGGAGCTAGAACCCTTGAACATCAGTCATTTGAGGCCATTCCACATTTAGAGAGCCATAGTCCACACAAAAGCTCCATGTCACAAAAGCTCCAAGGATTCCTACAATCGCTTGGTCAACCCAAACGCTCCAAAGGTGTCCACAAACCCTTTGGTCAACCCAAAAGCTCCAAGGATTCCGTAATCGCTTGGTCAACCCAAAATGCTCCAAAGGTGTCCATAAACCCTTTGGTCAAACCAAAAGCTCCAAGGATTCCCATAATCGCTTGGTCAACCCCATAAATGCCCCAAAGGTATCCATAAACCCTTTGGTCAAACCAAAAGCTCCAAGGGTTACCATAACCGCTTGGTCAAAACAAATATTCAAAAACAAACAAAAACAATAAAATCATCAAAAAATAACAAAAAAAATTGCATTTCAATTCCATGCATACTCATAAAACATCAAAATACAAAAATATAGGTTGCATTAGGCATCACATCCATACATTGCATATTTGCTAGGTCATACAAGTCACAAGCACCATAGACTGTAATTACTTGGCAATTTCCTCATTTTCCACAAAAAAAATCCATTTTATCAACGCATACATCCCGAATCACACCATCACCATTTTTAGCAAAGTCAGTTGTCTCCTAATGTATATAGGGTTTTTCGTCATTCAACTATCTTTAAATTGCTAGCCAAAAACTGTACAAAGTTAAACGGATTTTACAAGGGAAAGTTTTACTTGGGTCAAGCCTCGTTACGTAACATCCCTACACAAGTTAAAACACATAAAATAATTCCTAAGTTGTGTGAATGCAAGAGAAACCTACAAAGCAGTCTAGGGTACCATAGGTGAAATATTAGCCTGTTCATCCCCCTGTGCGAATGGTTCAAGAGTGCTGAGAATTGACAAAAGGACAAGCTCTTCCCCATCCATTCCCCCTAATAAACAGTGGTTTTCACCACTACCAAAAATCCCAATCACCATTGGTCCCCAAAGTTGTAAGGATTCATACTACACGTCCCTGCCAAGGATGGGTAGTCATCCCCAAGGCCTAAAAGGATCAATGACCATTCAAAAACAACATTTCCACAAGCCATCATCACAATCACCTTTGGTCTCCCAAGTCGTAAGGATTCATACTACACGTCCCTGCTAAGGATGGGTAGTCATCCCCAAGGCCTAAAATATCAATACCCTTACTTCATAATCTCCATACTACCCTTTGGTTCCCAAAGTCGTAAGGATTCGTACTACACGTCCCTGCCAAGGATGGGTAGTCATCCCCAAGGCCTAAAAGGATCAATGTTATTCACCAATCACAAACATACCAGCTTAACCTTACAAAGCTCAAAAGCCAAATCAAATAACAATGGTTATCACCACTATTCAAAATCCTTGCTCCAAAAGAAAAACAAAAAAAGAACAAAATAAACAGTGATTTTCATCACTTTGTATACGAGCAAATATCCTAAACCATTGAGCCAATAAAAATCCTGAACTTGAATCCCTAGAATTCTCAGCATTCAAAAAACCATCTAGGTGATCCTCATTACGGGTTTGGTGGACAACCTACCTGGCAATGGCGGTATCCTAAACGCATGATGATATGTCTATCACATTAGCTTTGCGTGTGAGCAGACCAATGTTTGCATGTGGATGAGCTAGCTTATGGTACCTTTAGGTTGTCTCATGGATTAATCTTACTAAATACAACAACGGAGTTAGTGGAGCTAATTAGGTGATCCTCAGTACAGGTTTGGTTGATAGCCTATTTGGCACTGGCGGTATCCTGACAAATACCACATAAACGAACTCAATTGCACACACAGGGATGTGAAATAACTGGGCAAAACTCAAGTCTGATTTATACCTTGTTCAAAAATCTTGCGAGATAAATGTACAGTTTTGGCTAGTTAGTTAAAATATCTGAATCTCAGAAAAGCTTAATTACATTTTAAAAACAACTGGTACATTTCATTACGTCCATCATCATCCGAAAATATGTAAAATACAAAAACAAAGTTATCACATGCCAAGTCCTCCCACAAAGCCATTCCATAAGTACAATAAGCCAGTCAATCTTGAACAGTCTATGGTGCCATCGACAAGTTATCACCAACTCATTTCATTCATTCCATATGCATACATCATCTAATTAGACACATCGCATTCATAATCCCATATGCATACATCATCATAAATAACTGTGCATAAAAAAAATACAACCATGAAAAGTGTATAAACACAAAGAAAGTCATCTGTATATATATCATCAAAAATGCCCACAGGCTACAATGAACCGGTCCTATGACCTCACAACAAAATCCAAAAGCTCAAAAACCCCCAAGCCTAGGGCGTCGGCCACCATGATCACGCAGGATCGGTGCGACGGGAACTACCCCCGTATGGTGAGTCCTATGGGACCCCTCAGGGTGGCTACTGCTAGCCCCCGCATCATGCCTACTACCGCCTCCCTCATCCAATCACCTACGATGAGATGATGCTGACTGCTCAGTATCACTGCCCCTCATCCGACGTGAAGAGCCCCCTCCAGAGGGCGTAGGGACCTACCCACCGAGGCGATCAATCTCTGCCTCCAGCTCCAACCGATACCGCATCGAGTCCATTTCTCACTGATGATACATCACCAAAGTACCATCATGCTGTGCCAGCCATGTTCGTAGGAGATCCCTCTCCCATGCAACATCGGTATCCCCATCCTACCGATGGTACGCAGCCCATGCGTTCTCCCGCTCTGCTAGCTACGTTCGTAGGAGATCCCTCTCCCATACGCATCCCCGAGCTCCTCATCCCCCTCTAAACCCCACCAATATTCTCCTCATCTCCATCCAACCACCAATCGTGCATTCTCAGCTGCAACCCTACCTCCATGTCCTCCGCCACTGCCTGAGGCATTGCCATCTCTGGAACAGCAGCCTGCTCTGGCTCCCACTGCTCCGAGACGTCCTACATTTTTGGCTAGTCCAGAACCCCATAATCCATGCCCACATCCTCAACCTCCACCATCTCCGCATCATCCAACGGAGCACCCCAACCCTCATCTGGTGCCTCTGCACCCTCATCCCTCCTTCGCACCGCCTAGAGGCCCCTCGCCTCACCACCGTCGCAAGGTCCACCACTGCTCATACTCAGCCATCACCCCGACGTCATCCACATCTGGGACGTCAATCATGACATCTACATCCTCATCCAACGATGCAATGACTGGCCAAGCTAGAGTCTTCTCATCCCCCAACGTCGATAGACCAAGGGCTCCCCAGGCAACCCCTGGCATACCCCAAACTATCATGTCACCCGGCTATAAGGGAAGAACTCCTGCTCTGTCCCATGCCGCCCAATCAGCCATCGCCCCCTACGAACCCATCGGAGCCACTCTCCAGCCTCAGGCCAGGCTGGACAGTCCTAGTAGGGATGCCAGAACACATCCCCTAGAGTAAGCCGAGCAAAGGCATCCGCATAGTGCCCTACGACACCTGCCCATCATCGACTCTATCCCTGCTCCTCAGACCGCCACCACAGAGCCGCATACCCGATATCCCTATCCACCATCTCGGCTCGAGTCATCCATGGTAACCCCACCGGCCTCTCCACCGCTATGTGCTGCCAAGCCCAGCACTGCAACAAGTAGCTGCAACTAATCCCCTTCCACCTTCGATAGCGGACCTCGTACAACTCATCATAGAGCTGTGCCAACAAAGTCTATCCCCACCTCATGATCATCGGTGCATCCGTCGGACACTCCACCAGCCTGAATACCACCTCTAGTAGGTTCCATGAGAACCTCACCCCCGAAGAGTCGGGTAGTAGCATGTTGGAAATGAGGCCCATCAGTAATGCGTGCCTCACTCCCAACACTCCCTTCTCCAGCCACCATCGAACCAGAATGCCACCAATATGATAGTCGATCTCTGCCCTCTCCACTGGGCTATCCACACCCATCGCCTCTCCATGCCCAAAGCAGCATGTCAGCACTACTGTCCGCTGATCCCGTGGCGTCATCCTGATCGATAATCCATCTATCGAAATCCATAGAATCTGGTAGACGTCCTCCAAGGTCACCGTCATCTCCCCTATTGGGAGATGGAAGGTATTGGTCCGTGGTTCCCATAAGTTGATCAGGGCCGTCAGGTAGGCCCGATCCCCGACCACCGGCTCCAACCGAGTCACCTGCTTGAGCCCAAGGGCGTCAAGCCACTCCCAGTCCACCAAAGTCAGTGCCTCCCATGCTTCAGTGAAAACCGTGGGCACACGGTACCGGCTCTTCACAACCTGCAAAAGCAAACAAAATAAAAACATTAAAAAATAGGAAAAACTGTACAGAGATAACATGAACATTTTAGCAATGCATAATACACAATGTACAGTTATAAACAGTAAAAAAACTAGTTTGTCAGCCTAGGGTTTTTAACTCTCACTGATAAATTAAACAAAACAAAAAATAATTTGTCCTAGGTTTTTAACTCTAACAGATAAATTAAACAAAAAAACATATTTGTCTTCCTAGGGTTTTCCAACTCTCTAATAAATTACCAAAAACACAAAAAAATTCAAAAAACCAACTTTGTCATTCTAGGGTTTTTAACTCTCAACTGATAAATTAAACAAAACATAAAAAAATAAAAAAACAATAGTTTGTCGGCCTAGGGTTTTTAACTCTAAACTGGTAAATTAAAAACACAAAAACACAAACAACAACAAATAACTAGGGTTGAGCTACTTTTACGCTTAGTTTTACCCTATGTTTCTAACCTAAGTTTTGATCTTTGTTAAATTCGAGTTAAGCAATGTTTAAGTTATGTTCTAAACTAAGTTTTTTAAAGCTCAGTTTTAAACTAACACTTTTGATCTTTGTTTAACTAGGGTTCAACTACAGTTTTAAACTAAGTGTTAATTTTATTTAAACTATTTCTTTTTAAATTAAACTATTAAATAAACAAACAAACAAAAACAACACACATTGCGGTTTTTTCCAAAACTGTAACAAACAACCAATAAAGAGGAAGGGCACTCACTGGTCTCGCTTCGGCTCCGCTGCTCGATCCGGTTCATGCACTCATGGTGGCAGGAAAATTTTGGCAGCGCTTCGCTTCACAGAATTGACCTCCTCCTCCTAGAGCTCCAAATCGCCAAGAAAAACAAATGCAAATGAGCCCAAAACTCAGTTTTGGCCTTTAAATAGGCTTTTGAGCCTGTACTCGTTCCCCCTGGGATGAGCACTCTGGTTAGCGCTCGTCCCACCCTGGGATGAATACTCAATAGGAATTCGTCCCACCCAGGGACGAATACAGAGCAAAAATTTCAAAAACAGCAAAAACTGCACAAAAATGCACCAAAAAGAGCAATAAAACTGTCCAATGAGAGTGCTTTGCACTTGACATTCTGGGCATGCAAAATAGATGTCGGGGTCACAAATCCTCACTATCCTACTCCCTAAGAAGGCTACCATAGCCGGACCACTCCACGGGACGACGGATTTTCAAGAATTTCATCCCCAAACGACATCACAAAATGGGTCAAAACCCAACCAAAAATAGCAATAACATTGCCGAACGAAGGCGCTTTTCTGACATTCTTGGCATCCAAAATAGACGTTGGGGTCACGAATTGTCACTATCCTACTCCCTAAGAAGGCTACTATAGCCGGACCGCTCCACGGGAGAATGGATTTTTGTCAATTTCAGCTCCAAATGGCGTCGCAAAAAGGGTTTAAACCCACCAAAAATAGGTCAGAATGTTTAGAAACTGCTTGAGCATTCAAAGGTAAACAACTGAAGGCACCCTTACCTAAGTCATCTTGGGTCAAGCGACTCATCACTTTTCTCATGTCGGTCATTCCCTCATCGATTCGTCGCTTGAGGGGGTAGTCACACTTAGTCACCAATCAACAAAAACACACCCAATCATGGAAATGACACGCATTCAAAGGATCATTGACAAAGACAATCATGCCCCTGCTTGGGGCAGCAAACAAGCAATAATCACAAGCTGATCAAACACTTGGCATTCATGAATCATGAACTCAAGGTTCCCATAGACAAAAGGTTGCGCCCTTTGCCTATTCATGACTGATCAATGTCCAAGTTCAAGTAACACCTCACCTGAACAAGGTTAACACTTGAATTAAGTTCCTTAGCTCGTCAGAAGCAAGGATTCAAGAATGCGTGCCCTTTCCATACTTGGGGCATCAAGAGTTGGTTAGGTTACTGAGAAACCCTAATCATTAGTGCTTTGGTTATCTATTTTTGCTCGACGCTGCGCCTTGCACAATGCTTCCCAAAAAGGGGCATCTATAGACACCAAAACAACACCAATCCGATTATGTGACAACAAGCGCTGATCGCATTGACACACACAGCCCCCAGGGCAGCCCCTAGAGGTTAAACAGTGGTCCTAACCACTCCCAAAAGTAGTTTGGAGGTCAGAGGTCAATTTGGCACCTTTTTGGCACCTTGCTCTCTGCTCGTCCCACCCAGGGACGAATACAAACTGGCATTCGTCCCACCCAGGGACGAATATCAGCATTCGCCCCAGGGTGAGGCGAATAGCAACTTTGACTGGCAAAAAGTCAAACCTCGACAAGTCCGCCAGTTAACTGAAGCTTCAGGCCATGCAATTGCGAGGAATGGCTCCAAATCAAGGAGAAAGACTTCAGTCATGCATGTCTTATATTTTTGGAGGCCTCATGCAAGGAGACTCTAAATCAGGGAATAATATTTTTCTCAAAATAGGACATGCAACTCAAGTGGCGCCCTCGCATGCGCAATTCAAACAGAGAGACCCTAGGTCTATAAATTGGTGAGTTTTCTCACCCAAAAGATATACAGAGAAGGAGCATTTGAGCAACGAAGTGCTGCCAATTTACATACCTACTTGCGATTTGTGCCTTTCACATCCTTAATCTCTCATTCGAAAGGGAGGTTATTGGGTGACTATTGGAAGCACGAATCAAGACCCAAAACCCAATTTTTGGCCACAATATCCCACAAAATTTGTCGACAACACCCCATAACAGGTTTTGGACCCATCCCAAGTGGATTGGTGCCGAAAAAAAGTCCCAAACGGTGGGCGTCCTGCCCCGGGTGCTCCCCAAACTGTCATAGTCCTAAACGCCCCACCCCGGGATGAATAGAAATCTGTGATAGATTTCACTTTGATTTTCTTTTTGCATCTTATTCTAGGTTATTTAAATAGGTTGTAGTTTAAATTTCATTTCATTCTGAGCAATTTTGACCAGGTTTTTATCATTTCCGACCTTTACTAATCTGCAGATGCCATCATCAAAATATGGGTGCTAGAGGCAAAATTGGAGAAATATGACCATCTGGGTCTTCCCAAAACACCCCCAATTAGCTAACCCCAACTTTGTAGGTCATTTGGAGCTTCCTAGGTAGGACATTGAAGAGGGTGCTTTCTGACAAATTATTGCAGGTTAATTCGTCCCACCCCGGAGCGAATACAAATATGTGAGGAATTTCCTGACTGTTCTTTTTGCAGTGGTCTCCTGGTAACATATTCATGCTTCTATCAAATTTTTAGGTCGTTCTGATGTTATTCGGTCATCGTTTTAATATTTTCATGCATACACTAACAGTAGGCCTTGGGAAACGCATGTTTTATTCTATCTGCAGGTGCTACTAATATTTTATGTTTCCTTGAACGTAGGTCTTCGACATCAGAGGAGCAGGAAGGAATCAACAATCATACACACAAGCGGCGGTGACGTTTTGGTCCGCCCATCTTACATGTGGGCACGCGGAAGAAGGATTTGCTATCTATGGATGTGATAAAGAAACATATTTGACGCTCCTATCCCCTAAAAAGGAAGGAGACGTATTGTAACACGACTTTGAAAGCATATCAATAAAAAGGGCAGCATATTTCATATTGCTTTTATCTTGTGTCGATTCGTCTATGTTCTTTCTTTTCATGCATGTTGCAATATATAGGCTTTTAGCGTTAAGTTTGGTTTTAAACGCATCTTGCTTGGCATATTCCTTTTTGTTTTCGTATCCTCGTGCTTTCAATATATATATTTTTAAAGAAGCTATAAGGACCAACCAATAGTATTTAAATCAACTCTATGTTTTTGTAATTACATTATAGACTACTTCCAAGTAACAAAACAAGAGTACCCTTTAACAACACTAGACACAAGATGAGATGATAACAGAATTCTAAAATTTCTATAATATTCCCAAGTAAACTCTCAAGCTAGAGTTCCTCACTTAATTCTTGAATTCATTGAACAAGATAATCTCAGTATGTGTAGTCAAGCAATAGTAATTTACATCATCAAACTATTATAAAAAATAGTTCTACAAATTATAATCCAAGGTTCGATGCTAGTATTTCACTAAAAGATAATATATTTCATAATTAAAATAAAATACCACAATTCCTATATAGTATACTTGATAAAACATCCTCACAACGTTAGCATTCAGACTGGTGTTAACATACACCGATGTTAATTCAGTAGTTATAGTTTTTTTTTGTGGAAAACATCCCAAAAGGGATGCCACTTTCGGGTAATACCCAAGGAGGCAGAGGTATCCTTTCAGTAATTATAGTTACAATCGCTTTTCTACCTCCCATATAAATTCCAAGAAGACTTAATCATAATGAAACTACATTGCTGAATATCTAGACATCTATTTCCAACAGTTGTATGGCAAGAGACAGTGGTGAGAGCTTTTCATATTCGGAATCAGCGTGGCCCTATGAATACAAACTATATATGAAAACCAACATGCAACAATTTTTCTCTCCAATCATGAATAATTATGCAGTAAAATAATCAGTTTTTTTATTCTGCTAAAGGTTTCCCTTTAAAAATTCCTAGGTGTGAAATTAGTATTAAACCAAAACATTCAGTCAAAAACCTCCATGTATGACCAAAACTTTAAATTTCTTCAACATACAAAAAGAAAACGAATTCCCAACACATAGTGTCATAGAACAATATTATTATTTTTCTTCTCAAATACTCGCATGACATCTCAAGCAACTTAATTACTAAAATAGAGACATATTAGTTCACAAAGACAACCAACCTGATTTGGATATAAATAAATGTAGACTTGCCCATACCAACAAGGACAAGAATAATAATGGATTGTTGTGAACAACTTACTACGACACACCAGCGTACTTCAACACACCAGATCTTAAACAACATGTACAAATCAACCGATGATCTCCATGAAGGTCTCCTCCCTTCTATAAAGTATTTGAGTGCTCTTTTAATGATGGCACGTCGAGACCTTATGAAACCAGGCTATGCTCCTTATTTGCCAAGTGGTAATTTGCGAAAATCACTTATTTTATATATAAGCCATATATTTACTTATTATTTTCTATATATATATATATATATATATATATATAATTTTATTATTATTATTATTATATTTTTAATTTTATTGTAAAATTATATATGTTATTTTTTAATATATTTTATTATTCTTTTATCTTATATATATATATATATATATATAATTATGTATTAGTATTTTATCATCATAACGAGTTTTTTTATAAAAAGCAAATATTATAAAAATTCGATTCTACATACAAAAAACTAAACACCAAATTCCATAAACAAACATATGCACAAGATGTAGTAGTAAGCAGAATGACCTAGATGAAAATTTTTAGTGGCCTTCCATGTACCCATGGGCCACGGTGCTTTTAAGCATGACATCATATCCCACCTTACCTGACACTTCCAACCACTATCTTTGTAAGGGGTGGGTATTTTCCTTGTCCTGGTTCATCTGCTATGGAGTGAAAACCTATACCTTCAACCACATACACTACCCACAATATCACATTCTTCCAGTAAAAAGATAATCAAATGATGGAGATGTTACAACAATGGTATTGTTTGCATCAATTGAAAAACCTGTCCTATTTTTGATGATCTCAATATCATAAATGGATTACCATATGCACTTGAAATGATGAATTTTCCTAGTAAAGTAACACCACTGCACAAGAGCAAAAGGCCAAAGGAAAACAACTAACCTCGACAACCACATCTAACAATCAAATAAAGAGCTTTCTATAAGAATATATATGAAAACTAAGCTTTAAAGGAAACTTATTATGTCAAATATGCAGATTCTCTTCTAACACCCTTAAATTTGCTAGGATATCTGTAGCCTGATTAACTTCTCTGTAAACATGTTATATAGTAGTATTATTGAATTTGGTCATGTATATTTTACACTCCCTGATGATGTTGCTTACGCTCAAGGTAGGGACTTGAGACTGAGTTATATAATTGATAACGTTCATCGAGTCCCATTTAATGATTAAATTCTCAATGTCAAGGTCTTAAAGGATGGAGAGTCCCATATACAGAGCTCTTACATTAGCAACATTATTAAATTGAATACCTATATTTTCAACATAACCTAGTATTATTTTTCCTTGATAGTCCCTGACTATACCCCCACCTCCAATTCTGCTTGGGTTACTTTTGAAAATTTCATCAAAGTTGAGTTTAAGCCATCCATCCGGTGGAGGAGACCATTTGACCATGGACCTATCAATCTTGGGTGCAGTAGGACCATGAGGTTCATAATGAATTTTAAGA
Organism: Wollemia nobilis; assembly: GCA_028583015.1. Lineage (NCBI taxonomy): Eukaryota > Viridiplantae > Streptophyta > Pinopsida > Araucariales > Araucariaceae > Wollemia > Wollemia nobilis. Next base: position 9,613,073 of record JAQPPZ010017033.1, read on the forward strand.
TATTCATACAACCCAAACTCCAATCTTCCTCTAGGGACTTTTGAGGATGGGATTAATCAGGCGTTCTCCATGACAAAGGTGATGGCTTGTTTGAAGTTCTTTACTTATCTTTCAACAATGGTCCAAATATTTTTATCAATGATGAGGCTTCTCTGGAAGTGCCTCTTTGGGATGAGTTCCCTGGTATTCTGATGGCCTTTTGGAAATTCTTGCAAAGTATTGCTTCCATCCTTGGGAAGGTGATCTGCTTAGAATAAATAAATTCTATAATTTCCATCCTAATAGGCATGTGTGTGTCAAAGTCGATCTTTCCAAGAAACTTATTGAATATATTGACCTAAATATTGGTGATAAGGTTTTTATATAGTGTGTTGTGTACATTAATCTGCCCAAAACCTACCACCACTGTCAATATGCAGAGCACAAAATTAAATATTATCCACTTATGGCTGATAAATTTAAATCATGCAGTGTTGTTGTTCCTCCCCCTGCTTCGATAGCTCCAACTCTAGGAGCCAAAAATAATCCAGATGAAAGGACTGCCATGATAAACAAGAAAAACCATCAACCTAAGCAGTTAGTGTTGCAAGGAGGTTCTAGTTCCAACCCTTTGGTGCAACAACCCTCTGTACCATGCATGCTAGCCCTTTCGGCTCCCACTACTTTGATGCAGCCATCTCCTTCAGCACCAGGATGGTCCTCTTCCATACCTACTTTATATGGATTTTCACCACCTCTAGTATCTTCTTCTTCCAATGATTTTTCTACTTCCATTCTTAAGAAATCAATACATGAGGATGTGTCATTCTCTAGGTCTCACCGTTCACGTAGTTTGGCTTGTGATGGGTTACATCAAGAAAAGAGACATCAAACTAACTTTCTTAGGGAAAATCATGAACAATTTCTCATCAATTTGTTCACTTCCCTAGGAGAGTTGGGAGATACTAAAGATGTTCCTGAGGGAATGAACCTCGATTGTCCTCAATTATTTTTTAGTCCTCGAATGTAAGAGAACTGATGGACCTAGTCCAAAAATATAATGTTCGCAGAGAGATTCAGAATGTTGCTCACATGCATGGCAGTATGGATTTTCTATTTTTGCAAGAAATAAAGTTGCTGACATCATTTTGGATAGTACCTATACTTTTTTATGGTTGACAAGTAATTTTTTTTGTTCCCATCATACTCTTGGCAAAGGAGGAGCTATCACTTTCATTTCTCCTAGGTGGCATTCTCATATTGTCACATGGGGGTGGACCCCTCAAATCAAGAAGTTTGGATTCTTTTTGAAGTTTGTGGTATCCCTTTTGGTTTGATTAATGTGTATGCTTCTAATAATGCAACGAAAATATGTGCTTTATGGTGATGGCTTGTTATTTTCTTTCCTGAAGCGATTTGGGTGGTGTGTGGTGACTTCAATATGGTGGAGAAACCGGTTGAAAAACTTGGTTTTCTCCCCATGCGTTGGAATATTGGAGAGTAGGAAGCATGATTTTATTTCAAGAATAATCTTGGGCTAAGTGACTCTAATTCCTTCTTTATACCCTCTGATTTTCCTGAGTCGGTGTGGTATACCTAGTCTAAATTTCAAGCTGAAAATACCTATATTTGGAAGTGGCTTGATAGAGCTATGCTATCTAAAAATTATCATTTTTATTTCCATCGCTTGTCGGCTTCTCAGAACTTTGTTTCAACTATTATTGATACCACCCTTTCTGATCATGCTCCCGTTGTGTTTTCCATTTATTGTTCTCCACCTTCACCTCATCAATTCAAGTCTTAGTTATATATGAATATTTCTTTATTGAAACATCAAACTATGTCTGCTCATATTCACAAGATTTGGAATCTAGTTCCCATACAAGCTAGAATTCATGGTAGAATTTCTTGGTGGAATGCAGCTATCTCCAGAATAATTGTTCTCAAGAATTTAAGAGATGAAGTTTCCAGGCAAAGACGAATCTCTAATACAACCCTTAAAACTGAACTAGCTCAAGCTTTTATCATACTAGAAGTGAGCACTCTAAGCTCTATTCTTCAATCCCAAGTTGCAAGTCTTAGGCATGAGCTTAAAAAAATTGAAATTTATGAAGCAATGGGAGCTCAACTTTGTGCTCGGCTTCACTAGCTAAAAATTGGTGATAGGGTTTCAAAATATTTTTTTTTCAGAAAATAAAGCCCATGTGATAAGCCATTCATTTCAATGCTTTTCAGGATGCAGGGGTTTCCCTGATATTATTAAAAAAAATTCAAGAATTATCAGAAATTTTTTACTTCTCAAGAGTTAACTCCTAAACGATAGGCTATAATTCAAGCTTTTTATGCATTTGTTCCTGAGAAGATTTCATCTCTTCAAAAGGAAGCTTGTGAACACCCTTTGTCATTGGATGATCTTTTTGAATCCCTATCCAGGATGGCTAATGATAAAGCTCCAGGATTAGATGGATTTCCTTGTGAATTTTATAAGGAGTACTCGGATATCGTTGGCCTAGATTTATTGTATGTTTATCAGAAAGCAGCGGCTTCTGGATCCTTAGGTTCTATAATTAATAAGGGCAATATTAAATTCATTCCTAAGTAGGGGGATCCAGAAGTTATCACCAACTAGAGGCCTATTACTTTACTCAATGAGAGTTACAAAATTATTGCTAAGGCTTTGGCCTTACGCCTTAGACCCCTGTTGCCACTTATTATCTGTCCTGAGTAGACTGGGTTTGTGCAGAGTAGATACATTCTGTATAATGTAATTATTTTTTGGGAGGGCATGGAATGGGCTAGAGCCACTCAACAAAATACTATTTTCATCAAGATTGATTTTGAGAAAGCCTATGATAGGATTGAATGAAATTTCATCCTTACCATGCTTTGAGCTCTTGGTTTTGGGCCACATTTTTTGAGCTTAGTTAGTATAGTTTTTACGGATGCTTTAGTTGTGCTTACTTTAAATAACTTTTAGTCTGAATCAATTGGATTGTTCAGATCTATCAGACAGGGTTGTCCTTTGGCTCCTTCTCTTTTCATATTGGCAATTGAAGCTTTTGAATACCTTCTTGCTAACCAAGTGAGTCAAGCTAATATCAAGCGTATTTCTTTACCAGGAGAATATTCTTATTTTTTGACACTGCATGAGGATGAACACTTTGTGAAACAAGCACTAAATTTATTGGATATTTTTGCAAAGCATCAGGATCTATCATTTAATGGAGGAAGACCTCATGCTACAGGTAATCCTCTTTGGACCTTCCAAGTTGGTTTGAAAGCTTCCAATGGCATTGGATCCAACCATGGGAGATTTTTAAGTTCCTTGGCATCCCATTTGCATTCCAGAGTTCCCCTGATGTCTTGTGGAATTATGTGTTACAAAAAGTAGAGAAAAAAAAATATTTGGATCACTGAAAAACATACTCTAGCTGGTAAGTTTCAGGTATGTTCCAAAATCATTGCTACTACTCATGTGTATTATTCATCATGTTGGGTCCCTTCTCAAGCCTGCTATAAAAATTTGGAAAATATTTTAAGGGATTTTCTTTGGGCTAACTCATCACATAAACAAGGGTTTCATCGAGTTGATTAGGATATTTGTTGTCTTCCCAAAAAATCAAGAGGTATGGGACTACATGATTGTCAAATATAAGGTTTTGCTTTGTTTGCTAAATGGATTCTTCGAGCCTTAAGTGGTTTTGAAGCTTGGAAAGTTCTAATTTGGCACTACATTTCCACTAGTTTACTTCTTGGTAGGAAGGCTTGGAAAGACATGAATTTTCAATCCCTCCTAGTTGCTCTTATCCTAGTTAAAACTCATGGCTCTTTTGTCATTCAAAGCATATAGAGGGCTTGGGGGAAAATTAGGCCCTGGTTGTGTTGGCAAGGGTATGGGAATCGAAAAGGTGCTTCTATTTTCACTTATATGTTTGGTAGTCATATTTTATTACTTTTCAAGGTTCTCCTCTTACTTCAGTGCAATGTATTCATGCTCAACGGTTCTTCAGGAAAGGGATTTCAATAGTGGCATATTTTTTTTCAAGATATTCCAGGGATTCGATCCCATGGGATGATTTTAAGAGATTGTTTGGTTTGCAACTAGATGATAAGAATACTTATGACACCATTTTGGATTGCATCCCTTTTTCTCTTTGGCCCATGATCTATAGACATTCTCAAAATACTTGGTGGTCTGATTGGGGATGGTTTAAGAAAACCCCACTTCTTACTTAGGGTATGTTTTGCTTACTCTCAATATACCTATAGTTCAAAGACTCAATGAGCAATGAGATCTTCTTTCCACTCAGACTCATTGGAGTCTAAAATTTAAAATGACTTGGGTAGGATATATTGAACCCAAACAGACTTTCTTTACATGGATATTATTATCCTATGGTCTTCCTCTTGGACAAATATTAAAATATCTTGGAATAGATAATCATTCTTGTCATTTTTGTGGTGCTCCAGAGGATCCCTTTCATATTTTTTGGTAGTGCAAGAAAGCTCGAATGGTCTGGGATTGACTTGAGTTCTTCTTTCGGCCTCATATGGCTAGTTCATTCACTTGGCATCATGCTTTTCTTGGAGACCCACCATATTTTTCCTTACCCTTTTTGGAAGTGTGGAATATTCTTTGCATCAGTGTGCTCTTTCATATTTGTAATACTCGTAATAAAGTTCTCTTTTCTCAACAAAATAGTTCAGATGAATTTTCAATTACTGATAAGTGCACAATTTATTCTTGTTTTTAGCTCTAAATTTTAGTCCAAGTAGATAAAATTCATATGGAGGTGGAGCATCTTCACAATATTATACAACACTAGGGTAACACCCCATGTATGATCAGTAGAATGCCTTCTATAGAGCCTTCTCAATCTCATAAAGTTTCCCAATCGTGCTCTCATCGATGACTTCCCTCCCGATCTGTAGATTGATATTGGTCTCAATCATCTCATGTTTGCAAAAATCAAGGTAACATTGGAAATAATACATCTCATCATGGCAGTGGCTAGGAGTTTTACTAGGTTGAGCCAGACCTAGTTGTTGGTTGGAAAGATCCCATTCCCATGTTTTGTTGGATAGGATATATTGAACACAAACAGGCTTTCTTTACATGAATATTATTATCCTATGGTCTTCCTCTTAGACAAATATTAAAATATATTGGAATAGAAAATCCTTCTTATCATTTTTTTGGTGCTCCAGAGGATCCCCTTCATCTTTTTTGGTAGTGCAAGAAAGCTCGAATGGCCTGGGATTGGCTTGAGTTCTTCTTTCGACCTCATATGACTAGTTCATTCACCTGGCATCATGCTTTGCTTGGTGACCCACCATATTTTTCCTTACCCTTTTTAGAAGTGTGTAATATTCTTTGCATCAGTGTGCTCTTTCATATTTGGAATACTCATAATAAAGTTCTCTTTTCTCAATAGCATAGTTCAGATGAATTTTCAATTGTTGATAAGTGTACAATTTATTCTAGTTTTTAGCTCCAAATTTCAGTCCAAGTAGAGAAATTTTAGATGGAGGTGGAGCATATTCATAATCTTATACAACACTAGGGTAATTCCCCATGTACTATCAGCCGAATGCCTTCTACAGAGCCTTCTCGATCTCATAAAGTTTCCCAATCGTGCTCTCATCGATGACTTCCCTCCTGATCTATATAAAGATATTGGTCTCAATCGTCTCATGTTCACCAACCCCAAGGTAACATTGGCAATAATACATCTCATCATGGCAGTGGCTGGGAGTTTTACCAGCTTAAGCCATACCTAGTTGTTGGTTGGGAAGATCCCATTCCCATGCGCCTAGTCACTCCAGCTAATGTGGTGGGCTAGGGTGTATCTGATGACATTGATGGCTCTGATACATGTGATAATGTTCACACACCTAAGGAGGATGGGTGGCTCATTTTCATTCCTTCTAATATTGGCTGACAACATATGGAGGGTGAGGGAGATTCACCTCGTGAGCATACCCCCCATAATTGAAATGATTTAATGGATGCTTTTTGGTGATGTGGTTGGTGATGGGTTTAACCCTATTTTGGTTATTTTGGGTAAATGCTTCCTAACTCCAACTTAGTTAGTGTGACTACCTATTGGGGTGTGCCTATCCACCCTTTTTTCTGTTGTAAAGACTTGTATTTTTAAATTAATTAAAAGTTAAGCATTTACATTCTAAAAATTATTAAAGTCTATCCTAAAAAATTTTATTATGTTACTTTATTCAAACGATTCTAAATAAAAATTTTAAAATAATTAATTATTTTCTTTTAGTTGCAAATCATGATCTTAATTTTATTAATATTAAATAACATATTTAATATTTAATTAAATAACCAAACACTATAAGGTTTTAAAACCAACATCTATAAACAAAAAAAAAATCATTTTATATAATACTAATAATTTGGTTAGAAAAAAAAATCAACTACATGTAGGGAATACGAATCTAGAAGCAAGGGATTGTATCTTCCACCAAATTATTTCATTATTGACACAGAAAATTAATAATAATTGTTTTAAATACATTAATTTAAGTCTTACAATTAAATTAAATATAACATTATTATTTTTTCCATTTTATTATATAGAAAAACCTTGGTAAACCTAGAAGTCAACACGATCCTAAACTTTTAGGGAATCAAATTAAGGAGGTCAATACAATTTTAGGGTAAAAATTAAGTTTTTTTAAAAGTCTTAGTCTTTTGTGCAGTGGTTTGAACTTGAATCTCTTAGATAAAAACTGAAATCCATAACCAAAAATTATAAAATAAAACACCTAAGGTACTTTTCCAAATTTAAACATAAGTCTTATGCATACCATATTCTAACAAGAATAATCATTACGATATTATTATAACATACGAGAACAAACATATATATAAGTGAATGAACTTCTATATATGATTGATCATCACAATTGACCAGAGCAAGAGAAATTAACTTCTGTACACACGTGTCACACTGGACGTTAGTAAGGTTAATGGCACTTGGAAACATCGACGGCAAGCGGAGATCAAATGGCGGGCTGTGGGTGACCTTGGTTTATGCTCCCATTAGACCTGAGAAGTCAATGTACGTCATGATTTCCTTTCTCCCTCTTTATTGAGCAGGATGTCATTCCATCGAATATGCGCGCTTTCTATTCTAATCATCCTTATCGATCCTCTCGCCTCCTCAATCTATCTTTCACAATTTTCGAAGTGAAAGTTCATGGCCTTTTCCCGAAAATTCACATAGCTTCCACCGATATATCTTTGCGCTCGATTATGACGAATGATGATTTATAAGCTAATGCAGCGAAGAGGAAAGAAATGTAACAGCACAGTGAAATCTAAGCTAATTTAGGGAGGAAGAGAGAATTAGTATAGCAGAGATAAAACTTTGAAAATGAATTTTGGCAAATGGCTTCGTCTTCTACAGGAGCAAACCTTGCCAGAGTGGAGGGAGTACTACGTCTGCTACAAGATCCTCAAGAAACTAATTAAAGTTATTGTTTCTGCCGCCGGGAATGATGATACTAACCATAATTATAATAATGATTATGAAGTGATTTTCATCCATTTGTTCAAAGCAGAAATGAACAAGATCAACAAATATATGGAGAAGAAGTGTAGAGACTGCTCCGTTCGTTATCAGGTATTATCATATCATCAATATTTTGGCATAAATAGTTTAGATCATTTCTCCATGGAAATCAATTTCATACGATGTTATTCAGGTTCTCAAAGATAGGATCGAGAAGATAAACAATATGGAGGAAACCAATGAATCTGCGGGAGAAGACAAGATCAATGAAGTAATTACATTTGGCAAAGATCTAGTGAACTTCTATGGGGAGTTGGTCCTCCTTGAGAACTACAGTGTATGGAATTATACAGGTATTATTATGCCTCTTCCATCTGGAAATAAAATTTAAATAGTGCTAAATGAGATTGAGGGATAATTGTAAGAGTTTGATTAAATTAGTTTGACAGGTTTAAGAAAGATCCTCAAAAAGTATGACAAGCAAACAGGTGCTGCATTGGGTAAGCGTTATATTGAATGGGTCAAATGTCAGCCATGCTTTCAAGCCACCGGATCTCTCTCAGACCTTATAAAAGAATGCCAAAGCATTTTGCAGTCCCTCTCATTTTCTTCCTTATTTGGAGATAACATGGCAAAGGATGCGATTATAGAGATGTATCATAACGAGAACGAGGATGAACAGAATGTGTATGAAAGCTCTATTGCTGCTCTGAAAATCCTAGAAGAGATGATGAAAGTCAGCTCTGCTTACAATGACGACTCCTCATAGACTTCTCTGCTTTGTTAATTTCAACAAATTTAAATTATACCAAGTGCTGAAGTTGCTTTTGTCGCTGTTGTATGTTCTGATGATGTTCCTTGATGTAAACTGTAGCACATGGAATAGTTTTGTTAGAGAAGCACGCAACCACATCATTATTATTTTTCTACAAGACCTGATATGACGAGGGGTGTCCCAAATACTTGATCTCTTTAAGACGAATATTTCATTCCTACTCTACCAAAAACAATTAATTAAAATTTTTAAATACACAGTAAACCTAGACCACACGGTTTGAGGATCTAAAAGGCCAAGTGAGAGTAGAGAGGGCAGAACATTAAGAATTTGATGAATCTATCAGGAAGCAAGAAAAAGTACAAGCTTACGACGGAGATCGTCAGAAATTGATTATTGGGTCAAGAGGTAACGGGAGATTAGATTAGATTAAAAGAAAGCACTTCACTGAACAAGAATTTATGTTTCTAAGTATTAGTGGTATTACTTAGAATTAAAGCTTACAATATTCCATATAACCTTTTCAATCAATACAAATTGGATCTTGACTTGCTATGTATGAAAAATATTGTCCTTTGACTCTTTAATAGGAATTGTTTTATCCATATGTTCTAATAAATTCTCCTTGAAAGTAAAAATAATTCAAATATGTTAGGTTATGATGAGTATATAAGCCTATAGTTCTAAAAGATAATGTACTGTCATAGTATTTAAAAACAAAAATCAACATATTGCTTTATACATTGGAGGTCATAGTATTTAAGTAAACATATTAATTTTTAAGCTTCTCCTCTATCTATATATATCCATGAGTTGTAGAAAATGAAAAATTAATAATGATTGACTCGCTTTTTCTTTCTATTTTATGCAAACTTCAAAGGACAAATGATTATTTGCCATTGAATTTCAAAATCTTCTACACTTTATCATAACTTTGGTAGCACTCTTGGGTGGGGTTGAGAATATAAAAGGTTGCCATATTTTTATCCATGAAATTGATCAAGCCAATGAATTTTATCATATAGCTAGGTGTGATAAGGATAATATAGAAGCTCAAACAACATGATAAAAACTTTCAAAATGAAATTATCTTAGTTTCTATATTCCTAGGGTAGAGTTTCTCTAATTCTAGTGATATAGAACTTAAAACTTATTTTTTCTTTAACTAAGAGGGACTTTAAGAAGGCTTACATATTCCAATTTGGGGATTAACAATCTACTACAAAAAAATATTGTGATATAACAAACTAACTATATACATAAATAAATATAATATAACCCATAACCAATCAAAGCTAGCACAACAAACATAATCACACATTATTTCTCATCATAATAATTATGTTTACTAGCAGCTAGCAGATAATTTTGCAATCTTATCATTGAAGGGAATTCGTTGAACACCATCAACTTTTCCAATGGTTCCTCTCCTCTTGCTTGGTTTGTTTTTTATGCTATTTCAGAGTTGAAAAGGATTATCAATCACCTTGACCATTCTTTAGTTCAACATGTCTACAGAGAAGGCAACGAAGCGGTTGATATCATGGTAAACATAGGCCTAAACCAGACAGGCCTCCGAGTTTGGGACAAATATTTCTCCAATGAAATCATTGAGTTTTATCTTCATCATGATGTTCCAATCCAGTGATTTATTCCTAAAAGGGAGCCACAGAAACCTGCATTCCACCTTCCTAGGGCCTTGACGTTGGTAAGAATATTGTTCATGAGGTCAATATTTTATTTCATTAGCCTCCATGTTTGGTAGGCCTTTCTTGTTTTTGGTAGGGTTTTCCTCTCTTTCTATCTCGGCTTGTTGTCTAGGACTTTTTAGTCCCTATTCTTTTTTGGATTTTGTCCTTTAGTCTCTCTACGAGATCCCATCATAGGTTTTCCCTTTTTGTAATGACTCTATAAAAGGTTCGAGGACCTTTCAAAACCCCCTTTACATCAATAAAAATAATAATTATGTTCACTTACTCATTAAACTTAATATTTTCCTTGAATGTACCTTTATTAAAGTTAATTATTATTATGAAGGTCAAATAATCATTTATATAGAGTTGATTGATTACATTTCTTAGATTAGATATGAAAGATATAATATGAAGTTTTGTCTTTTAGACCCAATTGATATTCTAATTTGCTTTCCTCTCTAAAGAAAAAAATTATAGGGGATCCTTTACTATGTGCTTCCTTATTTACTCATGCATATATCTGAACTAAGTTTCTATGTATCTTGAAGAGTTGAAAAGAATTTATAAGGAAATTAGTGCATCAATGGAACTATTGGATCAACAAGTTAAAAAAATGAATAATTTAGTGGAAAACATCTAGGCATTAGTAGATGAGATATTTTGCATATGCCAAGGCACTTCAATATAAGTATAATTATATATCAAAGAAGTATGGACATTGATAGTTGAAGATCCTACAGCAATGGTGGCAATAATAAAAAATTGGATGAAGGGTTATCTCCTAAGATATGCCCTCACAAAATAAATTATTAGATGGATTGAACTACAAGATAAGTTTGTGTTAGGATATCCTTTCTTATTACTACCAAGTCCTACATAAAAATTCATATCTATTGAAAAAGTGATAACCCCAAATGCCTCCTTATTTTTGAAGTCAAGAAGATAGAATTTTGAAGTTGGCTTAAAATGAGCCTACAAGATAAATTAGGGGTGTTAGGCTATAATTTCATCACAAAACTTCATAAATTTCTTTAAAATAGTATGTTTCTTCATTATTGTATATTCTCCTCCATATTATTTACACTAAATATTGGGAGGTTTCTACTTAGGATTTCATGTTATCCTATTAATATAATGACTTCTACAAGGTTATTTTTCTATGGAATTCTCATGTAAGAAATATTATATGTACTTGCAAATGGATGTTGACTATCACAATATCAATAAAGTATTATATATTTTAGTTTATTCCTAATCACCTTTTAGATGTTCTTAAGCCAAAAGCAAATATAGAGTTTAAAATGAAGCACTAAGCCATTGTTGGATATGGATTTTTTTAAGAAAGAATTTAGCCAGAAATGATCTATAAGAATATAGAATTTGTATTTCCCTTTTAAATAAGAAATTAATATATTAGTCATAAACACTTCTAGAAGATAAATAAAGATCAAAAAATAAGATATATTGATAGATACATTTGGAGACTCTTAGAGATCTAGAAATTGAGTTGATTAAAAATTCAACATATGCACGGTAGTGAAAAGAGATGTAACAATTTGGTTCATTTATAATAAATGAATAAAATAATGTTGTTTGATCAATGAAAAATAATTAAGCAAGTAAGTTAAATATTTTGATAATTTCTTGAGCATCCAAAGATAATATGGGCATCTGTTCATGTAGAGGAGTTGGAGAGCAAGTGGGTAGTTAAAACTCTCCAGTTATCGAGAGGCCTAGGTTCAAATCTCTCCCGTCGCATTTTGTGAATATGTTGTATATAAAAGGTTCCTCGTAGTATATATATATATATATATATATATATATATATATATATATATATATATATATATATATATATGGGCTATTTAATAGTTTCACGGAGAACCCAAAGACAATATTGATCATTTGATAAGTTCTTGGAGATTCCAAATATTATATGGGAAAATTCCATGAAGGCATGCACTTGGAAATAAATTAAAAAAATATTAAGGAGAACGTTAAAGAGACAATAAGATTTATTTGAACATATACACTAACCATAAAATAAGTTAATCATTAAACTTGTGAATTGTTATATAAGATTATATGCAATATTCACAAGAATACAAGTCCTACATAGGAATGAGAAGTGTTTGCACAAGGAAGAATTAAATGTTATTTTTTCAAAGCATTTATGTGTAGTCAAATAGCACCTGAAGTGCAGCCAAAGAAGCATTTGTATTCGATCAAAATTCTATGTGCATCCAAAGAAAGCTTAGGAGATGCCCAGGTTCAAATTTTTTAAAAGCATTTTTCTTAAAATATTAAAAAATGAGAAAGTAAATAAATACTTATTTTTGGAATGGATTAGCCTATAGAATACTATTTTTATATTGAAAGGCTCTTCTATAGTTAACATGTTTCTAAATAATTTTAATATTTAAAGAGTTATAAGGAAAAATTTATAACTTAATTTTGTATTTAAGGAGGAGTCATAAGGAAACACTTACATTATTTGTATTTAAATATTGAGAAGGTATTTATAAGGAAATGTTTATAATGACTATTTAAAAATTATTTCTCTGTAAGTCACAACATTTTAGAGGCCTAAACTTTATTCCATGGAAAAATAAAATGAAAACTATCCTTGTAGTTAAAATACTATGGGATATTGTATCAAGAATTGAAACATACCCTAAAGAACTAGCCAGACAAAGATACTTTGATGAAAAATATCATAGGGCACAATTTATTATTTTAATAGACACAATGAATGAAATATAATCTCATAATAGTGTAGTAAATACATAAAAAGAGGCTTGGGATATTTTATGCACTATTTTTAAAGGTAAAATTCAAGAAACTATTCATCATTTACAATCATAACTATACACATTATAGATGCGACACAATGAAAGTCTAGAAAAATTTTATCATAAGATTACATAATTAAAGGTAAAATTAAACATTTTTAGAGAAAGAATTGATGATAATTTATTAGTATCAATTGTACTATGTGCTCTATTAGAATCATACAAAATATTGGTAACTTATCTGCAACAAGTAAATATAATACTAGATTCTCTAAAAATAATACTTTGAATAAGTGGAATAAATCATGAATTCCATATCAAACAAGTAAACAAGAGCAATACCAATGCAAAAAAATTAAATTAGGGATATAGATCAACTTCTCCATCACAACAAGAAAATATAGCATACGAAGAATCTGAGTTAGATCATGATGATGAACCAAAACTAACATATGATGTAGTAATGGCACATAATAAGGAACATATAGATTCTAGAGCTAGTAATCATATGATAGGAAATATACACTAGTTTAACACTTTTCATGATACACATGGGTGGCAAGTGATAATTGAAAATAACATAAGCTATCCAATAAAAGGAATAGGAACTATTACCTTGAAGTCACCTTAGTTATAGATGTTTTATTTCTTGAAGAATATATTACTGCTGATATTTTATTGCATCACAGGTCCATGAGCTCTCATGGGTGGAATAAGTTGGCCTTCTCATAGGAATAAGGAGTTGTTCGACCACCAAGAACAAGATACTAGGAAAAAGGGAAAGGATGATGAAGACAACCCATGGGTAACACGAATAATTACCCGTATATAGGTATACTCATGACTGCACCATTGGACAATGATGTTTGAGACTAGCCTCCTAGATTTAATGGTGATAGCGAGCCTAACTTAAAAAGGTTACCTCCAGGATAAAACAATGGTGTGGAATATTGAGATTGCATGGTTACCTGTGATTGCAATTTTTTAAAAGCATTATGGTTATTTATTTCCTTTACTATGTTTTGGTTATGCATAAATGTTTTATGGTTTGCTAACTATGGTAACACAAGGAACTGTGTTTAGTCTAAGGGGGAGAGTATGTTACATCCCACATCGACCAAACCCTTGTGCTTGGAAAATAAAAATGAAACTAATGCTTAGTTTGTGAAGGCATAGAAAATATTTGAAATTTGTAAGATTTTGAATATTGTGGTGATTTATTTAATGTTTTTTTGAAAATGCACCCTAGAAAAATAATAAATATTTTTAATGGAAAAAGGAAGTTTCCTTGTGGATTAAATTATTAGTTTGTTTTGCATACCAATATAGTGTTAAAATACTTTGGGAGAAGTATTTTGGTTCTAAGTGCCATGAAGAAGGAATCTATACTCACAAGACTCTAGAATGAATACTAAATTATTTTATAGTCACTGTAAGTCTTCAAAAGCACTATTGTTGCCCTTTGTTTGCATCATGTTCTCAAGGCTTCAGAAAAAAAACACTATACCACTACTTTGCATACATCACCACCTTAGTGGGTCTAACTACCAAAATGACCTCTCCAATAGGTCATTACCTAGACTGCCCTTCACCATTTGAGAAGGCACTCCCTAAAGGCTATAAAAATCCACCATGGGTTAACAAAAGGGGGTATGCTGGAGAGAGAAATCTTGAAATATTGGTAGGAAAACTTGGGCTTAGGGATTATGATCTTCACCCTTTGGTGAATAAGAAACCAAACAACCTTAATTTTTAGAGACATTTGGTCAAGACATTGATAGAGTGACATAAGAAGGAAGGGTTGTTGGACTTAGAGGATAGGAAGAAAATTTTGGATACTATAAATAAGTTAGTTCAATAAGGAGAAAGAGCCAAATAAGCTAGTTCAATAAAAGACTATATTTTTTTACTATTATTTAATCATAACTTTAAATGTAATAAAATCGAGGACCATTATGTATTACAAGGACAAATTACTATAATAATTTTAGAAATAACCTTCCCATAGACACACATATATATAATAAAATATTTATAAGATTATATAAAATATTGTCCTTCTAATGACTTGTGATAAAAAAGAGAAAAAGAAAATGAAAAAATATAAAATAGTATTTTCACTCATTATTTTATTCAAATAACTAGATATAATTAATTAAATATATGAGAGTAGAATAGCTTTGATTGCATAACATCATACTAATGGATCTATAAGGGAAAATCTAAAGTTGGGACAAGAAATTTATAAACAATCATGGTTGTTAAAACTAATATTTGACCTAATTATATTTATTTCTATAATGTTGATCATTTGCTATTGATTTTGATGATGGATTCTCCTACTTTATCTACTTTATTTTCTTCAAATAATTTTGGTAAATATTCTATTGCTAAAGTATTAGCATAGTCAAATCATATTGGAACATCAATAATCTAGTCTTATTAGCCAAGGCTACCAATGATGAAGTACTTACAAGTACTCTTGATATAATACTATGGGCATGTACAATATAAGTATGTATACATCTTATATGTGATTTTATGAGCATTTTTAATGTGTTCACCCTTGTGATATTAAAAAAAATAGAATATAAGGCTTGAACGTCCATAAGACCAAAAGTAAACACAAGATAAAAAGTTTATAAAAAACTATCATTGTCAACCCTAATATTTGACCTAAATATTTTCTTTATATAAAGTTGATAATTTGCTATTGATTTTAATGATAATTATCATACTTTCTTCAAATAATTCTTGCAATGATTTCATTGCTAGAATATTAGCATAGTGAGCTCATCATTGAATATCAATAATTCAATAGTCTTGTTGGCCAAGGCCTACAAGTGCTCTCGATACAAGCCTATTGGCATGCGCAATGTAACCCTATGAATATATTTTATGTATGATTATGAGAAGTTTTTATGTATTTATCCTTAGTGATATTGGTTAAGCCACATGTATGGTTAACCTTAATTTTAAGTATTTAATACGTTTAATATATTATAATTTAAAATTCAAGTCAGTTTATGTTGGCTTGAGGTTAACATTTAATTGGGGCTTAGTTATCACCATGAAAACCCCAATGACTAATTCATAATATTATTTTATGATATGTGATCGTAGGGGACTATAGGAACTAATTATTTATTATTATTTCCCTCCTCTCTCAGGCTTATCTATTTGATCTATTTGTTTTCCTTTCATAGTTTTTGGCATAATATTGTGATGACCAATTCTTTAAGATATTTTATTGAAAAGTATTATGAAATCTAATAATTCAAATATCACTCTACACCTTGTATTCTTAAATAATATCCTTATTTATCTTTGTTGTCCATGATGTACAAAAGGATTATATCATCTCCTCCCATTTATTTAGTCTTTTTCATTTGTGTGGTTCACATCTAAGTTAATGTGAGTTGGTCATCAATTGGGCCATGAGAATATTTTCTCTTCACTTAATATTTGTTCTTATATTTTTTTTTTTGATGGTGGGTGCACATTAGGTAAAGTTTAGAAAAATAATATCTCTTTCCTTGTAGTTTCTTTTTATCATAGATGATCTAATAATTTTTTTTAATATTAGTCTTCATATTTTTGCTATGACTTGTGTATTCATCTAGATTGTATTTCATTTGTTCATTTACTTATTTTTTTTATTCATCTATGTTTTCTTTATTTGGTTTAAAATATCCTAGAAGAATATCCATAGTGGTTGCCTCATTTCTATTAGAAGAATCTCTTATATAATTGACACTTTTATTTTAAATTTATTTGTAATCAAACAATTTAAGTCCTCTCTACTTACCTTTATTTTAAGCTTTATTTGTTGCTAAAATACACTTCACATCCATACAACATTATTGGTACCACTAATAGCCCAAATAAAACCTATATAATCTTCAAGTCCCATAAATAAACCTCTATGCTTCTATTTTAAAGTAAAAGGTGATCTCCATCCTTGTCCTTTTAATTCTACATATTTCTCAATTGATCTTATTATTGAAGTCTATTTTAAAATACATGTACTTTACTTACTACTTCTTTTAGAAGACTAATTTTATTAGAATAATCATACATGGAACTAACACTTATATTCCGAATTTATTTATAACATCTCTAAATGCTTTCTATTTTGCTCAATTTTATGTTTGATACATTGCTCAAACTTCATACACACAACATCCTCCATACCACTAATAGCCTATATAAAACCTTTATAGTTTGTAAATCCTATAAATTAGGTTCTCCAGTTCTATTTTAATGTAAAAATTATTCTTTATCTCCAAATGTTCTCTTTAATCTATATATATTTTCATCTAAACTTATTATTAAAATCTAGACTAAAATATTTCTATTATATTACTTCATTCAAACAAAATTTAAAAAACAAAAAAAACTAATTATTTTCTTTTAGTTGATCATGATATTAGTTTTATTAATATTTAATAGCATATTTAATATTTAAATAAACAACCAAACACTATAAGATTATAAAAACAACATATATAAAAAAATCAATTTAAATAATAATGATAATTTGGAACCAAAAAAAAAAACAAAACATCAACTACATGTACGTAACTCAACGTTAATAGAGATACCAATCGAGAAGCAGGGGATTGTATTTATAACCTAGTTATTTTATTAACAAAAAAAATTAATAATAAATTTTTTTGATAATAAATTATTTTAAGTTTTGTAATCAAATTAATCTTTTATTTATATATATATATATTTCTATTTTGTTGCATAGGAAAATTTTTGTAAACCTTAGCGTTTTAGTAAGGACGAAATCTTAGGAAATCAAATCAAGGAGGTTAATACAATTTTAGGGTAAAAATTATATTTTTTAAAGGGTCAATCTCTTGCATAATGGTTTGAACTTGGATCTCTTAAATAAAAACAAAAATCTATATTATTAAGGTGTCCTAATAAAAAGCAAAAATTATAGGATAAAGCATAGTTATTTTCCTCTAGTATATACCATTACATTATTTTTTTTAAAAGAGTCTAATCCTTTATGCAAAGTTTAAATTTAAATCTATTGAACTGTACCTACCACATTCCAACAAGAATAATCATCACAAAATTATTATCACATATATCACATATGAGAACAAACATCTATGAAATGAAATTAAATGAAAGATTTTGATTAAGTCCGTGAGACCCAAATATGGTCTATGGGACGAAGTACAATTACTCAAATCATGTCATATGATTTTTAATATCTTTGAGAAGGTTGTTCCTTCTCCTGCTAATTTGTGTTAGCAATTCCTCAACTTTTTTTATTTTACTGTCTTCAAATAAATCTGCCATAAACTCGTTCCCAAGTGTTTATTTGTATTTGTCACATATATCTAAAAAATTCGAGCATTTATAGATGAAGTGTTCCTCTGTCTCTACTGCCCTTGTAATGCATGGAGTACATATCTTTTCTTCCCATTTTTCTTTGGGCATTTTCCATCTCCCTGTTTCACATCTAAGCCTATGAGAGCTAGTCCTTATCTGAGCAATGAGTATTTTTTCCTTCCACTTGATTTCAGCGCCTATATACACTTTTTCCTTGTGGTCATACGTTGGGCTAAAATTTGCAATATAATATTGTCTTTTCCTGCTAGTATTTTTCCACATTCCATTTCTGAACTTTTCATTCACATAATTTTTTATGTCTTTGTTGACATTTGGGCATTCATTTATGTTGATTTCCCAATGTTTCATCCATTTCTGATTTTGTTTCATCCATGTATTCTTTCACCTATGCAACTCTTCGTCCCTAGCTGCCCTAGGCCATCTATCATCTGTCATGTTTTCTATTTTTTTCAAGTAACATAACAACTTGGTCATAGAAAATGCCTCTAAAGGGAACATTCTAGTTTCAGCTAGAATAATTTCATAATGGGTTGTGGCCTTAATTTTGAGAAAGTTTATGATTAGATATTTTTGAATCCTTTCTATTTGCCTCCATTTTGCATTTTTTGTGCCACTAGCCCACACCTTGCAACCATACAACAGAACCAGTGTAACAAGTAGGCAAAATAAGACCTTGGTGGTCTTCCAGTCCCACAACTCGGCATTCCTACACCTTTTTTGAAGTGCATATAGTGCTCTCCAACCACTTTGAGTTATTTTCATCCTACATGTATTCCAATTAAGTTTTCCATGAAATTCTATGCCCAGGTATTTGTATTCTACTACTATATCAAGCGGTTCTCCTGCAAACTGAAATTTGAGTTGTTGCTTCTTCTTTTTTGCTAAAAAATCATAATTTTTGTTTTGCTCATGTTTACCTGCATCCCAAATTCTTTACAAAAGAGTTCTAGAGCTTTAAGGTGATCTTCTAGATCTTTGGCTATTTTGGCCACAAAAATTACATCATCTGCATACATGAGGAGTTTTACCATATATTTGGCTAAATGTACACCCTCTCCCCCAAATTTGTTTATCCATTCTTCTAACTTGTCAATGTGCAGCCCAAATAAGGTCAAAGATAGAGTGCAACCTTGTTTGACACCTATGTCACTACCAAAACATTCAGATAACCCTTATTGTGTTCTGATTCTAGCCTTTACATGCTCATATAGTCTGTGAACTGCTACCCTGTAGTGAATTGGAACCTCTAGCTCTTCCATTCCGCTCCATAATTTTTTCCTTGGCACTGTGTCAAATGCCTTTTTGAAGTCTACAAAACAAAAAAAACCTCCTTTTTTGTCCCATATTTTTTCCACTATGTGTTTGAGCATGATACAATGATCAATAGTTGAGTGCTTGGGCCTAAAACCTGCTTTCCCCTTTGCTCTCTTTCCCTTTTCTTTTGCCCATATGCTGATCCTATGCTCTATCATACTCCCAAACAACTTTGTAAAGAGAGGGTTGATCATGATAGTTCTATAGTTTGAGGGATTATTTAAATCTCCACTTTTAAACAAAGGAATGGTCAAGCTATTTGTCCACTCAGTAGGAAAGCCATTTTGTATGACCTCATTGAAAATTTCTTTGATTTGCAGTGCCAAGATATCTACCCCCCATTTTATATGCTCTGCTTGAAGATTTTCTATGTCATGGGCTTTACCAGTTGCTAACTTTTTTATCCCTTGAATAATGTCTTCAATTGTGAAAAGTTCTTTCTTGACAATGATAGTAGGGGGTGTCTCTTGCTTGTTACTACGCTGATATAGTTGTTTTGAATACTCCAACCACTGATTAATTGTTATGTTATTTTTATTTTACATCCTTTTCACGTTTAGTTCCTTCCAAAATTTCTTTGATTCATGCTTCTCTAAGTAAATCAATTATTTTCTCCTTGTTCTAGTGTATTCTTATTTTTTTGCCCTTACCAGTTTCTCATATGCTTTTTTGTTTGTTCTTGTTTTACCCATTGGTTCCTTTAGTAATCTTCACATTTTTTTGCAATCTTCATTGAACCATGGGTTGGTTGGGAAGCTATTTCTTTCTTTATTTTTAAGTTTAGCTCTCTTGCATTCGTTTAGAGCTTCTTGAATAACGTGTATTAACCATTCACTCTTACTGTAATCTCTACTACTGTGATGTAGTTTTTCCCTTTCCTGTAACTTGTTATTTAATACTGCTCTAAAATTCTACCGATTTTCATCTGTTAAGAGAATGTTTCCCTTGTGAGGATATCTATTTTTATTGTCTTGCAAGTGTTTTTCCCTTGGTTTGTCTCCATGCATTCGAAGTTTCATAACAATTGGGTTGTGATCTGACTTAAGTTCCACTGGAGAATATTCCATTTCTAGCTCCTCTATTTTTGGTATGTAATTTTGTGAGCATATTACATAGTCTATTACACTTTGTCCCTTATATGTTTTGCATGTATATTTTCCTGAATTTTTCCATTTGTTCATCCCATTGCAAATAATGCAGTTGTATATGCTATAAAGACCAAACAACTCTTCTCCATATTGCGTGATAGACTCATGCTCATCTTCTGAAGTCCTAGTCCACTGCTGATTTTCCTCTTCTGGCATCCAAAGAGGATTAATCTCAATATCTTCGTTACCTTCTAGAATGTTAGCTTGCTTATTTGTTGTCCTTGCATTGAAATCTCCAATTAATATAATCTCCCCCAACTTACTGTATATTGAAATGTCTCTTTTTAGGGAGGAGTATGGGTCTTCTCTATTAAGGTCATGTTTCTTATAAAATTTAGAATTCTTGAGAGCAAAATAACATGTTGCTATGCTAATAACTGACTTATTTTCTAGAATCTTTATCCAAATGTACTATTTGTTTTCATCTTGTTTTTCAATTTTAATACCCTATCCCATTCCTATTTTATTAAAACCATAATACCCCATGCCCTTTGCCATTTTCTGCTGCTTTATTCCATATTGTTATTTTTTTTATCCCAAAAATTCTGGAGTCCTACATCCATTGTGTTCATGTCTTTCTCTCAATATGAATGAACAACTTATAAAGAAAAAGATCATCACAATTAACCAAAGCAAGAGAAATTAACTTCTCTACACACGTGTCACACTGGACGTTAGTAAGGTTAAAGGCACTTGGAAACATCGACGGCAAGCGGAGATCAAATGGTGGGTTGTGGGTGACCTTGGTTTATGCTCCCATTAGACCTGAGAAGTCAATGTACGTCATGATTTCCTTTCCTTTCTCGACGACGAGCGCAAAGAAATGTAATAGCACAGTGAAAACTAAGCTAATTTAGCGAGGAAGCGATTATTATAGCAGAGATAGAACTTTGAAAATGAATTTTGGCAAATGGCTTCGTCTTCTACAGGAGCAATCCTTGCCAGAGTGGAGGGACAACTACGTCTGCTACAAGATCCTCAAGAAACTAATTAAAGTTATTGTTGCTGCCACCGGGAATGATGATACTAACCTTAATTATAATAATGATTACGAAGTGATTTTCATCCATTTTTTCAAAGCAAAAATTGAAAGCACGGGATTCCGGTCAAAGGAAACACCAAGTGCGATTGCATTCAAAATTAAGTACGCTTAAGTCCTAGAAATGTAAATTGCATGAAACGAAAAAGAGACACATTGGAAGAGACACAATCAAATAGAGAAAACACAGCCCTTTCATTAATTTCCCTTGATCTCTGTTACAATTATGCCTCCTCCCTTTTCAGGGGCTAGGAGCGCAAATAGGGTTTGATTACAATCGTTGAATGATTCCTCTTTCCGCGTGCCCACGATTGCAATGGGCGGGCCAAGATGATGCCGCCGCTAATGTCGATGAGTTCTTCGCCTCTGCTGCTTCTCCTATGAACAAAGAAATGACCAAGACATCAGTAGCACCTGCTACAAATGAAAAGCATTCTCTCTCTAAAACCAACGAAATATGCATATGAATATTTGCCTGAAACAGTGAATACAGTGAAACCAAATTGCTTCAAAACTTGACAGAAGGTAAGAAAAGTTACCAAAAGGCCACTTCCACTGAGGCAGGTGGCGAATCCACCTTCAACTGGAATTCGTCCCTGGGTAGGACGAATTCTGACTGTAATTCGTCCCTGGGTGGGACGAATTCTTCTGAGTTGAAGAAACCGACCTGCTGCTGCTCCAATGTTGGATCCCGGGACCTGCAAAACGCCTGCAAATAGGGGGGTTATATAATTGGGGCCATTTTGGGATGACCCAGATGGTCGGATTTTCCCAATTTGGCCTCCACCCTCGAGAATTTGACCTTGACACCTGCAAGTTAGCGAAACGACAAAGCAATACAAAACATCCTAAAATCTGACCAAAAGTTACAAAATTGCAATTATGGACTAATCAAACCTAGTAACACAGAATGCAATCTAAAAAATAATCTAAAATTCTCAAAAACTAAAATTAGGACTTGGGAGGTGCGGGGGTGCCCAAGTGGGCCTCCCACCGTTGGCCCTCGATTTTGGAGCCAATCCATCGGGGATGGGCCCAAAACCTTTTAGGATTGGGGGGTCGGCGAATTGGTTGGTTCAGATGTCCATGCGTCGGATTTGAGTAAGGTTCGAGCTTCCAAAGGCCACCCAAAAACCTCCCTTGCAAAAGATATTGGTGGATGTGGGAAGGTGAACCAAGAGGGATGCAAGTGAGTCTTCAATTCGGCAGCACTTCGTTGCTTGAACACTCCTTCAACCTGTCTGTTTTGGGTGAGAAAAGTCCCACCTTTTATAGACCCATGGGGTCTCTTTTGGGAGGGAAGCACAAATGCCATGTGTTGGCCATAGGCGCCATGTGGCAGTCTTGTCTTCCCATGAGGGAGGGGAGTCCTCCATTGACTTGAGCTTTGATAAATGCTTTTTGTAACAGTCTTCTAACGGCCCCTCTGTCCACCTACACACGCGTGCAAGGCAGGAGTCCTTAACTGACTGTTCTGGGCTGCCACTTGGCACCATTTGTCTTTTTTCCCATTAAGCTTAGAATTCGTCCCACCCAGGGACGGATTTAGAATTTGTCCTGGGGTGGGATGGATTCTATTTTGAATTCGTCCCTGGGTGAGACGAATACTAGGCAAAGTGTCCAAGTGTGCCAAATTGCTTCTTGACCTTACAAAATTGCTATGAAAGTGGTTAAGACCACTGTTTAACCTCTGAGGGCTGCCCTGGGGGCTGTGTTTGTCAAAGCGATCAGTGTTTGCAGTCACATAATCAGATTGGTGCTGTTTTGGTGTCTACAGATGCCCCTTTTTGGGAAGCGCTGCGGGTGACGCAGTGTTGAGCAAAAATAGATAACCAAAGCACTAATGATTAGGGTTTCTTGGTAACATAACCAACTTTTGATGCCCCAAGTATGGAAAGGGCATGCATTCTTGAATCCTTGCTTCTGACGAGCTAAGGAATTTGATTTCAAGTATTAACCTATTTTGGTGAGATGTGACTTGAACTTAGACATTGATCGATCATGAACAAGTGAAGGGCGTTTTTATCCTCGGGGGGAACCTTGTGTTCATGATTCACGAAATGCCAAGTGTTTGATTGATTTGATTGTTGCTTGTTTATCGCCCAAGCAGGAGCGTGATTGTCTTTGTCAATGATTCTTTGAATGCATGTTGTTTTCCTTAATTGGGTGTGTGATTTTTGATTGGTGACTAAGTGTGACTACCCCCTCAAGCGACGAATCGATGAGGGAATGACCTTCGTGAGAGAAGCGACGAGTCGCTTGACCCAATATGACTTGTGCAAGGGTGCCTTAAAGGGTTTACCGTTAAGCGTGTGCAATTTTTCCAACATATGGACCTATTTTTGGTGGGTGTTAACCCTTTTGGTGATGTCATAATGAGGTGAAATCGTCGAAAACTTATTTCCCGTGGAGCGGTCCGGCTACGATAGCCTTCTTGGGGAATTAGGAGAGCGATAATTTGGACCTCGACATCGATTTTCTCTGCCTAGAGGCTAAGTGCGAGAGCACTTGTGTCCGACATTATTTTTGCTTGTGTTTTTGTTGAATTTTGTACTGTTTTTGTTGTTTTTGTGACACCATTTGGAGTTGAATTGTCGGCAATCCGTCCTCCCATGGAGCGGTCCGGCTATGGTAGCCTTCTTCGGGAGTAGGATAGTGACAATGCAAACCCCGACATCAATTTTGCTATGCCAGGGAGTCGGCGCAAGAGCACTTGTGTCTGGCAATGTTTATTGTTTGTTTTGTGTTGCATTTTTTGTTTTTTTTTTTTTTTTGTTGTTTTTCTATTGGTATCATAAAGATGATAAGTAGCGCAGATGGTTTTGGAATGAATGTAAGGTTTTCTGAGATTCAGACAGTTTTAAGTCATTATTCATGACTGTACTTTATCTTACAAGACTTTTGAACAAGGTATGAATCGGACCTATTTTTGACCGAGTTATTTAACATCCCTGTGTGTGCAATTGAGTTCATTTAGTGGTATTTGTTAGGATACCGCCAGTTCCAGATGGGCTTTCAACCGAACCTGTACTGAGGATCACTTAATTAGCTCCATGAATTCCTTTGTTATGTACTAAGATTAATCTGCGTTGTAATCCAGGATGCCATAAGCTAGCTCATCCACATGCAAACATTGATCTGTACGCAAGTTAATGTGACAGATATATCATCATGCGGGAGGTTTACTTCTGTTATCAATAGGCTATCGACCAAATTGGTACAAAATCTTGCCTTATGACCTACAGAATGCTGAGAGTTCTAGGGATTCAAGGTCAACTCCCTTATTTTCTTCAATTGTATTGGGATACTTGCTCATTGTAGTGATGAGATCACTGTTTATTTTGATTTGTTTTTCTTTCGAGCAAGGGATTGGGGATATGGAGTGATGAAAATCACTGTTGTTTGTGCCTTTTGATCTGTGCACTATAATTTGTCAAATTTGGAGTTTTGACATTTTGCAAATTTTTGATGTTTTGCAACTATTGAGAACTAGGGATTCTTAAGGAATTGGGTAGGGAGGATGCTTGTCCTTTTGCCAACTCTCAGCATTATTTGGGGTCATTCGCACAGGGGGATGAGCAAAATAACCGTTTCACTTTCGGAAACCTGGATTACTTTGCAGGTTTCGTCTTTCGCTCACACAATTTGGGAATTTTAGTGTTTTGATTTGTGTTGGGATGTTACATAACGAGGTGTATTTCAAGTATGACTCTACCTTCGTAAAATTTGTTCAACTTGATACGCTACATGGCTAAAGAGGAAAATGATGACTGAATCACTGAAAATATTGGTACATTCCTAGACCACTGACTGTAGTGTGGTAAAAGTTATGCATGGTGTTTTTGTTGTTTTTGTAATATGAGACAATGTGGAACAAGATGGACTATCAGAGCTATTGCAGCCTATGGTATTTGACCCGTATGACTACAAATATGCAATGTATGGATGCAATGTTTAATGCAGCTATGTATTTTTGTAATTTTGATGGATTGTTTTTGGTGAAGGTGAAGATGAGGTGCGAGAATATGAATTTTTTTTTGATGAATTTGAGTATGCCTAGAATTGAGATGCAAATATTTGTTGTTTTTGATGATTTTTGTTGTTTTGTTTTTTTGAATTTCTTGATTTTTTTGACCAAGCGATTGCGATAATCGTTGGAGCTTTTTGGGTTGACCAAGAGATTGCGATAATCCTTGGAGCTTTTTGTATTGACCAAGAGATTGCGATAATCCTTGGAGCTTTTTGGGTGACCAAGAGATTGCGATAATCCTTGGAGCTTTTTGGGTTGACCAAGAAATTGCGATAATCCTTGGAGCTTTTTGGATTGACCAAGAGATTGCGATAATCCTTGGAGATTTTTGGGTTGACCAAGAGATTGCAATAATCCTTGGATCTTTTTGGATTGACCAAGAGATTGCGATAATCCTTGGAGCTTTTTGGGTTTTGACCAAGAGATTGCGATAATCCTTTGGAGCTTTTTGTACTGACCAAGAGATTGCGATAATCCTTGGAGATTTTTGGTAACCAAGAGATTGTGATAATCCTTGGAGCTTTTTGGGTTGACCAAGAGATTGCATTAATCCTTGGAGCTTTTTGTATTGACCAAGAGATTGCGATAATCCTTGGAGCTTTTTGGGTGACCAAGTGATTGCGATAATCCTTGGAGCTTTTTGGGTGACCAAGTGATTGCGATAATCCTTGGAGCTTTTTGGTTTGGATTATGATTCTTCAGGGGATAGAGGTACCCCCATCTTGATGGTCTTTGCACTCCGGATCTGGCTCTAGAGGTATGGGCATGAATGGATCGGCCCTATGCACGGATAGGAGGACAGAGTCTACCCCGGCACTGATGTTGCTATGATGTCTCTTGGTGGAAGTTGCTCTTTGTGTGCCCAACGTGGTGGATGTAATGCTTGGTCCCACTGTGGTGAGTTAACGCGCCACTCATGCCCTAGTATTATGTTTATCTGTTGACATGCTTCCTCAAATTTTATGGGATGCCGATGTTGTCGCATGTGATTGCTGTGGGCTATGTCTATTTCATCCTCACCTTCGGACAATGTGTATAGCTCATCAGAATCTATAGATTTTGAGACATGGAGGACTGCATCATCAGGTAGCCCTACGGTTAAAGGTTGATCCTCTTCGAAAGGAGCCTTATGTAAGTTGGGCCTTGGGAGCTCCAAAATCTTAGTCTCTACCAACTCTAAGTGCTCTAGTGCTTTGCATGTATTGGGAGATTTGAACTCCTCCTCTTTGGTTGGTTCTTGTTGAGGAACTTGGGACTTATGGAGGGGTGGCCAGATGGCACCCCCCATGCCTTGGTAGGGCAGTTCATCCCGCTCTTCTTCACGCTCTGATTCCTTAGAGGCTTCTTGATGAATTTCTAAGGGTGGCTCATAAGCCTGGGTGGATGTCTGAGGAAGGCACCCATCATTGGTTATAGGAGTGGCCTCCCATTCATGTCTAGGAGGCGTCGAGGGTGGTGCTTCAGGAATCAAGAGAGTAGCTTCCTACTCCTATGTAGGAGGTGTTGGGGGTAGCTTTTGATGAGGTCGCGATGACCTATCTTCCCCCCATGGGTTGTGCCACTCAAAATATTTTGTCTTATGCATGTGAGGGGTTGGAGTCCTTTCTTGCATAGTGTGTTGGAACAGCTCATCCTTCTGGTGCTGAAGGTGCTCTTTGTTAATATGGTACGGTTCCTCTAACGGTAGTCGTTCGAGCTCAAGTTGCATGAGTTGCTTGAGATGTGTGATATATTCGGCAGATTCTACGATAGTTGGTCCCACCGCCTCATGTCTAGAAGGCCTAGATGCATCTCTTAGATAAAAATCTTGGTCGTAGTGATCCAAGATCTCTATAGGACACATCCATCTGTTAGGGGTAGCAGCATTCTCTCGGGGATTTGGCCTCAGTGATTGGTCCTGATAGATAGCAGGTGCGAACGCATATTGCTCTCACACTGTATATTGCTCTCGAGGAAGGTAGAGGTCTTCCTCATGCTCTCTTTCATAAGTGAAAAAGGGATGGACGGAGCTATCTCACCCTGCCCAAAGAGCCTTGTGCTCTGGATTTGTCTTTGTAGTTCTGGCAACTAGAGGGGGTGAAGGAGGGATAATGTAATCATGTGGTTCCTCCCATCGAACCGTATTTTGACTTAGCACTTCATCGCGCGATGACCGCTCATAGCGAGCATCTAAGGGAGCTCTCATTGCTTCATGTCTAGAAGGCCTAGATGCCTCTTCTAGATATCTATCTCGGTCGTAGTGATCCAAGATATCTATAGGCGACCTCCCTCTATTGGGGGTAACAAGATTCCCTCGAGGCTTTGGCCTCGGTGAGTGTTCTCGATAGATAGCAGGTGCGGAGGCATATTGCTCTCGCACTTTATATTGCTCTCGAGGAAGGTAGAGGTCTTCCTCGTGCTCTCTTTCATAAATGAAAAAGGAACGGGTGGAGTTGGCCCACCCCGCCTGAGGAGCCTTGTGCTCTGGATTTGTCTTTGTAGTCCTGACAACTAGAGGGGGTGAAGGACGGGTAGTGTAATGATGTGGTTCCTCTCGTCGAACCCTATGTTGACCTAGTGCTTCATCGTGCGGTGACCACTCATAGCGATCATCTAAGGGAGCTCTCCTATGACTGTACCCCTCATGGAAGGGTGTGTGATGAGTGCTATGTTGAACAGGAGTGCTCCTCGAAGAGGTGTCTCTGTAGTCTCTTTCCTTTAGGGTGTGGAGGGGACTGCATTGTGTGTTAGGTCGCCAAGGTGGTATGACCAAATCCTTGGGATTGTAATGAAGGTGACTCGTGCCTCCTGGGACACCCCCATAGCCTTCGCCTGTGATTGGGCTTGGCTACGGGTTAGCACCATGACGATGTCTCTCTAAAAAGCCCTAAAATTGAAAATGAGTCGGATGGGGCCCAAAATTGGTGTGCGCATCCCTCTTATAGTAGATAAGACAAAAACGAATTTTCAAGCCCTAGCTCTGAATACATTAGGATATATTGACATCCGAACAGCTCAAAAAGTGCATAGAATTACATGCCCAATTTTAAAACCTAATTTTTGGGCACTAGATGATGTAATTTGGCCCCGAAAACTGACTTTTCTAGGCAAATAGGATTCTAGGGAATCATATTTGTTTAAAATTATCCCAACTAACTCCCTGTAAAATTTCAAGTCAATCGGAGCTACGGTTGAGAAGTTATGGCCCCGGCAAGATGCACTAAAATTTAGGGAAAAATGTAAGATTTCCCATATTTTGTTGGATGGTCCTGCATCACTTATGGGCACATTTGGGGTGCTTTTGGGTTGACCAAAGGGTTCATGGACACCTTTGGGGCATTTTGGAGTGACCAAGCGATTACGGAAATCCTTGGAGCTTTTTGGAGAAAATGACAAAATGCGTAGATTTTTTTATCTTTGTTTTTAATGATTTTTTTTGTCTACACTAAACGAAATTAAACACACACATTCACAAAACCGTGATTATCTCTTTTAAGGATTATTGGTGTGCCCTAGATTGGTTTAGTGCATTTTGGTGTTTTGTTTTGTTTTTGTAGGTTTTGTAGAACGTTTACATGCATCATGTAGGCTCTTATAACTCCAAAAAGGTCGCCCCTTCAATATACCAGCCAGGCCGATATACCAACCTCTCTATATACCTGCCCTTACGAGAGGAATACTATAGGTACATGAGAGTAGAAGGTACATGGTACGTAGGTGGTACGAAAGGGGGATTGTCCTGTTAATGGCACCTACCATAGAAAACTTATCCTCGCACGCATGGGAATCACCCCAGCTACGCTCGGTCTGTCTTCGTCAGGATTTACGCCTAACAACAGTTGACAATCGAGAAATGGATGCAAATCAAGCCAAGGTGGTGATGAAATCCACCAATGGTCTTGATCAAGGATTGGGGTCTTACGACCAGCTCCTTGGTTTAAAATTATTTCATGATGTGTGTGGGATTCGTTTTATTCAACAAAATGAAACTAGCATACATGACTTTTCCTAATGCAATGCAGGATTAAATGAAAACAATTAAAGAAACAAAAACAGAAATAGAAAATTTAACAGAGATGATAAAAATCCCTACCTCTTCTCTGCCTGCTCCAGTTGCTTCTGAATTTTTGCTTTGAAAATCTGCAGACAGGAATTCGTCCCTCTGGGAGACGAATTGCAGAATAGAATTCGTCCCTCCCAGAGATGAATTTGAATTCGTCCCAGGGTCAGACGAATTGTAGAAAAGAATTCGTCCCTGTCAGAGACGAATAGCAGTCTGCAACAAAAAAAATGTACCTTTCAAGCACAAACACAAAATTTTAATCAGTTTCTATGATTTTAAAAACTAGGTAACAGGTCCCACCGTGATCGCCACTGAAAGCACGAGATTCTGGGCAAAGGAACACCAAGTGCGATTGCATTCAAAATTAAGTATGCTTAAGTCCTAGAAATGTAAATTGCATGAAACAGAAAAGAGACACATTGGAAGAGACACAATCAAATAGAGAAAACATAGCCCTTTCATTAATTTCCCTTGATCTCTGTTACAATGATGCCTCCTCCCTTTTCAGGGGCTAGGAGCGTAAATAGGGTTTGATTACAATCACTGAATGATTCCTCTTTCTGTGTGCCCACAATTGCAAAAGAGATTGGTGGATGTGGGAAGGTGAACCAAGAGGGATGCAAGTGGGTCTTCAATTCGGCAGCACTTCGTTGCTTGAAAACTCCTTCAACCTGTCAGGGGCTAGGAGCACAAATAGGGTTTGATTACAATCGCTGAATGATTCCTCTTTTCACGTGCCCACGATTACAATGTGCGGACCAAGATGATGTCGTCACTGATGTCGATGAGTTCTTCGCCTCTGCTGCTTCTCCTACGAACAAAGAAATGACCAAGATGTCAGTAGCACCTGCTGCAAATGAAAAGCGTTTGCTCTCTAAAACTAACGAAATATGCATGTAAATATTTGCCTGAAATAGTGAATACAATGAATCCAAATTGCTTCAAAACTTGACAGAAGGTAAGAAAAGTCACCAGAAGGCCACTGCCACTGAGGCAGCTGGCCAATCCACCTTCAACTGGAATTCGCCCCTAGGCAGGATGAATTCTGACTGTAATTCATCCCTGGGTGGGATGAATTCTTCTGAGTTGAAGAAACCGACCTGCTGCTGCTCCAATGTCGGATCTCGGGACCTGAAAAACGCCTGCAAACAGGGGGGTTATATAATTGGGGCCATTTTGGGACGACCCAGATGGTCGGATTTTCCCAATTTGGCCTCCACCCTCGATAATTTGACCTTGACACCTGCAAGTTAGCGAAACGACAAAGCAATACAAAACATCCTAAAATCTGACCAAAAGTTACAAAATTGCAATTATGGACTAATCAGACCTAGTAACATAGAATGCAATCTAAAAAATAATCTAAAATGCTCAAAAACTAAAATTAGGACTTGGGAGGTGCGGGGGTGCCCAAGTGGGCCTCCCACCGTTGGCCCTCGATTTTGGAGCCAATCCACCGGGGATGGGCCCAAAACCTTTTAGGATTGGGGGGTTGGCAAATTGGTTGGTTCAGATGTCCATGTGTCGGATTTGAGTAAGGTTCGAGCTTCCAAAGGCCACCCAACAACCTCCCTTGCAAAAGAGATTGGTGGATGTGGGAAGGTGAACCAAGAGGGATGCAAGTGAGTCTTCAATTCGGCAGCACTTCGTTGCTTGAACACTCCTTCAACCTGTCTGTTTTGGGTGAGAAAAGTCCCACCTTTTATAGACCCATGGGGTCTCTTTTGGGAGGGAAGAACAAATGCCATGTGTTGGCGATAGGCGCCATGTGGCAGTCTTGTCTTCCCATGAGGGAGGGGAGTCCTCCATTGACTTGAGCTTTGATAAATGCTTTTTGTAACAGTCTTCTAACGGCCCCTCCGTCCACCTACACACACGTGCAATGCAGGAGTCCTTAACTGACTGTTCTGGGCTGCCACTTGGCACCATTTGTCTTTTTGCCCATTAAGCTTAGAATTCGTCCCACCCAGGGACGGATTCAGAATCAGTCCTGGGGTGGGACGGATTCTATTTTGAATTCGTCCCTGGGTGAGACGAATACTAGGAAAAGTGTCCAAGTGTGCCAAATTGCTTCTTGACCTTACAAAATTGCTATGAAAGTGGTTAAGACCACTGTTTAACCTCTGAGGGCTGCCCTGGGGGCTGTGTTTGTCAAAGCGATCAGTGTTTTCAGTCACATAATCGGATTGGTGCTGTTTTGGTGTCTACAGAAATGAACAAGATCAACAAACTTACGGAGAAGAAGTGTAGAGACTGCTCTGTTCGTTATCAGGTATTATCTTATCATCAATCATAAATAGTTTAGATCATTTCAATATGGAAATCAATTACATACGATGTTATTCAGGTTCTCAAAGATAGGATCGAGAAGATAAACAATATGGAAGAAACCGATGAATCTGCGGGAGAAGACAAGATCAATCAAGCAATTATATTTGGCAAAGATCTAGTGAACCTCTATGGGGAGTTGGTCCTCCTGGAGAACTACAGTTTATGGAATTATACAGGTATTATTATGCTTCTTCCATCTGGAAATAAAAATTAAAGAGTGCTAAATGAGATTGAAGGATAATTATAAGAGTTTGATTAAATTAGTTTGACAGGTTTAAGAAAGATCCTCAAAAAGTATGACAAGCAAACAGGTGCTGCATTGGGGAAGCGTTATCTTGAATGGGTCAAATGTCAGCCATGCTTTCAAGCCACCGGATCTCTCTCAGACCTTATAAAAGAATGCCAAAGCATTTTGGAGTCCCTCTCATTTTCTTCCTTATTTGGAGATAACATGGCAAAGGATGCGATGATAGAGATGTATCATAACGAGAACGAGGATGAACAGAATGTGTATGAAAGCTCTGTTGCTGCTCTGAAGAGATGATGATGATGAAAGTCACTTCTACTTACAATGATGACTCCTCGTAGGTTTCTCTGCTTTGTTAATTTCAACAAATTTAAAATATACCAAGTACTGAAGTTGCTTTTGTCGCTGTTGTATGTTCTGATGCTGCTCCTTGATGGAAACTGTAGCAGATGTAGCACATGGAATAGTTTTGTTAGAGAAGCACGAAACTTGATATGACGATGGGTGTTCCAAATACTTGATCTCTTTAAGATGAATATTTCATTCCTGCTCTACCAAAAACAATTAATTAAAAATGTTACATTAAGAATTTGATGTATCTATTAGGAAGCAAGAAAAAGTAGAAGCTAACGACGGAGATCATCAGAAATTGATTATTGGGTCAAGAGGTAACGGGAGATTAGATTAAAAGAAAACACTTCAAAAGAAATCAATGAACAAGAATTTATTTTTCTAAGTATTAATGGTATTACTTAGAATTAAAGTGTATTTTGTTATATTTTTATAATAAATTAGTTTTGATTTATATAATGATATATAATTATTTTAATATAATAATATATAAGAAATAAAACTCATATTTGAAATTATTTATTTTAATTAATTGTAATTGATTGTAATTGTTCAAAATATATAATATATATATGTATTGTGTTTTTAGAAAATCTTTAGAATCACTAGTTCACTAGGTAAAGATAAAGTTAACAGGACCTCTATCTCTTTAGAGAATCGAACTGAACTGACAAGCACTTGGTTGCTACCAACTAGTCTATCCTTTTTCAGGCTTAAAATTTTGATTTAAATATGGGTTTTTATGAGGGTTCTCAGTCTCCTCATACCAATATTTGAACTTGGATCTCTTGAATGAAAATCCAAAAACATACCACTACATTACCCCTCACGAGATAATATTTTGAGTTAAAAATTCAGGTTTTTATAAGGGGTTTGGTCCCCTTGCAACGAGGGTTGAACTTGGGTCTCTTGAATGAAAATCCAAAGACATACCACTAAGGTATCCTTCATGGGACATAACCTTATTTCTTTATTACATCAATATAGGAGTAGACATAACAATCTATAACATTCTTTCTTTATTACATCAATGTAGAAGTAGACATAGCAATTTAAAATTTGATAATCTTTCCTAAAGGTGTTTCTCAAGGCTTTCCTCAAGCCTTTCCTATTATCCTTCCATGGACTGTTCCTCTTGAATTTTTTTGTAATCAGGTTTTGAGATCCTTGATAAAAACCCACTTTTAATTCAAATTAACTTACCAAAAAAAAAGTTTATCAAGTACTTCAAAAAGTTTATGGACTAGCACACACACTAGAGTACGTGTATCACATCGATATGAATACAACTTAACTATTCAACATGAGACCAAGGTTGGGTATAAAATCATTATCCAATGTCTTACATCAATAATGGATAACGATTATTATACTATCCATCATCAAAATTGCAAATAAGGACATCTATGGATATGGGTACATTTAACCAATTATAGGGAGCCTTACTGAAATACTTCATATTATGAATAGGGATACACAAAACTATATACAAGAATAACCTTTATTTCAATTTAATAAACATATTTATCCTCACCATATTTATGGGGGGTTGTTCAACATGTGTCACAAAATTGAATTCTTGGCCATCACTTTCATCAATAATCACTATCACCTTGTCCATTTTTAACTTACACTCTATGAGATCCTTTGTTCATTGAACATAATTCATACAACTTGACATCTTTGCTTATAGTAAAAACACGTGAATTAGTATTTGAAGTTATCTTTGTCTTTGATGATTATTAATTGAATCCAAAAGTAACATTACATTTGTTATTCATAAATACTATACTAGTATAACTAGTAGACATGCTATTTAACAAAACAACTTTAGCATCATCATTTTTCACTTTGATATCAATTAGAATAAACTGATCTATTAAAGAGTGAAACTTATATGTTTTACAATATTATTGGCTTTTGCCATCTTTAGTCCAAATAATGTTTTCTTAAGATCCATCTTTGTACTTGAATATTACATATCAAACAAAGTATTGAGTCCATCCCAAACTTCTTTCGTAGTCTTCAAGAGGTCTATGTGATGTATATAGGTATTAAATAGCCCAAGTCCAATTATGGTCATTACTTTATAGTGTTTTCTAGTCCATTTTTCTACTATAATTATATCTTATAATTTTTGTATACTTTTGTTTATAATATCCCATGAAACCTTTTCAATCAATACAAATTAGAGCTTGACCTAACATGTATGAAAATATTATCCTTTGAATCTTTAATTCAAATATGTTAGGTTATGATGAGTATATAATCCTATAGTTACAAAAATATAATGTTCTACCAAGTAAAATATAATAATATGATCTTCAAATAGTTCTCCATCCTCCAATAAATGGCTTAAATGCTTTATACATTGGAGGTTATAGTATTTAAACAACAAGTAAAAATGTTAATTTGTAACCTTCTCCTCTACCTAAAAATATCCATTGACTATCTCTAATATACATTGTGCACTACATGAGTTGTAGAAAATGAAGAAGTAATATTTTTTTGTTCATTGATTGACTCTCTTTTCCTTTCAATTATATGCACATTTTAAAGGATAAATGACTATTTTCTATTGAATATCAAAATATTCTACACTTTATCATAACTTTCGTGTCACTCTTGGGTTGGATTGAGAACATAAAGCATTTCCATATTTTTAACCATAAAATTATTCAAGCCTATGAATTTTATCACATAACTAGGTGTGATAAGGATAATATAGAAGCCTAATCAACATGATAACAAGATCCAAATCTCAAAATGAAAGTATCTTAGTTTCTATATTCCTAGGCTAGATTTTCTTTAATACTAGTGATATAGAACTTAAAACTTATTCCTTTTCATTAAACAAGAGGAACTCTAAGAATGCTTACATATCCTAATTTAGGTATTAACAATATACTATAGAAAAATCTTGTGATATAACAAACCAACTATATACATAAATAAATATAATATAAGCCATAACCAATCAAAGCTAGCACAATAAATATAATCACACATTATTTCTCATC
Source organism: Wollemia nobilis (assembly GCA_028583015.1). Taxonomy (NCBI): domain Eukaryota; kingdom Viridiplantae; phylum Streptophyta; class Pinopsida; order Araucariales; family Araucariaceae; genus Wollemia; species Wollemia nobilis. The sequence continues at coordinate 9,648,749 of JAQPPZ010017033.1, forward strand.
ACAATAATTATGTTCACTTCCTCATTAAACTTAATATTTTCCTTGAATGTGCCCTTATTAAATTCAATTGTCATTATGGAGGTCACGTAATAATTTGGATAGATTTGATTGATTGCATTTCTTATATTAGACATGGAAGATATAATATGAAGTTATTTGTCTTTTAGACCCAATTGATATTCTAATTTGCTTTCCTCCCTATTTAAAAATTATTATAGAGGATCCTTTACTATGTGCCTCCTTATTTACTCCTTCATATATCTAAACTAAGTTGCTATGTATCTTGAAAAGTTGAAAAGAATTGATAAGGAAATTAGTGCATCAATAAAACTACTAGATCAACAAGTGAAAAAAATAAATAATCTATTGGAAAACATATAGGCATTAGTAGATGAGATGATTCCATATTCCAAGGCACTTTAATATAAGTATAAGTATACAATAAATAAGTATGAGCATTTATGGTTGAAGATAATACAATAATGGTGACAAAAAATTACATGAAGGGTTATATCCTAAGATATAACCTCAAAAAATGAATTATTAGATGGATTGAACTACAAGATAAGTTTGTGTTCAGATATACTTTCTTATTACTACCAAGTCTTCTCTAGCATCAAAATTCATATATATTAAAAAAGTGATAACCCCACATGCATCTACATTTTTGAAGTCGAGAAGATAAAATTTCAAAGTTATCTCAAATTGAGCCCACAAGATAAGTTAGGGGTGTTAAGCTATAGTTTCATAAAAAAAACTTCATAAATATTTTTTATCATTGTATATTTCTTCATTACTGTATATTCTCCTCCATATTATATGACACTAAATATTGGGAGGTTTCTAGTTAGGATTTCATGTTATCCTGTTAATATAATGACTTCTATAAGGTTATTTTCCTATGGGATTCTCATGTAAGAAAGATTTTATGTACTTGCAAATGGATGTTGACTATAATAATATCAATAAAGTATTATATTTTTGAGTTTATTCCTAATATATGATATCAGAGCATGCCTTTTGGATGTTCGTAAGTCAAAAGCAAATATAGTGTTTGAAATGAAGCATTAAGCCATTGTTGGATATGAAGTTTTCTTAAGAAATAATATAGCCAGAAATGATATATAAGAATTTAAAATTAGTATTTCCATTTTAAATAAGAAATTAATATATAAATTACAAATACTTCTAGAAGACAAATGAATATTTAAAAATAAGATACATTGACAAATACATTTGGAGATTCTTAGAGATCTAGAAATTGAGTTGATTAAAAATTCAGCATATGCATGGTTGTGAAAAGGGAGGTAACATTTTGGTTCATTTAAATTAAATGAATAAAGTAATGTTTTTTGATCAATGAAAAATAATTAATAAAGCAACTTAAATATTTTGATAATTGCTTGAGAACCCAAAGATAATATGGGATATTTAACAGTTTTGTGGAGCACCCAAAGATAATATTGATCATTTGATAAGTTCTTGGAGATCCCAAATATTATATGGGAAAATTCCATGAAGGCATGCACTTGAAAATAAATTAAGAAAATATTAATGAGAATGTTAAAGAGAACATGTGATTTATGAGAACATACCTTAAAATAAGTCAATCATAAAACTTGTGAATTTTTATACAACAAGAATACAAGTCCTACATAGGAATGACAAGTGTTTGTACAAGGAATAATTAAACATTATTTTTCAAAGCATTTATGTGTAGTCCAAGATCACCTAAAGTGCAACCAAATAAGCAATCTATATTCATTCAAAATTCTATGTGCATCCAAAGAAAGCTTAGGATATGCCCAAGTTCAAATTTATTAAAAGCATTTTTCTTAAAATATTAAAAATAGAGAAAGGAAAAAAATGTTTATTTTTGAAATGGATTAGTGTATAGAATACTATTTTCATATTGAAAGGCTCTTATATAGTTAACATGTTTCTAAATAAATTTAATATTTAAATAATTATAAGGAAACCTTTATAACTTAATTTTACATTTAAGGAGGAGTCATTAAGAAATATTTACATTATTTGCATTTAAATACTGAGTAGGGAGTTACAAGGAAATATTTACAATAACCACTTCAAAAAATTTCTCTGTAAGTCACAATATTTATGAGGCCCAAACTTTATTCCATGGAAAAATAAAATGAGAACTATCCTTGTAGTTAAAATACTATGGGATTTTGTATCAATAGTTGAAACATGCCCTAAATAACTAGCCGCACAAAGATACTTTTATGAAAAAGATCATAGGACACACTTAATTATTTTATTAGCCACAATGGATGAAATACAATCTCTTATTAGTGAAGTAAATACATCAAAAGAGGCTTGGGATATTTTATGCACTATTTTTAAAGGAAAAATTCAAGAAACTTTTCATAATTTACAATCACAACTATACACGTTATAGATGCAAGACAATGAAATTATAGAAAATTTTCATCATAAGATTGCATAATTAAAGGCAAAATTAAACATATTTAGAGAAATAATTGATGATAATTTATTAGTATCAATTGTACTATGTGATCTATCAAAATCATACAAAATATTGGTAACTTCTCTACAAGTTTTTTTTATCATAGCTTATCTTTTGAAGACCTCATCAATTTTTTTCAGCAACATGAACATGAAAATCAATAAAGATATGATACTTTAAATAATGCTCTATTTCTAGGAATATATACCAAATAAATACTAGAGGTACTACTGATTTGTACTCATATTCTTTACAAAACCAACCAAAATGGAGAAGAATATACTATCACATATGTGAGAAAAGTCATAATACTAAATTCTATAAATATAATACTTTGAATAAGTAGAATCAATCATGAATTCCATATCAAACAAGGAAACAAGAGCAATACCAATTTTTATATTATAATAATTTACCAAAAACAAATTAGGGATATAGATAAACTTCTCCATCACAACAAGGAAATGTTGCATAGGAATAATTTGAGTTAGATCATGATGATGAACCAAAAATAACATATAAGCTAGTAAAGACACAAAATAATAAATATGTTAAGGATAACAATTGTATATATATTATAGAGCTAGTAATCATATGATAGGGAATATACACTAGTTTTGTACTTTTCATGATACACATGGGTGGCCAATGATAATGGAAAATAACACAAGCTATCAAATAAAAGGAATAGGAATTATTTTATTGAAGTTACCTTAAGTAGAATGCACCATTGAACAAGAGTTATATGTTTCAATACTTGCCAACAACTTACTTTTCGTTGCTCAAATGGTCAATAAATGAATTATATTGATTTTCAAATTGTTAATGGATATAAAAGGTGTTTTATCTCAAACTATTGTGTCCTACAGAAATTGATTATTTTATTTAGATATTACTAAATTTCCACCCATACTCTAGGAATAATAGTCATCATTTCAAATCACAAATATATATAAAACAAGAAAAACATGAAGAGAGATATAGCATATGAAACTCGATATTAAGTTTTAATGGTCAAAAAGACAAAAAAGAAAGTATTGAATCAAAATAGTTTAGATAAAATTAGAGAAAAACAAGATGAAAATATAGCATTTGATACACAAGAATATGATTCTCTAGATGAATATACATTGCTTAAGACTTGGTTACAAATTATTTCCCAAAGAGTTGATGGTCCAAAATACTTAGGGTCAATATTCAAAGAGGCTAATGATAACACTTTCACTATTAGAGTTAGAGTATATTACATCATTTGGGTCATGTAAATATACTACCTTAGGTACATAGTTAGAGTACGAGGTTACTTTAGGGGGAATTTAGCTAGTTACTTCAAGCAATGTAATAAATGTACAAGTAGCAATGTGCAAGTTGTAATGTGCAAGGTGTCCCCTTGTACAACTAGGTAGAGTGTTGGCCAATGAATCTATCTTCCTATATAAATGGTCTCATAGTGGTAGATCATATATCAAGTCCATATCAAGTTCTTATCAAGTGCATTGTAGTATATAGTAGTGGTGCTCTTGTATGGAGTACAATGTTGCTCTTTAGCTCATATTAATGGAGTGACCATTTCTTCAAAATTGCATTGTATTTATATCATTTCTATTATTATTATATTTTAGTCATATTGTAGACTCACTTGCTTTCATATTTATTGCATATTATTAGGACTTGTGTTAGATATCTTCCACTGCATATATCATCAAAAGCTAATAGTGGTATTAGATCTATGCTAAATCAAGATAGCAGGACCTACATCTATCATAGTTCCTCTTTGTGCTTTTATAAACCATATTTGTCAGTGTTTACCACCACTTACATAAATCATCACAAGAGAAATCTAGTACGTCAAGAGGAATAGGGAGAGTCATAAGTTAGGACTGAAATAAATCTTAGTTTCAAAAATTATGAGATTATATTTAGCTAGAGTCTTCCCAAAGCGTTGCAAAAAAACTCGTGAAGACTAGGACTCAACATTCAAGCCACTAGATTGACAAATCAACTAGTAAATACTATTATCTCCAAAATTACAAATTCTTCAATTCTAATTTCCAATAGCTTGTTGCAAGAGAAGGATATTTAGTAAAATGTTGGGAAGCTTCCTACAATCGAGTTAGAAAGAATATCTTCTTAGAATCATTCCAGATTTTGCAAAAATAAGGAAGGAGACTAAAGGAAAATGCCACAATAGCCTTATAACAGACTCAAGGAAGAAGAGACTCTAGAAGTTGATTCAAAGAAGAATATAGTATATTGGTGATATCCATTCAAGATCAATACCTACAGAGTGTAGAAGCAAAAAATACCATAGAAGACTTGATCAAGAATAAGGTTGTAGAAGTCTTAATTCTAAAGAAGAATTAATAAAAGAATTATTGATTCAAAAGATAAATTCTTGATTCAGAAGAACACTCCAAAGAAGATTTATTGAAGAATACTTTAGAGAATATTTCTTGATTTAGAAGATAAATTCTTGATTCAGAATAAAACTCTAGAAAGGAGTTCCTAAAGAAGACTCTATGGAAGAGTCCAAGAAATAGAAGATTGGTGATCTCCTTTACTGATTAAATATTTCCTTCAAGAATTACTTGAAGAGATCAAGAGAATATCTCATTGAAGAACATCCATTCTTAGAAGAAAGAGAAGGACTAGAAAAGTCCTGTACAAATCTAGAAGTAATAGAATTAGAGATCCAAGAAGAATATCTCATCACCAACACTTCCAGAAGTAGAAGGTTGAAGAAAAGGTCCTAATTGGAAGACCGTAGAAGCTGAAATATAGAAGACCTTGGAGAGTTCAAGAAAAAAAATGGAAGGATTGGAGAGCCTTTTTGCAAATATCATAGAAGCATCGTCAAAAAAGTTTCTAGGAGAATTTTTTGAAGAAATCCACTACTAAGGAGAAATAACCTGATAGTGAAGGACTTCGGATAATTATCACCATATAACAACAAGACCAATAGAAGAAGAATTTTTCAAGGAGTTCCAAATACTAGAAGAAAAATGTAGTGAAGACCTCAAGAAATTTAGAATCTTAAGAAGAAGATCCTGTTTGAATTCAGAATTTGACAAGAAGTTTGAAGGAAGATTCAAACAGAAAAAACCTACCAAATCTAGGAGATATGGAGATTACCTCTCACAGTAAGAAGGCACAATTCATAGAAAGGAGCTATTTGAATCTATAGTAAAAAAATAAAATATAACTGAAAGGATCAAGATACCAAATCCAAGGCTCAAGATAGAAATTTCAAGGCTACAGTTTGGTGAAGCAAGAAACTAATATGGATAGCCAACAAGAAGTTGTAAATTCAACCATTACAAGGCAAAAACTTGGTGAATCAAAATCACCAATATCTACATCTACTTTAGAAGCCATAAAATATGTAATAAACTTGGGTGCAATTAGGTTAATTGATTAAACCTCAAATTGGATTATTATCAAACTTTGTTAAGGCACCATATTTAGATTAAAAGTTGTTGAAGGATAGATTGCATTATAATATTCAAGTGTAAAAAGGGAAAAATTAATTTTAAGGATTATTTGCACATTAAATAGGATTTTTATATTTTTTAAAGAAATAAAATTAACATCTACCTATTTGCTATCTAGAAAGCAAGAAGACTATATCCTACAATATTGATTGTAGTGAAAAAAATTTGCAGAATATTCATTAAGGGTAAATTATAGATTACTCTTAAAAGTTGTAGATATTATTAAGTTCATCTAAAATTATTTTGAGAGTTCATTTATAGGAGAAATAAGGTGATATTATTTTTAACTTTAAAAGTGCATTATTAATCCATTGTTACTATACTAGTTGATATCTAACTAGTTACTCTCAAAAAGGGTTCATTTGTGTTTTTTGATTGTTAAAGATCAAGGACACAAAAACCAGAAGATTATCAAAGTGTCTATAGATACTATTTGGTGCATAGAATCTACAACATTTTGTGGTGAAAATAAGCCACAAAAATTAGATCAGATTCCTCCGAGTGGAGAAGAAAGCCACCATCAAAATCAGCAATAGAAGCTTCACATCGAGACTTGGTGAGTCTCAGATTCAAAGTGCACTAAAAGCTATTTACTATAAAATAGTGTAGAAATTACCTCTACAACATAATATTCTATCTTAGTGGTTATTAGCTTGGGTGTATTACCAAATTAACCAAGCAAAGGAGAGAGTTGTCTAGAAAAAGAGACAATGAAAAATTAGCCATTGCCTACTTCAAAAGCTACCATAATATTAGATATTGTAAAATATGTGGAAAGATGCATTATATTCTCAAAAGTATTTACATTATATTGCACTGATCTAATTTGCCCTACATAGGAAGAAGGATAGGTTTTCGGTACCAAAAGGGAACACTCTTCATAGGGAGAAAAATAGTCCAAGGCAACTCGTGTAAAAGCATTCTCCAAGCAAGGTAAAAGGGTCTTCCAAAAGGCTCATATATTATATTATTTGGATAGTCAAACCTAAGAGCAAACAATACAAATAAAGGAGAAGCATTATATTCAATGGGAATATTATCTACAAAAGGGATTTTCATAACAGATTGAAAAATAAGACACAAAATATTACACTAGACGTACATCTAAGGATCATGATTTGAGTATTTCAAACTCCACCATAGCATTGCTTGAAGCCTTCAAAATTATTGCTCAAACCATTGCTACAAGTTCCCAAGGCATTTCTCACCATTCTAGATGGAAACAACTCACTCCAAATGCCATAAAATGTATACAACAAAGGTGGATCTGACCGTGTTGTATTTTTAATAAGGGTATTGCAGAGATACGTTGAAGACACATTACGTAGAAATATCATGCACAAAGATAAGGTGACACTTTTCACCTAGAAGGAAACCCTAACATTTCCCACATGAGCATCCATACATTGTAAGCTTGACCAAGAAAATGTTATGGGGAAGAAGGTTGGTGTGAGCTCTCATCCAAGACTGTAATGCTCATTCTTTACCTAGAAAAAATTTACAAGTGGCAATAAACATATTCTCATACCTCAAGAGCTCAAATATAACTGCCATAACACTTGTCACTCACTTTAATATTCAACTCTTATTTGAGATGCAAAATACTAAGGAACATCAAAATTCAAGGTCTAATTTGTAGTTGCATTAAAATTTGAGTTTGTGGTAGAATTCAGTAGCAACAACAACATTCATAGTAGCAGTAGAAAGAGAGCATTTAAATATCCTATTCAAAGTGATCAGATGTGAGGCATCCACTATCCAAATACTATCATCAAATATATCAAGAAACCAATCATTGTCCTAATTTAAGATAAGCACTAAAGACTATGCCCATACATTGGAGATAATGATCAAAAGAGCACTAAATATTACTATCATCTACGTCTAAGAATCAACACCATATATATAGAATTTTGGGGCATTACAAAGGTAAGACTTTACCTTATTCCAATTTGCTTTCATTAATAGGGAGATATAAGGTATAATATAAGGTTGAAACTTTAAGGGAAATCAACCATATTTGTAAGCAATATTAAAAGGAAAAATATATATTAATAGCCTAATATTTTCAATATAAAATATAGGAGAAATAAGTATTTCTACTTGGATAAATTAAACTTATATTATTGCAAATATCACTGTTTTCTAATATTCCATATTAGACAGTTATAAGGAATACTACACCAAATTAGGTAATTGGAATATAGAAACATTAAATATCAAAATATCAAAGGATATAAAAGAAGTTTCTATAAGGAATATCAAGAGTTGGAAACTAACTACTATACATGTATCAAAATTACATTAAAGGGATAAAAGAAATCCAACTATTAGAACCTCATCAAATTAGAAAGTGCTTGAGTTGAATAGGATAAATAAGATGTTAAATAATTTGATTCTTGCTATTTACAAAACATTACAAATAAACTCAAAAATTGAACTACTATTCTCAAAAGCACTTTATCTATCAAGCAACATATCCAAAATTACTAGGGAGACATAAGCCATTCTACAAAACTTGATAATAATAGCATTTATTCAAATTTTATCAAGTACTCAATCCATTTGGGAATCATAAGGTGTCTACAAATATTATAGGAATTTTATTGAATCAAATATCTTAACTAGGGATTCATAAGGAAGCCTACAAAAACCTAAGATCTATAAATTTTCTATAAAATCAAGCTCATAACTAGGGAGTCATAAGGTAGATCATTTAAGAAAATTTGATCTCATAAGATACAAGCTCTATCAAAGTACTATATACTCTAATCCAAGGAGCTATAAAGAAGACTACCAACGCATTAATCAATCCACTTAGAAGTGTAATGATAAAAATACTAATATGTATTAAAAGCATGATTAGTAATACAGTGGATAATAATAAGGAAAGTACAAAAGGAAAGGAAGAATCAATAAGATGGGAAATAAGTTCTGAAATAAATAGCTATGAAAAAATATATTCTTCTAATGCAGCTAATGATAGCTATATCAATGAAAACACAAAAATACCACAAGGGAGAAAAATATATAGGTCATGAAGACATCATACAAATAAGTAAAAATGGAATAGCTTCAATTGTGCACATGTGGTTTAATGATATAGTCAGAGATATTGATAAATATGATATCCCCAAGATAGACTACAAAGTAGTCATAACATCTCTATTGTGCACCTATTGCGATCAATATGGTCATGAAAATATTAATTGTTGGAATTTTCATCCATGCAAATACTATGAAGGGAAAAATGACTCATTTGTCTTCTGCTACTATAAATACAAGTATTCTAAAATCCATGAAGAAATCTTACTACAAAGATAGATTTCTACTTTTAAAATATTATTCCAAAAGCATCTACTAATAATGAGCTCAAGTTTGATACTTATAAAGGTCAGAGAGACAAGTCATATGGAAATTCAAAGGAGAAAATATGGATCCACTTCAAATATTCCAAATCATGAGATCACTAGTTCATCAAAGACATATGATGTCAATGAACAAAGGATTGGAAAGGACAAGAAATTATAACATGAAGACTGAAGCAACTAAAGAAGAACCTGATCAAGCCAAAGAGCATCCACAATAAGAATATCCATATTCAATATTGAAATATTCAATATCCAAATAATGTAATACAAGGGGGGTGTTAGAGTATATTACATCATTTGGGTCATGTAAATATACCACCTTAGGTACATAGTTAGAGTAGGAGCTTACTTTAGGGGGTAGTTAGCTAGTTACTTCAAGCAATGCAATAAATACACAAGTTGCAATGTGCAAGGTGTCCTCTTATACAGCTAGGTAGAGTTTTGACCAAGGAATCTATCTTCCTATATAAAGGGCCTCATAGTGGTAGATCATATATCAAGTCCATATCAAGTTCTTATCAAGTGCATTGTAGTAGATAGTAGTTTTTCTCATGTATGGAGTACAATGTAACTCTTTAGATCATATTAATGGAGTTATCATTTCCTCCATATTGTATTGTATTTTCATGATTTATATTTATAGTATATTTCATTCATATTTTAGACTCACTTGCTTTCATATTTATTGCATCTTATTAGGACCTGTATTAGATCTCTTCCACTACATATATCCTCAAAAGCTAACATTCACTACACTTATGACTTATATAAGTCTTCATCTTGACAAAGTAGTTGACTATGGTGATAAATTTATTACAATTCCTATTGATCTATTCAATATCATATATGTATCACTTCTCACTATTGATATATTTAAAAAAAAGAATACAAATCAAGAAGAAATAATTGCATAGATAAAGGACAAACCCTTCATGAGAAATATCATGTGTGATATAGGTAATCTCATAGAACAAAAATAAATTGGTTGTAATACAATTAACTTGATGAAAATATCATGTGCACTATAGATTATATTATCAAACAAAATGAAATTGGGTGTAATACAAGCAATATCTAAAATCAAGATTATATTTGTGATACTAGTGATATGGAGGTTGTTCGAGAATATAGCAATGGTGTACAATGTAGTTGTATAAACACTAATAAATAACTAACTATGCAAATTGATGGTAGATATTGTGATCAAGAGCATACAATAGGAATTAGCTATAATGGAATAGGTTTAAGAAGAAATGAAGAAGCAAAAAAAAAAAAGTGCATGTTAATCTCACAACACATTATAAGGTTTACCCAAAAAGTAGATGTCAATATTGTGTTATAAATAGACATACATTTGAGAAATTATGGAACATTTCTCAAAGAAACTACACAAAAAATATATTTTAGTAATACTATAAAAGAAAACCTAGTATTTACTAATCTAGAGGTAATTCATAGAGACGACACAAAGAGAATAAATATTTCAATCAATGACAGAGCCAACTTAATTTTGAAATATCTTATCTTAAAATTCAAGGGGGGAATTATTTCATTAATAGGTCTCTCAAATAATATAATAAGTGGGAGATGTTAGGCTATAGTTTCATAAAAAAAACTTCATAAATTTATTTGTTATTGTATATTATCCTCCATATTATGTTACACTAAATATTAAGAGATTTATAGTTAGGATTTCCTATTATCCCATTACTTTTATGACTTCTATAGGATTATTTTCCTACATAATTCTTATGTAGGACAATTTATATGTACTTGTAAATGGATGTTGATTATTATAATATCAATAAAATATTATATGTTTTACTCTTTTCCCAACAAGGGGTAATATTTTCAAGGTCCCCAACTAAGGTAACACCATCCCACATATTAACACCATATGCTAGAACTATTCTATAAGATGACACCGTAATTATAGTAGCTAGCACTAAGATTAGTGACTAATACTATATTAAGTTAATAGGATGAATAGGTGTGTCATCTCCAATGGACACCTAATCGTTCTATATATGGCTATATATATCATGATGTAAATATGATGGGACACTCCTTGCAATATAATATTTAAGAATGGTATTGGTATTTATGTGCATCTTTGTGTGTGTGTTATTTACTAATATTTTTCTTATATATGATAAAACTAAGAATAAACTAATATATTTGAAAGTGGTACTCTTCATGGGTAATCCTATCACTTCATATAATATGATTTTCAATTAATCAAGAAATATATCAAATGGTCAGTCAATGAGATGGATTCTACAATTTTTTGACATGATGATTGATGAAGTCTTATCATTTTATTTTAAATCCAAAATGGCAATAGTTGGTTCAAAATACTTAGCTTATAAACCTTCAAAGGCTAAAAATTATATTAATATGAGCAATAAACCTAAATCTTGGATTTCATTTAGCAACATCCTTGAAGGGGAGGACCTCAAACAAGTAGAACATGGGTTTTAAAGAATGCTTCAGGAGTTTTATATTGTTGTTTTTACGTAGAATGATTAGTTGGTTTAAAATATATTAAAATATGGCATATACTTCATCAAGTTGGGATTTAAGGCTTTAGAGAAATTATAATTTCCTACTCCCAAGGATTTAACTTGGAAGAATGTTTGGTTATGTGAATCCCTCTCTATAACCTCACAATTTATTTGGTTAACAATCCAATGCAATATTCTTGTAAGAAAGTGTACAAAGAAGAGAATACCATGGATATTTTATATACAACTTGTGTAACAATGATGTATAAACATAAAAATATTTACTTATTTGTTATCCCTTTTCTTACACCATTTGGGATTACCTTATTTGAAAAAAAGATAATGTATTTGGTAGCTCCATCAACATTGAAAGAGTTAAGAAATGTCATACTAACAGTTTTAATGCTAAAGCATTATGTATTTTATGGAGGATAGGTCTTGTCATTATTTATTAAAATATGGCTTAAAATTAATTATATAAAATTTAAAAATAAATCTCAAAATCATGCCCAAGTTTAGAATCATATTATTACCTCTCTTGTATAGTGTTTACACACATGGTGCTCATCATGGGAAGTCCCAAGTGTGGAAAAAAGGTTCTAGCATTTTAGTTATAGGATTTGAATATACATGAAGAGGTCATCTATGAAAATCAATTTATTATAAAGGATATACATTGATCTATGGTAAATTAGAAATATCTAAAAGTAGTTTCATCAAAATAAAAGTTGATGGTGCTTCTAAAAAAATTCTAGAAAAAGCAAATAATTTATCCAATCATATTGTTGATCTTTGTATTGGTTAAATATAAATATTAGAATAAAATAGGATGAGATGCCATATCTTTATGAAAATAATATAAATAAATTTATTGAATAATACCTTTGATGAAAAGTCTATTCAAGAATATATTTGACAAAAAAGCAAGTTGGATATGGTTTACTTAAGTTATCATCAAATATAATATTTTGTTGTTTTTATGGGTGTGGTAGAATCCACTTATACCTTATTAAAAATAATTAAATATTTAAATGGTATTTCCAATGTTTTAGCTTATCTTGTCTTATTATCACTATGAGATGTTTAAACCTAGAAACATAGGTTCTTTGTACATTTGCTAAAAAATTAGTACACCAATGGCCAAAATATAATATATAGTTTTTTTGTATATATTTAGATAAATTAGTTGCAACCATTAATTTTCTTTATTAGATACACCTAAACAAATTTCATAAATATTTTTTCAGATAATTTTTCATCTAAAATTGGATTCTAGATAAAATTCTAAGATATTGACAATGTTGAAAAGTAGAATGTGGTAAATAGAAAACTACATTCCTTTTATATAGAATCTTAAGGATGAACTTTTAATAGTTTTACACATTTAAAAATATGTTAATTAGGAAGCAAAACACTAATTTTTATTTTTCTAATTTTAATTTTTAATAAACTATATGTGGCTTGTTTTAGGGCCAATCCCATCAAAATACCAAAATATTACATTTATTTTTAGGTCAATTAAACCATATTTTTATCATATATATATATATTAAATTTCAAGTATACTCTTCATCTTCCTCAAAGTGCTATGTTTCCAAAGTTAGCTCCTTCATATCATTTTTATTAAGAGATGAATCTTGGCTAATTTCCTTTTAAAATTTAAATTTTATTGAAACAAATATCAACACTATGATTGGCTAAATTATCTTCTACTCAATTACCTTATTTATAGATATGATCATATTTTCATGATATTGCCTCCAATAACAGATGGTGAACACCAACAATAACATTATTTTTTATCTAATCCACAAATCAATATTTGTTGATAACATTAATATAATTTGTGTATCCCCATAAATTGAAATATATTTCCATTATTTTTCAATTGCAATTTAATCCTTATATGAAATTCCCTAGCCTTTATGTATTTGTTAGTTGAAGTTCCAAATAATTTTGATAAGAAATGATAATTTTACCTTCATTATTCCAAAAAGTACCACCTCCACTGATTAGTTTTTTATTTTCTTTGGAAGCACCATAAAAATTAATTTCTCTGATGGGTAAACCATCAACCTCTAGTGTGATCCCTAGATCCTTGACCAACCCCTCATTTCCAAGCCCACCCTTGCCCCCCTTAAACCATTCACTAACACTCTTTTTGGGAGCAAGGTAGCCAATTTCATCACCTTTACCTCAGGGTGACCTTCCTAGAAAACCATACCCATACTTTCCCTATCCCATCACCTTAATAATGTTGCCTCTCTTCTTACTTCTATTATTCATTCCTTCATCATTCCCACCCCTAGCACTACCCCTGATTATCTCATTTGGAAAGTGTGCGATGATGAAGAGTTCTCGGTAAAATAGGCTTACTTATTGTTGATTAAACCTTCAAAGTGCACCATCCCTATCAAATCCATATGGTTGAAGAACCTTATCCCCAAAGATGATTTCTTCTCCTAGTTAGCCATCCAAAATAGAATACTCACTATGGATAATATCATTAATCGAGGGCTTCAACTTCCCAATCGATGTTATCTTTGTTTGTATGAGTGGTAATCTATTAATCACATCTTCCTCAGGTGTTCTTTCACTGAAACAGTAATGATTTTATCATTCATCACTTTCCACATCGGATGGTCATGTCCAAACACCCTCTATGACCTTTTTAACCAATGGCCCAACCCCTTAAAGAACCCCAAAGTCAAATATTTATGGTCAATCTGCCTCCACCACTTCCTATGGTAAATTTGGCTTGAACATAACAATTGTGCATTCTTGAGCCTCCCAAGGACCTTCCCATGATCTTTAGTAGGATCATCAACTTTGCCACTAAAAATGGTTCTCGAGGTCCTTGTTTCAGACCCCCTACCACTAGGATCGAAGCCTCTATTTTTGCATCCCTCCACCTTTCCTTGGATCCTATCACTCTTCCCCTTCATCCCAACCCCAGAGCCAACTCCAAATGGACCCCACCCTTGATTGGTTGCCTTAAGCTAAATTTTGATGATTCTTCAAGAGGTAACCTCAGACCCACTAGCGATGGTGGAATTGTAATAAACCATGCAGGGGACTTAATCCTAGTATATTATAAAAACCTTGGTGTCCTCACTAATCATGCTACAAAAGATCTCCACCGAGGACTATTGATCATAAGTTAGCTACAGTGCAATTTAGTGATCGAAGGAGATTCACTAAACATCGTCAACTATATAAAAAATAGCAACAAACCAAGCTGGAGAGTAAGAAACATAATCTCTAAAGCAAGATGACTCCTCAGCCACTCGAAGAAAATTTTACATGTTTTCAGAGAAGCCAACATTGTTGTTGATATACTGGTCAATATTGGCCACTCACAAGGATCCCTCATTGTTTGGCATAATTATTTCCCTCCAAAACTTCTTGAAGTTGTTTCTAGGGGACTTCTAGGATGATGTCATTCCTCACGTGTCATCTCCCTCACTACCCAAGTGTCATTCCTATTGGCCTACCATTAACTACATTGGCACCCTTTGTATTTCACTAGCCCTCATATACCTTGATTCCCATCACCCTCATTTCCCTTGATATTCGCCAATTAGCCACCTTCAACCTTTTTCAATGCCAATTTTGGGTTCCAATATCCACCTTACCCCGAGTTTCAAATCCACTATGCCTTGCTCCATATCGATCATGCAAATGTATCCTCATCAGCTTAACTAGCAAACATTTTTCAATAAACCCCGTGATAGCTCTCGAACTATGATCTTTCTTACATGTTATTTCAATCACACGCATGATCCCAACACCATTATTATTTATGCCACCTCAATAAATCATCGTGGAAAATATTTCTCAGACATTATCAATCCCCATACCATGATTACTCCTTGAGTTGGCAACACTCACCACCTCACCACCTTATATGCCTTTGGCAAAAATGCCCTCATTATCATCGTCCCTCTACCCCTCGACCCCTTGTAGCCCATGTTCCCCATGCTTCTCTTCCCCCTGCTTGGCTCTCCCCCCATGCTTCCCCTGGCTCTTTTGCTCATGGACCCTCTACCTATGGCCCCTCCTAACCAACTCCCCCTAGCCCCCAATATCATGCCCCTCCACAATCTTACCCTTCACCCTCATGAACCCCATTTACCCAACCCCTACCAAGTCTGCAAGTAGCTCCAGAACTGAAACTAATACTTATGAGGTCCCGAGTGATGACTTGGACCTTGAGTTTCATACCCATGTTGCTCCTATGGTCAAAATTGAATCCCTAGAGGGTTCCAAGCCTAAATAAAGAGTGCTCAAATGCTCCTCATACAAAATACTCCTAAACTAGGGTCCTTCCATCACTAGAGACTCTTCATGGCTCAAGAAACTCAAAGCTGAGTTGACATCCCTAGCTAAATCCACTGACCTGTACAAAATATATGATTCATCCCTTGATAAAAATCTAGATTAGGTGGACATGAATATCGATAGCACAATTTCTCTAGGATTGATGAATATTACATCTAACAAGAATTTTCTTTGTTCTATGATCCTTGGCCACCTAAATAGCTCTACAACCACCCTTACTATGGTTGTTGAAGTAGTCAAGTCCAAGTGGACGGTCATTCAATAGGTGGTGAATGATTTGGAGGTTGCCCGCTCATAGCTCAACACTATCTTCAATGATGCAGTGGAGACTCACACCACCCATTGCAACAACTAAAGGATCATCCCGGTCTACAAGGTCCTCCTACGGAATGGGATAGACCTCAAGGATGGGATCATCCCCCCTATTTTTGTGGCCTTGTATTTTTTATTTTTTGAGATCTTTTTTTATTGCAAAAAACTATGTTAAGATGGCTAAAAATATTGATGTAATCCAATTCCATTTTAGATGTATTAAGTTTTTTTAGACCCTATCAAAACCCTTACACTAAAAGTAATTTTATTTCTTACCAATAAAAAAACAAATTAATAAACCTAAATTACAAACATTTCCATTTTACCTTTGATCAATGTAGACTCTTTGTTTTAATTCAGTTGTCGCATATGACTCATCCATGTATGCTCAAATATCTTGACCAAGTTGTTACCACCTATTTTATTACACTTGATACTTGATGAGAATTATATCTGTAAATCTTTTGCAAGAGATGGAATAATATAGTTTCATAAAAAAATTATTATTCATTTCAAATCATAAATTCCAAAAAATAATGGAAATACCATGATAGAATAATGTGAAATATTTTAATTCATGTCACATATTTAGATTTTATGATAAGCCTCTTTAATTTTCGATCCAAGATGCATAGACTTATAAGGTACTTGGCACTGCTTGTGCATCACAAGGGTGCATGTCCTACTACTATCTTATCTTGGTACTCTACTTCCAAACAAGTCATGGATGATTGGATTTATTGTAATTATCTATAAAAATATTTACAATAGGGAGCTACATAAAGGATATTACCATGGAGAAGTATTCTATTACTAAAATAACACATAGAAATAGAAAAATATGAATTTGAAAACTTATAAAATATAAGGATAGATGATAATGAAAATGATAGTTATAGGTGTAGTTACTTCTACGAACATGATTAGGAAAATAAATAATAATAATTCCTATAATAAAACATACGAACTAAGTTTGGTGAATGCAATTACCTATGATTAAGGGACTACAGGAGTTCTAGTTGATTCTACACTTATGGAGGGCCTTTTATCCAAGGCATAGGCATGGTACTCCATAGAGTAAAATTTAGAATAAATTAATCATAGTAAAATTATAAATACAATTGTATATATATAATTTTGAATACTAAAATTTGAATCAACATTTTTGTACAACTTACAACACAAATTTAAGACAATCTCATATTACAATGTTTTTATTTCAATCAATCTCCTAGAAAATTCATCTAATTTATAACAACAAAAAATGCTAATATAAGTCTAGTATTTTCTATCTAACCAATTATGAAACATCTACACTAACTAGTTATAACAACCAACAATCTACTAGTGAAGAGAATATAACTATGGGTAATTTTTATGAACTAAATCCTTTCTTGTACGCAATGAAAATATTCCTCCATATTTGTACTCAACTATGGTTAAAGTGACTATTTTCTTGGGGTACCATGAATCATGGTCTCATTGTAAAATTTAGATATCCAAATACAATTTTAACTATTTACAAGCATGGTCTCATAACCCACTTATTGATCCCATTCTCTTGATTCATATTTAATTCTAATGTACTATGGTAAAGGTTTTTAAATGTTCATCGAAACACTTATTCAAGTGTATACAACATGGATTTTACATAGATTTACTCTTTGATGGGGAGCCAAAATTGCTCACACCAAATTCTCAATTCTCATTCATTAAACTTGGAAAAAAATTACAAAAATGGCAGCAGTCTGCCAAATAAACTCCTTTATTCCGAAAGATAGTTTATTTTTTTTATTTTACAGCATTTCCAACCCTAGAAGAAAAACAGCCCAAACAGGTCTAGAATGGCCCTCTCCTTTTGCCTTCACATCTGCAACTCTGTCTCAGCAGTTTTCTGACCCCTGTGCATGCCTTTGCTTCCCTCTTTTAAACTTTCTGGTGTGACTCTTTGTTTCCCTTTTCTGGCCCTTCATTTCATTTCCTGTGCCTCTTCGTTGTCTTGGCTTCTGAAACGTTTTCTTTCTGACTCTTGGTCTTCGTCCACTTTCATTGCACCTTGATGCCACATGTTGTTCAGTGCTGCCACTATAGACTTTTTCTGCCTGTCAACCAATGATGATGTTCGGTATACCCACTGTTCGATAATTTCCTCGGTAACGGCCCTTGTAACCGCCTGCCCTTTTTATTTTCTTTTGGTCATGAAAATGCAACATGTCACGATATCGCGACACTTTTTCTCTCTTGAGCCTTCTCTCGGCTTTTTGTCGCAATAATGTGACATGTCACGATATCGCGACACTTTTTCTCTCTTGAGCCTTCTCTCGCCTTTTGGTCACGAAAATGCGACATGTCGCGATATCGCGACACTTTTTCTCTCTTGAGCCTTCTCTCGGCTTTTGGTCATAATAATGCGACATGTCGCGATATCACGACACTTTTTCTCTCTTGAGCCTTCTCTCGCCTTTTGGTCACGAAAATGCGACATGTGATATCGCGACACTTTTTCTCTCTTGAGCCTTCTCTCGGATTTTGATCGCGAAAATGCGACATGTCGCAATATCGCGACACTTTTTCTCTCCTGCGCCTTCTCTCATCTTTTGGTCATGAAAATGTGACATGTCGCGATATCGCGACACTTTTTCTCCCTTGCGCCTTTTCTCATCCTTTGGTCGGGAAAATGCGACATGTCGCGATATCGTGACACTTTTTCTCCCTTGCGCCTTCTCTCGTCTTTTGGTCGTGATATCGCGACACTTTTCTCTCTTGTGCCCTCTCTCATCTTTTGGTCACGATAATGTGACATGTCACGATATCGCGACACTTTTTCTCTTTTGCGCCTTCTCTCATCCTTTGGTCACGAAAATGCGACATGTCGTGATATCGCGACACTTTTTCTTCTTTGCCGACATGTCATGATATCGGGATACTTTTTCCTCTTTACGGTATTTTGCTTTTCGTTGGATGCTCCTGCATCAGACAACCGGGGTTTATTGAGAAGTGACCTTCACTTCTGTACTGTTCTATAACCTTCTTTTACAACATCTCAATACTTGCAAAATCTTCAGCCTCAACACTGCTCTTTTCTCCTTTATCCATTGTTCTCAACTCATAAGCATTCCTTGGACTACTTCCACATACAATCTGGAATGGTGATTTACCAGTACTCCTGTTGACAGTCCTATCCATAGTAACTGGGACTGTACAAGCTCTCCAAGCTTTAGAAAAATTTGGGTCTTCAGGGTAAAAACCCTTAAGTTCTTCAAACCCCACAACTTCCACTCTCATTGTTGTCAGCAACCTCTTTTCATCCATCCCCTTCAGTGGCTTTAGTTTATGGCGCACTCCTTCATTTGTTAGGGAGTAAGTGTTGGTATGTCCATCATGGACTACACGATGATCAAACAACCATGGTATTCCTAACAGCATATGGCAAGCATCCATAGGTAGGATATCACACAAGACCTCATCCTGGTATCTCCCAATATTGAACTTGACTAAGGACTGTTCACTGACCAATGCCCTATGGTCCTTTCAAAACCATGCAATCCGATATGGATTGCAGTGTCTCCTCCTTTCTAGCTATAACTTAGTAACCATGTCTTTAGAGACCAAGTTATCAGTACTACCATTATCTATAATAATATTACAGACCTTACCTGAACATTTGCATCTTGTGCAGAACAGGCTCCTTCTCTGGTCTGGTTCTTTCTCCTCATTCAACAAGGTTCTCCTTGTGACCATAACTTCTCCTCTCTCTGTCTCCTTAGAATGTTCTGATCTAGATCTTTCATCTGCTACAGTAGCTCTAGCATGACCCTCAAGTCTCTTATTCATCCTCTCTTGGTGTTGGGGACACTCATATGCCCGATATCCCTCTTCCCCACAATAGAAACAAGTTCCATGAAATCCTCCTCTTCCATATCTACCTCTTCCTCTTTGGTAACCATTGTTCTGATTATGGGATCTGTAATCATTATCTCCCTTCTGATCCTGACTGCTGCTAGCTTCTTCTTTCTTCTCATCTCATCCTCCATCTATTCTTCCACTAGTTCTTTCTCCATGACCTCTTCCTTTCTGCTTACCCTCAAACCTTCTGTTCAGCTTCTCTTCAACTTTTAGAGCAAACTGGTAAGCATCCTCAATGGTTCTCATCCTAACTAGACTCAACTCTTCTTGAATACTGGTTCTCAATCCATTGATGTAACAGGATACCTTCTCCTTGTTAGCCTCTGAATGACCAGTTCTGATTGAGATCTGGTAAAACTCCTCTATATATTCTTTGATAGATTTGTTTGAATGTCTCAAACTCTGCATTTTCCTCAACAGATCCAATTCGTAATCTATAGGAATAAACTATCTCTTCAACTTCTCTACCATTCGATCCCATCTGGTTATCTTTTCCTTTCCACTTCTATTTCTTTCTAGCTGCACTTCTTTCCACCATATGCTATCATGGCCTTTCAACTTCATTTTTACAAACTTGATCCGATCTAGATCTACAATCTCCTAAAACTCAAAATACTCCTCCATATCATTGATCCAATCAATCAACTCCTCTGGATTGAGTTTCCCAGAATACGTGGAGACATCAAACTTTGGCTTCTTCCCGATCTGATATATGGCCCTAACTAATATAGCTTCTGCAGGATCCATTGCTTCTTCTTCATTTGATGGATTATCAACCTCCCAAACTTCATCTTCACTACAGTCTTCTCTCCTTGGCTCAACCCCTCTTCACAACTCCTCTTGCAGGGCTTGCACTTGCCTCTGCAAAGCTCTGAAATCTTCTTTAGGTACCACATTTCTCCCACCACCATGGTTTCTTCATGGAGGCATTCTTCCTTGCTCTCTTCTCACAACTCTTCCACATATCCTGGTGCAAAATGCCTCACTTTCGATGATCTGCTCACACACTCAAGAACCCTACGCTCTTCCACAGATCCTAGTGCAAACTGCCTCACTTTCGGTGATCTTCTCACACACTTAGGAACTCTAAGCTCTTCCACAAATCCTGGTGCAAACTGCCTCACTTTCGATGATCTGCTCACACACTCAGGAACCCTAAGCTCTTCCACAGATCCTGGTGCAAACTGCCTCACTTTTGGTGATCTACTCACACACTCAGGAACTCCCGCTCTGATACCACTTGATGGGGAGCCAAAATTGCTCACACCAAATTCTCAATTCTCATTCATTAAACTTGGAAAATATTTACAAAAATGGCAGCAGTCTGCCAAATAAACTCCTTTATTTCGAAAGATAGTTTATTTTTTTTATTTTATAGCATTTCCAACCCTAGAAGAAAAACAGCCCAAACAGGTCTAGAATGGCTCTCTCCTTTTGCCTTCACGTCTGCAACTCTGTCTCAGCAGTTTTCTGACCCCTATGCATGCCTTTGCTTCCCCCTTTTAAACTTTTTGGTGTGACTCTCCATTTCTATTTTCTGGCCCTTCGTTTCATTTCCTATGCCTCTTCGTTGTCTTGGCTTCCGAAACGTTTTCTTTCAAACTCTTGGTCTTCGTCCGCTTTCATTGCACCTTGATGCCACGTGTTGTTCAGTGCTACCACTATAGACTTTGTCCGCTTGTCAACCAATGATGATGTTTGGTATACCCACCATTCGATAATTTCCTCTATAACGGCCCCTGTAACCGCCTACCCTTTTTTTTTTCTTTAGGTCGTGAAAATGCGACATGTCGCGATATCGTGACACTTTTTCTCTCTTAAGCCTTCTCTCAGATTTTGGTCACGATAATGCGACATGTCGCGATATCGTGACACTTTTTCTCTCTTGAGCCTTCTCTCACCTTTTGGTCGTGAAAATGCGACATGTCGCGATATCGCGACACTTTTTCTCTCTTGAGCCTTCTCTCGGCTTTTGGTTGCAAAAATGCGACATGTCACGATATCACGACACTTTTTCTCTCCTGCGCCTTCTCTCGTATTTTGCTCACAAAAATGCGACATGTCACGATATCGCGACACTTTTTCTCCTTTGCGCCTCTTCTCGTCCTTTGGTCACAAAAATGTGACATGTCGCGATATTGCGACACTTTTTTCTCTTGCGCCTTCTCTCGTCTTTTGGTCATGATAATGCGACATGTCGCGATATCGCGACACTTTTCTCTCTTGCGCCCTCTCTTGTCTTTTGGTTGCGATAATGCGACATGTCGCAATATCGTGACACTTTTTATCTTTTGCGCCTTCTCTCGTCCTTTGGTCGCGAAAATACGACATGTCGCGATATCGCGACACTTTTTCTTCTTTGCTGACATGTGACGATATCGCGACACTTTTTCCTCTTTGTGGTATTTTGCTTTTCGTTGGATGCTCCTGCATCACTCTTCCTCTTATTTCTAACTAGCACATCCATACTTCAAACTAGGGTATCCTTACTTCTATTAAGGACTTTCAAAAATGACTTTCCACCATTTTACCTAGAGTTTCTTTAGATTAATCTTTTAGATTTTTAGTTTATCCTAATATATGGAATAAAAAGAAGTGGCATTTTCTCCTTATTTGCACTTTGGTTCTTAAGCATGCTTCTTGCTTTCTACTCATGCTTTGTACTCACTCCTAAATCACACTCATAGGAAAGTCTAATTTGAGTACAAATATTTAATATTTAAGTACAAATTTTAAATTTGTAACCTATTTCGTTTCATCTATATATACACATTTTATAATAAAAAAAACATGTTAAAGAAGATAAAATCGTTTAATTAGTTTATTAACTCTAAGAAATTATATTGAATAAATATTAGTTTGGTCACCATGTGTTAAGTAGGCTACATAAATTAAAATTAAATTAAACATTTACAAAAATAACTAGCTATCTTTAAAAAATAATAAATGTTAGTTAAATTGGATATAGCAAATTTTACTTTGTAAGACTAAATTATTTTATTAATAAATTATAATTTTTTTTTTTTTAATTTACATGGTGGAATCGGTAGCCGCCATGAATCCGGGTAGGCTTTCTAGATTTTATGGCCGCCATAGTATTCTGCACTGTCCGCCCCAGAAGCTACCACACAGATCTTCGCGCAATCCGCCCCTATAACCACCATGCCACAATCATTTTAAACCTTTTACGTCGTTGAAAGCACCAGGAAAGGGACAAGCATTCAGTCCGGTGAGGCTCGAGATTTGAACCTTGGACCTCCGGACCCCTTATGGGGTTTGGATGAACCAATTGGTCTACACCTTGGACCTTAATAAATTATAAATTAGGTAATATATCTATTGCAAATATATCTATTAAAAATAGATCATCTTAGGATGTCTATATTAAACTTTTTAGAAGTAAACATATATGATAGACACCTTGAGTTTTATATTTCTCAATATTTAATAGCTATATATACACTATATCTCAATTAATATATTTATCAAATAAAAGTTTATATTTTTTGTGTACGTAGAAATGAATGCACTACATTCTTGTTGAGAGTAGGCACCACACCTTTGGTAGGGTGTAGGCACCTTCCTACACTCTATGATATGTAGGTTCTTCACCCTTGGTGGGGTGTAGGCACCTCCTACACTCCATGGGATGTAGGTGATTCACCCTTGGTGGGTTGTAGGCACCTTCTATGCCCATAGAGATTGCCTTCCAAACATATCCATCTCAATAAGTAGTAACTCATATACAAAATGCTTGTCCCATATAGGACCTTGATTCTAAAATACAAATAATTATATAAATACACACATGCACAACTAAAAACACAAATTAGATATAAATACCACAATTTTCTATTAATTAGAAGCAAAAGTTATACAAAATACATTACCATTGTTGATTAAACTAGTAAAGATGTCCCATTTATATAAGTAAGATGAACATTTTCTATGCTCATCATACCCCCATGCCTATTTTTTGACATTTCCTCATGTAATATTCTATAAATATACATTGTTTCATTTGTGTCACTCCCAAGCTTGAGCATTGTCTCTCACTCTATTCCTTACTCATCGCTCACCTCTCTTCTATTGCCTGGGAACTCTTTACAATGGATGTTGAGCAAGGATGAACCATCCCCATTGAAGCTTTGTTTCTTCCTATTACATAGAAAATGATCCTCGACTAGGGATATTGATTCCTCAATAGTTGGAGTTTCCTAAGGTGCTAGTTGTGATGTGTCAACAAGTTGAGATTTTGGCAATACTGTTAACTATGGATCCCCTTTTGGTGATTTTGCTTCTTCTAGTTCCTCAAGGTTTGGTGGTAGAGGTTGGTCTAAAATTTTTGTGTTTGGCCTCATGGGCCCTATTTTTGAATAGTACAATTTGAAATAAACTCTCTAATAGTGGTGGTGATGCTAGGAATAGGATAGAAGGATGCCCATGAATAGGGATGAGATTTTATTTTACCTAGTCCTTATTTATGGGGCTCATACATATGGCTAGATCTCCTTTGACTCACTTATTGTTCTATCTTGTAATTTTATCCTACTGCTCATTTTCCATATATCAAACCAATTATTTATCTATTTACATGATATATCTTCATGAAGGCATCCCATTCCTCATTAGATTTAGTTTCATGCTATATTTTTTGCTTATCTATGTAATGTTGCATTAGGCCCACGCTTCATTTCCTCTTCAATTTTCTCTAGCCATCAAGTGCTGAGGTTGTAGGGGCTTCAAGAGTGGGTACAAGACACACCTCCTATGAGAGGGAATACATGACATCCCCTAATATCTATTTGGAGTGTTCTCTTACAAGTTGATCCTATATAGATTGTTCTACAAATTGGTTCACTATAGGAAATTCTATAGACTAGTTAGGTGTAGAGTGTCCTACTTATAGCTGGTCTAATGTAGTTTGATCTAATGCAACATGTTTTACTTCAAGCTAGATACCCTAGATATCAAAGATATCCATTATCATAGGTCCTTCTTGAACTACAGAACTTCTATGTTATTTCGAGATACCTACTATGGATCCATTCTATTGTATGCCCATTTTAGATTGTTGGCCATTTGATGTTATCCTCCTAGAATTTGACTAATATATACCTATAGAGGTCACTTCTTCCTCATCATCCATTAAATATTGGGTCCATAGACCAATCAATTTGAGTGGTAGCATGCACTACGTTTCCTTTTTTCACTAAGCAATTACCTCAATTGTTAAATGGTTGCTTCTAACTATTGTTGTTTAATGATGTTATTTTTTGGTATCCCTCATATTTTGCATGTACTACTTTGTTTTTATCCTCCTAGTAGGTGGATTTTTATTGTTTCTCCATTATTTGGTCACTAAGTTCTTCTCTAGGTGACCTATTATAGGGAATTGTAGTATAGAATAGGTATTGTAACACTTGAGTAGGCTATACATCGAATAGGGTACATTCTTCCAATAGAATATTTTTTGCCAGTGCACCTACACCCTTTCTTGATATAGATGTAGTAGCCAATATTATCCCATGTGGGCTCAATACCGGCTACCCTACCTCTTCATTATCTTGACTACTCTACTATGAGGTAGGTTCCTCTACTCCTTTATTTATAACAACCTCACATTGCACTCATTCTTCCAGTATACATTGTTTCATTTGTATCACTCCTAATCTTGAGCATTGTCTCTTGCTCTATTCCTTACTCAAAGCTCATCTCTTTTTTGTTGCTTAGGATTTTTTTACAGTGGATGTTGAGCAAGGGTGACCCATCCCCATTGAATATTTGTTCTTCATATTACCATATAAAATGATCCTTGACTAGGGACACTGATTCCTCAATAGTTGGAGTTTCCTAAGGTGCTAGTTGTGATGTGTCAACAATTTGAGCTTCTAGCAAGACTGTTAACTATGGATCCCTTGTTTGTGCTTCTTCTTCTAGTTCCTCAATGTCTAGTGTTAGAGGTTGGCCTACAATTTTTGTGTTTGACCTCATAGGCCCTATTTTGAATAGTCCACTTTGAAAGAACCTCTCTAATAATGGTGGTGCTACTAGGAATAGAAGAGAAGGATGCCCATCAATAGGGGTGAGCATTTATTTTACCTGGTCCTTATTTATGAGGATAACATAGATGGTTAGATGTCCTTTGACTCACTTCTTGGTATATCTTGTCTCTTTCTCCTACTGCTCATTTTCCATATATCAAACCAATTGTTATTGATTGTCCTGATATGTCTACATGAAGGCATCTCATTCCTCATTAGAGTTTCTATGTTGTTTGCTTATCTATACAGCATTGCATTGGTGCCATGCTTCATTTCCTCTTCCATTTTCTCTAGTCATCAAGTATTGAGGTTGTAGAGCCTTCAAAAGTGGGTACAATACACACCTCCTATGAGAGGGAATACATGTCATCCCCTAATATCTTTTTGGAGGGTTCTCTTACAAGTTTATCATGTATATATTGTTCTATAAATTGGTTCACTATAGGATATTTTATAGACTAGTTAGGTGTAGAGTCTTCTACTTTTAGCTGGTCTAATATAGGTTGATCTAATGCATCATGTTTTGCTTCAATATGGATACCCTAGCTATCATATATCTCCACTATCATAGGTCCTTATTGAGATATAGGGCTTCTATGTTCTTTCAAGGTATCTACTATGGATTCATTCTATTGTATGCCCACTTTATATTATTAGCCATTTGATGTTATCCTCCTAGCATCAGACTAATATACCCCTATAGATATCACTTTTTACTCATCATCCATTGAATATAATTTTAGGCCCATGGGCCAATCAATTTGAGTGGTAGCATGCACTACGTTTCCTTTTTATTAATAAATTGCTTCAATTATTGAATGGTTGCTTCTAACGATTGTTGTTTCATGATGTTGCTTGCTGGTATTCTTTATATTTTACATGTACTTTGTGTTTATCCTCCCAGTAGGAGGCTTTTGCTTTTGTCTCCATTAGTAGGTACTAATTATATATATAGTTATCCAAAATAAGGAGGCTTTGGCTATCCTTAAATAATGAGGGCCAATAATTTCTTGTTTGTAATATTTTAAATGTAGTTCTTTTACCTGCAAAGTGCCCACCACATGGTTCATCATGATAGGCCTTCAATATAGCTAGGACCTCTTCTTCTACCACACATATTCTCATAATTTTATTAGGACCAATATTAAATAGACATCCATTAATCCATGATAATATTGCATTTTTCTCAATTAATTTTCAAGCATCTCGAGGAGTAAGTGCAGGGGGACACCTTATTGGTTTTCAAGTAATTATCTAGGTCAGCATACCATGGCATTTGATCATCAAGGGCAAAGATATGCTCATCTAGAAATGTATCCTTAGTTGTCATGTTGTCTTGTGATGTCAATCTAGGTAAGAAGTCTACCACCATGTTATCTCTGCTAGGTTTATCCATAATGGTGACATCAAATTCTTGCAGAATTAAAGTCCATCGAATAATTCTTCCATTTACCATGATATGGAATTTTTTTTTAATGGTATATACTATTGCCATGAATTCTTTTTCTATGATGGTGTAGTTTAGTTTAGTGCCCATGAGGTTTCTACTAACATAGTAGATAGCATACGCCTTGATCCCTTTCTTTTATGACACTACTACTCCTATGGCATTGTTAGATGCATCAATATAAATATGGAATGAGAGGTCCCAATTTGGACCTATAAACATAAGAAGAGTCGTTAGTTTCTCTTTTAAGGTTTGAAATGACCATCCACATTCCTCTATTCACATAAACTCTGCTTCCTTGGTCAATAATGTGTACAATGATTTGGAAATTTTACTAAAGTATTTAGTTAAAAGTTAATAATATCCTACACGGCCTAGAAAATTTTACACATATTTTTTTTTTTGAGGAGTGGGTAGTCCTTTAATAACTTCTATGTTTTTTCATCAAATTTTATCCCCTCAACTAAAATATGATGTCCTAAAACTATCCCTTTTATCATCAATATGAAAATTTTCTTGTTTCTTAAGGATAAATTGATTTCTAGACAATGTTGAAGCACTCTTTCCAAATTGGTTGTGGCTTCTTCCAAATTTTCATCATAAATTGTGAAATCTTCCATATAAACTTCTATAGTTTCCCCTATCATATCTGAGAAGATACTTAGTATTGCCTATTGGAAATTTGAATGCACATTGCATAATATAAAAGGTAAAATATGGTAAGCAAAGGTTTCCCAGGGATAAGTAAATCTGGTTTTATCTTGGTTCTCTTCCCCTATCTGGATTTGATTATATCCACTATATCCACTAAGGGATTAAAAATACTTACGTTTGGATAGGGTATCCAAAACTTGATCTATGAAAGGTAAAGAGAAATTATCTTTCTTAGTCGCTTTGTTTAACATTTGATAGTCCACACAAATTCTCCATTTACCATTTTTATTAGGTACTACTACAAATTGTGATACCCACTGGCTATCTAATATGGGGTATATGAATCTAGCATATAATAATTTTTTCAACTTAGTTTTCACTATTTATTTAATGGCTAGATCCATCCTCCTTTGGGGTTGTCTTATCAATTTTGTATCATTTTCTAGGTAGATGCAACGAGTGTAAACTTTGGGTGTAATTCCATTTATATCCCTATAATCCCATGCAAAAGTTATTCTATGTTTGCTCAACATTTATTTTATCTTTTGCTCCTGAGTGATTGTCAGAGTGGTACTGATTTTAAATATTTTACCTAGTTCCACTTCTATTTGTTTAATGTGATGCTCCTTCCTACTAACAAGTGGTGAAACTATAAGGGGTAATTCAAATTCTCCTTCTAGAAATTTTGATATTACCAAATATTCCTCTACCATATCTTCTACTTCATAAAGAGCCATTACATGTTGTACCATAGGAATAGCATCATCACTTACGGATCCTATAATGAGATCATCTAACTCATTGATGGATTATGGTAGTAGGTAACTAACTAAATTCTTCATATTTCATCCATTGGATATTACCATTTTATCTATCCTACAACTAATATAGTCATTAGTCATTGCAAGCTAGGGATATCCTAGTATGATTGGGTGATCACCCAACTTTATCTTTGATTGGAGAACTAAAAAACCAGATAGGTATGGTTATTATCACATCTTCTAGCATACCTTCGGGAAGTACTATGGATCTATCCATAAACTGTAATATTATCTTGGTTGGTATCATATTTATCATATGTAGCCTACACATGGTTTCTTTGGGCATGACATTAATGGATGCATCTAAATCCACCAAGGTGTTGGTAAACATTAAACCTACACTTTTCACCATTAAAATTGGGCTTCTTGGGTTAGAATATTTGGTATGGTAGGTAATTCCCAATATTAAATCAGCAAGTTGTCCTACTATCTATACCTCTTTTGGTTACAGTCTCCACAAGGTCTCTTAAAGCATCATTATTGAATAGATTTTGTATAAATGAGAAAATCTCTGATAGTTTGATATATAGGGATAGCGATAGTAAGATTTTTTAGTTCTTCCATTATATCAAAATCAAGTTGTATTTCTTTTTTTTGTTTTCTATAATATTCTAGGATATGGTGGAATTTCTTTATTGTTAAATTTGTAGACACCAAATCCTAGCCACTTGTCATCCATTCACATCCTCAAATCACAACCCTTCATCATTTATATATGTATATATATGTATTTATTTATTTATATGGATAAATCTTAGCCACCTATCACGTCTTAATCTAAACCATCCATTTAACTTGATCCATGTCACATATCAAAGTTATAATCTTAGCCATTCATCATGTTTTAATCTTGGCCACCCATTGGTGTCGTTGAAACCCTAACATGTTAAAGGTAAGTTATAAAAGATCATTCACTTTTGTGAATGAGGTTAAGCAATTAATTGATTCAAAATAGGATTGGTGATTCCTAAGGTTAGAAATAATTAAAGTCCTTAATACATCATAATCATCCAAACCCTATTGTTTTTCTAACATCCTCCCTCCTCACCATCACCACATCCTCAATTTATACCACCAAAACCCCTATGAAACAGAACTGGTTCTGTAGTACACCTATTCGAAACCCCTTAATACTCCAAGCCATTTCCAAAATGCTTCTAAGGATTCTAGGAATGCTATAGGGAATTCACAACTCTCCTTAAATGCTCTAGGTAATTTTCCAATAGTCAATTTGCATTCTACAAATCCTTGAATGCTCATGGGTGTTCGTGCACCATTAGATCATGGAAGCAAAGACATAGATCGATCAAATCAAGTACATTCTAATAAGGTAACAGGTATTATTATTTTTCAACTTACATTTTTTTGTAGTTGACTTACATTTTATTATCATTACACCAAGGGTTTGTATATTTTTTATTCATAGGGTCTCACACAATGGATTCCTTGCATATGCTACTAATATTTTTGTGTTGTGATCTATTTATAGGTACAAAATACTTCTTTGGTAATATCAATTATAGCTTGAGTGGCCCCGTAGGGATACACAAGCCCACTCATAAATTTTTGGAGTGAATATAACATAGAAGGACCAAATATTCATTTGAACATGGGTTTCAAACCCTCTTACTGTAATAATCATATTAAAGTAATATGTTGTGTTGTAAACCTCGATTTGGGGTAAATTTATTGTATAAAGTGGAAATACAAGCTCCTTGAGTTTAATACAAATAAGATCTATAATTTTATGCAAACTGTGCTATTTGCTTTGATCTAGCGCTTTTTATTGGTGTTTTTGTTTTTTCTCTACAAAATGGCAATTGCGGTAGGACCCCCAAAGGGTTTGTTATGCTAAATACCTTATCAATCTAAAATTTTTGATCTACACTTTCTATATATGTTGTAGGTTTCAAAAATTCATTAGCATGAAAATCACGAGATCTAGGGCTAGCGTTTTTGAAAGCAGTAAAAATTTATTTGTGGTTGAGTGAATGCCATCTAGAATTTGGGGGATGCCACACAACATCCACATGGATTCTACATAGTATATGTGGGTTTCAATAGAGAAAATTGTGGATTTCAGTAGAGAAAACTACAAGTTTCGATGGAGAAAACTATGGGATTTTGTGCCACATTTATAGAGTTGTAGAAAAATACATAGTTTTTTTGTAAGTCCTATTTAAACTCTACTCGCATTTTTTCTTTCTAAAAAGAAATAAATGAAACGAAATATTCATTGATATATTTAAAAAGCAACATCTTGCATCGTTAAACATATTAGGAATTCATAAGTATTTTCAAATAATATAGAATTGTACATAGGTATAAATATGCATTTGTGCATTCATTTTAGCTGCATTAGATATTCATTACACTAGATTCAAGTTTTTGGTTGTCTTTTATGGTGTTTTTGCTTTTTGCCTTGTGTGTTGTCTGCAATAAATGAAAAGTATAGTAGTTGCACTTTAAGCTAAAGTTTCCTAATTTTTACTCTTTTAAGCTGGAACAAGTCATTGGTACTCAATATTTCTCCCATTTTTGGAAACACATTGATGATTCAGAGTGGAAGAACTAGGTAAACCCTTCACTATTAGAATCACTTACTAATTTAGAGTGGATCTTAAGTAGTGTACCCTAGATTATTTTGAGAAACTTGGTATTAGTGTTCTTAGTCACCAACTTGGTGGAGTGAAAGAGGGTTTATTTGCATTTTTAACAACATAGACAACACAAATTTAAAAATAATCACATATAATTGCACACTTCATCTTCAACATCAGTGAGTTGGATTTCATCACCAACCACTGATTGAGACCAGTGACAGTGGGTTTCATCTCCATCTGTTGGCCCACCCCATAGACACCTTAGCAGCCCGTGAGTGATTTTTCTAGATTACATCACCAAAAAAATCTTCACTTTACATCCATCTTAGGAAGCCACCTAGTATAGTAGTCTAAGCTTAGGGTTTGCACATCAAAACACATAAACCACACACAAAAAAATCAAAATAAAAATATTGTTGCAAGACATAGGCTTCAATAGTTTTTTTTTATTTTATGTGCTTTTAATTATCATTCAACCTTTCCACACACATCCCTCACATCCACTACCCCTAATTTCTCATAACTTATGGTATTGACAAAAAATCAAGCTAGAGCTATGAATCAAGCACCAACCTCATCCATGGAGTCCTCCACTCCTTCCTTAGCTAATTTTATGGCTAACCCAACAAACATAACATAGATAAGCTATTTTTGTTTATTTATAGAACCCTAACACACATTATTCACTTTGAATGCTAAGGTGATGCAAAGAGCAGGGTTATCCATAATAGTGAATATTTGCAAATTGGGTGAATATTAGAATTTTTAAAAATGCAAATTGGTAAATTTTTGGGACCCTAGATGTTGGCCTATTTATAAAAAAAATTCCAAGGACAAAAAAAATTTAGGGGTTGGTTCACCCCGCATTGATACTAGCATTATGGTTTTTTTTTTTAAATTTGCCAACACTTCCACCTAAATTGAGAACCCTTTTCACCTTAAAATTATAACATTTTAAAATTATCCCATCTAATTGATGCGAGAGCATCCAACGGTGTAAGAGTGATCTTACATCACACAAAATTTGTATTTGCTTTAATTATTTGCTAATTATATTTAGTTGTCTAGGGGATAGAAAAATAGATTTGGTGGCAAGAAAATCACCCCAATACCCTGAATGTTTTGGGAGTTATGTACATTTTATGGCAAAACCCTGCCAAAAATAGTGAAATCAAGGTACCCGATCTTGCAGGTGGATTTTGAGGGTCTTAGAAGTCAAATTTGACAATTCTAAAATTGGTTGTAGGACTTAGGTAAGTCCTATTTCGTATAGTTCAGCTCGTGCCCTTTCCGAAAATGTCTCGTGCGAGTCAATCGAAGCTACGAGCGTGAAGTTATGACCCTCGAAAGTTTACCTCTGAAATTCAAATTTCAAATGCATTGTTTTAGGAGGGAAAATGGGAAAATAGGGTATTAGAGAGAAAATTCGAAATTGTAAAAGGGCTCTTTCATTTTTTTATCCTCTTATTTTGAAAAGTAATAAAAAATGTTGTTTTCTGACATGATCAAAGGGAAAACACTTGTGCATGGTGTGTTTCTTGCTTGTTGATCTTCACTATGTGGTATCATAGCTAGAGTTCTTGAGTGTGTAAACAAAGCACCGGATGTGAGATAGTTTACACCAGGATATATGGTTAGGGTTTGTGAGAGAAGTGATCAAAATGCCTCCATGAAGAAACCATGGTGGTGGGAGAAATGTGGTGCCATAAGAAGATTTTAGAGCTTTGTAGAGGTAAGTCTAGGCTCTATAAGAGGAGTTGCATAGAGGGTTTGAGCCAAGGAGAGAGGAAGGGAGTGAAGATGAAGCTAAAGAAGAAGAGGCCCAGTTTGAGGAAGAAGAAGAGGCAGTAGATCCTACACAATCCAGATTTTATAAGGCCATATCATAGATTGGAAAGGGACCAAATTTTGATGTCTCTACGTATTCTGTAAATCTTAACCCAGAAGAGTTGATCGACTAGATCAATGATATGGAGGAATATTTTAAGTATGAGGATGTGGAAGACCCTGAGAGGGTTAGATTTTCTAAGACCAAGCTGAAGGGTCATGCCAATATTTGGTGGAAGGGAGTACAGTTAGACAGAAACAAAATAGGGAAGGAAAGGATAACTAGGTGGGAACGAATGGTGGAGAAGTTGAAGAGGCAGTTCATTCCATCTGATTATGAGTTGGATCTGCTCAATAAAATGCAGGGTTTGAGGCAGTCGAGCAAGTCTATCAAAGAATACATAGAGGAGTTCTATAAGATACTAATCATAACAGGCCATTTTGAGGCCAACAAGGATAAGGTAGCTCGTTATATTAATGGGTTAAGATCAAGTATTCAAGAGGAGTTAATTCTGGTTAGGATGACCACCATTGAAGATGCTTACCAGATTGCCTTGAAGGTAGAAGAGAAGCTGAATAGGAGGTTTGAAAGAAAACAAAGAGGAAGAGATCATGGTGGAATAACTAGTGGGAGAACAAATGGAGGATGGAATGAAGACCAAAATAAAACTGGGGAGACAAGCAATAGTTAGGACCAGAAGGGGTAAAATGCTTATCACCCCCATGAGCAGAATAATAACTACTAGAATAATGGTTACCATAT
Source organism: Wollemia nobilis (assembly GCA_028583015.1). Classification (NCBI taxonomy): domain Eukaryota; kingdom Viridiplantae; phylum Streptophyta; class Pinopsida; order Araucariales; family Araucariaceae; genus Wollemia; species Wollemia nobilis. The sequence continues at coordinate 9,683,321 of JAQPPZ010017033.1, forward strand.
AGGAAGAGGAAGGTCTAGACAAGGGTTTAGAAGAGGAGGATTTCATGGAACATGTTTCCACTATGGAGAAGAAGTGCATTGAGCATATGAGTATCCACAACACCAAGGTAATTCCCAAGTTGTTGTTGTATATGAAGGTGTTTAATCTGAACACTTTGAAGAAGCAGAAAGAGGAGAAGTTATGATCACAAGGAGGGCCCTACTGAATGAGGAGAGATATCCAGACCAGAGGAAGATCTTATTTTGCACAAGGTATAAATGTGCAGGTAAGGTTTGTAATGTTATCATAGATAATGGTAGCACATATAACCTAGTTGCAGAAGGAATGGTTACCAAACTACAATTAGAGAGAAAGAGACACCCGCATCCATATTGATTTTTGTGGTTGTAGAAGGACCATATGGCTTTGGTCAGTGAGCTTGGTAAAATTTAATTTTTGGAATTACCGTGATGATGTCTTGTGTGACATCCTACCTATGGATGCTTTCCATTTAATTTTGGGAAGGCCATGGCATTTTTATCAGTACGTAATGCATGATGGGTGTGCCAACACTTACTCCCTGACAAAGAATAGAGTGTGCCATAATATGAAGCCACTGAAGGAGGTGGATGAAAAGGTATGTAGCAGTTCCAGAATCTATTTAGTTGAAGGTATAAGGTTTTTGGATGGTTTGAAGCATGAGCATATGTGCTATGCATTAATTCCTAGAGTTAGAAAAGAAGAATGTAAAGATACCCCAATAGAAGTCTCAGGTCTATTAGAAGAATTTCCATATATTATATCAGATAATTTTCCTGAGGGTTTACCACCAGTGAGGAAGATCAATCGCCATATTTATTTGGCATCGGGAGCTAGTTTACCCAATAAGGTAGGCCATAGAATGACTCATGTAGAAAGTGAGGATCTAAATAGGCAAATCCAAGAGTTATTGAAGAAGGGACTAATTTGGGAGAGCTTAAGTCCATGTGCAGTACCTTCAGTACTAGCACCAAAGAAGGATGGGAAGTGGAGGATGTGTATAGACTTTCGAGCTATTAAAAATATCACCATCAAATACCGATTTCCATTGCCAAGGATGGATGATATAATGGATGGTTTGAGTGGAGCCCAGTACTTCACTAAGATTGACCTGAAGAGTGGGTACCATTAGATTCACATCAGATAAGGATATGAGTGGAATATAGCCTTCAATACCATAGAGGGTTTGTATGAGTGGTTGGTCATGCCATTTGGGCTAACCAATGCACTAAGCACATTCATGCGGCTGATGAATGAGGTATTGAAGGAGTTTTTAGAAAAAATTGTCATTGTCTATTTGGATGATATTTTAATATTTAGCAAGACCCTAGAAGAGCACCTGATGCATATCATAAGAGTTTTTGAGAATTTGAGGGAGGAGCAGTTGCTAATTAATCTAAAGAAGTGTAGCTTTGTGAAGGAGTTGGTGTACCTAGGATTTGTCATCTCAGTTGAAGGCCTAAAAATGGACCCAAAAAATGTGAGGGATATCATCGAATGGCCTAGTCCAAGGAGAATTACAGAGGTAAGATCATTTTATGGTCTAGCTAGTTTTTGCAAAAAATTTATTAGAAATTTTAGCAGTATTTATGCACCCCTAACATAAACAATGATATGGGATAAGAAATAATTTAAGTGGACCTTAGGAGCAGATAAGAGCTTTGATATGTTGAATAAGAAGGTCACAGAGAAACCTATTTTAGCACTTCCATATTTCAATAAGGTATTTCAAGTAGACTGTGATTGTAGTGGTAGTGCCATAGGAGCTATGTTGAGTCAAGAAGGTAAACTTGTTTCTTATTTTAGTGAGAAAATAAATGATGCAAGGAAGAAGTATTTAATTTATGATCAAGAGTTATATGCTATAGTTCAGGATTTGAATAAGTAGAGGCATTATTTGTTACCAAAATAGTTTGTTCTATGTACTGACCATAAGGCCTTATAGTATATTAATAGCCAAGGGAACCTAAATCAGAGGCACTTGAAGTGGTTTGAGTTTCTACAAATTTATACCTTTGTGTTGAAGCACAGGAGTGGAAAGTCAAACAGAGTTGCAGATGCCTTAAGTAGAAGGTAGTGTTTGTTGATAGAAATGAAGGTGGAAGTTGTAGGTTTGATGAACTTAAGGGTTTGTACCCTCAAGATCCTGATTTTGTAGAGGCTTGGAGGGCTTGTTTAGCACATGTTACTTTGGATAGGACTAAGTGGTTGGATTTTCTAATCCAATATGGAATGTTATTTAAAGGAAACCAATTGTACATTCCAAGGAGTTCAATGAGAGAGTCAAGGAGAAGCACAATGGAGGATTGGTTGGACACTTTGGTCAGGATAAGACCATTGCTCTTGTTAATGAAAATTACTATTGGCCATAGTTGTAGAAATATGTGAATATATTTGTACAGAGTTGCAGAGTATACTAGATGGCCAAGGGTGTGAGGTAGAACACGTGATTGTATCAACCATTACCTGTACCAAAGAGACCGTGGGAAGACATCAGTATAGATTTTGTTCTTGGTCTACCAAGGAAATAGAGGGGGAATGACTCCATATTTGTGGTGGTTGACAAATTCTCAAATATGGTACATTTTATTCCCTTCCAGAAAACTAGTGATGCAGTTCATGTTGCAGGGTTATTTTTCAAAGAGGTGGTACAACTACATGGTCTACCAAAGAGTATTATTTTCGATAGGGATACCAAGTTTTTTGGGTATTTCTAGAGGACCCTATGGAATAAATTGAATACAGACCTAAAATTCAATTCTGCATACCACCCATAGACTAACAAACAAACAGAGGTGATGAACAAAAGTTTGGGTAATCTATTGAGATGCTTGATAGGAGATAAGCCCAAAATATGGGATTTGATTTTGCCATAGGCAGAATTTACATATAATAATTCTATCAATAGGAGTACTAACAAATATCCATTCCATATTGTATATGGGAGCAACCCAAGAAATGCTTCTGAGTTGAGGAATATGGATAAATATAAAAAGTGTAGTATTGAGGCTAAGGACTTTGCAGAGCACCTGAAGAGCTTACATGAAGCAGTAAAGCAGCATATTAACAAGATGAAACTCAGTACAAGACAAGAGCTGAACTGAAGCAACAGACTAAGGAGTTACATGTGGGAGATCAAGTTATGGTTCATTTGAGGAAAGAAATATTTCCTGCTAAAACTTATAACAAGTTAAAAATAAAGAAGTTTAGGCCATGCAGGATCTTAGGGAGATGGTATTCATGGAATGCGTATGATGTAGAGTTTCCAAGTGGGTTGAACATATCACCTATGTTCAAAATTTTAGATTTGGTAGAGTATCATGAAGGTGAAAACAATGATGGGCTAGTCACAGAAATGTGGAGTATTGCAGCATCAACAAAAGAGATAGAATAGATCTTAGATACCCGCATTGGCAAGAGCACAAGGCATAGGTATTATGAATAATATTTGGTCAAATGGAAGGATAGGCCTATATAAGATTCAACGTGGTTGTCCAAGATAGAGGTTGACTGCCTGGGTTTTCCTTCGACATCAAATAAATGAAGGTCATTTCTCAATTTACCCTAGGTGTCTAATGCAAGAGCATCCAACGGTGTAAGAGTGATCTTGCCTCACCCAAAATTTGTATTTGCTTAAATTATTTTCTAATTGTATTTAGTTTTCTATAGGATAGAAAAATAGTGCCGATGGTGAAATAATCACCCCAATAACCTGAACGGTTTGGGAGTTATGTACGTTTTATGGCAAAACCCTGCCAAAAATAGTGAAATCAAGGTACTTGATCTTGCAGGTGGATTTTGAGGGTCTTAAAAGTCAAATTTGACAATTATAAAATTGGTCACAAGACTTATATAACACCTAATTTGTATATTTCGACTTGTGCCCTTTCTGAAAATGTCTCGTGCAAGTCAATCGGAGCTACGAGCGCGAAGTTATAACCCTCGAAAGTTTGCCTCCGAAATTCAAATTTCAAATGCATTGTTTTAGGAGGTCAAATGGGAAAACATGGTATTAGAGAGAAATTTCAAAATTGTTAAAGGGATCTTTCATTTTTGTATCCTCTTCTTTTGAAAAGTAATAAAAAATGTTGGTTTTTGACATGATCAAAGGGAAAACACTTGTGCATGGTGTGTTTCTTGCTTGTTGATCTTCATCGCTAATTCACCAATTATATCACTATATATAATTAACATGTCAACGATAATTTTTCATGTAAAACATTCAAACAATTAGAAAAATGAGCAACCACAATGAAAAGTAAAACCTTCCATGCAAAAATATGAACTGGTTACTAAAACTTTCTGAAACCAGACCCTATTTTGCAACCAAAGTGACTAGACCATGTTATAAATTTGGACTGATCACACCATACTCTAAACTCAAACTCACTAGACCATGTTCATATTATGAACATGGACTGATCAAACCTTGTTCTACACCTGAAGTGACCAACTCTTGTTCTACATCTAGAGTAATCGGACCCTATTCTATACCCGGAGTGACCGAACCCTATTCTGCACCTGACATGACCAGATCCTATTCTACACCTGGATAGATGCCCAGACCCTCTTCTACACATGAATTGACTGTAGGTTTTTTTTTTTGTTTTTTTTCATGTTTCCCCTATTTTCCTCTATTTCACATTTGAGTGTTTTGATGTATTTCTTAATAGGTACATGCTCTAGTTCCCATGTTTTCCTCTATGTTGCCTTATTTTGTATGTTTCCCCTATTTTCTCTTGAGGAAATGTAATTCTCTCTTACTTTTAGGACACTTCGATTCTCTATTTCCATTGTGATGTTTTAATTCTGTAAACACATTGTGATTCATTGTTTATTCTAGTTACAATATTATCTTGAGGTCTTGCAGTAGTAAGATCTCTTCAACATTTTATAAATTTATAAAATGAGAAACATTTGATTTACAAGGTAAAATGTCACCTACTGACGATAGAAAGGGAGCCAATTTTTTTTTTAAAAGAGTATCCTAAAATATTTTTCCCATAAGTTGAAATCCAACAAGCCATCGATATTTGTGCAAATTCAAGGTACAAATAATTTTTTACTACTAAATAGTTAGTTGTGTATTATATAATTATTTTAAATAATATTTTCTTCCTCAAATAGTTAATTCTCAGTATGTGCCTCTAGCCATATTGCATGATGATATAAATATTTTTTTCTATTTTTAATTTTTTCTGTTAAATCCAAAAATGATCAAGAATATTATTGTATGTTACTATGCAAAATACCCTATAGACCCTAATATGCCTTCATTTGAAGATATTCCTCACCAACAGATGCCTTCTAATGAAAATCCCTTATCAATGAAATCCAAAAAACACTTGAAGATATTCCTCAAAATGATATTTCAGTTGAAAATGAAAGCAATAAATCAAATACATTACAACCTTCTAATGAATCTTCAAGAAAAAATACTAAAAAGAGAAAGACATCTAATTGGGATATTGGAAGGTCATTTCAGGATGAATGGGCAAAAATATTTCCCTTCATAGATCTAGTCCTAACTGTGGATAACAAAGTCGATGACAAACAATGTAAATACAAAATTTATAGCTAGAAACTACACAAGGAACATAGGTTACAAAATAAGATAGATACAATAGAAAAACATGCTAACAAAGTTTATGTGAAAGTTACAGGAAGTGACGGTAAATTAATAAAGAAATTAGGTGGAAGGATGCATCAAAATGTATACATGTCATACATGCAATAGAATATGACAATCACTTTAAGCAACAACAATCTCTTGTTGATAAAGGTGGAATGATTGAATCACAATTTCATAAAACCCATAACACCACTTTAGCTTCAAAAAGTTTACAATTTGTTGTTGTATATAGTATTCTTAAAAAGGGTAGACCAATGTCTGATTTTATTGATTATAAACACCTGCTTCAACTAGCTAATGTGTAAAACCTTCCTAGTTTGCATTGGTCAGATAGAAGTGGTTGGAAAATGGTAAAATATCTATCATTAGTTGAGGAGGACCTAAGGGAGAAAATAAAATTTAGTAGATTCATTTCACTTTCTCTTGATGACATGGTGGCTATGGAAAACACGTCCTAGATTTGCATGTATATATACACATTTCAAAATCATGTAAGGAAACCTAATTTACTAGGATTACATAAGATGGTAGAAATTTCTAATGCAGAAAACATCTATAATGTTGTTGTAACTAGTTTAAAGAATATTGCAAGAATGAATGATATGGACATCACCACAAAGTTAATGTGTTGGATCTTATGGTGCTGCTATACTGCAAGGGCACATGAATGGTCTTTGTGTTTGACTCCAAATATCATTTGCCCCATATATGATACCCATTCATTGCATGGCTTATAGAGTGAATCTTGCATATAAAATCATGAGCACTTTTTATAATGTTACGATAGTGGAATACTGTTGGAAATTTGAGTTATCTTATATTTTCATTGATGTCACATGGATCACATTTGAGTTTTGGTGGCAAAAACACTTCATAAAATATCATTTATGATATTTTGGATAGCATTGATATATATAGGTTTTTTGTGAAAACCAAGGCAGGCAAAATAAAAGGTTTTATTTAAAACCATGGATGGCAGATTTGAAATGGGTTTTTCTTAAAACCCAGGTTGTCTTTTCGTTTCATCGAAAAAAGGTGCCCCGGTGATGGAAATATTTAATTTTAAATATTTAGTTTAAATTTTAAATTATTTAAAATTTAAATTTAAATTTTAAAATTAAAAATAAAATTATAGCGTTGACATCTAAATAAAGGAGGAAAGGCATATATATATACCACCAAAAGTTTTGATAAATCCTTGTCCTCAATATTTGAATGCATTCAAATTGATAATGTAATGCGAAAATAGCATGTGTGTTGAAGCGTGTGTAAAAAGGCGTGTGAAGGGTTTACGAAAATTGGGTCCGTTGAAGAATCATTTAAGGAGAATAACCAAACGCATAGGCACCTTTGGCCTAGTGGTTTGTGCACTGTGTAAGAAGTAGGAGGTCCTACGATCGATTCTCATTAGGGATGCTTGTTGTGTTGAAACGCTCAAAGTGTTTTTGAGTTTTTGAAGGGCATAGAATATTGAGGTATTTTTTTAGGTTCGTGCATCTTTGAACACGTGACGACATGTGGCCCAACGGTGGCTTGTCTGTGGTTAAGGCGTTGAGAGAGGAGGCATCAAGGGATCGAATCATGTCAGGGACAGAGGCAATTTAATATTTTTTAATATTTTATTTTTCTAAAGTTGCCCTAGGAGAAATAAGGGTTATGATGCACTTTAGGAAAAAGAGAGATTTCTGATGATTTTATTTTTGGAAGTATATCATATTATATATCTTTGGAAAGCTTATTTCGAGGGCTATTTGATTAAATTGCTTAGAGGGAGAAATAATATGTGTGTAAAGAGATATTTCTTATTTTTTAAAGAGGTTCAAAAGTGAAGGTTGCTTTGTTCTTTTTCAAAGAGGATTAATTCTTTCATGAGGGGACATGATGTATTTTATTGAGTAGGAGCATTAAGGTATTATTTGGATATTATTGTTGTGTTATTAATCACAATCCCTAACCCTTATTTAAAGTTGAAAAAGAAAGTTTGTTGAGTGTGGCAGATTTAGTGGACAACTAATAAGGCATCAAAAATGTATGAGCAATATTCTCCATTGACTTTGTTTATGGTGGTTGATTTCTGAAATATCATTGGAGAGAAAATGATTGATTGTGGTTTCCTTTTCAAAAGTGGTTGGTTGAATGCTTCAAGGTTTTTTGGTTTGAGAGTTGTTTTTAAACCTTGTTTTATAAGCATTGTTGTTGAAGCCATTAGTTGTGTGAAAAACCTAAGATAGGGTTTGAGAAGAACATAAGTATCATTGTTATGTGAAGAATGTTTTATAAGCATTGTTGTTGAAGCCCATTGATTGTACAAAGAACTTGAACATGAGTTAGAGGAGAACATGAGTATCATTGTTATGTGATATTTGTGTTTAAGCATTATTGGAAACATTTTGAGTTGGTTGATACATGCTTGGACTAGGGATTGTGAGAAAGAGTTGTTCCTTGTTGTGATTGGTTGAGTAGAGTTTTTTGAGCCTAGTCAAGTGAATGAGTGAAGTGGTTGTTCAAGTTCCATGAAACAAACTATTCTATATTCTTATTTGAGTTGAGATCATTGTGGATCATTGTTGTCATCCATTGTAGAGTGCATTGCCATTCATTGTTGAGTTAATCATTGAGCCTTGCCTTCATAGATTTGTTGATGATATTTGAGTGCTACTTGAGCATGATTTATTGAGCCTTTGAGAAGGATTTTGGGATAGATTTTTGGACAGATTTATGGCAGATTTTGTGCATGATTTATTGAGTCTTTGAGAAGGCTTTTGGATAGATTTTTGGACATATTTGTGGTAGATTTTGTGCATGATTGATTGAGCCTTTGAGAAAGCTTTTGGATAGATTTATGGACAGATTTATGGATATATTTTGAGTAAGTTCTTGGTGATCTTGTTGAACAAATTTGATCAAGTTCTTGGTGAGCTTGCTAGAGAATATTTGAGCAAGTTCTTGGTGAGCTTGCTAGAAGCAGATTTGAGCAAGTTCTTGGTGAGCTTGCTAGAGCAGATTTTGAGCAAGTTCTTGGTGAGCTTGCTAGAGCATATTTTGAGCAAGTTCTTGGTGAGCTTGCTAGAGCAGATTTTGAGTAAGTTCTTGGTGAGCTTGTTGAAGTAGATTGGTGTATTTACTAGCTGAGTATATCAGTGAATTGTCTTGCTGATCAGATCAATGGATTGCCTACCTGAGTAGATCAGGATTGCCTACCTGAATAGATCAGTGGATTGCCTACTTGAGCAGATCAGTGGATTGCCTAGTTGATCAGATCAGTGAATTACCTTGCTGAGTAGATCAGTGGATAGCCTATATTTGAGTAGATCAAAGTAATCATTTTTATTGGGATAAGGATCCCTATTTCTTTGTGAAATATTATAAGGATATTATCTTGTGGAGTACCCCACATTGGGGGAACCACGTTAAATCTTGTGTCTCAATTGTGTGTGGTGATTTGTGATCTTGCTTACTATTGCTATCTATGTCATTAATGCACATTGCTATATTTGGATATTGCAATTAAGTATACTAATTGATATTAGTTTGGAAAGAAAGTAAAAAGTGAGCGGTGTACTGTTCACCACCCCCTCTCAGTATAAGCTTGTGTTATTTAATTTTTATTAGAGTAGGTTCCTTCGGAAAGGCTAACAGCTTGAGGGAAGATTCTACAAGAAAACATATGGCTTCACAGAATGGATCATATACAAATAAGGCTCCACTATTTGACAATAACAATTATGCTTTCTAGAGCATGAGAATGAAGAAATACTTGATATCACAAGGATATGAGGTATCGCAAATGGTTGAAAAAGAGTATAAGGTTGAAGGTGATCCTGAGGTAGATAAAACTATCAAAAAATTGGTTGAGATCAATCCAAGGGCAATGAATTGTATTTTGAGTGGGCTACGTGAGACAGATTTTGCAAAGATCATGGTATGTAATTCATCTAATGAAATATGGACCAAGTTGTAGAATACCTGTGAAGGAGATTCCAAGGTAAAGTTGGCAAAACTACAAACTCATAGAAAAATATTTGAGGAATTGAAAATGGAAGATTCTAAAGATATAGCAAATTTTTTACTTTGAGTTGATGAGATTACTAACACCATGAGAGGTCTAGGATTTGAGATGAAATAATCAAAAGTTACTCAAAAAAATTTGAGATCACTTCCCATGAAGTATGATGCAAAGGTTTCAACAATAGAAGAAACAATGGATATCAACAAGCTAACAATGGAAAAACTACAATGAACTCTCACAACTTATGAGATGAGGATAAGTAAGCATCAGGTTCCAATAAAAAAATTACATTCAAGGATTCAAAGAAAAAGAAATGGAAAATTCCAGAGACAGATAGAGATTCAGATAATTATGAAGAAGCTAACTTCATGAAAAGGAAAAAGGACTCATAGAATTACAAAGATATGAAGAAATTCAAATGCTACAAGTGTGGTGATTTTGGTCACTATACAAACAAGTGTCCACATGAAGAAAATAGTGATGATGAAAAATAGGGTCACAGAAGAAAATAATATGGAAAGCATAAGCATTACAAAGATGACAGACACAAGCAAAGCAGGTATGAGAAGAAGAAAAGTTTTTGTAAGACAAAGAAAACTTTCTATATTGAAGAAGCAAGTGATAGCTCAGATCACAGTGATAAATACAAGTCAGATGATGAAAAGGAAGAACATCTATTCCTAGGAATAGAAGGTGAAATAGAACAGTGCTTTGTGTGTGGTCAAAGAGATCACAGATCAAGATATTGCAATGGATTCAATGATAGTGAAGATGAGATGACACATCAAGGAAACATGCATCATCAAAGAAATCATGAAAGTTTGTTTGCTATAGAAGATTATAATGATCTTAGTGATAGTGAAGATGAAAAAGGGTTTTTCTATGGGATAAAATAAGTAGAAGAAGAACATTCACTCCAAATAGAATAAGTTAAACAAGAGAATATTGTAAGAAAGACAAATGTCTCAGTTGATCTAAAAGAAGACTTCAATGATATCCATGAGCAACTACAAGAGGTTAAGGATAATCTAAAAGAATTGAGATGTTCCATACTTGAGAAGTTTGATCCATTACATGACTCAAAAGGTCAAGATATTTTCACTAAGAAGGAAACCTGTATTTTAGAGACAATAAATATGGATGCCAATTTGTTATTTGACACAAATGAAGAGAAAGAAGAGGAAGGTTCCAAAGCACCAAAGGTCTCATATTTCAGATTTTTGGAATCACACTCAAAAGGAAAGGAAGTTCTAAAATATGAAAGCAAGGAAGCACCTAAGTTTTATGAAGAAATTTCCAAATTTCCTATGACTCCAAACATTTAGTTTTGATCTTGTTTTGAGATAGGTGAATCAAGTTCAAAAGGAAAAGAAATTCTTAAAAAGGAAAGCAAGGAAGAAATTAAGGAAGAGGATTTAGATACTACAAAGAAGGTTCAAGGATACAATGCACAAGTCAAAAATGATCACAGGGATAATGGTAAATAAAGGTATGAGGAACAAAGGCATGAACAAAGGGCTTTTCAAGGAAATTATTTTTCTTGTAATGGATTTGGACACAGGGCTATACACTGTAGTGTCTATGGATCAAAGAAGTTTGATTTTTCTAGAAGGAACTTCAAAGGAAGAAGGTATGGTTTTCAAGGACATTTCTTCTCATGCAACATGATTGGTCATAGAGCTTCTCATTTCAAATAAAATGAGAAACATGGTTTTGGATTTAGAACTGCACAATTTAGAAGTCATGATCATAATTATTATAAAAACAAAACTTCACAATACAGGGTTCAGGAAAGGAATGGATATGGAAATTATTTCAAGAAATAATTCAAGATATGGGCACCATCCAAAGGCTACAATATCAAGTGTTTTAATTGCAATAAATTTGGACATAATGCAAAATGGTGTAGGACTCAATTCCAAACAAGTTTAAGGCAATAAGGTCAAGCAGTTTAAAGGCAATAAGGTCAAACATGTTCAAGACAAGAAGATCAAGTAATTCATCAAGATAAGGATATCAT